>CAMZMU010000101.1:14429238-15073963 GCA_947311845.1 Poa pratensis | reverse complement strand
ATACGTGCATTTTATATCATCATTTATATAACTTTTAGTATCATACTAGAATGTTATTTGCATGATTATATGATTGTTCTACATGTTTTAGATGATTTTGGGACTTTCATACAAAGTCCCTATTTTTGGTATTTAATTTCTGGGAGGCAGAAAACCCCTTTTCTTGTCTTTAATGTTTCAGGAGCTACAGGACTCAAATAATAAAAGGAAAAAATACTGCGTCAGTTTTTCATCGGGAGAAAGGCAGAGGGAAGAAGACCGAAGAGAGGAGAGCCACGAGGGCCAAATGGGGGTGGCCCACGCGGCCCATGTACCTGGCCGTGGGACCACCAAAAGGCCTGGCCTCGGGCACCTCCTCGCCTGGGGCTTTTTATCGACGCCTCGTCTCGCCCGAAAAGTAACGCCCTAATTTTTCCAAGTCATCCGATCGCGGCGGCGGCGAAACTCCTGATCCCTTCCGAGGGGGGTCAGATCCTGCTGCTCCGGAACTCCGGAGAAGGGGAAAACATCGTCATCCATCTCCTCTCCTCCTTGGCGTGGGAGGAGGCCTCTACATCATCACCCCCATCAAGACCAGCACCATCACCATCATCATCACCGTGATCCACTCCGTTCCCCTCGCAGTTTGAGAGTTGCTATACCTAGATACTTGTCTTGTGCTACTATTCATGTTTGTGATTGAGTACTTGTCATTATTTGGTGGTGAAGTTATAATTTCAGATTGTTGTACACTTATGCCACTGATTATGATCATGTTCGCACGTTGTGAGTAGTTCCCATATGTTCCTGAGGGCATAGGATGAATTGGCAATGATTTATATATGACATGTGTTGGTATTTTGTCAAGAGTTTATCTTTTATGTGATTCTATGATGGTGTTGTGCGAACGTCGACTGCACAACACTTCACCTTTATGGGCTCATAGGAGAACACCGTAGTGTAATGAATAGATGGAGACTTGGGAGGACACGTAAACCTGAGACCGAGTCATGAAGTTATATTATGAGGGTATTAGTATCGAGGACCTTAGAGTGTAATGCTATGGTGGGACTTTAGGTCTTAATAATTCTTGTGCAGTCATTTGCTTGGCCACATGATCCATCATAAGGGGTGTAGTTTATTTATTTAGCTATACCTAATTATGGCTCCGTCCAAAGAGGATTAAAACTTGATAAGATATTCAACGTGTTGTTTAATAAATCTCTATGCCTAGCATCATCCATGCCGCCCTCGGGAACGTTTGCCACATATAAGTTACACATCACTTGAGCTTGTCCTCTTGCCACATAAGAGGATTGGGCTTTCTCTCTTTGAGAGCTTTCACTTGTTACTATCTGTTATCTGCTTGCAATTATACAACTGAAAATACCAAAAACATCTGCATCTTTTATTGTTTATTTATCAATCTTACTAACCAATACCTTCAGCTCCTCGTGCGTTCGACAACCTTTTCTAATTGAAAGGTACTACAATTGATCTCCTGCACTTGGCCATCAAGAGACTTTCTGGCGCCGTTGCCGGGGAGCGTAGCGCTATTGTAAGAAGTTTGGTAAGGAACTTGAAAGCTGTTTATCTCATTGTTACTATGGCATTCATGAATCGTGCCTCGCTGCATCTTGCTCTATATGAAAGTGCTTATGCCACTACTGCAAAGGTGGTTGAAACTGCTGTGCCTGAGATACCTAAAGTGGGATATAAAATTCCCATGGGTCATGTTAAAAGAGTTATGAAAAATCCATTTACAGAGATGGAACTAAGTCGGCACGCGAGCACATGGAAAAATTGAGGACATATGTGGCTTATTCAGACTACCTGGTATTTCAGAGGATCAGGTAAAAAGGAAGCTATTGTATTTGTCTTTATCTGGTAATGCTCGTGATTGGTACAGGTCTTTGGATGAGAGGTCCAGAATGAATGGAGTATCTAGAGGAAGGTTTTCTTTCTTAAATATTTTACTCCTAAAAAGCTTACGATAACCGCTGCTATATATTCAATTTCTGGCCACATCTGGGAGAGAGTATTACTCAACTGGGGAGGTTAAAGGAACTCCTTCGCAAGAATCCATGTCATGATCTTACAAGGAAACTTATATTGATAAACTTTTATGTGAGACTACCTATGAAGCACAAGGAGATTCTGGATAATTCATCTGGTGGAAGTTTTACTAAAACACTGAAGAAGAAGCATGGAATTATTGGAGACTATTTCTGAAAATACTAGCCACTAGGATCTTGATAAAGGTAATGACCATATTTTGATTATAAATATTCATGTGTAGAGAATTTCTCTACTTCTATTATGTTTAAAAATCTGAGTGATACTTTTGGTCTTGATCCTTATGTTATAATTGAAATAGCTAAAGGTTTTGCTGATCATATCTGTGTTCCAAAAAGTGGATTTGAAGTTTATGTTGAACCTGTTAAACAATCTATTGTTGTTCCTAAGTTATTAAACAGGTTGAACCAATGTCATCTGTGACAATTGAGGAGTATGTTGAACCACCTCCATTTCCAAACCAAGTTAAGGAGAATTAACTTAAAGCTGTTACTAACAAAGTAACAAAATATGTTCTTAGCCTTATGAACAGGTGGAAGTCAACACTCAAATTTCTGTTATCAAGCAACTAAATGAAGAAGACCCAGTGGATGTTTATCTATGTGAAGATGCTACCAAAGTCATCAAAGGTAATTCGGCCAAAGTGGGAAACCTGTTATATCATGCTCTATTGGGACTTCAAGTTATCATGGTCTATGTGATATTGGAGCAAGTATTAGTGTCATTCCATATTCTCTTTATCTTGAGATCAAGCGTGATATTGATCCCATTGTTATGGAAGAGACAGGTATGACAATTCAACTTGCTAATAAAGATTATATTAGTCCATTTGGAATTGTCAGAGATGTTGAAGTATTGGTTGGCAAAATAAAATACCCTGCTGATTTTATTGTGCTTGGTTTGTCCTCAAGATTCATTTTGTCCTATCATTTTTGGTAGACCTTTCTTACATACTGTTGGTCCTGAAATTAATTGCCTAAAGAGAAAGTGTTTATTAAATGTGCTGGTGAAAACTTGAATTTAACTTTTCCAAATTTGCTGATAAACATGTTGAGAAAGAGCCAATTCCTAACAATTTAATTGAAACTCTTGCTCATATACTGTAGCTTCAACTGATGTTGTAGAACGTTATATGCTTAATCAAGATGAACCATTTAATGATGAGGAAAAAGAGTCTTTGGAGCAAATATTATGGCAGCAACCACCACAATTATAATTGCATATCCCACCTGATAATTTAGGAGTGCCACCACCACCTAAAGGGATCCTAGTTTTGAATTGAAACCTTTGCCTGCAAATCTGAAATATGCGATATTGGAAGAGAAGAGCATATATCCTGTCATTATTAGTGCTAAACCTTTCAGCTGAAGAGGAAGAGAAATTACTTGATGTGCTAAAAGCTCACCGACCCCATTGGATACTCTCTTGATGATCTTAAAGGTATAAGCCCCGCTCTATGTATGCATAAAATTAATCTGGAGGAAGATGCAAAACCTGTTGTTGATTTTCAACGCCGCCTCCATCCAAAAATGAAAGAAGTGGTAAGGAAAGAGGTAATAAGACTTATTGAAGCTGGTATCATTTATCCTATAGCTGATAGTAAATGGGTTAGTCCTGTTCATTGTGTTCCTAAAAAGGGTGGAATGACTGTTGTTCCAAATGAAAAGGATGAACTTGTGCTCAACGCACTGTAGTTGGTTATAGGATGGTTATTGATTTCAGAAAATTGAATAAAGCAACTCGAAAAGATCATTATCCATTGCCATTTATTGATCAAATGTAGAAATTTGATTAAATAAAGCAACTCGAAAAGATCATTATCCATTGCCATTTATTGATCAAATGCTAGAAAGGTTGTCTAAACACTCTCACTTTTGCTATCTAGATGGTTATTCAGGTTTCTCGCAAATTCCTGTCCATAAGGATGATCAAGAAAAGACCACTTTTACTTGCCCATATGGTACTTTTGCTTACAGGAGAATGCCATTCGGTTTATGTAATGCTCCTGCTACTTTTCAAAGATGCATGAATGCTATATTTGCTGATTATATTGAAAAGATAATGGAGGTTTTTATGGATGATTTTTCTGTGTATGGTACTTCCTTCGATAATTGCTTGTTCAACCTTAACAAAGTTTTACAGCGTTGTGAAGACCAACACTTGGTTCTTAATTGGGAGAAGTGTCACTTCATGGTTACTGAGGGTATAGTTCTTGGGCATAAGATTTCTGGAGAAGGAATAGAAGTTGATCCAGCAAAGATTGAAGCTATTGAAAAACTACCATATCCAAGGGACCTCAAAGGTATAAGAAGTTTTCTTGGGCATGCAGGTTTTTACCGTAGGTTCATTAAGGATTTCTCCAAAATATCAAAACCTCTAACCAATCTTCTGCAAAAGGATGTTCCTTTCTCTTTTAATGATGATTGCATTGAGTCCTTTAATATTTTGAAGAATGCTTTAATCACTGCTCCCATTATTCAACCTCCTGATTGGAACTTGCCTTTTGAAATTATGTGTGATGCTAGTGATTATGCAGTTGGGGCTGTTTTGGGCCAACGTGTTGATAAGAAACTGAATGTTATTTATTATGCTAGTAGAACACTTGATGCTGCTCAAAAGAATTATGCTACAACTGAGAAAGAATTTTTAGCAGTACTGTTTGCTTGTGACAAGTTTAGACCTTATATTACTGATTCAAAAGTCACAATACATACTGATCATTCTGCTATTAAATACTTGATGAATAAGAAAGATGCTAAGCCTAGACTAATAAGATGGGTACTTCTATTGCAAGATTTGATTTACACATTGTTGATAGGAAAGGGGAGGATAATCAAGTTGCTGATCATCTCTCTAGGATGGAAAGCATACCTGATGATCCTATTCCTATTAATGATAGCTTTGTTAATGAACAACTTGCAATTGTTAATGTTTCTAGTGCTAAAGTTGCATCTCCTTGGTTTGCCAACTATGCAAATTTTATTGTTGGTAAAGTTTTGCCTCCACACTTCACTTCTCAACAAAGAAAGAAATTCTTTTATGATCTTAGACATTATTTTTGGGATGATCCTTTCCTCTATAAGAAAAGTGTGGATGGTATTATTAGACGTTGTGTACCTGAGCATGAACAACAGGCTATTATAAGAGATTGTCATGACAGTCCCTATGGAGGGCATCATGCAGGAGATCGCACAGGAGCAAAGGTATTACAATCTGGTTTCTATTGGCCTACTTTATTTAAGGACTGTGCTGAATATGTTAAATCTTGTGATAAATGTCAAAGAGTAGGAAACATTGGTAGGAGGAATGAAATGCCTATGAATTATTCATTGCCACTTGAACCATTTGATGTGTGGGGTTTTGACTTTATGGGTCCTTTCCCAGAATCAAAGACAAAGCATACTCACATTTTGGTTGCAGTTGACTATGTTACAAAGTGGGTGGAAGCAATTCCAACCAAAAGTGCAGATCATGCCACAGCAATGAAGATGCTCAAGGACATCATTTTCCCCAGGTTTGGTGTTCCTAGGTTCTTAATTACTGATGGTGGTTCTCATTTCTTGCATGGTGTTCTTAGAAAAACTTTGGCAAAATATGATGTTAACCATAGAATTGCATCTCCTTATCATCCTCAAACAAGTGGGCAAGTTGAATTAAGCAATAGGGAAATTAAACTCATTTTGGAAAAGACAGTGAATAAGTCTAGATCTGATTGGCCAATTAAGATTAATGATGCTTTGTGGGCTTATAGAACTGCTTTTAAAAATCCTATGGGAATGTCTCCTTATAAAATGGTTTATGGAAAAGCTTGTCACTTACCTGTTGAACTAGAACATAAAGCTAGATGGGCTATTAAACAACTGAACTTTGATTTTAAAACTGCGGGAGAAAAGAGAATTCTTGACCTAAACCTACTTGACGAATGGAGAAATGAAGCTTATGAAAGTGCCAGGATGTTTAAAGAAAAAGTTAAGATTTGGCATGACAAGAAAATTAAGAAAAAGGAATTCAAAGTAGGTGATCAAGTTTTATTATACAACTCTCGTTTCAAGTTTTCTGCAGGGAAGCTAGCTTCAAAGTGGCAGGGACCATTAGTGATACAGGAGGTGTACCGTTCAGGAGCTATCCGTCTTCACGGTGACATGAAAGGTAAACCTCATGTAGTCAATGGACAACGCCTTAAACCTTATATTGCAGGAAAGAGCTTCATCGGAAGGGTGGAGGAGTTGAATTTACAAACACCGGAGAGGTAATTGAGAGAAACCGTGCAGTTTCAGAAACCCAAAATCAATAGAAGGTAACTTACTGTTGGAAAGTTTCTCGGAATTGCATAATATTTTACGGAGTCATTTTTATGGAAATTAACGTGTGGGACAAGAAAACTGGACGAAACGGAGACCCGAGGGAGGAAAGAGGGGGCCCACGCGGCCCATGTACCTGGCCGCGTGGGCTATCCTTTTCCACCTCGGAGTCCCTTTTCGTCTCGTTTTCGATCCCGACGCTTCGTCTTGACCTAAAAACCCTCAATATATACCCTCTCTGCCGATCTAATCTCGCACCGAGCGTTCTCGAGCGATCTTTGTTTCTGTTTCTGTCAGGTTTTAGCCATGTCTTGCTCCGGATCCAACCAAGAGGGGAGAGCTCTCCCAAGGAGGGTGTTGTGAACCGCTACCTCAACTCCGTGATGACACCACCGAAGACCGTGTGCTTCAAGGAGGGCGTGATGCTCGTGGAGGAGGTGAAGGCTCCCAAGGCCACCGGCACGGTGGAGGAAAGGCTGGATGAGTTAGAGGACAAGACCTTCAGGTATGGCACTGTGGTTTACCGCAGCCTTGATGCTCACCACTTCATGAACCTGGAGCTGGAGAAGAAGGTTGAAGAGTACAAGAAAAGGCTTGAAGATCTGGAAGATAGGTACAAGGACGTCATCACAAATGGGAGAAGTTCCAATGCTTCATGTGGGATGTAGAGAACCAGAACTGCGAATATGAAGAACGCTTCAAGAAGATTGCAGCAGCCGCCACCCTCAGGTACAATGATCCACCTACATCTTTCCGTGATGGAAGGCCTTTCCCATGGAAGATGGCTGATGGGAGGAAGAATATGAGAAGGAGGAGGCTGCAGCAAAGGAGAATCTGGAGGAACGCCAAGCTTGGGGGAGTTCCATCTAGTCTTTCTCTTTATCAATCTATCATATCTATCTAGTCATGGTGTGCTTTGCTTTTATCGATTAGTTATCAATATCTCTTAGGCGTGTGTGAGCTCATGGAGCATTATCATGTATCCCTATCTTATGGTTTATCAATGAATATTAAAGTATGGTGTCATCCATGATTCTCTTGTTTGGGGATTTATGGGTAACACTCATGCAAATGAGCGTGGCATATTTAGAATTTCAATCACATCTTGCCTTGAAATTAATTAACTTGAGTATGTTGGACAATTATAGAATTATCTCAATATAGAAGAAGTAAAAAGACTTGTGAATTAATAGTTTGAGGTTAAGATATAGTCTTGTAGGATAAGAAGTTGAGAAGACTTAATGAAAAGGATATAAAACACTCTTGTTACAACCTAGTATCTTTTGAGCAAATTAATGATCATGGATATTTCAATACTTATGCTCTTGAATGTGAATGAAAGGAAGGCACCTGAAATTTCAGCTAGCCATGGAAAGTGTAAGAAAAGGTTGTGTAGAGCATGGGAACTTGATTGAGATATCCATGACTAAAGTTTGCACTAGTTACTAGTCAAGCAAGAGTGATAACAATTTTTATATCTATCTGTCTTTTCATTTGTCTTCTTTTGAACTTGTTATCCAATGAGAGTTTATCTTGTCTTTGAATTTCAGCAAAGTATAAAAGATTATAATGCTTGCCATGAAGAGCAAAAGCATGTGAAAAACAATATGATTCGATTGTCCAACATACAATGGTTATTTGCTTTCAAAAGTAAGGGGTGATTGCTAGAGTTCTACTTATGTTGCCCTCATATGTATGAGTTTTAGATCATTAATCTTATCTTGCAATTGAATATGATGATGATACAATGCCCGTATTTATTTATCAACCATAAGTCCATTGATGCATGTAATGATCTATGTCCTTACTTACTCGAGGACGAGTAAAGGTTTAAGCTTGGGGGAGTTGATACGTGCATTTTATATCATCATTTATATAACTTTTAGTATCATACTAGAATGTTATTTGCATGATTATATGATTGTTTCTACATGTTTTAGATGATTTTGGGGACTTTCATACAAAGTCCCTATTTTTGGTATTTAATTTCTGGGAGGCAGAAAACCCCTTTTTCTTGTCTTTAATGTTTCAGGAGCTACAGGACCTCAAATAATAAAAGGAAAAATACTGCGTCAGTTTTTCATCGGGAGAAAGGCAGAGGGAAGAAGACCGAAGAGAGGAGAGCCACGAGGGCCAAATGGGGGTGGCCCACGCGGCCCATGTACCTGGCCGCGTGGGACCCACCAAAGGTGCCTCGGGCACCTCCTCGCCTGGGGCTTTTTATCGACGCCTTCGTCTCGCCCGAAAAGTAACGCCCTAATTTTTCCAAGTCCATCCGAGGTCGCGGCGGCGGCGAAACTCCTGATCCCTTCCGAGGGGGGTCAGATCCTGCTGCTCCGGAACTCCGGAGAAGGGGGAAATCATCGTCATCGTCATCACCTCTCCTCCTTGGCGTGGGAGGAGGCCTCTACATCATCACCCCCATCAAGACCAGCACCATCACCATCATCATCACCGTGATCCACTCCGTTCCCCTCGCAGTTTGAGAGTTGCTATACCCTAGATACTTGTCTTGTGCTACTATTCATGTTTGTGATTGAGTACTTGTCATTATTTGGTGGTGAAGTTATAATTTCAGATTGTGTTGTACCACTTATGCCACTGATTATGATCATGTTCGCACGTTGTGAGTAGTTCCCGTATGTTCCTGAGGGCATAGGATGAATTGGCATGATTTATATATGACATGTGTTGGTATTTTGTCAAGAGTTTATCTTTTATGTGATTCTATGATGGTGTTGTGCGAACGTCGACTGCACAACACTTCACCTTTATGGGCTCATAGGAGAACACCGTAGTGTAATGAATTGATGGAGACTTGGGAGGACACGTAAACCTGAGACCGAGTCATGAAGTTATATTATGAGGGTATTAGTATCGGGGACCTTAGAGTGTAATGCTATGGTGGGACTTTAGGTCTTAATAATTCTTGTGCAGTCATTTGCTTGGCCACATGATCCATCATAAGGGGTGTAGTTTATTTATTTAGCTATACCTAATTATGGCTCCGTCCAAAGAGGATTAAAACTTGACAAGATATTCAACGTGTTGTTTAATAAATCTCTATGCCTAGCATCATCCATGCCGCCCTCGGGAACGTTTGCCACATATAAGTTACACATCACTTGAGCTTGTCCTCTTGCCACATAAGAGGATTGGGCTTTCTCTCTTTGAGAGCTTTCACTTGTTACTATCTGTTATCTGCTTGCAATTATACAACTGAAAATACCAAAAACATCTGCATCTTTTATTGTTTTATTTATCAATCTTACTAACCAATACCTTCAGCTCCTCGTGGGTTCGACAACCTTTTCTAATTGAAAGGTAGTACAATTGATCTTCTGCACTTGGGAGCCATCAAGTAGGTACTTGTATTCAACCTGTACTTTGTCAAGCACACTACTCGTATTGCTTTCACTTAAACTTAATCATTCAAGATGTTATGATAGGGGAATGAGAGCTTGACACCAAGGATTACCATATTACAATCATTGACTTAAGTAGAGAAATTCAGAAGATAGATGAAATTTATTCATGCTTTACCTCTACTCATATATATATCTTTCCAAAGTGTCCACCTTTTATATTCAGATTTTCACCAATACTCTATGACCATTATAGTTTGTTCTTACTTATTATTATACAGACATGTGGTCCATAGGACTTCTTCTCTTATGTTACACTTTGTGAATTATCATTGAACATCCTTGCATTGAATACTTGATATCACTTCATAAACTATCGTGCATATTGCTACTCCTTTTAAGAATGAATCATTTTACTCTATGTAGCAATAGTAATCATCTTTGATATCCATTGATAGTATTAAATTGCAAAGTCCATGTTAGTTTTATCACCTTCATACTCGAGGACGAGTATAGGTTAAGCTTGGGGATGTTGATGCATGTAAAATGCATACATGAACTTTGCATTATTTTTACTTATATTCCAGTCATATTTGCATCATATAAGGGTTATATCACTGTTTTATAATGATTTTGGGAATATTTGATATGTTTCCTATTTTTTTATGGAATTAACCCTACGCAGGCAGAAAACCCTATTTCTTTCCTTTAATGTTTCAGGGACCCAAGTGCAGAGTGTGTAGTAAGTGGAAGACGTGTTTCCCCACGAGGGTGACTCGAGGGTTTAATATCGAACTCTCGGGGAATCAGTAGTGAAGATTTATCTTTCCTATCCTTCTTTTGGTTACCTACAAAACAAGATAATATGCAATGCAAACAAGAAATAAATATGCAATGGTGGTAAATAAATATGCAAGGATGGTGGTAGCAATGATAAATGATATTTTTTGGTTTTTTATAATGAATGCAAGATGTAAAAGTGTTTTTGTATTTTCGGATTTTTAAATGGCAGAAAATGGTAAAGTGGTAAAAGTGGTTGGAAAGGTGTTTCTTATGATTAAAAATGGACCGGGGTTCATGGTTTCACAAATGCACTCTCTCTTTAATAAAGTGGTAGACAATGGAACACTAGAGTTGACATATGAGATTGCAACACAACAGTTTGATGACAAGTTATAATTATATGGGCATCACGTCCTAACATAGAGACCTTTTGGTTATTAGTCTCTCTTATACTCCACCAAGATGCGAACTAAATCATAACACCTCAGTAATTAAGATAACTCAGAGTATAGCAATAAGTATCATGACATGAAGTTAAAATAAGAACATGCTAGATCTAGTCATGGAGTAGTGGCAATGGTCACACCCACATCTCCGGTAGCATGGTATTTCTTTTTATCCCTAGTGAGGCAACAAAGTAAGGTAAAACACCCAAGTGGATCGCAGAACTTTCTCTCACGTTCACTGCACTAGCCCCCCCCCCCCCCCCCCCCCCCCCGTTACTCCAACTAATGCACACGTTCCCCCTCACACGCTCTCATAAACATGCTTGATCATAACAAGTAAATAAGAACGGGGTACATAATATACATCTACTTTCATAACTGAAACAAAACCATTGCAATCTCAAACATATATTAACTCATAAAAAGATCCACCACAAAGGCATTACATAGATGACCGTAATCATGTTCAGCAGCTCATACGGTACTTATTAGTGAAGCTCGAGAGAGAGATACATAAGTTACTTCCACAAACCCATAGTCCAGAGGTGGACTACTCCCTCTTCATCATGGAGACGGTGCAGAAGTCGTTGAAGAAGATGGAGACCACCCCGGCAGCGCCCCGCCGGAGTTTTCCCCCTCCAATCTGCAGCTCTAGGTCTCTGTTTCGGTGTTTCTATGTTTCTGCGGCGCTCCTTCCAGAGAACGTCGGGGACAATTTTTATATGCGTTTTAGGTCAAAACGGAGTCGGTGGAGGAAAGATCGACGGCAGCGGAGCGTCGAGGCCCATTTGGAGGGGTCCCACGCGGCCAGGTACAGGGGCCACGTGGGCCCACCCCTTTTGGCCCTCGTGGCTCCGTTTGTTCGCTTCCTTCGCCCACAAGTCTTCTTCCTTCCAAATATTGACGCTCGTAAATTTGCAGGTGATTTGGACGTCGTTTGGGTCCCTGAAACATTAAAGGAAAGAAATAGGGTTTTCTGCCTACGCAGGGTTAATTCCATAAAAAATAGGAAACATATCAAATATTCCCAAAATCATTATAAAACAGTGATATAACCGTTATATGATGCAAATATGACTGGAATATAAGTAAAAATAATGCAAAGTCCATGTATGCATTTTACATGCATCAGTAAGCCAGTGGACTTTTTTTGCTTGGTTGTGTTAGTTAGGAAATAGGAACATCGAAAACCAAGATCCACCCAACTCTTGCAAAGATTGCCTCCATTTCACCCGAAGTGGAAATTTTCACCTATAAGTCCACCAACTTACTAGAGAGAAAGTGAAGCTGGTGGATCCGGTCACACACTGGAGTAGTATCTTTGACATTTACAACACCTAACACACTTATTTACATATGGTATGGAACCAGCTAGGTTTTGGTGGGGTTTCCGACGCTCCGGAGCCCCGCTTCAGTCAAAGCCTAGACCCGTTGGAAAATAGTCAAACTTTCCCATATACCCCTTGTACAGAGTCGAAAGGGGTAGGCCAGTGGAATTTTTTACTTGGTTGTGTTAGGTTAGGACATAGGAACATCTAAAACCGAGATCCACCCAACTCTTGCTAAGATTCCCTCCGTTTCGCCCGTAGTGGGAATTTTCAGCTATAAGTCCACCAACTTTCTAGAGAGAAAGTGAAGCCCGTGAAGCCGGTCACACACCGGAGTAGGATCTTGGACATGTACAACACCCAACACACTTATACATATGGTATGGAACCAGCTAGGTTTTGGTGGGGTTTCCGATGCGCCGGAGCCCCGCTTCGGTGAAAGCCTAGACCCATTGGAAAAAGTCAAACTTTCCGTATACCCCTTTGAACGGAGTCGAAAGGGGTAGACCAGTGGACTTTTTTTGCTTGGTTGTGTTATCTTAGGACATAGGAACATCCAAAACCAAGATCCACCCAACTTTTGCAAAGATTCCCTCCGTTTCTCCCGAAGTGGGAATTTTCAGCTATAAGTCCACCAACTTACTAGAGAGAAAGTGAAGCCGGTGAAGCCGGTCACACACCGGAGTAGTATCTTGGACATGTACAACACCCAACACACTTATTTACATATGGTATGGAACCAGCTAGGTTTTGGTGGGGTTTTCGATGCCCCGGAGCCCCGCTTCCGTGAAAGCCTAGACCCGTTGGAAAATAGTCAAAGTTCCCCATATACCCCTTTGAACGGAGGTGCTCACGTAGGTGCAACCTCCCCAAGCTTAGGTGTTAGCACAAGTTGGTGATGAAGTTGACTTGGTGAGATATCCTTGGATAAACCTTTCAGCAATGATTCCCCGACAATGACGCCAGAAAACAGTCTTGATACCCAATGATGCTATTATGACGGACGCCAGAAAACACTTGCTGAGCGCTAAGTTGACGAGGGAATATATTGCGGTGTTGCTTCTATCTCCCCCTGCAACTGCGCCAGTAAACAGTCTTGATGGCGTGGAGTTACCTGCGTGAAAAGAATATGGGTTAGGTTGAGACTCCAAGTGCAGAGTGTGTAGTAAGTGGAAGACGTGTTTTCCCCACGAGGGTGACTCGAGGGTTTAATATCGAACTCTCGGGGAATCAGTAGTGAAAATTTATCTTTCCTATCCTTCTTTTGGTTACCTACAAAACAAAGTAAATGTTTTGGTCCTCAACCTCACCTAATGGTTGTCAAGCACAAGGTGTGAGAATGATATCAAGATAATATGCAATGCAAACAAGAAATAAATATGCAATGGTGGTAAATAAATATGCAAGGATGGTGGTAGCAGTGATAAATGATATTTTTGGGTTTTTTATGATGAATGCAAGATGTAAAAGTGTTTTTGTATTTTCGGATTTTTAAATGGCAGAAAATGGTAAAGTGGTAAAAGTTGTTGGAAAGGTGTTTCTTATGATTAAAAATGGACCGGAGTTCATGGTTTCACAAATGCACTCTCTCTTTAATATAGTGGTAGACAATGGAACACTAGAGTTGACATATGAGATTGCAACACAATAGTTTAATGACAAGTTATAATTATATGGCATCACGTTCTAACATATAGACCTTTTGGTTATTAGTCTCTCTTATACTCCACCAAGATGCGAACTAAATCATAACACCTCGGTAATTAAGATAACTCAGAGTATATTAATAAGTATCATGACATGAAGTTAAAATAAGAACATGCTAGATCTAGTCATGGAGTAGTGGCAATGGTCACACCCACACCTCCGGTAGCATGGTATTTGTTTTTATCCCTAGTGAGGCAACAAAGTAAGGTAAAACACCCAAGTGGATCGCAGAACTTTCTCTCACGTTCACTGCACTAGCCACCCCCCGTTACTCCAACTAATGCACACGTTTCCCCTCACACGCTCTCATAAACATGCTTGATCATAACAAGTAAATAAGAACGGGGTACATAATATGCATCTACTTTCATAACTGAAACAAACCATTGCAATCTCAAACATATATTAACTCATAAAAAGATCCACCACAAAGGCATTACGTAGATGACCGTAATCATGTTCAGCAGCTCATACGGTACTAATTAGTGAAGCTCGAGAGAGAGAGATACATAAGTTACTTTCACAAACCCATGGTCCAGAGGTGGACTACTCCCTCTTCATCATGGAGACGGTGGAGAAGTCGTTGGAGAAGATGGAGACCACGCCGGCAGCGCCCCGCCGGAGTTTTCCCCCTCCAATCTGCAGCTCCAGGTCTCTGTTTCCGTGTTTCTGTGTTTCTGCGGCGCTCCTTCCAGAGAACGTCGGGGGATAATTTTTATAGGCGTTTTTAGGTCAAAACGGAGTCGGTGGAGGAAAGATCGACGGCAGCGGAGCTCCGAGGCCCAATTGGAGGGGTCCCACGTGTCCAGGTACAGGGCCGCGTGGGCCCACCCCTTTTGGCCCTCATGGCTCCGTTTGTTCGCTTCCTTCGCCCACAAGTCTTCTTCCTTCCAAATATTGACGCTCGTAAATTTGCAGGTGATTTGGACGTCGTTTGGGTCCCTGAAACATTAAAGGAAAGAAATAGGGTTTTCTGCCTGCGCAGGGTTAATTCCATAAAAATAGGAAACATGTCAAATATTCCCAAAATCATTATAAAACAGTGATATAACCCTTATATGATGCAAATATGACTGGAATATAAGTAAAAATAATGCAATGTTCATGTATGCATTTTACATGCATCATAGGCCAGTGAACTTTTTTGCTTGGTTGTGTTAGGTTAGGACATTTGTCTTTTTTGTGCAGATCATGGATGATACTATATTTCGGTGAAACTTGATTCGTTTATACTAGACATGTATACGTACCTTTATATATTTTTGGGATTTTTTTTTAGATTTCAATGTATAGTTGTCAAATGTTTTAAAAAAAGGGCTCCATGGATCCTGTGCGCCAAAAGGACTTTTCGCAGATAATGTAGATTTATAAACCCAGATCTTTTCCAAAGGCCACGGGGAGGCGATCTGGCTATACCCACTGGATGTCAGGATCAGGGTGGTCGGCGCAAGGTTTAACATTTTGTTTTCGATTTTTTTCTGGCCCCAAACAGAGATGCGATAATTTCACGAAATTACAAAGAAAAATTCAAATAAAATTCACTCATATTTAGAGCCTGAAGATTAATATTTTTTGGGAACGAGCCAAAAGTTTTGCCTTTTCAGTGATATAGAACTGAAGATTAAATTCAATTAGCAAAGTTAAGTGAATTGAGGAGGGAACTCAACACCTAATATTTCATTAGTTACACCATCTACCACTACACTAACGCATTAAAGTGATAAATACTTGCTATTGTCTTAATATGATAATCTTCCTGATTTTTTCAAATTTAATCGAAAATTTTGCCAAGAATTATGTTTTCTCGTCCCTCACCGAAAATCGTCAATTTCATGAAATTCGTCCGAAGTTTCGACTATTTTTTTTCGTGCGTGGCTGTGCGGACTCCATGGTATTCGGATTTAAGGTTTCCATTGTATCGCGTATATTCATAATTATATTAATAACGGTTCTTCCGTATTTCCAACATGACTACATGAACAAGCACACTACACGTCACTGGTCCAGACACACAGTCTCACACAGGTTGTGAGCTGTCCGCGGCTGGAAAGAGTTTTAACAGAGGAGAAGACAAGGTCTAGTATACACTAGTACGTCCCGATTGCCTCGGTGGACGACGCTTAAACAGCAATTCCGCTTGAACCCTTTTGCTCATCCGGCTGCAGATTCTTTACGATGAGAGGGAGCCCATATCTTGGTGTGAGGGTGAGAAATTTGGTAGGCTTGTGAACGTACTTTGGAGAGAGGGTGAAGGAGAACCTCTTCAACATCATCACTATCACTGTTTGCACCTCGATCATGGCAAAGCTCTGCCCGCTGCAGGCCCTTGGGCCATACGAGAAGGCTAGCAACGAGTTTGCATACTTGGCAGCCCTCGAGGTGCCATTTTCAAACCTCATGGGGTTGAACTCGTCAGCGTCAGAGCCCCAAACCTCCTTGTCTCTGTGCATCATCGCTATAGGGATCAGTATCACAGTTCCTTTCTGCACCTCGATTTTTGCCAGATTGGTATCGGAAGCGGTCTTTCTTGTCAGAAACGGTACCGGGCTGTAGAGCCTCAGGGTCTCCAGGAGCGACATGTTAAGCTGCATATATAGCCATGGTTAAAGATTTAACTAAAGATCTCAAGTGTAAACGAAATATGGGCACCTACCAGCTTCAGTTTCCCGATGGTGTTAATACTCGGGACCTCTCCTTCTTCTTGTGATTCACAGAGGATCTCCTCCCTGACCTTTTCCTGCCACTGTGGGTAGCAGCTGAGCAGGAACATTGCCCAGGTAAGCAGGGTTGCGGTGGTATCTATCCCTGCGGAGAAGAAAGTCTTGCACTCCCCAACGATTTCCTCGTTGCTCAGTATGTTCGGCCCCGACCTACATGCTTGCATCATCAGCCCAAGAAGGTCCTCTCCGTAGTCATCGTTTCTGCTACGTGTTTCCATCATCTCCATGATCCTGCTAGTCACTAACCTGTCGAGTTGCCATGTTCGAAGGTTGCGGCGAGTTGGCAGGTACCTTACAAAAAAATTCCTTCAGATAATCGTATCTCGATGGCCTCTTAATTATTATACAATATATCCCACCTGAATCCAGGTACTGGTGGTGCTAGAATTGCATCACTACAGCACGCGCCCTCTGTGCCGACGGTAAATAACCGTCGGCACAGACACCTTCCCCGTCGGCACAGTGCTGTGTCGACGGTGACCGTCGGCACAGGGCCGTCGGCGTAGGTGCCCGTAGGCACAGGTTTTTTGCCCGTCGGCACAGAGTTTTCCCGTCGGCATAGGGGGTGCCTACGGTGAAAAATGCCCGTCGGCACAAATTCCGTCGACGTAGGTTCGGTGGGTCCTACGTGGCCGAACTCGCCTGAGAAGCTGTGCCTACGGTATTACCGTCGGCACAGGTTCGCACGTGTCCTCCCCTGGGACGTCCTGGCGAGGGGCTGTGCCGACGGTAATACCGTCGGCACAGGCCTGACCATTTGGCACATACGCAATATCTGTGCCGACGGTATTACCGTCGGCACAGGTTCGTCCCAGATTTTTTTTTTGCGGTTCGGTTGCAGCGCTGGTTTTTGCAGCAAAAATAGCAGAAAATAAAATATAAAATCCTGACAATTTCATCACAAACAAGATCACACGTAGCTCCATATATCATCCGAAAGCAATATCATCAAGCAAAATACACACATAGGACCATCATCATACATAGCTAGATGTCTAGATCATCAACCCTACATCTATTGCGGCGGCAACGGGGTACCCCATGTCTCCCCGGGTGAACACAGGCGATCGACGGCTCAGCGCAGCAGTAGAACCACCAGAAGAAGGTGAAGCACCAGGAGAAGTCGAAGCACCACGCGAAGCACCAGGAGAAGGACCACCGGGATGTACCGGTGTGATCTCACGCGAACCCGGCGAAGCACCAAGCGAAGGATCAGCATCAAACCTCACCATCTCACGCGAATCCGGCGAGGCACTAGGAGAAGCACGACCAAAGTGTGGGTTCTCCGACGAGCATCCCGTTCCCTACATGTTTGAGCAAGAGTTAGCAACTTGCGAGGCAAAGGAAAAGCGGTAACTAGTGGTTTGGCATCAAACTTACCGAGGTCGATGAGTAGTAGGTGAGAGCGAACTCGTCCTTCGATGGAAACCGTGGACACGGCCCCGGCTCCGGAGGCTCCTCCATAGAAGGGGGGACCCGCACTCCAGTGGTGAAAAAGTTCAGCACCGACTGCAAGATAGTTTAGATGTTAGACGTTGCCAAAATAAAGGTTCAAACTAGGGAAGTGGGACTTGTCATATTAGACAAAAATAAAGGTTGAAACTTACAGCACGGAACGACTTTTGATACGAGGAGTAGGCTGTATTCATCTCCAGCCACTGGGCATAGGCCACCTGATACTCCGCATGAGCGGCAGCGTAGGCTGCCTCAAGATCGGGCTACAATTTCGAAAATATGGTATGGAACTGTCAACTTAGCCATGCAGGAACGAATGTCGGAAAGAGGATGAAAATGAGAAAAACTTACATCGGTGGAAGTGGGTCGACGAGGCCGTCGACGAGGCGCGATAAGGGGGCTGTCGTCAGGGAGGGTAGCTTTTGCCTGCGTGAAGCTCATGGAAGGCCTGACCACATTCTGAAGAAAGAGATTACGGCCATGCGGCCTTCCATGCCCTGAGAGGACCATCGACCTCTCGTCGACCTCCTGGCTCAAGGGGTCATCCACCTCCGGGTGAAAAGACTGGAACGTCGTGGAGTACCTCTCCAAGTTCTCGTTGGCATTGTTGTAGTACTCAGGAAGCTGGGGCTGAGGCTTCGATAGATCGCGCTTCTTCTCCTTCATCTTCTTCCACGATTGCAACTCAGAGCTTACCTCCCCCCTATCGGCGTCCTGCATCGCGAAAAGAAATGTCATGCGTAGCAAGTAGAAACATGAGGGGAAAATAAATGGAGGTCGTTCCATGTATATATATACCAGCTTTTCCTTGAAGCGGAAGATGTTGCGGCTTCCCGCAATGTGTGTTCCCTCGGTGCCTCGGTTTGCCTTGTTCCGCTGGCTCACGGCGTCGAACTCGGGGTCTCCCCCGACCCACCTCGTAACCAACGCATCCCATGCGGCTTCTTTGCCGTCGGCCCAGTCGGGCATAACCTGAAAATGCAATTCAAGAAGAGATAATGCAATGGCAACTTAGCAGCAATATAGAATTTCATTGACAGTTCACTTACCGAAAGGAATTCCTCCCTCGTCATCTTCTATGCCGTCTTGACATTCTCCTCCTTCTTGGCCCTCTTGCCCGTCTTCTCATACGTGAAAGTATTGGCGGACGTATGCTTTTGGTTGTAGAATTGTTGCCGTGTCAACCTCACACAATGAGCACGCAATACGCGAGCCGCCGTGTCTCTATGCTCGTCCGCCACCCGAAAATGCTTCTTCAACCATGCATAAAAAAATTGTGAGAGTCATGAGTTAGCACGGTGGAGTCATAAACTATGAACGGAACTCGAAAAATATGTCCTTCGGTATTTCTTTTTCTTCACGCACGACTTTGCCCTTCGTGAAGTTTTTTATGTGTTCTCGGTAAGGATGCCTTCCTTTGAGGAACGGTCGATGCTTGTCAAACGCGACATACTTGCGACCTGACTTTAGCCAAGTGAACTCAAGTCGGTTTCTGCACACTGGGCATGGCCACTTACCAGCTGTACACCATCCGCAGAATAGGGCATACCCGGGTAGGTCGTGCATGGAATAGTGGTACCAAATTCTCATCAAGAAGTTTTTCTTTGATGCTCGGTCGTATGTCCACGTCCCATTGTGCCATGAGTGGTGCAAATCATCCACAAGCGGTTGCATGTAGACACTCAAATTCTTCCCCGGGTATTCGGGCCCTGGAATGATCAGCGACATAAACATGAACTTCCTTTGCATTAGGACCCCGGGAGGGAGATTGAGCGGAATAACAAACACGGGCCAGCAGCTGTACGAGTGACTCGACATACCATATGGATTGAATCCATCTGTTGCTATCGCAATTCTGACATTCCGAGCATCTGCTGCCTTATCGGGGTGTTTCTTATCAAAATTCTCCCATGCCTTACCATCAGATGGATGTCCCATCTTTTTCCGTCCGAACTCGTCGGCGTATCTCTTCCCCTTCTTGTGCCAAGTCATCTGCGTGGCAGTCTCCTCAGAAAAGTAAAGCCGCTGGATTCTTTTTATGAATGGGAGGTACCGAAGAATCTTCACATCGACTTTTCCCTGCGTCTTCTGACCATCGGGTTCATTTTCTCATGATACCTAGAGGCCCCACAAAGGTTACAGTATTTGTCATCCGCATACTGTTTCCAGAACAGAAGGCAACCTTTTGGACAACAATCTATCTTTTCATAATCCATGCTGAGCGATCCCAATAGTTTCTTCATTTCGTGCATGGTCTTTGGCAGACAATGCCCTTCGGGCAATATGTTACCAAATGTTTTCAGATTAGCTTCAAGGCCTGCACGGGTGGTGGCGTGCTGGCACTTGTCACTTAGTATTTGAGCTATGGCATCGAGCTGAGAAATGTTTGCACCCTCGAATAGAGGCTTCTTAGCCGAGGCCATCATATCAAGGAAAGCCTTCGCGGTTGGCTCCGGTTCCTCCGGTTCACCCGGTTCCTCCGGTTCCTCCTGTTCCTCCTGTGGAGGTGGCGAATCCGGTATGTCAGCATCGCGGAAATCATCTAGCAAGTTTCTCACCCCATCATACTCATTGCCATTGATCCGCTGCCGCATCACCTCAACTCTGTCACGTTCGACCTGAGCAAAGTCGACCTTCGTGACGTAGTTAGGCATATACCCAGACAACCAAAGATGCTTAGTCATTTCATCCTTTCCCTGACGGGCACGATTCTTGCAATTAATGCATGGGCACCTTGGACGAACTCCTGATGCCTTTGAACCGCGCGCTAACTCCTTCACTAACATATTGGTCTTCCATTCCCACTCCTCTGTTCTTTTAATCTTACTGATACGGCCACTGTACATCCACCCATTATCAGCCATCATCTGCTTTATTGGATCCAAAGAACAACGCATTTCGTAATATGCACCAAGTAATAATAAATTTATTCAATGACACCAAGATTAATTACGGCCAAATTTTATCTTTTACAACATGCAAGGGTTCACCTACGCTTCTAATAGGAGGGCCTATCCCGCCCGAGTACGTGTAGATCGAGTCGTGTCCCATGTTCTACCCCGACCCGAGACGGAATTTCGACAGCACCGCCCCGCTGTTCTTCAGAATACACGTCTCGAGCTTGTCAAGCCGAGAGGGTGTGCATCCGAAGAACAACGGGGAGGTGCTGCCGAAATTCCGTCTCAGGAAGGGGTAGAACATGGAACACGACCCGATCTACACGTACTCGGACTGTCCAACAGGACAACCCGGAAGTGTTACGGTTATAAATATGCAAAGATGGACAATCCTGCATATTTATAAATTTGTAACCCTTCCGGATGGGATCTGACTCGGGTTACGCGACTCGACTGACTTGGTGATCTAGACCAAAATAAACCTATGCAGCAAGAGAGGCGAAAGATGTATACCCTCGAAGCGTGAACGGTGGTCGGAGAGGGTCGAGGTCGCGACGGAAGCGGGGCGACGAAACAGGGGCACCGAGGCGGGCCCTCCTCAGCTGGAGAAGAAGCCCCGCAACGACGCGCGGGACCGACGGTGCTGGCGGGAAGCTACGTCATCTGAAAAAGCACACAGTTCACAGATATAAGCAAAAAATCTCTCTGTTTTACCTAATAATCATCCCTAACCATATAAAAGCTACGACTTTACGACTTTACGAGTTTACGACTTTACGAGTTTACGACTTTACGACTTTACGAGTTTACACTTTACGAGTTTACGACTTTACTAGTTCCACCATTTTTTCTTTACACTTCTACCTCCTAACTAACTAACCTAACTACCTAACTAACTAACCTAACTAACCTAACTAACCTAACTAACTAACTAACTAACTAACCTAACTAACCTAACTACCTAACTAACTAACCTAACTAACTAACTAACAAAAAATACATCAGAGGAGTACCTCGTGAGGAGGAGCTGGCCGTGGAGGAGCAGCTGGCCGTGGAGGAGGAGCTGGCCGTGGAGGAGGAGCAGCCGGCGTGGAGGAGGAGGTGCTGGCGTGGAGGAGGTGCGGGGTGGGGGAGGTGCGGGGTGGAGGAGGTGCGGGGTGGAGGAGGTGCTGGCCGTGGAGGAGGAGGTACCGGGCGGCGGCGGTGGTGCGGTGGGGGAGGTCGAGCGGAGCGGCCAGAGGGTGGGTCGGCGGCACGGTGGTGGTGCGGTGGGGGAGATCGAACGAAGCGGCCAGAGGGTGGGTCGGGGGCGCGGTGGTGGTGCGAAGGCCGGCGAGCGGTGGTGCGGTGGGGGTGGGGGTGCGGGGCTGCGGCGGCGCTCGGGGTGGGTTGGGGGCGCCGGCGACGGAGGGGACAGGCGCGTGGTGGCTCGGGGGCGCCGGCGACGGAGGGGACGGGCGCGTGGTCGATTTGGAAGTAACTGTCGACCGCGCGCCCCTGGCCACCCAATGTAGATAGGACAGGCCTATGCCGACGGTTGTACCGTCGGCATAGGTATTTTTTATTTTTTCTATTATTAGCTATTTTATTAATATTTTAAACATTATAATTTATTCAATTATAACTGAATACAGTTTTATTATAATTTATTATATTATATGGTAGGGCCACACGCAAATTATTCCGGTGCTCCGATTATCCTTTTCCAGCCAAACCCTAGTCTGGTGGGCCCGCATATCTACCCCGAACTTTTCTCCGTACAATGGTTGATCTTGCACATTTACAACACCCAACACACTTGTATACATATGGTATGGCACAACCTAGGTTTGGGTGGGGTTCCGACGCTCCGGGGCCCCGCTTCGGCGAAACCCTGAATCCGCTGGAAAAACCCTAACGTTTCCGTCTACCCCCATAGACGTGCGTCGAAAGGGGGTAGCCCAGTGGACTTTTTTGCTTGGTTGTGTTAGGTTAGGCCATAGGAACATAGAAAACCAACTTTTATCACAAGTTGTCACAAGATTGCCCCCGTTTCGCCCGAAACGGGAGTTTTCAGCTATAAGTCCACACACTTAGTAGAGAGAAAGTGAAGCCGGTGATGTCGGGCACACCTAGGAGTAGATTCTTGGACATTTGAAACACACAACACAATTGTATACACATGGTATGGCACAACCTAGGTTTGGGTGGGGTTCCGACGCTCCGGGGCCCCGCTTCGGCGAAACCCTGAATCCGCTGGAAAAAACCCTAACGTTTCCGTCTACCCCCATAGACGTGCGTCGAAAGGGGGTAGCCCAGTGGACTTTTTTGCTTGGTTGTGTTAGGTTAGGCCATAGGAACATAGAAAACCAACTTTTATCACAAGTTGTCACAAGATTGCCCCCGTTTCGCCCGAAACGGGAGTTTTCAGCTATAAGTCCACACACTTAGTAGAGAGAAAGTGAAGCCGGTGATGTCGGGCACACCTAGGAGTAGATTCTTGGACATTTGAAACACACAACACAATTGTATACACATGATATGGCACAACCTAGGTTTGGGTGGGGTTCCGACGCTCCGGGGCCCCGCTTCGGCGAAACCCTGAATCCGCTGGAAAAAACCCTAACGTTTCCGTCTACCCCCATAGACGTGCGTCGAAAGGGGGTAGCCCAGTGGACTTTTTTGCTTGGTTGTGTTAGGTTAGGCCATAGGAACATAGAAAACCAACTTTTATCACAAGTTGTCACAAGATTGCCCCCGTTTCGCCCGAAACGGGAGTTTTCAGCTATAAATCCACACACTTAGTAGAGAGAAAGTGAAGCCGGTGATGTCGGGCACACCTAGGAGTAGATTCTTGGACATTTGAAACACACAACACAATTGTATACACATGGTATGGCACAACCTAGGTTTGGGTGGGGTTCCGACGGTCCGGGGCCCCGCTTCGGCGAAACCCTGAATCCGCTGGAAAAAACCCTAACGTTTCCGTCTACCCCCATAGACGTGCGTCGAAAGGGGGTAGCCCAGTGGACTTTTTTGCTTGGTTCTGTTAGGTTAGGCCATAGGAACATAGAAAACCAACTTTTATCACAAGTTGTCACAAGATTTCCCCCGTTTCGCCCGAAACGGGAGTTTTCAGCTATAAGTCCACACACTTAGTAGAGAGAAAGTGAAGCCGGTGATGTCGGGCACACCTAGGAGTAGATTTTGGACATTTGAAACACACAACACACTTGTATACACATGGTATGGCACAACCTAGTTTTGGGTGGGGTTCCGACGCTCCGGGGCCCCGCTTCGGCGAAACCCTGAATCCGCTGGAAAAAACCCTAACGTTTCCGTCTACCCCCATAGACGTGCGTCGAAAGGGGGTAGCCCAGTGGACTTTTTTGCTTGGTTGTGTTAGGTTAGGCCATAGGAACATAGAAAACCAACTTTTATCACAAGTTGTCACAAGATTGCCCCCGTTTCGCCCGAAACGGGAGTTTTCAGCTATAAGTCCACACACTTAGTAGAGAGAAAGTGAAGCCGGTGATGTCGGGCACACCTAGGAGTAGATTCTTGGACATTTGAAACACACAACACAATTGTATACACATGGTATGGCACAACCTAGGTTTGGGTGGGGTTCCGACGCTCCGGGGCCCCGCTTCGGCGAAACCCTGAATCCGCTGGAAAAAAACCCTAACGTTTCCGTCTACCCCCATAGACGTGCGTCGAAAGGGGGTAGCCCAGTGGACTTTTTTGCTTGGTTGTGTGAGGTTAGGCCATAGGAACATAGAAAACCAACTTTTATCACAAGTTGTCACAAGATTGCCCCCGTTTCGCCCGAAACGGGAGTTTTCAGCTATAAGTCCACACACTTAGTAGAGAGAAAGTGATGCCGGTGATGTCGGGCACACCTAGGAGTAGATTCTTGGACATTTGAAACACACAACACACTTGTATACACATGGTATGGCACAACCTAGGTTTGGGTGGGGTTCCGACGCTCCGGGGCCCCGCTTCGGCGAAACCCTGAATCCGCTGGAAAAAACCCTAACGTTTCCGTCTACCCCCATAGACGTGCGTCGAAAGGGGGTAGCCCAGTGGACTTTTTTGCTTGGTTGTGTTAGGTTAGGCCATACGAACATGAGAAACCAACTTTTATCACAAATCGACACAAGATTGCAAGAGAGACAAGATTCACATACAATACTTCCGAGAGACAAGATTCGCGACGTTATTTTATGTGGGTGGAGACCGCTATTCGGCGTAGCTATATACATATAGATATGAATAAAAACATATTAAATTTAATTGAGAGTAATAAATAGATACATAAAAATGAAGAAAAAAAGCGTAAAAGAAAAAAAAGGAACCTGTGCCGACGGTTTTTACCATCGGCACAGGGTTGTTCGGCTGCACGAGGTAAAAGAAAAAAAAAAGGAAGCTGTGCCGACGGTTTTTACCGTCGGCACAGGGTTGTTCGGCTGCACGAGGTAAAAGAAAAAAAAGGAAGCTGTGCCGACGGTTTTTACCGTCGGCACAGGTTTGTGTCGACGTCACCTTTTAGTCGACGGGGAGCTGTGCCGACGGCGGTATTTGTGCGCACAGCTTGGCTGTGCCGACGGGGATACATGTGCCGACGGCCAGCTTCGCGGGTGGCCTCGTAGGGATCCTGTGCCGACGGCCCCGATAAAAACCCGTCGGCACAGGATTTGGCCGTCGGCACAGGTTAGCTCTGCTGTAGTGCATGTACTGCAAGCTCTTGGAGCTCCTTCATAGCAACAAACACCTCCTGCGATTTCTCGGTTTTCTGACCGAAGATCACTTCCACAATTACTCCTAGGGTCAACTGTTCAGAGTCATTCCTCATATCCGTCTCCGTTCTCTGCATGTTGCTATTTTGTATCTCGGTGGCCCATACAGCCATCATCTCCCGTGCGCCATCTGATGCTAGAGAGGACAAGGACTGGACGAACATATGTATGAACATAGCTTTGGCTTAGTGAAAGAGCAAGTGAAGTAGTATATTACGCTAAGCCATAGCTTTGCCCTGCTCTCACAGCAAGAAAGACACTGGTCACGCACGCAAAGGCAGGCGAAGGAGCTTTCTTGCTTGCACCGGCATCGATCGATCCTGCGACGGCGGGCGTGGAATGCTCGGCCGCGCTGAGGCACATGCTGCGTCGCGTCCTCGGCGGCTTCCGCGCGCTGCACCCGCGTCCGCGCCGGCACGGTGACGGGAGCGCTGGTTCCGAGGCAGCGTCGGCGTCGTCCAAGGCGCGCGTCACCGTTCGCGTGCGCCGGCTGGGCAGCGGCAAGGCCAGCAGCCCGTGCAGGATCGACGACTCAGCGCCGGAGAGGGACGACAGGTGGTAACGATCCGCGTGGTGACGTTCAACGCAGCGCTGTTCTCAATGGCGCCCGCCGTGCAGGCCCAGGACCCAGGCATCCCCGTGGCGGGTGGCGGTGACGCCGCGCGCCGGCGCGGCACGGGCACGGGCGCGCGACCGCGGCCCAAGGAGATCCTGAAGGCGCAGGCGAGTCTGCTGTCCCGGAAGCCGAGCAAGGCGTGGGTGGACCGCGCGGACGATCGGCCGCGACCAGAGCGGGCGCGAACAGAGACCGCAGAGCTGGATGGAGGTGCAATACCGAAATCGGCAGAATCAGAAGAAGCAGACACAAAATCAGAAGAAGCAGACACAGAAGTAGAGCGGCCGCGGCTACGACGGCCGCGAGCAGGACCCGCACGGCCGAGTGGTGGCGCGACCCGCACGGCCGAGTGGTGGCGCCGTAGCCGCAAGGGCACAACCGGAGGGAGACGTAAGACTTGGAGCGTCGGGACCAGGAGAAGTAGGAAGGTGGAGCGGCCCCCGCCGCAGCCACGGCCACGAGGACCACCCGCACGGGGAGGGTGTCCCAGCACGGTTAGCCTCCGGAGAAGATAGAGGGGATCATAGGCAGGGAGCTTCGGGGCACGAGGAAGACGAAGCAGTGGTCGGGGAGGACCAGAAACTCACCGTGAGCGCGATGGAATGGACAGCGAGGCCGGTCGGACAGCGGCGAATCGAACTCGACAACCGGCGGCCGGACGCGAGGAAGACGACGTCGATCTCGCGGTCTACGGCATCCCGGCTCACACAACTCGACGAAGAGGATGAGGAGACAACGGCGAAGCTCGTGGTGGTCTCGAAACGGTCCGGGAAGGTCGGAGATGGTGGCGAGGCGCGGCGGCCGGAGTCGGCAAGGTTTCGTATAGAAAGAATAGGAAGGGAGATAAGACGCACGGACGGGCGAGTGCATCACCAGCTGACCGGGAGAGACGGGCTCGGTAACCGGGAGACATGGTGTTTTCTGATTGGCTAAAATTAGGCCGATGAACAGTGCGTGACTTTAGGAGGTGACGCGGCGCAATCCTGTCCGTCGATCGGTTCGATCGGGCGGCTGGCGGGAAGTGAGCGACGTGGACATCAGATTGGGCAGTGAAAATGTCCCTCTTTTATATATAGTAGTATTGTGTGTATCCGTTGGTAAGTACACAAGTTCACACGCATGGTAGGAATCTCAAAATAAAAAGTCCACATGCAGTTGGCATATATAATTCTGTGGCGCATATTTTCTACAGCTCATATGACGCGCAACCCGTTTCTTGGCCATCTGTTCCGGCGATTGAAAGGCCAAGATTTTCCATTGAATTGGTTGAATGTTCAACGTGCTCAACGATAAATCTCGGCTGTTTAATCACGGAAACAGACAGCCAAAGATATGGGCCGTGCGCCATATGAGTTGTAGAAACTCATAATCGATCCATTATTCTTTATAACTGAACTAGCTTAGACTACTTTAGTCGAACATTTTTTAAACGGCTGTGCCTTTTCGCTAATTAAGAAAGAGTAAAAGGCCTAATCCCAAAGCATTACTTGTGACACCATGTACAACTACAGTAACGCATTACTAGTGACCAAAACTTGTTTTTACTCTTAATATGGTCATCTTTCTGATTTTTTTCAAATTTAATCGAAAATTTTGCCACAAAATATGTTTTTTCGTCCCTCACCAAATTCGTCTGAAATTTTGAGGAAATATATTTCCCTGGTGTCTTTGCGGACTCCACGGTATTCGGATTTAAGGTTTCTATCATGTATCGGGTATATTCAGAATAGTATTAATAATTATCCTTCCGTGTTTCCAACATGATTACATGAACAAGCGCACCTCACGTCAGTGGTCCAGACACAGAGTCTCACACAGGTCGTGAGTTGTACGCGGTTGGAAACAATTTTAACATAGGAAAACACAAGGTCTAGTATAAGCCAACGCGTCCAGATTGCCTCAGCCAACAATGCTTAAGCAACAATTCCGCTTGAACCCTTTTGCTCATCCAGCTGCAGGTTCCTCACGATGAGAGGGAGCCCATACCTTGGTGTGAGAGTGAGAAAGTTTGTAGGCTTGTGAACGTACTTTGGAGAGAGAGTGAAGGAGAACCTCTTCAGCATCATCACTATCACTGTTTGCACCTCGATCATGCAAAGCTCTGCCCGCTGCAGGCCCTTGGGCCATACGAGAAGGCTAGCAACGAGCTGGCATACTTACCAGCCCTCGAGGAGCCATTCTCGAATCTCATAGGGTTGAACTCATCGGCATCAGCACCCCAGACCGCCTTGTCCATGTGCATCATCGCTATAGGGATAGTTATCACGGTTCCTTTCTGCACCTTGATTTTTGCCAGATTGGTATCGGAGGCAGTCTTTCTCGTCAGAAACGGTACCGGGGGATAGAGCCTTAGCGCCTCAAGGGGCAACATGTTAAGCTGCATATATAGTAATGGTACACACATATATATATGTTAAATATATTTACCTATAAATATATGATAAACATATATAGGTACGTACCAGCTTCAGCTTCCCGATGGTGTTAATGCTCGGGACCTCGCCTTCTTCTTGTGATTCACGGATGATCTCCTCCCTAACTTTCTCCTGCTGATGCATGTAAAATGCATACATGAATTTTACATTTTATTACATGTTATTTCATGTCATATAAGGGTTATATTCATGATTTATATTAAGTTTTGGGGATAATTAACAACTCCCCCATTTTTCAGGAATTAACTCTGCGCTGTCAGAAAACCCCTTTTTCTATATTTTGATGTTTCAGGGACCCAAACGACGTCCAAATGACCTGAAACTTTACGGGGATCACTTTTTTGGAAGGAACGAAACGTAGGCGCAAAGGAATCGAAAAAACGGAGACCAGAAGGCCAAAAGGGGTGGGCCCACGCGGCCAGATTCCCTGACCGCGTGGGGTCCCCCATCCTGGCCCTCGGGCCTCCGCTGCCGTCGATCTTTCTTCCCGAAGTTTCGTCTTGACCTAAAAACGACTATATATAGACCCCCCAGGGCTTTCGCGAAAGAGGTCGCCGCCGAAACACAGAAACCACGAAACAGAGATCTGGAGCTGAAGATTGGAGGGGGAAAACTCCGGCGGAGCGCTGCCGGTGTGATCTCCTTCCCCTCCAACAACATCTCCACCGACACCATGATGAAGAGGGAGTAGTCCACCCCTGGACTATGGGTTTGTGGAAGTAACTTATGTATCTCTCCTCTCTATGAGCTTCACTAATTAGTACCGTATGAGCTGCTGAACATGATTACGGTCATCTATATAATTCATTTGTGGTGGATCTTAATTATGAGTTAATACATGTTTGAGATTGCAATGGTTTTGTTTCAGTTATGAAATTAGATGCATATTATGTACCCCGTTCTTATTTACTTGTCACGATCAAACATGTTTATGAGAGCATGTGAGGGGGAACGTGTGCATTAGTTGGAGTAACGGGGGTGGCTAGTGCAGTGAACGTGAGAGAAAGTTATGCGATCCACTTGGGTTTTCTACCTTACTTTGTTGCCTCACTAGGAATAAACAAAAATACCATGCTACCGGAGAGTGGATGTGACCTTGGCCACTATCTCCATGACTAGATCTAGCATGTTCTTATTTTAACTTCATGTCATTGAACTAATTGCTATGCTCTGATTTATCTTAATTAGTAAGGTGTTATGATTTAGTTCGCATCTTGGTGGAGCATAAGAGAGAGAACAACTTATAATTGAGATCTCTATGTTAGTACGTGATGCCCATATTATTAATAACTTGTCAAACCATGTCTTGCCATCTTTCATGTTAATTTTAGTGTTCCATTGTCCACCACGTTATCAAGAGAGAGTGCATTTGTGAAACCATGAACCCCGGTCCATTTTTAATCATAAGAAACACCTTTCCAACACTTTTATCATCACTTTTGTTTGCTGCCATTATTAAATCCGAAAATACAAAAACACTTTTACATCTTGCATTCATCATAAAAAACCCAAAAATATCATTTATCATTGCTACCATCATCCTTGCATATTTATTTTACCATCATTGCATATTTACTACTGTTTGCATATTTATTTTATTATCATTCTCACACCTTGTGCTTGACAACCATTTGGTGAGGTTGAGGGCACAAAACAATTTATTTTGTTGCAGGTTCTCAAGAGAATGATAAGGAGATAACACCTGAAATACTGGTTCCCGAGAGTTCGATATTAAACCCTCGAGTCACCCCTTGTGGGGAAAACTGTCTTCCACTTACTACATACACTCTGCACTTGGAGTCTCAACCTAACCCATTTACTTTTCACGCAGGTACCACGCGAAGGGGCTAACAACTGTTTTCTGGCGCCGTTGTGGGGTAACTACGTGAAGGGCCATCACCTGCCACTGTGGGTAGCAACTGAGCAAGAGCATTGCCCAGGTAAGGAGGGTTGCTGTGGTATCTAGCCCCGCGGAAAAGAAAGTCTTGCACTCCCCAACGATTTCTTCGTTGCTCGGTGTGTGGGGGCCCCACCTACATGCTTGCATCATCAGCCCAAGAAGGTCCTCTCCGTACTCTTCGTTTGCGGTACGTGTTTCCATCATCTCCATGATCTTGCTAGTCACCAGCCTGTCGAGTTTCCATGTTCGACGGTTGAGGCGAGTTGGCAGGTACCTTGCAAAATAATCCTTCAGATAATCGTATGTATGAAAATCAAGCAGGGTCTCTTAATTCGAACAATTTAGCACCTGAATCCAGGTACTGGTGGTTCTAGAATTGCATGTACTGCAAGCTTCTGGATCTCCTTCATAGCAACAAACACCTCCCACGATTCCTTGGTTTTCTGACCGAAGATCACTTCTACAATGACCCCTAGGGTCAACTGTTCAGAGTCATTCCTCATATCTGTCTCTGTTTCCTGTGTGTTGATGTTTTGTATCTCGGCAGACCATACGGCCATCATCTGTCGTGCGCCATCTGATGCTAGATCGGACAAGGACTGGAAGACCACGTATATGAACTTAAGACCACGTACTAGACGAATAAACAAAAGCATAATACCCAAAGCGTGCGCAAGAGAGATTAGAAAGTAGTTAACCTTGAGCTTCCCTTGGTTGAATACTGGGTGGACCACCTTGCGGTGCCGCTTCCAGTCGTCTCCGTTTGTAAGTATGAGCCCTTTGCCAAAAATGACCTCCACGCTAAGGTTCATGTAGTCCTTTTGGTATAAGCTTGTCCTGTCCGAGAGGACTTCCTTAACCAGCTCTATGTCGGTAGAACAGATCGACGGTATTGGCCCAAACCAGAACAAGAATGGTTTACCTAAATAAGATCAGGTTGAGTAACTGCTAATTAGCTAGTCTTCCAAAACGTAAGATTGACTTGGACATTAATACCACCGAGAAAGACACACTAGTAGAAAAACAGCCTTTAGTCCGGGTTCGTAAGGGGCTTTAGTCCCGGCTGGCGAACCGGGACTGAGCAACCGGGACTAAAGACTCCCCCCTTTAGTCCCAGTTTGTTACGAACCGGGACTAAAGGCCATCCCACGTGGCTGCGCAGAGCGCGCGTGGCTGGGAGATCTTTAGTCCCGGTTCGTAATACGAACCCGGACTAAAGGTATTCAGAGAATTTTTTTTAGTCTCGAGTTCTTTTAATTCTATTTTTAATTTTATTCCAAAATTTTCCACTTAGTCACACATCTAATTTCTAATTATACACTTAATCTCAAGTCAAAGTACTTACCTTGGTCAAACTTTCCATTTGGTCACCCATCTTCAAACTGCTCCAGCCCTAGCACGCTTAACTTTTGAGTTCCTTCCAAACTAGATTCCAAATGAGAAGTCAGAACTTACACTTGGTCAAACTTTCCATTCGGTCACCCATCTTCAAACTGCTCCAGCCCTAGCACGCTTAACTTTTGAGTTCCTTCCAAACTAGCTTCCAAATGAGAAGTCAGAACTTACTGATATTAGTACCATATCTATCATATTAACCCCTGTGTCATGATGTTATACTTTTTATTGTTTAAATTTTAAATTTTTTTTGAATAAATAATAATGATTATGTAATAATATTTTTTCAATAAATAACAAGGATTATGTAATAATATATTTTGAAGAAATAAAAGTGATTATGTAATAATATTTAATATGGAATAATTCATATCTTTAAATCCGAAAATCAAAATTTGACAAATAAAATGTCTAAATCAATTAGAAAAATAATAGGAATTCAAATATCCCATCCATATCATCTTTTGCATCACAGAAATATCGATAAACTTGCTAAGTTTCATTTTCAAAACAATTCAAAAAAATCAAAACAATTCAAAAAACTCACCAACGCTTCATATTGGAGTAACTAAGAATGATCCAGGCTTAGTTTTTCATTTTCATGTTTTAAACTTGTTTAAATGTTGGTCAAAGTTATGTCTGACCAATATTTGAAATGAGCTTCAAAAATTCAAAAAAACTCAAAAAAAGGATAAACCTGTGCACATAGTCTTCTTATGTCGTATACTAACGATTCAAGTTGATAAACAAGGTCTATATACATTCTGAGGAAAAATTCAAGTATCTAATGTGATATCTCAAACTATGTCGTATGAACTCAAGAGTGAAGAGAAGGGGTTTTGGATTAGCAACATGGAAATTTCAAAAAACAAATTCACCAAAGATTCATTTTGGAGTGACTAAGAAGGATCCAGGCTTTGTTTTTCATTTTCATGTTTTAAAATTGTTTAAATGTTGGTCAAAGTTAGGTTTGACCAATATTTGAAATGAGTTTCAAAAATTCAAAAAAACTCAAAAAAGGAAAAAACCTGTGCTCATAGTATTCTTATGTCGTATACTAACGATTCAAGTTGATAAACAAGGTCTATATACGTTTTGAAGAAAAATTCAAGTATCTAATGTGATATCTCAAACTATGTCGTATGAACTCAAGGGTGAAGAGAAGGGGTTTTGGATTTGCAACATGGAAATTTCAAAAAACTCACCAAAGATTCATTTTGGAGTGACTAAGATGGATCCAGGCTTAGTTTTTCATTTTCATGTTTTAAACTTGTTTAAATGTTGGTCAAAGTTAGGTTTGACCAATATTTGAGATGAGCATTAAAAATTCAAAAAAAGGAAAAAACATGTGCACACAGTCTTCTTATGTCGTATACTAACGATTCAAGTTGATAAACAAGGTCTATATACATTCTGACGAAAAATTCAAGTATCTAATGTGATATCTCAAACTATGTCGTATGAACTCAAGAGTGAAGAGAAGGGGTTTTGCATTTGCAGCATGGAAATTTCAAAAAACTCACCAAAGATTCATTTTGAAGTGACTAAGAAGGATTCAGATTTAGTTTTTCATTTTCATGTTTTAAACTTGTTTAAATGTTGGTCAAATTTAGGTTTGACCAATATTTGAAATGAGCTTCAAAAATTCAAAAAAAGGAAAAACCTGTGCACATAGTCTTCTTATGTCGTATACTAACGATTCAAGTTGATAAACAAGGTCTTTATACATTCAGACGAAAAATTCACGTATCTAATATGACATCTCAAACTATGTCGTATGAACTCAAGGGTGAAGAGAAGGGGTTTTGGATTTGCAACATAGAAATTTCAAAAACCTCACCAAAGTTTTAATTTGCAACTTACTTTTTCATTTTCATATTTTCATTTTCATATTTAAAACAGTTTTCGTTTGTTTTTCGTGTCCCAGAGCGTCCAGTTCGCGCTCGGTGGCATGACACGAGTGCACGCATGCAGGTTGGCACGTAAACATAAAGGGTGATCGCGTCAGTTAATGCAAAAATGGTTGCAACATAAAGGAATTTCTTGATGTCTACCTAATTTCGCCTAATTAAATGAGTTTATGCCGATTTTTCAAAATTAATTTCGCTTAGTTAAATGCGTTTTTGTGATCCAAAAGTTGATATAGTTGTCATATTTGGATTCCTCTCATTTTTCTAATCGATTTAGATATTTTATTTGTTAAATTTGGATTTACGGATATAAAGATATAAATTATTCCATATTAAATGAAAAATGCCGACGGTTTTAGTCCGGGTTCGTATAACGAACCGGGACTAAAGATGGACCATTAGTCCCGGATCGTGATACGGCCCGGGACTAAAGATGCTTGCACGGGCCCCACCTATGCGGCTGCCTGCCGCCGATCTTTAGTCCCGGGCCGTATCACGACCCGGGACTAATGCTGCCGCTCGACCTGGGACTGGGATTGTGCGGCGTTGCCTCCGTTCGAACCGGGACTAAAAATCTTATTAGTCCCGGTCGAAAATTCGTGGGGACTAATGTGCCGGACAGATGACCCTGTTTCTACTAGTGACATCTTTATACTATATTATTAACGGAAAGACTGAGAAAGACTTGGCAATTAAGTAACTCGTCCTTGCATGCATTTTACGAACGGACGGACGGACCATAGTCAGCTGTCCATTTGTGGAAGAATGGTTGGACACAGGAGGTGTAGTTGTGGCAGCCGGCGTCGAGGGGATTCGCTCGGCCGGCGATGAGCATCCGCCGACACTCCTGCAGGCAGCCGCCGCCGAACCTGTACGGCGGCCCTCTGATGCCCTGCCGCCCCAGCGACCGGGCCACGGCGTATGGCCGCCACACCAGATGCCAGAGTGCCCTCGAGATCAGCAGCACCACCGGGAGAGCGGCGAGGCCTAGCACTAGATGAGACTGCAGCTCCATGGATGTTCCTGCTAGCTCGCTGGCTTGGCTAGCTACTCGGCTCGTTGATTCTAGGCTGGGCGTGGGCAGTATGATTTATACGCGCGCGATCGGTGGAGGTGACGACTCACGGCTGCATACGTCGGGTAGGTCGTGGTTACCATCTGTTGGCCCCCAAGTCCTGCTCAAAAAAGAACGGATAAAGCAAACGCTCCCTTTCGGAATCCGACAGCCCAGAGCTCGCGACTCCGCCACCAGGGCAGCCCGCGGACGGGAAACACGTCTTTGAGGCTTTGGGCCATCTATCGCTCTTTTTTTTTGGCGGTTAGGCTTTTTATGCTTTGCAGCTACTCCCTCCGTTCACAAATATAACACATTTTACCTTTTTTCTTGATCCCTATGTATCTAAACACATTTTAGTATATATGTTCACTCATTTTATTATTTATGTAGTTAATATTGAAATGGCTAAAAGGTTTTACATAAGTGAACGGCGAGAGTATTATTAAGCAGCATATATGTGTCCCCCTAAAAAACAGCATATGTGTGTGTCCCCGTTGGTAAGAGTACACAAGCTCACGCGCATGGAAAGGAATCTCAAAATACAAGTTCACATGCATGCTGGCATATCCCTTCCATTATGTTTAACCTCGAACAAACTTAGATTTCTTTCCATGATGCAAACCCAGAAGAGTTGTAGCAAGTTTATTCTTTACATGATGCAAATTTCTTAATGTGGTGCAAATGTTTGCAAGCTTGGTAGCAAGAATTTTACCCCTTTGATGCAATCTGTATAGCAGTTGTAGCAAGTTCTTCAGATGCATTTTTTTGACCTTGTGCAAATGTTTGGAAGGTTTGTAGTTCAAGAATTCCCCGTTAATGCAAATCTGAAGAGCAATTGTAGCACTTTTGTTGTTTATTTGATGCAATTTATCTTCAAAAGGTGCAAATCCTTACAAGTTTTGTAGAATTTGTTTTCTCTTTCGGATGCAAATCCACATAAGGATTTTAGCAGAATTTTCTTGGCTTTCAAGCTGTCTGTGGCCGCGCCGCCGAGCGGTGTCAGCGATAGCCGGAGTTGTGATGCTGCAATTGGGTGCCGGCGGTGCTACCAATCATGGACAACCATGCTACCCGTCGGAGTCAGTGCTCCTATGATGATGGGTGTCGTGGACGGCGCTGCTCCGAAAGGGGTCGGCGATGGTGACTCGATGAGTTCTCGCCGGAGCTTTGAAGGCGAGCTGCAGGCAGCAGGGTTGGGGAGCGTCCAGTGCAGGGAGGCGTCGCACTGTTCCGCGCGCGGAGAGGGTGCATGTGCAGTCAGGAGTCAACAAGAGGGTGCACGTGCACGTGCGCTGTGGACAGCCCTTTCGTTTTTTGATCAGACGGTTTTAGGCAAATTGATCAGACAGCTAGCGACTCGGGGGATGATACGTCTCAAACGTATCTATAATTTTTGATGTTCCATGCATGTTTTATACCAATTGCTACATGTTTTATCAACACTTTATATCATTTTTATGCATTTTCTGGGACTAACCTATTAACAAGATGTCACAGTGTCAGTTCCTGTTTTCTGCTGTCTTTTTTTTTTCCAGAAAAGCTAGTCAGGAAATATTCTCGGAATTTGACGAAAATCAACGAGGTGGAGTTTTACATCGACACGAAGACGAAGTCCGAAGGGCGATCGAAGAGGCGCCCCGGGGGGCCCAAACGCCACCTGGGCGCGGCCCCACCTGGAGGCGCGCCGGGGGGTCGTCTGGCGCCCTCGGGTGCCTCCTCGCGCTGCCCTTTCGCCTATATATTCTCCTCCTTCCGAAAATCCTAAATACCCGAGCATTATTCCACGAAAAGTTCCGTCACCGCCGCCACCGTCGTCAACCCTAGTTCGGGAGGGTTCTGAATCTCTTCCCGGCACCCTGCCGGAGGAGAAGATCATCGCCGGAGGGCTCTACACACCATGCCCGCCTCTGGACAGATGCGTGAGTAGTTCATCCTTGGACTACGGGTCCATAAACATTAGCTAAATGGTTGTCTCTCCACTTTATGCTATCAGATCTTGTGAGCTGTCTAACATGATCAAGATCATCTTATTGTAATGCTACATGTTGTGTTTGCTGGGATCCGATGAATTGTGAAGTTATGATCAAATTGTTTATCATCTTGTCATAATATGCATTGTAATGCATTTACCATTGGTTAATTGCCAGCTGTAATTTGTTTACCCAACATACATGTTATCTTTTATGGAGAGACACCACTAGTGAACTGTGGACCCGATCCATTCTTTTACACTGATAAAACCACCGTTTCCACCACGCTCTACAATCACTTGTTCGCTGTTCATTTTTGCATTTATATTTATTCTCCACACCATACGTTTCCTTTGTATTCAGTAAGACAGAGAGATTGACAACCTTCCTGTTTCGTTGGGGCAAAATATTTTGATTGTGTTTTGTGCAGGTCCACGTCAACAGCATTTAAACGGCGATGTTGTTGACACCGTGTTGAAACTCTTCCACCTCCTACTGGATTCGATAACCTTGGTAGATTTTAAGGAAAAATTTGCTGCTGCAATACTTTATACCTTCCTCTTGGGGTCTCCCAACGAGCATGTGTTTTCACGTCATCAGGGGTTGAGGCGTTTTGATCCTCGGAGGACGCTCAGCGCTGCCCTATAAAATTTGCAAAGGAAAAGGAACTAGATTCTGGGAAGATTGGTAGCTCGGACCAGCTCCCATGTGTGTACAATTTGCTCATGGGAGGAACACGAGTTGGGCAATAAAAAATGTACTAGGTCTTGCTTAGCCTGGGCAATAAAACTCTATTGTTCACGAGAGGAACACCAAACCAAGCCAAAATTAGGAACCAAAAAAATTAAGCTTTTGGCAAATTTCGACGGCCCAGCTTGGCTCGCTCATGTTGGCCACGCCACGTAACGTAAATCCCAAACAAACAAGAAGGAACACATGCATATTTCTCAAATCAAAAGAAAAAAAACATCTATCTAGGGCGCAGTCGACTGAGAACTAACTTAGTTCTCAGTCGGCTGACGTCAACCCTTTTTCTCCAACTCCGGCGAGTTCGCCTCCCCTGTAGCCAGTGCCGGCCTAACCGTCGACCTCTCCGCCCGCGGCTGGCGCGCTGCCGTGACGCCTCACCGCCCCGTCCTGCCCTGAGATCCTCCTCCGTCGGTCTGCCGCTGCACCGGCCATCCTCTAACCCCGCCCCTTCTTCTCCGGCGCCGGTGAACCCGCACCCGCCCCAAGTTAAGTTGCTCCTCGCCTCCGCCTCCTCCGTCGCGGCTGGCCGCGGCTACGGCGGCTCCGGCTCAGCTTGCCTCCGTGGGCGTGAGGAAGAAAAAGATCTCGGGTCAGCACGAATCGCGATGCAGTGGATGAGTCGATTGAGGCCTAAACTAATTCTCATTCGATTGCAAAGCCGAAAAAAAAGACATGCATTTTCTCTCGGCCACGAAAAAAACATTACATCACGCCCGGCGCATGAGCGAGCACTGGCAGGGTGACAGCGAGAGTGGCGCCACCCGAGGATAGGGCACACAGGACAGCCACTGGAAGAAAAAACCGCTGCGCTTTCGTCCGTCCACTCCAACTCCACGCGGCGTCACACGGGTGAGGACCGTGAGGTGGCCTGGCCGGCTGGCCCTCACTCTCACTACCTCCCCTGCTCGCTCGTTCGTCCGTTCGTGCCCGCAGCCTGGCACCGGCTCAGCAGCTCGGCGAGGCAGCACCGCAGCAGGCGTAGCGAAATCGCAAACCCCACCACCGATCCGCTTTTGCTGCCCGCGTAGTTAAACCCCCGCCCCGGGAAGCGCGCTCGCGGCACCACCACCGCAGGAGGAGGAGAGGCGAGACCAAGTCCCCCCGCCACCGGCAGGCACCCAGCGGGGTGATCCGCTCCACCCTCATCCGCCACCGCTCCTCCTCGCGGCACCACCCATGGTCACGCCGGCCGCCGTCGGTGCCGCGTGCCTCGCGCCATCCGCCGCCGCGGCGGCCCCGCGCTGGCGCGCCGATCTCCCGGCCAGGGCCCGCCCCGCCTCCTCCAGCGCGTCCGCAGGCGCTGCGTCGCGGAGCTCAGCAGGGAGGGCCCCGCATCGCGCCCGCTGCATTCCCCCGCGCACCAGCTCGCCCGCCCCTCGTGCCCGGCTTCCTCGCGCCGCCGCCGCCGCCCGCGCCCGCGCAGGCGCCGGCCCCGACGCCGCCCACCGTGCCGGACGCCGGCGTGGGGGAACTCGGGCCCGAACTCCGACTCCAAGGTACGCGGTTCATCCTCAGCTCACGTAAATCGTGTGCAGTTCGTTGCGCGTTCGCCAAAATATCAATTTTTTTACCCATGCCGAATCGGTTCAACTCGGATTGCGTCTGAAAAGCACGGTAAAACGATCGCTGTTCATCGAACGTACAGATTTACTAGTGGTTGCATGGTAGAATCGAGACCGATGCGAGCGCCGGACAATATGGTTTTTAAAATTTATCGGATCGGGAGATGATTGGGGTGGTGTGTCGACGTGATAGCGGTGCACCGCCGAGGTTTCGGGGCTCGCGCATGTGGTTGGGTCTGAGCAGACATATCACTGAGATATCGTACTAATTTAGTAGTAGGAAGAAGATTGGAGAGACTAGGCCCTGGTGCACAGATGGTTGGGAATGGAGTAAAATTGACGAGTTTGTCTCTTCCTCGGTTATGTATGATTGCCTCCTGCAATGTGAGTCGTTGTTACTACTTCACGGGAAATCTTAACAGGACCGGGATGTTTAACAGTCATGCCAACAGTATATTCCCAAAACTAAAACTGATTTTAATGAGGTCGTAGTGGAAATGAGCACCGTTTCTTTACGCCCCGGAATGCAATACTTCAGCATTATATTGCAGGAACTAGAAGGAGTTTCACCCTTGAGTAGTCTCTCTCGGAAGCCTTGTATCACTGAATTATGTTCTTTATTTATGCACCTAGTCAGTCACATGGGCACCGGGAAGTTGGGACCGTAGGTGCTTTGTTCTATCATCACTGGACCCAGCTCATTCACTGTTCGATTATTTGTTGGGCTGCTACTTTCTCTTTTGTTCTGTAAATTAGACAACCTGAATTTGTCATCTAGCTGAAAACAGAATGTAGGTTGCACCAATCATATTATTACTCAACTGTTGCTCACCAAACCCAATGTTTTAAAAATAAGGTCGTTATAATTAATCAGGTCCTGCTCATACCTGTCCTCTCAGTCTGGTCTTCAAAAATATCTTATATATAGTTTTCACTTTGCAACCAGGGGTCGAGGAGGACTCTGTTGACAGAACAGTTGTTGTTTCAAGTGAGCAGGATTCTGAGATCATTGATGCAAAGGAGAAATCTCCAGCTAAAGTTACACGTAGCATCGTATTTGTTACTGGCGAAGCTGCTCCTTATGCAAAGTCAGGGGGGCTAGGAGATGTTTGTGGTTCATTGCCAATCGCTCTTGCTGCTCGTGGTCACCGTGTGATGGTTGTAATGCCAAGATACTTAAATGGGACCTCTGACAAAAACTACGCAAAGGCGTTTTACACTGGGAAGCACATTAAGGTTCCATGCTTTGGCGGATCACATGAAGTTTCCTTTTTTCATGAGTATAGAGACTCCGTTGATTGGGTGGGTATACAATCACATTATTATTTTCTGTTGAACTGTAACGACTGTTTAGCCTTGTTTACAATTCCTTCTAACCCTACAAAGACATGTGATTTCCATTCTTCTTGTTATTTGCCTTGTACTCCTGCGCATGACGATCATCATATCCATGATTAATAGCATGCTTTCTGCACAGTATTTGTGGTGTCAGTACCTTTAAATCCAGGAACTAATAGGTAGAATTTGAAAACTAAACTATATTTTATTTTATTTTATTGGAGAAGAGTTTGCTGACCCCACAGCTTGCACGTGGCTCCCCACTGTTCGCGCATTGGCAGATAGGATTGTCCTTTTCTGTTTGCAACAAGAACATTCATGTCGTAAGGTGTAAAATTTTAAAGCGCCATTTATATTCTCCCAGTTGCACTTAGAGTGTGCAATTATATTGACCTCGGTCGTGCGATTTCGGTGCTTTCAGCGCACCATTATTGTTAAAATATGTTTGCAAGCAACACAGTATTGGTCCCTTAACAAAAGGTAGGGGGTTTGAGGAATATATTGAATTAACTTTGTTTAGGCAGGGTCTCTGTCATTCATATAGATAGAAAGCAACCAAGCATGCCAAGGAGCAACGCCGCAAAAGCGAGGGGGCATGTGACTAACGGCACCCCCAACTATTATCATTGTGTTACTAAATGAAGATTACATTAGATGCTAAGGATTAAGGAACATAGGATCTGTATAAGACACCAGGAAACTTTCAAAACAGTGGTTTTTGGTTCACATATCATGTGGGGTATTTTTGTCCAGTGATACATCTTTTTGCTCTCGACAAGAGTGCCAGCTGTACCCGGCGATTGCCTAATGCTTGTTTTTATTTCTCTGTTTTTTTCTCATGCCATTGTCACATTTGTTTAGGTGTTTGTTGATCATCCATCATATCATAGACCAGGAAGTTTGTATGGAGACAATTTTGGTGCTTTCGGTGATAATCAGGTAAACTACCCTGTTATACTAAGCTAACTATTTGATCGAGTCGTAAGTTGTATCACATAAATTGACTAGCTGCTCTATATCATGCAGTTCAGATACACACTCCTTTGCTATGCTGCATGTGAGGCCCCATTAATCCTTGAATTGGGAGGATATATTTATGGACAGAATTGCATGTTTGTTGTGAACGATTGGCATGCCAGCCTTGTGCCAGTGTATGTTTAGATGTCACCTCTTTCTCTACATTTCTTTTATGCTTTTTCCATTTTTGTTCTTAAACTACATATATGCTTATGGAGTCTAAAAGTTAGTGAAGTGAATATTTCCAGGGGTTTCCTCAACTAATCAGTTTTAGATTTAGTTAACCATTCATCTGTACAAACATAAGGCCTTTTGAACTTTTACAAGCTCAGCTTTGTACTTCACTAGTTCATAGCTAATCTGAAAATTCCCTTCCAACGTTTGGATGGTTTTAGTATCCTGCAGACCATAGGTACCACCTAGGTTTTCACACATTAATTTTCTGTTATACCTACAAAAGTAACTGTCAAGACTTAACCGAGAGCTTGATATGCATGTGTTTTAGGAATTCAGACATGTTCGGACAACGTAAGATTAAGGGTGTCAATGCATTTTGTTCCATTATACGTCATGAATATGGTTTAGGATCTTTAGATGCTATTTCTTTCTCTTGACAATGTTCAGATGGTGAATTGCAGCTGCTTAATGTCATTTAGCTGGCTTATCTTGTGTGAGTGTCAATGTTAGATTTTTTGTACTTTTGTTTTTGTGCATTTTATGTTCCCCTTTTTGCTTGAGTGCGGTGTTCAATTGATTTTTTATTCTGACTTCAGCCTTTTTATTCAGCCTTCTTGCTTCAAAATATAGACCATATGGTGTTTACAGAGATTCTCGCAGCACTCTTGTCATACATAATTTAGCACATCAGGTTTGGTCGATCACTTTTGATTATTTGTACATGGCTTTGTAAGACATATGGTCAAACGGTTTGTTCGTTCAATGTCATTAGGGCGTGGAGCCTGCAAGTACATATCCAGATCTGGGATTGCCACCTGAATGGTATGGAGCTTTAGAATGGGTATTTCCAGAATGGGCAAGGAGGCATGCCCTTGACAAGGGTGAGGCAGTTAACTTTTTGAAAGGTGCAGTTGTGACAGCAGATCGAATTGTGACTGTCAGTCAGGTGAATTACTCTATATTTTTCTCTCTCTTTTGTGAGATGTTCTTCAATTTGAGTGCTCCGTCTTTCACCCAGTTGAGAAATCATTTAATCTTTCATTTGCAGGGTTATTCATGGGAGGTCACAACTGCTGAAGGTGGACAGGGTCTCAATGAGCTCTTAAGTTCTCGAAAAATTGTATTGAATGGTACTTATATTTTGGTCAACTCATTTTCTTCTTTAAGTTCTGTAAATAGATGGATGGATTGCAATAATTATTTCAGTTTGCTCTCTTGGTATGCAGGAATTGTAAATGGAATTGACATCAATGACTGGAATCCCACCACGGACAAGTGTCTCCCTGATCATTATTCTGTTGATGACCTCTCTGGAAAGGTTTGGGATAGTTTCTTAAGCATGTATATGTGGTCTACTTTATTTCTAAGCTTCCCGTGATTTTCTCACTGACTGACAATAAACCTTCTGTAACTTGGGATACTTGTTTCAGGCCAAATGTAAAGCTGAATTGCAGAAGGAGCTGGGTTTACCTGTAAGGGCTGATGTTCCTCTGGTTAGATACCAACCCTTACGAACTTCAAAAATATTCCTTCAAACATTTTTGGCCGATCATCTCATTAGCTTGACTAACAGATTGGATTTATTGGAAGACTGGACTACCAGAAAGGCATTGATCTCATTAAAATGGCCATTCCAGATCTCATGCAGGATGACGTTCAGTTTGTAAGTCCTGATTCTTGTGATTGAGACTACAGTGTGGATCAAGCATACCGTATGTGGTAGTATAATATGAGGCATATCAATGTAGGTAGCATGAATAATCATTAAAAATATAAGATTCAGTTATTGCTTTCAGTGACAATCTTAATGCTATTTATTTGGTAAAATATGACTTCAAGTTGTAAAACAACGATGGAAGCAGTAAATGTATCTGTAGTACTGACCATGACAACCATGCCATGCCAGTATACCTGCTTGGCCAACCAATATGCCAGCTCCGTCTCTAGTCTATATGATCTGATATACTGAACAATAGATCCACACACATGTGTGTATGCAACAGACATACAAATATACACAATTGGCTTGGTAAACTGCATCCATGCCCTTATCTTCATTCCAATAGTTGTTATTTCAACATTCAGCTCAAGACTAAACAAAGGTGGACACAAGGTGGTTTTGGCAGTTTATAGCCAACAACTAGAGCCAGTCGATCAGTTATACTTTTGCTTATTTTTACAGGTCATGCTTGGATCTGGGGATCCAGTTTTTGAAGGCTGGATGAGATCCACCGAGTCAAGCTACAAGGATAAATTCCGTGGATGGGTTGGATTTAGTGTTCCAGTTTCTCACAGAATAACTGCAGGGTATGCAAAGAACTAAAACTACCATCAGCTTGTAAATATATTATACTGTATTTAAGATGTTGATGTCTCTCTTTTTGTACAGTTGCGACATACTGCTAATGCCATCCAGATTCGAACCTTGCGGTCTTAATCAGCTTTATGCGATGCAATATGGTACAGTTCCTGTTGTTCATGCAACTGGGGGCCTTCGAGTAAGACAACTGTCCTAAAAAGTAAACAAAAAATTCTGTTGGCTCCAACGCAAAACCTTCTCACTGTTTTGGGTATTCAACAGGATACAGTCGAGACGTTCAACCTTTTGGTGAAAAAGGAGAGGAGGGTACAGGGTGGGTGCTGCTCAATTTTAACTTAATTTCAGTGCTTCTTTTTCTGGAATCAGTTTAATTGTCACATTTTTTTTGGGTACATTTCTCCTGAATCGCCGAAGTTGTGATGATTAAGTGTTACTGTTCTATATTTTGCAGGTGGGCATTCTCACCACTAACAGTGGAAAAAATGCTGTGGGTAAGTTTCTGTTGAACTCCTGTTCGCTTGTAGGATCGATCTTGGCTGTAGCATATCCCTGGCAATGATGGACTCATTTTGTCAACCCTAGTCATGTAGTCCATTTCACTAAGTTGTTTGGTTCGATTCTGCTAGTTTTATAACTGATAATTATAATGGTTTGTTTCTCTTGGGAGCTAGAATGACATCTGATGTCTAGGATTTGTGTAATGAGCCAATTCTTGGTGGCTTCATTACACGGTTGTCAATATACATTGCATTTGATGCCCATCGTCTTGTGCAGGCACTGCGAACTGCAATTACAACATTCAGGGAGCACAAGCCCTCTTGGGAGGGGCTCATGAAGCGAGGTATGTCGAAAGATCATACGTGGGACCATGCTGCTGAACAGTACGAGCAGATCTTCGAGTGGGCCTTCGTGGATCAACCCTATGTGATGTAAACTGGACTGGAGGTCGAACGGCTGTCTTTGAACTCTGAAGACATGTTCCTCATTCGTCCGCGACGTGGAAACTGGAAAGATACCCTGTACATTACGTGGGAGGCGGTCCTGTTACAGTAGAAAGACGCAAACCATTGTTCAGTTTAGCCCTGCGCGCCTGCTGCTTGGCCGTTTGGAGCAAACGACAGTTGTGCTGCGGGTGACAGCTTGGGGTGGATGACAGTTTTAGTTCTGAAGAATAAGAAGAGGATGCTGCTGGGAGATGTTGGTTGGGCACTTGATTGCACATGGTTAACACCACACGGGCAGCCTCTCAGTGTTACAACGAAATCAGAAATCGACTGGTCACTCTTTAGTTAGTTAACTTTGTTACCTGTGTATGTTTCCCCTAGCTGATAAATTTTGATTCGTTGGAGAACTGTCTTATTTTGTCTGGGGCTGGAGGAGGGATGCGCCAGGTCAGATGTGCCTTGTGGCCGGGCTTGCATTCCATGGCACATTTTCCTCCCCAGCAACCAATCGGCTTTGTGCTTGGCGTGACCACCTCGTGTTCCTTGGTTCAGTGATCCAAGAAGAAACCTTGAGGGCCATGTCAACTAGGGATGATCCTTCATTCGCATGACAAGTTACGTGTGCACCACCAGCTTGTGCAAATCTTCGTAGTCTTGTCTTTGATTATTCACTGTCTCAGAAACGGGAGTTGGTCACTCTGTCACGAAAGCCTCCTCAAACAACGCCACGAAAGGAACTACACGATGCGTCATTGCTTATAAATTTCCCTTTCGCGCCAGATCTCCAACCATCCGCAAATCGCCTGAACCAATTGAACAGGTAGCTAGGCAACAGGCGACACGAGCACCGAAGCTACCTCGATCGTGTCCATGGCGCCGACGGAGACGATGCTAGAGTCGGCGGCGTACGCGCGGGTGCGCGCAGAGAACCCGTCGGAGTTCGTGCCGCGGAGCGTCTTCTTCGCCCGCGACGGCGGCAGCGGCATCGACCGCCGCAACAGCCTCTGGGTGAAAGCGGCGCTCGTCTACGAGTCCATCACCGGCCGCCACGTCAATGACAGGGCCAAACGTGTCGCCAGCATCCTCCTCATCCGCCTCGCCGACGCCTGCCGCTCCCGCATCCACGACGCTCAGCCGCCTCAGGCCAAGATATCTACTGCCGTGTCCGAAGTAATCAATAATGTACTGGACTCAGATCTGGGAGCCTTGCCAAATGGTACGCACGATGAAGAAATTTGCTCTTGGAAATGCGCTTCGATCATTTTCTGTACGTTAACTAACTGAACTCTGAATCTCTGATGCGATTATTAGCCGCCGACGGTGCCAAAGACGTTGTTGGAGGAGGGGGTCTGCTGCCGAAGACGGCGGGGCTCCCCGCCGCCGACGAAGAAGGGTCGGACGAGAACAAGCGAGTGATCGACGCCATCTTTCTCGTCGTGGGCTTCCTCCCGAGGTTGGTCAAGGCCGCTGCCGGCGTCAGCCGCGACGCCGTCGATGAGGGGTTCAAGTCCACGCACATGCAGGACATCGTCACGGACGTGATCAAGCTGGAGAACCAGCTCCCTCTCAGCCTCCTCCTCGACGTCGTCGACCACGTCGAGGACGCGGCGCGCGCTGTCGCCGCCTCGGCCACCGCGGGCGATGAGCTCGAGGGGCTCCAGGGGTTCCTCGACAGGTACAAGCTGGGCTTCAGGCGCGACACCTTCTCCGACGACGTCGTCCGCCCCTTCTGCTGGTACTACTCGCCCTTCTTCAGCAAGCAGCTTCCGACAGCGGCCATGGCGCCGCTGCCCAAGGTATCCGGGAGCGTAGCCGGAGGCGACCCCGAGACGGCGGCGCGAACGCTGCTGGACTTCCTGCACGCCAGCGTGGTGCCGGTGCCGCACGCGGCGACGGAGAAGGGGAAGAAGGGGACCACCGGAGGCGAGAGCGAGAGCAGCGGCAAAACGTCCCGCATGCCTACGGCGAGGGAGCTGAGCCGGTCCGGCGTGCGGATCGGGGCGGGGGAGGACGGGCGCGCGTCCGTGGAATTCGAGGAAGCGGCGGCGAGGCTGCGGCTGCCGGCGCTGGTGTACGACTTCAAGCTGGCGACGGTGGCCAGGAACCTGCTTGCGCGGGAGTACCAGGAGCAGAGCAAGCCGGTGACGCGCTACTTCCAGATGATGAACGAGCTCGTCCAGGAGGCGGCCGACGCCAAGATCCTCCGGCGGTCAGGTGCAGTGCGCGGCGGTGGGACATCCGGGGCGGAGGTGCACAAGCTGGTCAAGAGGATTGACGGCTACGCGACCTACCCGTCCGTGTTCATGGCCATGGATGTGCAGATCGAGAAGGTGAGGCAGTTCCACGACAAGAGGATGCAGAACTTCCTCGTGCGCCATCGCCCCGGCGTCATCTGGGCGTCGTCGGTCGCCGCCGTCTCCGTGGTCGCCATTGTTGCCGCGAGGAGGAACCGTGGCTGATCGAAGCCAAGCGTGTTCATTAGTGACCGAAGAGAAGAAAACTATACTCCAAACGTTGTAGTACAACTTGACGTGTAAAAATGGATGGTCTTACGTTAATGTGACATACTCCCGCCTACGCCCCCACCCCAATAGATGGCGAATAAATTGAATAAAAAAGCTTAATGTTTTCTAAGTTTGTTCAGGTATATATAGAATGTACCAAAAAATTAAGATATAACCAAATCAATGTCAATAGTTTCATCATAAGATATACTCCCTCCGTCCGAAAATAAATGTCTTAGATTTGTCCAAATACGGATGTATCTAGACTATAACATACTCCAGTTGCTTTTATATTCCGTTCAAAAAATAATACTCCATACCGGTTGCTTTTTTCTTCTATATATTTGGTCAGCTTTAAAAATAATTAACTTTTTAACTGAAATTTATAGGTTACCTATCTATACATCTTATAAGATAAAACCCCACTAACATCCATTAAATTAGTCTATCCTACATGCAAGGTGTCCACATCATCCATTATTTGAACCATTCATTTATCCATATCATCAACACATCATACACTATTTGAGACATTCATTTATCCATATTATTCCATATTTATTAATGATATTCATCCATACATGCAAGCTATTCACATTATAAATTCTTTTAGCCATATAATTTTGCACACCATCAATTTATAGCAAACATTTCATATTAATTGAATTTCGATTTTTGACTATTCTGGCTAATCAAATCCTCTATATTCCCGAGAATTTTTTTCCATTTCATGCATCAAATATCCTTTCTTTATACTATTTTTTTAAGATCCCGCTGCAAAGCGCGGTGTATATCTTTCTAGTTTAGGGAAGAATGAAGTACTAAATAGCCAACATTAACTAGCCAAGGCTGGCAAAGTTTAATCTATCCATAGTGCAAATAACATAGGTGAAAATATACATGTCATGTAAGTAAAAAAAAATGTTCGTTGTTTAATACTATGTTTGCTGACTAGACCAGTTTGTGTGGCTTTCTTATAAAGTCGGGCCCTCCTGGGTCTTCCTCTATAAAAAAAGTAAAAACAAAAATGATGTGACAACTAATTAAGAAGAGAGAGAAATATAATATTACCTCCGATCCATAATAAGAGCATCTCTAATGGCGGACCTATAATCGGCCGTGCCCTATAAAACCTAACTTATAGGTCACGAAACGGCAAAAAACGCCCTCCAGCGGCTGCCCTATTATACTCTGTGCCCTAAAATTTTTTAGGGCAGAGCCCATTTTGACTAAAATATACATCAAAACATACCCTGCCCTATATCCCACCAGCCGAGCGCGCAGCCCAACTGCCGCGCGGAAACTTCATTTTCCCCTCCTGTCGAACCACCCCGACCCGTCCTGCCGCCGCCGGCCAGAAATCGACCGCCGTAGCGCCCGCCGCTTCCCCGCCGACCACCGCCGCACTACTTCCTACCTATTCCTGCCTCTTCCCCGCCGTCGCCAGCCACAGAACCGCCCGCCAACGAGTTGAATCCGCCGTGCGCCGCCGCCTGCCGGGATCGATTTGGGCTGTCTCCGGTTGATTCTGCCGTTCCACCGAGTCGCCATCGCGCCCCCGCGAGGATCTATTCACTGCGCGTGACCAGACCAGCACCGCGACCGAAACGCACCACCTCCGTCTGAGCACGCAAGGTGTGTGAGGTATGTGATAGCCCATATTTTTTTTAAGTTTTTGGTTTGATTTCTTATTAGAGACTTGAACACCAATAAATTGTGTTTGTAGATGGTTTTAATCAAGTATTCCTCCGATGAGGAGTATGATTTGGAGGAGGAGGAGGACATTGCTTTGATTTTGATGTTGCACAACAAGACCAAGCGGCCGAAGCGTGGAGGTTCGGTCTTTGGCCGTGAGGAGATTAAGAGGGAACGTTTGGAAGCCGATGCAAAGCTAATGCGCAGCTACTTCATTCCACTCCTGTTTATCCAGAGCGTCTGTTCCGACGTCGCTTCCGGATGTCTATCCGTTTGTTCAGGAAATTGCGGAACGCCTGAAGGCTCATGTTAGATTTTTTGAGTAAAGAAGGAGTGCATGCGGGACTCTTGGGCACATCACCTTACAAAAGGTCACGGCCGCATTGTGGCAACTTGCATATGGCATCCCAGCTGATATGGTTGATGACCATTTGGCCATGAGTGAGAGCCAGAGTATCAAATGTGTCAAGCGTTTTGCTGTCGCAATAGTTCAAGTATTTGGCCCGAAGTTCTTGAGAAGGCCCACTGTTGAAGACACAACGAGGATCTTGGAGATGAACAAGGCTCGTGGCTTTCCAGGTATGCTAGGCTCAATATATTGTATGCATTGGAGGTGAAAGAACTGTCCTGATGCATGGCATGGACAGTTTAGAGGGCAAAAAAAGGATTCCACCAATATTTTAGAGGCCGTGGCGGATTATGAGACTTGGATATGGCATGCATTTTTGGGATGCCCGGTTTTTGCAATGATATCAATGTTCTTCAACGCTCTCCTCTTTTTGCCAAGCTAGCCAACAGGGAGTCACCACCGGTTGAGTTCAAAGCAAAGAACCGGACATATAAGATGGGGTACTACCTAGCGGATGGTATCTACCCCAAGTGGGCTACATTTGTGAAGCCCGTAGTTTCCCCTCAAGGCAAGAAGGAAGTTGATTTCCACACTGCTCAAGCGGCTGCAAGAAAGGATGTGGAGAGGGCATTTGGGATTTTGCAAGCCCAATTTGTTATTGTCAGGGGACCTGCGAGGTTTTGGGGTGAAGAAATGCTTTGGTACATCATGAATGCATGTGTGATCATGCATAACATGATAATACAATATGAGCGTGGCCAAAATGTGGTCTATGGTACCTATGAGTTGATGGGGCGGCCGGTGAGGCCGAGGCGAGGTGGAGACCGAGTTGCACGCTTTCTTGAGTCCTACCACGACATTCGTGACTCCGACGTGCACGAGGATCTTCAAAAGGATCTCATGGAGGAGTGCTGGTCATGGTATGGAAGGCAAAAGGCAAAACCTTGCACTTGATTAATGTTTGTTCAATGTCATGAAACAATTCTATTGTGTGTTGATTTGTTTGCAAGATGATGAACCATTTGATGAACAATTCGTATTGTGTTGTAATAATTGATATGTTAGATTTTGGGCCCATTTGGGCAGCCCAATAAGAAATTCCTGAAAATCTCAAATTGGCCCATGTGCATGGCAGAATTTTGGAGGTGCAAAGTGGTGCTAAAGTTTAGTCCCACATTGCTAGTTGGAGGAGACAAATACCACCTTATAAGGTGGAGTGTTGTGACACTTGGTGTGCTAGTTGAGAACAGAAGGCTCTCTCCCGCGCACTCCTCCTCCTCCTCCGCCGCCGTTCGTCCGTCCGTCCGTCTCGTCACGACACGCCGCGGGTTGCGGGAATGAGCCGAGCCAATGCTATATTTTTGCTGTTCAGGAAAATCGAGTCGCTAGCGTACGCGTACAGCTTAGCCAGTTCGGATCGCTCCCGGATCGTGGGCTGCTGCACCGACTCGAACGTGTGCGACGTGGCCGGCCCACGTTGTACCCGTTAGGGTTTCCCGAACCGCACTATATATTGCCGTGCACTGCGTGCGCCGTCACACACAACCGAACTAATCTAGGTTTTGCCAATCTCGTGCCTTGCGCCGCCACCGTAGTCTACTCCATCCCGTGCGTCGGCGTGCACCGCGAACGGGACAGCAGGTCTCCGGAACCACTTGTCCTTGTGATCCTGTACGAGAGAGGGCGAATAAGCTTTTTGGGAAGCGCCCCGCGCGACTGCTTTCAAGTTCTACATCACGGCTCGACTTCCTGGACGATCTCCGGGTCCGCGGGCGACTCGTCTCCAACGTCGTCTTCTTCGAGCTGCTACCGTCGCCGCTCAAGCTGCTGCCGTCGCTGCTCCAACGACTACTTCATCTACAATTGTTCGGTACGTTCGTCACGTTCCGATGGCTGTGTTCGTAGATGTCTTGCTGCTGTTCATGTTAATTAATACGTCTAGTATTTTCGAGATTAACATGTTAGTAGCTCTTGCGATCATGCTTTATATTCTGGAATTAATCATGGAAATTATGCCTAATATTCCAACATGATATCTATTGAACCTTTATTTGTTTGAATTCATTTTAGATCATCTTTTATACTATTCTTACGCAAATGTGTAAAAACATAGTGAAAATGAGGGGATGTTGTGCGGCAGCCGTGCCCCATAATAGGGCAGCCGCTGGAGCATGTCGTGCCCTATTATAGGTCAGCCGGTAAAGTGAAAAACTGGTGCCCTATAATGGAAAAACGGTGCCCTATTATAGGTCAGCCGCTAGAGATGCTCTAAGTGTCATAATTTTTTGAGCTAAGCTCAGTTCAAAACTGCAACACTTATTTTTGTGAAACACAGTACAACACAGACGCTCACATCCACGTGCACACACTCACCTCTATGAACGCACGCACACACACCCTACCCCTATGAGCACCTCCGAAAAACTGAGCCGGCGGTCGGGTCTTGAGATTGACGAAGTCACCACGGGCGCCTCGCTGTCGACGAGAACGTCGCCTCCCACTGAAGAATATTCCGCCTAAATGAGAAACACCATTGTTAAACCTGGAGTTTGAACTTTGATGGGCTGAGGGTACAACCATCCTCCTAATCATCTTGCCACAGGCAAGTTCTCCTGCAACACTTATTTTGTACTATGGAGATACTATATTTATCTGTGTCTACAAGCGCTTCACATATAAAAAAAAGAAATGTGTGTCTACAAGCTAATAATGAGAAATAATATATTTATGTTATTCTGCACTATGGAGATACTCCCAACATGTGCTCCTCGAGACTGGATCGTGCGGTTCACCTGGGCTAGTAAGCACCTACGCACGATTTGAAGCGTCCTAGATTGGATCTTCATGTTAGCCCAACGTGCTCGATGGTAGCTGGGATCAAGATGGGCTCGGGCCACTACTTTCTCATTCTCCATTCAGGATAGGACGCGACGCGTCGAAGCGCCATTTCTTTTACAGACTAGATTAATTCGAGGAGCGGGTCAGCGCTGCGCAAGGCAGTTCAATTAGGACAATGCATGACTCATTTGAGGTACTTTTAGGAGTGAAATATGCAGATTCAAACTTATAGAATTAAACTGAGTCAGACTCAACACTCAATACTCTTAGAACTATATGTGCACTTTACTCGTTTTTAAAAATAGGCTTGGCTTTTAGAAAGCCCTGAGGAGTGCCAGCGCGCTCAGCAACAGAATCGCGAGAGCAGCGCCTACGCACCGTACCGCGCAGAGACCCGAAAAACGACGCCCAGGGGGATCGAAGTCGGGCAGGAGGAGCAGCCACTGCTGGCTCCTACCACTGGGCCACGCCTCAGCTCTACTTTACCGTTTGACATATTTAAAGGTGGAATACCACGTCCAATTGCAATTCATGATAAGCAAAATAGAATTTACTGAAACACGATGAAAAAAATACATGGTGTGCTCCGAGGAAACCCTTACAAAACAAAACCAAGAGTGAAATTTTAATCCCCCAGTCTTCTAAGCAGCTTAGATTTAGCTGAAACTACCATTTTCATTTCTGAATTAGATGCCAAACTCTTTCTATTTCACTACTATAATCACAAATCAGCCTAGTTAGGCGCAAATGTGCCTTCGTTTTGGCATTAAACACATTCACATCGTAATCATCCAAAAAAACGATCAGAGTAATTACGCAAAAGATCGTTCAAAGTAAAAAAAATCGAGCGAATACCAAAAACACATTCTTTATTAGGTGCTGACCAAATTGTTATGCAGCTTGCTGTCATGTACGGAGTAGCACGAGTAACAGCTACTTTGTAGCTTTGCTCAACCCGACTCCACGAGATGGTCATCTTCTAGGAACCACTCAAACTCTCAGAATGATGACATAAAAACTAACATTGTAGGTGACACACCGAAAATATTTGCAACTTCCAATAAATAACTGGCTTACATACATATGATAGCTACGACAAGAAAATCGATGTACGTAAGTCATAGAGAGCCGGACAAGACATGATCAGCGAAAAAGTCATCCACCTCTGGCCACATTGGCAGCTCTCCAAGGTCCACCAAGCTCACTGGCTCGGCCGCTGAGCAGTACTCAAAGTGCGATGACAGTAGGTAATCGTCATGGTCGACGACCCGTGGCGCAGCGAACGAGAGACCAGGAAACATGCAGTCCTCGTCCTCCGGCGGTACACAGAATGGAGTGAATACACCACCACCGTCACAGCACGTTTCAAGTTTCAAGTTCGAACTCGGGGTATCAGCGATCTCGATCTCATCGCACTTACCTCCATTGACGATAGTCGTCACCGTTTCGGGCGGCTGCCGGAGGACAGAGACCGGTGAGCCAACATGTTGCGACTCATCGCTAGACTCCTCATACGCGGAGATGAGGAGGTTGTCGACGTCGGCCGAGGCGATTGGATGGGTGGCGCAAGGAGGCGAGGCAGGGAAGTTTGTGGTCGCCGAAGGCCCGCGGAGCTGGAGGGCGGCACTGTCGTACACCTTGGCGGCCTCCTCGGCAGTGTCGAAGGTGCCGAGCCACACCCGTGCGGCTTTGTTGGGGTCGCGGATCTCGGCGGCGTACTTCCCCCACGGCCGCTTCCGCACCCCACGGTATTTGCGCTCCTCTCCCGCGTCCACACAGGCTTTCCTCTTCCCGCCCAAGACATCTGCTCTCTGGGAAGGAGCCTCCTCCGGCAACATCATCGTCCTCGGCTGCTGCTCGATGCGGACTTCCTCCACGTGCCGACGGGCCGCCAGCCGCGGCGAGTCATCGCCCGAGGAGTCAGTCGCGTCGCGGTCTTCAAAAGAGACGCGGATCAGTCTCGGCAGCGCCATATCCGCGGATGCTTCGGCTTCCTTCTTGATACTCTGTGGCGCTATTTTTCCTCCGGCCACAACCATTGATGCTTGACCGATCGAGTACTAGCTGAACAACACACCACAAACAGTTGATCAAAACATGCGTAAGGAGAATAAGATCTCTTGATGCGAGGAGGCAATGGGTGGACGTAGTTAGCAGCGAAAATCCAGTCCTTACCTTGCGCAGCTGATGGAAGATGTGACGAGAGAGTCAGGAGCCAAGATTGATTAGAATTGTAGGGAGGGAATTATTAAGGGCAGCAGAGTAGTGGCTTGAGATGGAAGACGAAGAAGAGGCCAGAGGAGGGGGGTGAGGAGAGAGATGATCGTCCCCTCGTCGAGAGAAGAGGAGAAGCCGCTCTCTCGTTTATAGGATCTTCCAACTTATTAGGAAACTGATAAACAGATTGATCCGTGAGATCTTTTCATTTGAAGAGGATCCGAGCCTGCCAAAACTACAACGAGAGCACGTACGCTTCCATGACACGCGGGCCCGGACCCATCGCCCATTCATTTACTTGCGTATATATCTCTTTGCCTTCCTAATAATCCGCAAATTAAAAGCTGGCCGGGGCGGTCAAGTTTTTGTGGGAAACAAATCCTTCAAAATCTCTACCAGAAACCACTCCACCCTCTCGATCGTCGATCCACCCACCCTATAGGACAGGTGCGACTTTTTTTTCTCCGCGTGCACACGTACATCCATCCATCAATCAACAAATTAATGAATCTTCATGTAGGTGATCTTACTTAGTAAGTGCTAGTAGTAATAAAATTTTGAGGACAACGCAGGAGACGGGAGGGAACAACGGCGGCTCGACGACGAACAAAGATGCCGAGACGCATCGGGGCGCAAGATACCGGACAGAAAGGAGCCGGCGGCGGGCGCGGCCAGCGGATCGGACAAATTCAGGGCGTGGAAAGGTGCAAACTGGCGTTACGCATGATGGCGACACCAGAGACGCGACGATGGGAGTGTGTGTGTCGTCTAACCTGGTTGGCCGACTCTCGTCTCGTCCGGTTGCGCTCATTCTTGGAGCTTCATAGACATGATTGATCAAGTTAATGCTAATGACTTGATGAGACAAGAAGAAGCTACTTCTAGTCTTGCAATGTATACCTGGGGATTTGGCTTAACAGGCGGTTGTGGTGTGTGTATGTGTGGCTGCTTAATTTCTTGGCTATACATGGAATTTTAATGCCCAATGATTGAGGATCGAGATGTCATTGGGCACCTATACAAAACAAGCTTTTTCTTTGAATTTTTCATTTTAGTGCGTTCCGAGGCAGGCACGTATTAGATTGCATGCGGACCCTTGTGAGATAGGTGGATCCAGGGGTGGGAGGTCAACGTGGCGATACCAGATATCCATCAACTATCATGACCGTCGAATTTATATCCAACGAACAATATGATTCATACTAATTGATGTATTGGTAAACAAAAAATCATGTTAATGCGTGGTTTAATTTTTTTGCACATGTCCAGAAATTTCTTGTTAGTACATGAAAACAAAAAAATAAATAACATTGCTCCAAAAATTATTGTCGTGGGAATCGCGATTTGCGATGCATGTCATGATCATGTTGCGCTAATGCATTGATATTTGAAGAATCATTAATAATTTGTGCACGGATCGTATAGCAAATGGACGTCCCCGCGTGGGACATCCAACTAGGTGTGGAGTTGCATTTGCCCTGATGTTCCTGTACAACGATATAGGGTAGGGCACTTCCTTGATTGATTTGGCTATAGCCAACTTGATCATAGAGAGAGTTGATAGAGCCAAGAAGCAGGAATCATGTCGAACTCAAAAGATTGACGTTATTCCGAATCCCGCAACGCAACATAGATGAAGAGGTGAACACAAAAGTGTGATGCCTCGTAATCATGTTGCAAGGCAAGAGTAGTGCGACTGGGGGGACGAGCACTACTCGATACAGAGACAAGAGGAGTACCTTTGCTAGATGAATAGTACTCCTCGATAAGGACCACGAAGTGCTGCGGTGAGGTGGAAAAAGAGGGGAGGAGAAAAGAGAAGAGGGAGGTGGAGGAGGAAAAGTGAGAGGGGTGCCTGGCCTCACACCGATAAACTTGGCAACGACCAAGAATATATGTCGACTGGATGGGTATTACACTTGAAGAAGGCGGCAAACACTACAACCTTCCCGGTGCTGAGGTAAGGGCGGCGCTCGCCGGAGGACGCCCTCACACCTAGCCCAGGCAGAATACGCCCTCCGCTTCCATCTTTTCCAGCACCTAAAGGGTGATCTTCAATCGCTGCCACTCCTTCGTCAGTATTACTGATGCCTATTCGACCAGATCCTCATCCTGCACGAGATACTCATACCCTACGGGTAAGGATGTCACCGGTCTCCCCCGTTGTTAGCTCAGTCGCCAAGGCACATTGGATCAGAGCCTAAGCTACTCTGCGGCTGGGGTGAAAATCCGCCCAACGGGTCGCATGGGAGGCCTCGGCCTACAAATTCAGTCCCACCATGGTCCGACCGAGGGCGGATCGGTCGGCGTGGCCCGGATAACCGACTAGTCGAAAATCGACATGCGGTCCTTCGGGTAAACTCTACCTTCCTCAGAGGGGCCATCCCAGGATCGCCCTAGGGAGTCTAGGGACGGACACATGGGCCAATCGATTAACAGAAGGAATGGCCTCTTGGTTGACCGCTGCCCCCATAGAGAGCCGAGTGTAAACCGTACGCTCAGTACACTTTGGCTAGTCCAGCAAGCGACGAATAACTGTAAGGTGACCTCTGCCTTCCTCAGAGGAACATCCCGAGGACACCTCCGGGGGTGTCCGAGGATGTGCACACGGGATGGTCGATACCAAACGGCCTCTCGGGTGATTTCTGCCCTCCTCATACCAAATACAACGGCGAAAAGGTGTAGGATACTCCTTGTCCAACTCACATGGATAAGACCTACCGCTTGAAATCAGCTTGGCATCAATCAAGAGGCCATTGGTCATGTTGGGATAAGCCCTACTCCTTGTCCAACGCATCATCTTGGAGTACAAGCCATACCAAGATCGCCGAACACCGAAGTTAGCGGGATACTTGTTGTAAACCGGCAGAGATCAGATCTAGCATATCTTGTTAGGGTTTAGCGTAGACGCACACATCCAAGGGTATGATCGGCACTCTATAACCCTACACCATACATAAGGGTTGGGGGCGCCTAACGAGTCACGATTCCTACGCACAAGTGCACACAGTTTCATCAACTTCCACCTTCATCCACCCACCATAGGCGATCTCGAGCTTTACCTTGGGATATTCGATCATAGGACAGATGATACAAGCCGTCACACAAATCAGGAGTAGAGTTTTTACCTTGTGCTGTGCACCTAGGACGGAACATGTATACACTATTGTCTCATGTGTGCTACCCTCTTGGTCTACAAGCGTGACCCCTCCGAACACAAATATATCGTCAAAAAATATCACGACACTTCCTCTTCGACCTTGCTACATCCGTATAAGTTGTTGGGAATCCCCATTAGAGGGGATGATGTACTCTAACAGCAAGTATTTCCCTCGACTGAGATTGTAGATGATATGAGAACGATTAAAAGAATGGTGAAAACAATAATAAAGACAGGCTAAGGAACATAGGTTCACCGGAGGTCTCCCTTCAAACAAGATAACAAATTTGTGGTGAGTAAATTATAGTTGGTATTAAATTAAGTTGCAATATTTGTGATTATGTTAATTCATGGCATGATTCATATAGATATTTCGTCCAAAGTATATAGACTATTAATCCAACAACATCTATAACTAATGCTCCTCCCCAAGACAACTATATATCCATCATGCATTTTAAAGTATTAAATTCAAAAGGCAAGTATTGCAATAAGCATGATGACATAATGTAGACTTCAATAATACCATTGAAATGTGGTAATGAAACCGTCATTTTGTTCTTAGTAGCAACAACGCATTACATGCATTGTCCCTTTCTGTCAGTTGGATATAGATCATAGTAAGATTGAACCCATTATCATACACCAGTTCCTCTGAAGATCTACCCAACAAACTTGGCCAGTGTAGACAAGTATATCGGATAGCATATATGACTACAATTGCATCAACTAAAATGACTAGATCTGATCAAAACTGACAATTCATCATATCCCATGAAACACAACATGGATTAAATCATATGAATCTCAATCATGAAGGACAACTCATGAGATCATTGTATTGAGGATCAATGGGAGAGAGAATGTCATCTAGCTACTATTATGGACCCCATAATTCAAACGGACTATTCACACATTGTCATGGTGGCAGAAAGGTTGATGATGATGGCTCCAGAAGCGGATTTCCTCTCCAAGAGGGTGTCAGAACGGACCCCCAGAGGATCTTTGCGAAACACGAACTTGCGTTGGCAGACTCTAGAAAACTTCGTATGCCCTGAGGATTTTAGGTAGAAGCAAAAATATATACATCGAGAACGGTGATTGGATCCACGGTCCACGGGCAGTGGCGGAGCCACATGGTATGCCAGGTATGTCCTGGCATACCCTACAGCCAATCCATGCAACCATGTACTGCTAGTATAGGGAGAAAAAAAGGCTTGATCGAGGCGCTGCTCCCGTGTAGTAGTAAGAAAACCAAAAAAGCGTTGATGGATTTGTGCAAAACCGGTCAGCTGAAGTCGTGCAGTGTGCGGGCTAGTAGGGGAGGAAAAGGCAAAACGTAATAAACTACAACTGCTCGGCCTTGGCTTATTCTCGTACGTCTTCTCTATCTCTACTACTATTAAAAGAGCAAACAAATTCTTTCCTATGGGCACTCAGAAACACGTACACTGGAAAACCTAGGCTAAACAACACCTCACGATCAGGGCCAACTAATTAGATCTAACCGTCAATATAAAATGTAACCCGCACCTGCGTACAATTAGCACTTTACAAGAGCGGACGAAAACTCTGCCATCGATCGATCAGTCCACCCGTACCGTCATTACCTATGCCTGACGAGCAATCAACATAGAAAATTAGGCACAATTACCGACTAAACTTGCGGGAATCAGCTCGATCTTTCTATCGCCGCATTTTCTTTGCCGCCGAGACGTACTCTGTGTGCGTTGCAGCCGCCCGGCCTGTTCTGCGCCATCGCCGCCCTGCGCAACCGACGACGTCCACGCCGACGAGCTCCTCGCCAACGCAGGTGCAGACTGCTTTCTTCTACGCAATATGTGGCCAGTTCCATCCCAGATAATCTGGATGTCTTCCTTCACCGTCGCCCTCAAGACGCACCCTGCAGCGCTGCGCCATCGCCACCCAGCCAGTGTTGCGCCATAGGAAGCCTTCCGCATCCGACGAACTCCTTGGCAATGCAGGTGCCTGCACCAAGGGAACACGGTATGATTTTGCAGGATATCAATTGCACACTTCATTGCTTCCCTAATCCTGCCAAATTTGCATCTTTATAACAATGTTCTTCCCTGTCAAATTTGCATCTTTGTAACAGTGTGTTGATCAATGCATCATTTTTCTACAAACCATAATATATCTACCTGATGTGAGTTCAACATGAATTTCATAATACGAGATATGTAAGCAACTCATGTGTCTTAACAGTAGTATTCGAATATGTATAGACTGAATGAATTAAGTTAAGATTCAAATTTTGTAAGTGAATCTGTATCGACTTAGCATCCAAATGAATCTATTCAGGACATAGTCATTCTCCTTTTACAGTTCTAGGAGGGTTTTGGTCAAGGAAACCAAATACCTCGACTGGGTTTTTCTTGAGGGCTCTGAAGATGTAAATGATGAACATTTTCTTCCCAGGCAAAAATGCATGCTTCCCATGATATATATTGAAATAGTCCAATATCCGGCCTAGGAAGAACTGTTGGCACTCTACTGTATATGTTTCCCATGATGTACATCAAGCACTCCTGCAAGATAGTAGTCCAATGTCAGCAGCATGCTTCAATCTCATGCTACTTACATACTTAAAATCATTTACCATTGAACTTTAATCATCATTGCCTATAAAGCTGACCTATCTATAGTGCTGATAAAGGAAACAATATTATATCTAAACGTATTCCACGGGTACCTCCTAAACTTTCACTAGTGAAAAAACGCCAACCGGGACTAAAGGGGCTACATGTGGCCACGGCCGAGCGCCCTGGGCAGGACACCCTACCAACCGGGACTAAAGATTTGTGTTTTTTGTGTTTTATTTCAATTATTTTTAGGGTTTAGGGGTTTTGATTTTGTGTTTTCCATTCAATTCTTTTCCTATGGAGATCACGTTGATGCGCCAAAAACAAGTTTTCGTATACATAAAGTTCATACTACATGGAGATCACGTTGGTGCATATAAATACACATACAATTTGGTATATATATATCTATTTAATTACATGGAGATCATCAAATTACATGGAGGAATTAGTGGCAATGCAATTCTCCGTCTGGAGATATGACCTCCCTAAGCAAAAATCTCGCCAATTCCTCTTGAATTTCTTTTACGCGGTTCGTTGGTATGAGCTTGTCCCGCATATCTTCCATCTAGATCAATATGAATATGTGAGTTGTGTGTATATATATCAAATCATCATAAAAGAAATTATGAATGGAACTCAACACAATTGATGGTAATAAAATAAATTGTGAATAGTGTTTACGTACTTCAATTTGTCTTACATATCTGCGCCGCTCACTGATCGTCAGGCGAATGAACTCGCAAACGTAGTATGAACATAAATTAGTCCCCTGTTCCTGCCTTAGATAATACTTTACAAAGAATAGAATTCAATCAAATAATAATCAAGCATGATAATGGTATTGAAACTAGAATTAAAGAGTTGCGCGGACCTAGATAGTACTTACCTTGGTACAATGAAAACGTAGCTCCTCTTCCCATTCACCTCTAACCTCCTTGATGAACCGTTCCCAAACCTTGCCCGGCAAAGAAAATGAATAAAGGAGTTATTAATTACTTGATATCAGGAAATGAACGAAAGAGGTCGATATAGAGCGATAATGATTGAAATTACTTCTGGAGCATTAGTTGCACACTGGTGTACTCGTCAGGATCTTTTCTTAATGAGTCCATGACTTCAACGATTCCTTCGTCAACTCTAATGATTAGCAGAATCCAGTGGAATCTGCGCACGTTTATATACGCAGGCATGCATAACTCATTAATTACAATAAACATCGAGTAAGCAAAATAGAATGTGTACAAGACAGTAACACTCACTTGAAATTGTATGGAAAAAGTATTTCTCCGCTGTGATTTTGTTCCACTAAAAACATTAGCAAGTTATCCTCTATGTCCTTGGCATGGTTTTGTATGGTAATTTCATGATTGGTATATGGGTCAATGAACCCAGTGTCATAGATTATGCGTCTTTTGCATTCGAGAATCTTCATTCTGCATAATAGCGTACAAAAGAATATAGTGAGGATAATTACAGGCAATGAACGAGCTGAGCTGGAGACTTAAATTACAGAAATAAATCACTTGCAGACAATAGCAACTAACGAGGGCTTTGTTGAGGGAGTCTTGATTGAATAACTGAAAACGTTCATCAAGCTCAATAAATATCTCGTTGTCCTTGAAGTAATGCATTGCATCCCACACACGTACACACGTACACAAACTCAATAAATATTTCGTTTATCCAAATATATACTTTCAGTCTCACCTAAATAGTGCTTGCATGCATTGTATCCCTTGTTTGTCTGTCCTGAAAGGTTACTAAGAGCAGGTCAATCATTGATGGTTACAAATAGCAACGCTCGTAGGTCAAATTCCTTTTGTTCGTGCTCATCCCACACACGTACACCTTCTTGACGCCACAACTGTAAAAGTTTTTCAACTAATGGCCTTAGGTACTCATCAATCTCGTTGCCGGGTTGCTTCGGGCCTTGGATGAGCAGTGGCATCATAATGAACTTCCGCTTCATGCACAATCAAGGAGGAAGGTTATAGATACATAGATTCACAGGCCAGGTGCTATGACTGCAGCTCTGCTCCCCAAAACGATTCATGCCATCTGTACTTAGACCAAATCATAAGTTCCTTGCGTCGCCTGCAAAGTCCAGGAACTCTCTCTCCATTTTTCTCCACTGCAACCCATCAGCCGGGTGTCTCAACATCACGTCTTTCTTACGGTCTTCTTTGTGCCATCGCAACAACTTGGCATGCTCTTTATTTTGAAACAAACGTTTCAACCGTAGTATTATAGGAGCATACCGCATCAACTTGGCAGGAACCCTCTTCCTGGGGCGCTCGCCCTCAACATCACCAGGGTCATCTCGCCTGATCTTATACCGCATACCGGTCATGCATTTAAATTCTCGTCCTCCTCACTGCGGTAGAGGATGCAGTCATTAATGCATGCATATATCTTCTGCACCTCTAATCCTAGAGGGCAGACAAGCTTCTTTGCTTCGTACGTACTGGCGGGTAATTCGTTATCCTTTGGAAGCATCTTTTTAAATATTTTCAGCAACTTTTTAAATCTCTTGTCAGATACACTATTCTCTGCCTTCCATTGCAGCAATTTCAGTGTGGTACCCAGCTTTTTCTGGCCATCTTCGCAATTTGGGTACAACAATTTTTTGTGATCCTCTAACATGCGCTCCAACTTCAACCTCTCATTTTCACTTTCGTAATTTATCTGTGCATGAAGAATGGCCCGACGAAGATCATCATCGGGCTTATCAACAATGGCCTCTTCTTCAGCTTCCCCCATTCTAGTACCACCGTATTCAAGGAACATAGGATAGTTGTCATCATCCTGTTCTTCTTCATTGTCTTCCATTATAACCCATCTTTCTCTGTGCTTGGTGCAACAATTATAGCCGCAACATGAAACTGGACCGAAACAGGTGGATGTGAAGGGTTTGTGAGGTAGAGTAATCCTTCTTATTCTTACAGACATTACATGGACAACACATAAAACCATTCCGCTTGTTTGTCTCAGCCACACGGATAAAAGAATGTATGCCATTAATGAACTCCTGAGAGCGTCGGACAGCGTACATCCATTGCCGACTCATCTGCATTATATAAGTATATCAAAAACCATTACACACAACATCATGAATAGAGAAGTGACCAAATTAATACAAGTTCATCACATTAAAACCAAAGTAGAGTAGTGACCAAATATTATTATTGCAAAAATATATACATAAAGTTTTTCATACATAGTTCTTATAAAGCAACATAATTCTCATACCACATACAACTATCTAAGGCATTTAAATGCAACAACAAATGCAATTAAAATCGCAACTAAGGTAACCATTGATCCAACATCATAATGATACCAAGCCTCTTTATTAATGGCATATTTTCTAATCTTTCTAATCGTCAAGCGCATTTCATCCATCTTGATCTTGTGATCATCGACGACATCGGCAAGATACAACTCCAATTTCATCTTCTCTTCTACAATTCTTTTCAATTTTTCTTTCAAATCATCGTTTTCTTTTTCAACTAAATTTAACTTCTCGACAAGAGGGTCGTTGGAATTTCCGGTTCACATACCTCCTAGATAAAATTATCTATGTCAAGTTGGTCGGCATAATTGTCATAAACACGAAATGAAACAAATAGTTATAAAAGATAATATACCACATCCGAATCATATACCGGACGAGGGCCGACGGGGACGAATATCAAAACCATAGCACTATATATAACAAACAATCATACAACTAAGAAAATTATACAAGTAACTATGCATCTAAATCATACAAGTAAGATTTTTTTAAAAAAAAGATAAGAACAAGAGGCTCACCAAGGTGGTGCCGGCGACGGGACGACGCGGGCGATCAACGGCGGTGAGGACGGGGACGGGGACGGGACGGCACAAAAACCCACAAATCATACTTTAATTTGAGCTCAAATTGCATATAAACAAATAAACTTCCACATAATTATCAAATATTCGTCCCATTTACAATTTACCTTCATGGATCTTTTCTACTAAGTTAGTATTTCATGAGCAACTAACTTAGGCATTTCATAAAACACCTAGCTAGCACTAGCAAAATGAAATGAGCTAAACTAGTAATGAAATGAGCTAAACTAGCAATGTGGATGAAAGGATGAAGTTGCTAACCCTTGGATAGATGGGGCGCCGCCAATCTTGACAAATCATGGAAAAAAATGGGGATGAACTCGAGCTCGGGAGAGGAAACAGAAGAGAAAAATGGAGATGGCTCGGGGCAGGAAAAATGGAGATGGCCTCGGGCAGGAGTTGATATGTAGGAGAAAGCCTTTAGTCCCGGTTGGTATGTCCAACCGGGACAAAAGGTACATCTTTAGTCCCGGTTGGTAATACCAACCGGGACTAAAGGTCAATCGCGCTGGCCCTGCCGCAGCATCTCGTAAACCTTTTAGTCCCGGTCATCTCGTAAACCTTTTAGTCCCGGTTGGTACCAACCGGGACTAAAGGTTCCATTCGACCCGGGACTAGAGCCGTGCGGCGTCCTAGCCGTTGGAACCGGGACTAATGCTCACATTAGTCCCGGTTCCAAACATGGCCAGGACTAATGCTCAGAACGGTAGGCCTGTTTTCTACTAGTGTTTAGCCCCTCCTTAAGCATGAACTATTATTGATTTAGTACCACAATTGGGCTGCATAGCTACTACATGCATTTTAGTAGTAATAGATTCCATTAAATTCATTGTATAACAATATTTCGAATAACAGAATTGAATCAATTGGCTTGTCATCTACTACTCCCAACGGGCCACGCATCCTGTTCCAGGATATAAGCAACACCCACTCCTTGGGTATTGATCATAAACCAACCACTCAAATTCTTTAGTTGCTCAGGTGTTGAACTGTGTGATGTACCGCATACCCTAACGAAATAAAGAAGCACAGGGATAGAGAGCGGTATTCACAACATAAGGATGAGATTTAAGAAGGAATTGCAGCATACAGAAACATATAAGATAATCATACTCGACAACTATGAAATAGCTAATGTGGGGTCTAGCATATTGACTTGCAGTGACGATCTCTGAAATTCCACGGACACCTTGCCGAAGAATATCATCTGCCAAATTGAATGCTGGCAGGAGTATTTGGAGAAACAGAAGTAAGTAACTTGTCATTTGGGATTACAATCAGCGCATCCACATTGCTTCTTAAGGGCACAATTCTTTCTTGTACCTGAAGTGCCCGCCTTCTTCCCTCAAATCAAAAGGGAGTCGTCACCATTTTGACAGTTAATATACCCATAGACTTTGCTATCCCTGATATAACAGGTGCCCCGCCAGTGCCGGTTCCCCCGCCCATGTCTGCCTGCAAAATTAATATGAGGGTTCAAAGCAGAAATGGTTATATTTCTGTACATTAAGTTATAAATTATAACCTAACAGGATACCATGATTGCAAGTTAGACCAATTCCCTATTCTTGTATATGTACATTTCCATTACTGCAGCCTCATGAAATGCAGTGTGGTCTATATATTCCTTCTATTTCATGCCATCAAACCTGTTGTTCAGATAGACAACAATGCATCTTGTAAAAAATAAGAACAAAAATTAGCTAAAGCATCCAGAATTACATGTAAGAATGTTCAGACCAAGCAAGACTAATCAAATATGCTTTATTCATATAATCATATGGCATTATATAGAGATATTATGTAGACTCATTGTGAATAAATATAAACAAGTGACAGCTTAAGACTGGAATTGTACCTATGTTACATCCCTTGTAAAACGAGCAGTTTCCATAGCCTACAGAAATTGCAGGAGCAACTAATTAGATAAAAACATTTGAGATTATAAGATTAAGCTTATGCATACTAGCTAAAGAGTCCGAGGCCTGGGCCAGTGGCGGCTTCAGAGCGAGGCATGGGGATGTCAGGATGTGGCTACGTCGGCGGCGTTAAGGCGCGAGTAGCAGCATCGGAGAGAGCCGAATCGAGGAGAGAGGGCAACAACGAAATACCAGTCACGGGCGAGGTGCGGAGGGGCGTCGACCATCCACTCTGGATCATGCCGTACTTGGCCACACAGTGAGGCTCACGGCCCACCCAACCCGCCAGAGCAGGTCGTCCTTGCCGGCGCTCATCGGCGCTCACTTCGATTCCGCTTTGTCCCAAGGGGCAGGGAGGTAGGTGCTGCAGAGCCCTCCAACACACGCGTGCTATCCGCGGCCAGCCATCGATCCGGTAGAGACGAAGTCTGTTCCTCCGCCTTCGTCGGCGGAGAGGCATGGGAAGGGTAACCGTCGCAGCAGCGGTGGGGAGCAGGGGAGGGGAGTTCGTCGCGGCAGCGTCTGGGAGGAAGGGGAGGGGTAGTCCTCGCCAGAGTAGAATTCTAAAAGGGGGGGGGAAGGGTCCTCGCGCCGGCAGCGAGGGCAGTGAAGAGGGAGACGCCGCTGCTTGTACTGGGTCGAAAGAGAGAGAGTGGAGAAGATGAGAGTGAGTACAAATTATCCATAGCATGAATCCACGTAAGCAATTTGTGTAGACATTTTAAAGTTTACTAAGAATGAAGCAATAGAAAATATCATAGAACGAGACGTCATTGTTCACATAAAAAGGGGAGGGGTGACCTGACAAGGTCGGTAGAGGGATGGTTACCGAAAGTCCGAAACTAATGAGGAGTGGCAGTGCGGCAGGGAGAGGGCGCATGTCGTCGCAGGGGACGGTGGGAGGTTGATACGTCTCAAACGTATCTATAATTTTTGATGTTCCATGCATGTTTTATATCAATTATCACATGTTTTATATGCACTTTATATCGTATTATGACATTTATTGGACTAACCTACTAATAGTTGCCAAAGTGCACAATGTTCTTGTTTTACACTTTGATGTGTAGAAATTATCAAAATTGGGCAAAGGAAACCTTGTTGGAGTCAAATTGGGACTTTTCAGAAATCTGTCTGAAAACTATTTTCAAAGATCGTCACGTTCGGGCATGAAGACGACGTCAAATGGAAAAAGTCTAGTCGCGAAACTTGTTCGGAATTTTCCGCCGCACGTTTTATACAAAAGGTTCATCTCCAGCGGAGTTCGTATGCAGCCTGGAGAGGCCCGACAAGTCGGCTGGCCCAGATTTAAATCTGGCCGCGCCGAGGCCACGTGTGGTGGCCTCGGGGACCTTCTGGAGCTGCCCTTTGGACCATAAATAGCCCCCGCGGAGTAAACCCTAACACAATTGACGAAACTCCCGAATACATCTCCGTGCTCCGCCGCCACGAAACTCCGTTTCGGGGGTCAGAAGGTCCTGTTCCAGCACCTTGCCGGGACGGGGAATTGCCCCCGGAGCCATCTCCATCGACGCCACCGCCTCCATCATCGTCGTTGCTGCCTCCCATGATGAGGAGGGAGTAGTTCTCCCTCGGGCTGAGGGCTCTACCGGTAGCTATGTGGTTTATCTCTCTCTCCCATGGTGTGATCTTTATGTGATCACGAGCTTTGTAATCTAGTTGAATCCATAGATGTACTCTTCATTATCTTATATGCTACTCAAGTGGTTTTATTAATGTAATCTCCGGAGTCACCTTTGTCCCACGGTGCGAAGTTGACAGTGTGCGCCCCGTGTGTGGCTCTTAGGCTAAAGATAACAGGAATACTTATCATGAGTTATTATTTGCGTTGGATGTCTCTATGAAATTGCGGTGTTTGTCTAGTACCTTCTAGGGCGCTCAAGTTGACAGTGTGGGGTTAACTAGACATGGGAATGCGACTTTAAGGTGTGCTTTTATAGCCCTACGCGGTGGATTGGTGTTCGTTATCCAACGAGAGAATAACTCAGAGTAGCATAGTGAAGAGGAAATATCTATGTATTCAATTATATTATTATTGTTGAGAGTGTCCACTAGTGAAAGTATGATCCCTAGGCCTTGTTTCTAAGCATTGAAACACCGTTTACTCTCATTTTGTCTCATGTTTGCTCGCTGCCATTTTTATTTCAGATTGCAATTACCACTTATAATCATCCATATCACTTGCATTTTAATATCTCTTCGCCGAACTAGTGCACCTATACATCTGACAAGTGTATTAGGTGTGTTGGGGACACAAGAGACTTCTTGTATCTTAATTGCAGGGTTGCTCGAGAGGGATATCTTTGACCTCTACCTCTCTGAGTTCGATAAACCTTGGGTGATTCACTTGAGGGAAACTTGCTGCTGTTCTACAAACCTCTGCACTTGGAGGCCCAACACTGTCTACAAGAATAGAAGCGTGCGTAGACATCAGAGGTATATAGCTTGAGAGGGTCAGATGAGGGTCCATTTTTTTTTCTTTTTTTTCGATCGACCACGAATCGGGCATGTGGGTAGGATTTTTTTACTTTCGTAGTTGAAAAAACTTACATATGTCATGATGATTTTGAATATTATAAAATTAATATTTTCTGCGTATTTTTTTATTTAATATATAAAAATTTAATCATGCTGGCCATCCTATGATGGAGTACATCAGAGGAGATATTTTGTCCGATCCTGAACAGCTGTATATTTTGCTTCCTATGATGATATATATTTTATGTTGTACTCCCTCTGTTCATAAAAAGATGTCTTAACCTAGATCAAATTTGCACGTATCTACACACTAAATTATGTCTGGATACATGCAAATTTGAGTTACGTTGAGACATCCTTTTGTGAACAGAGGGAGTATCATTATCTGAAGACTAACTCTGATTACTACTTGAATTTAGATTCAAATGACACATTTTATAACAAAATTAGCTATCATTTTAGTCGACTCACAATTGAATGATGATGATATATAAGAAATCAAGAGTTGGCAGATGACATGACCAACATGAATCCCAATGATTATATTATTCTTGATAGACCCCTAAGAAACTCACTGAACTAGAAATGATGTCTGTATTTTGAAGACGGGTATTACACCTACACGGCTACTAGTATAGGTCTAGTAGATAAAAAATGTTCAGATTTTGAAACAACGAGTCATAAAGTGTATGATATGGTTTACTTACTTTATGAACTTTTGTGCTTACTCTTTTAGTTACTCCCTCCGTGCACAAAAGGAAGTCTCAATCTATTCCAAATTTGGATGTATCTAGACGTAATTTAGTGTGCAGATACATGCAAATTTGGTCTATGTTGAGACCTCCTTTTGTGGATGAAGGGAGTATTTTTTTTGCTTTTATACCGTATTGAATGCAAATTTATAATTATTTATTGAATTGGTAAATATTTTGTATTGAAATGGTGAATAATTTTTTGGTGCGGCATACCCAATGAAAAAAATCCTAGATCTGCCACCGTCCACGAGGCCACACGCCCCTTGGCCGCTAGTTGGACCCGCGTGGGAGCTGTGGTGGCCTTCGCGGCCATCTCCCGTGCCCTCTGGAAGCTTTCGATGAAATATAAGTTTCGTGATTTTCCCATATTTTTAGGGCTCCGAAAGTACTGATTTGTTTTAACAAAAAACATGCAGAAAACAACAACTACCTCCGCACACTAGTTAATAGGTTAGTTGAGAAAAATGATAGGTATTGCTATAAAACTATACCAAAATTATGTAATAATGATATGCTAATAGTATGGATCAATCACAGATAAATACGTTTGAGACCCCTAATTTATTGCGACGGAGTAGACCAACCAGAGTTTCCACGTTGAAACTTGATTTGAAGGCGTTTTCCATCCAACGTAGCTTTGAAAATCCGACGGCTGGTGATATTTTGGCTCCACAGAACTATATTCCTCACGTTCGCTTGATATAATTTTCATTCTCCTATGGGTGATCTATCTCTCCATTAGTAGCTATTTGCGTGCAATCTCTTTGCAAGGTTTTTTAAGAAATATCCGGTTAGGATTGGGTGACTGACATGTGAGTACGGAAAAGCAGGGTCCATACATCAGTGACGCAAAGTCAGTTTGCGTTATGCCAGAAAATCGGACACTGAAAATATGTTAGATTGGAACTGGAGCTGCTCGTCGCCCTACGTTAAACAAAAGAGTCCCCACCCTGCAATCGAATAAACGCCAGCCATTGCTCTCTCTTCTTCCCACAAAATTGAATTTGTGGTTTTTTCTTTTTTCTGAATTTTATTTTTAAATTGTGAAGAATATTCATTGTTTTTGAAAGTTGTGCATCATTTAAAAAAAATCAAGGTTCACGTATTAAAAAAAATCTTAAGAGTTGAAAAAATGCTCCTGGTGTTAAAAAAAGTTTAAGAGGTTCCAAAATATTCATAAGTTTGAAAAAAAAAGTTCATGGTGTTAAAAATCATGAGATTCAAAAAAAATCACCGATTTTCTAGAAAAAGAATTACAGACTTTTTATATTAAATAGAAAGTAGCTGGGTGGCCCGCGCAATTGCGCGGCTAGCAAGCGTTTCAACTAATTTCACGTTTACAATTAGGTGGTGGTATTTGTGCACATGATAACCTGAGTAACTAAAAATCTTTTAGTCTATCAAGTTTGAGTATGCAGTAGCGGGTTGTAAATTCAACTTTTTTTTATTCCTACTCAGAAATCAATTGTGTATCGTTCCTCGTATAGTGATTTTCCATGTTATTTCACATTAACAAAGATTCGTTATGCACATTTCAAAGATTAATCACTTGGAAGTCATATGCGATGATCAATCCCGAAATATTATATATTAAGAGATTAATCACTTGAAAGTCAGAAATACGATGTTCAACCTAGCTAGCCGAGCATGGTTGGTCTTTTCTTTCCGTTCTTCTAGAGTATCCTTGGTAGCAAACTTAGTGTAGCAATCTTGAAAAATATCTAATGATCCCTTCAGTTCTTTAACATCTTTGTTGTATTGAAAAGCAAAATTTAATTTCATTGTTGATTGGATGATATTTTATGGATTCTACAACTTTAAAGTTGCAAAAATACCACATGCCTATCAGTTTAAATATTTAACGCATGTGTACAGCTTCGTAGATCAATCAATTAGACATAGACAGAGAATCTGCAGAGGACTCAATGGTGGAGCTCAACAGTGTGTTGTGTGTGAAGTTGACGCAGGGGCTGCAGCGACCTTGCCTCAGAAACCTGGTGGAGGGCGACGATGTTGACCCAAGGACGTCAGCGACCTCAGTGTATAAACACCACAGACGGCGGCGACCTCGACGTATCCACGCAGCAGATGCCTGCAGGCTGCAACTTCCACACAGCCACACCTTGGATGGAAGCAGCCACGAATTTGGGAGAAACACTAAGGTTGTGAATGATCATTCTGAAGAATATTTAGTTCTTTCTTTGGCCGCGGTTCTTTGTCAAGTTTTGATACAAAATATAAAAACATGCATAGATGTGCAATTGTATCATGGGCCTTAAAGAACCAAAGTCGATATGTTCCAACCACATGGGACTTCTAGTGTGTCATCATTTTACGTCCAAAATAGAATGGAAACTCTAGATACATGAATAATAAATAGATAATTAACTACATATTTGATAAAAACAATGAAATATATAGGAGAAAATTAAGGTTGATACCACACTTTCACTTCTATCCATGAGAGAAGATATGAAACAACATTACTCTGTTGGTATGGTTAGAGCTGAAAGATCAGCTAAGTAATGCAGAGAACAAAATGCTTGTTCTTCTACTTATTTCCTGAACATATAATATTGCATGATATACTGTTGTTATTTCAAGTCAGACACCTCATAACCATTGTTTTAAAATTATATGTTAGTGTCATGATTCAGATGTAGTGAATTTTCTTGCCCTCACAATGTTAACCCAATGAACGTACCTGGGCCCTCGGACAAAAATGCAGCGGTAGGCAATCAATCATAGACTGAAGAATAATGTCCTTTGAACGGAACACTTCCACCGCAGTAAATCAATATGCTTGAGGAGGGATCTATATAAGTGGAACAACCATGAATTTTCCAGTCGAGTTCCTGTGCTATATCACTAAACATAAGCAAAAAAGAGAATGTGAAAATACGCACTTGCAGACCATGGAATCCTTGACAGCATAACATCCATTTTCTTGACCTTCATCCTGCACTCTTATCTGTGACTAATTTCAGTAAGTAGATAGTTGTTATGCTAAATGCGAACATCAAAAAATAAAAGACCAAAGCATCTGATTTCATCTGGGGAAAGCTACAAAATCTGCAAGATGATAATAAGGAGGGCAAACCCAATAACTGAAAGCTCGCTACAAAGCTTATATGAAACACTAACAATTTTCATTTCAGAAGACATAGTAATGACTAATGACAGCAACAGAATTATAATTAATAATGTTTCTAGGCAAAAATATTCAGGAATACAGGACTATTAATATGTGATGAGTGGGTAATATGCCAACATTCTAACATCCAATGAGCGTACCTGTAGCTATAGTGCAGCAATGGCCGCTACTTGACACCGGGTAATGCTGCTTTCAGCATCGTCATACTCTGTTGCAATTTCTAGTACTGTTTGGATGGCCTAGTGGACCAGATGATTGTGGACAGGACGTAGTCACACAAAGATGCAAGCCATCCTATCTAATTCAAAGTGCCATCGAAAATCTGCTCCTCCACTAAATTTACACCTTCTCTTGCAACTGGGCACCGATAAAAAAATATTAGAAGTAAATTACCAATATGTAACATGGGAGAGAGGCAGAAAATAGTCTAGCAGTTGGTGGTTGTTGTCTGGACTCTAAATAATTCTGAAAAATAGCACGAACAAACACTGTTATCTATCGTGTTGAGATCTTTAACAATTGGAACAGGCTGTTGTAGAAGTGAACATGGGATTTGACCTCAGTACATTTTTGCCAAGAAAGAAGATGTGCATGGTACATACATACGAATTCATGTGACACTGTTTCAGAGCATCCTTACTGGACTCCCTTGTACCATCCATAATTTTTTTCTAAATAGATGACAGAGGCATGTCGCTTATGTCAGGGGCCAAGTGCAAAACCAAAGATACATAAAGCTAGTACAACTTGATAAATAGAATATGAAATATTTGGAGCATCATGAGTTCTCTCTTGTTCATGTTCTCCAAATCCATATGCTTACTCCTCTAGACTATAAACATACAAAACACTTGGGGCATCAAACCAGAAACAGCAGCAAATTTTTATGCTCACTTGATCGATTGTTGTTGCCATTTAGCCAACCTTCAAGTAAGGGATTTACCTACGATCATTAGGCAATTTAATGGCATCAGGAGTGGAGTGATTTTAAAATAACATCTTTTCAATTTAGACTCACCATACTTACGGAGCAGAAGCTCAGTTGCTCACACAAATTTTGTTGCCAGGAACACAACATCGTAGATACCGGGAGAAACAAATAGTAGCCCAAGCAGACAGTATAAATTCAGTTGAGGATACGTATCATCCCTGCAAAAATGGTCCATTGCACTTCTTATCACGAACGGGGCACCATAATATGACAACATATATTGTAGGATTGAAATTGGTACAGCTTATTACCTCAGAATCCATCCTTGCATCATGCATATGCAACGACTACCAATTCCGAAGATCGTGCAAGTACACCACGTAGTGGCTGCTGAACAACGATGGTGCCGCCAAACATATGGTCTACGGGCTGAAAGTTGTAGTCCAATCCTCATGGTACGGTACCTTCAATGATCCATTGATTCAACTATCCAAACTTCAGGATCTTCCGTGTATCATGTCTTTAGTTTGCTAATCGTTTGTTAGATCAAAACGTCAGGATGGATTGTCACCGTATCGACTGATTTTTAGTTCGACGGAATTGAGCTCTACTTGCATCAAACGGGTGAGTACTTTGCAGTCGAGAAACATATGGTCTACAGGGCTGAAAGTTGTAGCCCAATCCTCATGGTACGGTACCTTCAATGATCCATTGATTCAACTATCCAAACTTCAGGATCTTCCGTGTATCATGTCTTTAGTTTGCTGATCGTTTGTTAGATCAAAACGTCAGGATGGATTGTCACCGTGGCTGCCCTATTCAGTTCGCCGATCGTCCGTGCCTTCCATGACCAACGCACCATAATCGCCCAGGCATGACTGCAGGCTGTGCTAGAGTTGAGGATCCTTTGTTTGCGTGCTTCCGAATAACTGGGCGTCATGGCGTCGTCGCGTGTGTTCGGGATCTCGATCGAGGGTCAGCCGTGCACGCGTGTGTAGCTTTGCCGGTGCGGATATGTATGTGTCACGAGGCCGCTGACCTTGTATCCTGGCAGCTGAGGAGCAATTGCAACATATCCTACTTGCTGCAAAATCCACAAAGGGAAAACCAAGCTGCGATCTCACGTGTACGTGCAGTGCAGCTAGCTAGCAACAGATCTATCCATTGAGGTGCTTGTATGCTCGCTTAGCTTGGTACGTGCAACGTCATTGCGCTCCCAGCGCGCTTCTTCTTTGCTTCATCACGGCCATCACATAAGCTCGATTCTCCGTTGGGCGCCCTGTATCTATGGCGTGTATGCCGTCGAGACTGCAGTCCGCTAGACGTCGGAGCGTACGTATAATCTCCGGCCTGTATTGAATACTTTTTGTCATGACTACGATTCACCGGACGCCGCCGGAGCGTCGTTGGCGCGTGTGGATGTCCTGCCATTGTTTACCCCGTATGAAGCCAGGGATGCGTGTCTTCATCCAACTCCGCTTTGCTATGCGCATTGTTGCCGGAATAATTAGGTCTCCGTTTTCTTTTCACATTGCATCTGCGCTTTCCGTTTTTGCCGTGGTATACGTGGTCGTGCGTGGCTGCGTGCTTGATAAATCTCCACCGTTTAATCTATACCGTTAATTGTTTGTTGTTTTAATAATACTAGTACACGTGCACGTGCAACACACGTATAATATTGTAACATATATAAAAGAATTATCAAAAAAATTAATCTCATTATCCAAGTGAAAAACGACAATATAAATAGAACTGACAATTTCAAAGAAAAAATCTGTCCTGAACTCCTGATACAAACCAAATATTTGTACAACTTGAGAGATGTTGGTTTCATGTTTGTTGTCCTTATACGCTAGCATGTGTACCAACACATTCTCTCTTCATTTTGCATCAGAAAAAAATTGGGAGTACTTTATGACCACGACTATTGATAAATATATTTAAAATTCATATATAGGAAAAAATTATAGCATATTTGATATGGATGGAAGCAAACAATACAGAGTCATGTCATCAATCCCAAGATCAGAGAGCGGCATCCAATATAGTGTTTTTCAACTCGTCAACAAATACAATGTTGTTCACCTCAGCTGATACAACGTTTTTCAAATCACGAAGACAAAGCCAAAGATAATTAGTTACTACTACTCTTTAACAAACCATCAAATGTACTCAAAGCTCAAGCAACTGCATAATTACGTGTCAGAAGCAAGAACACAACATGGGGCATGTGTTGATGACTTTGAGTACAAAAAATAATGTGCAAAACAGAATACCAAACTTCCTATTAAGATGTCTCTACATCCTGTTGGATTTAAAATGGCACAGCTAACATGACAAAAAAAACTCCAGAAGCTCAAGCAACTGCAATGTTTGAGATCATACACAAATGCTTAAAACACAATGCACGTTCTTATATGTACCCAAATAATCACAACACATCTTTATAAAAAGATTAAGAAACATTTGTAGGAAGTTACAGGAAAAAGCATGTTACATGGTTATTAACATACACATAAAAAATGAGTGAAATTTACAACAACAACAAATCTAAGTCACACAAAATTCTAAACAGTAAAGTCTATCCAAATACGAAGCCATGTATATCGCATAAAAGTAACACAATCAACTAATAAAAATATACTACAACATTGTTATCTACCTTGCTAGTTCTGCTCATCTCACTAAAAAAGTATTTACAAATAAATTGACTTTTGCTCAGACCTCGTATAGGCAGGCTCATCAGCATCATAGTCAGTGACACATCCTTGTCGCTCTTATGGTGAAGCTTCTCCTATGCTTTCCTTGTTGTATGCTTCGTTCAAGTCCCCTGAACCTACATGAATTGGCATATACATATATTCAATTAAGAAATCCTAATATCTTAAGTCACATCAAGATACAACAGTCTCCATGATTGTTTCTCTCGTAATGAAGCTACAAAATAATGACCTAGCAGTTTACAGTTGCACGTTTCACTGCCACCAATATGTGTAAAAATCACGATACTATCCTTAGTTGCCTATAGGGAAAAAATCATTCCATACCTTCACTACTGAAGTTCAGATATGTGAAGCTTATACTAAATGAGATCTTGACCATCCATCAAACTATCAAGATTTATTTGCCTCCCGGACTCGACGACTTGCCCACGCCCACGACGAACAAGGCTTGTCGCATGTGTGTGTGTCCCCTACTACATAGCTGCGTCCTACTACACTGTTGCGGTACTCATGATACTGTTGCGGTACTCATGACAAAGATTTGTATTCAGTTAAACCTGCATGGGGTTTGGGGAGATCTTATACATACTAATCATGTACGGGTGCCCTCTCTCACGCACCGTTCTTAGCAGGCAATATGATGTGATTCTTCATCTGTATGGCTCGCATAAGTTATTATTTCCTTGCTAAAAAGTATATCAACAAAAAATGTTACTTTCAAATCAAATACTATCTTTTGTGACAACCACCTCTGTGAACATTTTGCATAATCTATCACTTCTCACAGGCTGATTAATTTTTCAGCGATCTGCAATGTGATTAATAGAATTACTTAATACAGATATTCTACTTACAGAATAATAAGAACTAATACTTCCATACATTAATTTGAGTTTCACATCAGGTCAGAAAATCCTTTTAAATTTCTCATACCTCTGCATAAATTCGCTGATCGTGTTAGTGATTAGGTGCATTTGGTTAGAGAGGAACAGTCGGGTGTTTGACAAAATTGCCTCGCTGCTGTGGACGGTGTGTAGGAAAATTAGAGAGGAGTGGGAGCTTTGGCGCAATGCCAAGCTGTGTGGAGTGGATGTGCGACGCCGCGAGTGGTCAGCTCCGGTGTTTGTAGAGCTTTGGCTCGGACGGTTCTTGTAAATTTGCTGCTTCTATCTTAATAAAGAAGACAAGCCACTTGCTTGTTCTTGAAAAATAACATAAAAAGCAGCCACAAGGCGTATATGATTACAAATTGATTATTTCAATAGATATCATTGTGCAGCAGCATGATTGAGTACCTAAATAGTGAATGAATGGCAGCAATATAAAGATTTATATGACACAGAAACCTGTCATAGATTACCTAAATAGATAGATAGATAGATAGGCCCGCTCAAGGCCGCAAATAGCACCTCCCGGCTTTGCTTTGGGGCCGATAACGCACGGTACATGGCCACCGGCCACCAGAGTCACCAGACCTTCTTCCCCGACGAACACGACTCCCCCTCCATTGCTAGTCCCGTCCAAACCGCGTCTTCCGACCGATCGATAAATCGATTGCCTGACGACTCCACCGCCACCCACGAGGCCGGCGTCGATGGACTACGAATTCCGCGGTCGGTCGGGCTCCGGATCCTACGCCGCCGGCGGTGGAGGCGGATCGTCCCTCTACCCCCGCGTCGGCCAGCCCTCCCACGGCGCCGCCGCCCCACCGCAGCGGGCCGCGCCGTACCACCACGTTACTGCAGCTCCCTCATCCCCTGCCGCCCCGGCCCCGCCCCCTCCTCCTCCTCTACATCCAGTAATCCCCTACCCTGTACTGTTTGGATGCTTTTACCCTGCTTGGTTGGTTGGTTGTTGCTTCGTATTAGGTCGACTAAGTCACACTAGATCGTGAGTTTTTTAACTCCACTTTAACCCCATCATTTGCTATAATAGCTTACCTATGTGTGTGCTTAAGTTTTCTTAGCAAGTAATTTCCCCCCAATTTAATCAGTTATACACGTTAGCCTAGTAAAAGTCAGTTCGTCAGGGCATGCTTCCACACATATGAGGTCATGAAACAAAATTGGGAGAAATTGGTTGGACTTTGAATTTGTGTACGAGACGTGAGTGCCTGCTTATATCCATTTCTCTGTTGTCACCATGTAAGACTAACAAACTGCTAAATTATGTGCCCTTCTCTACCTGTTATCACGAACAAGCCATGGTTTACTAACATCATTCATTGTTGTGCTGCAGTGGGCATACAAGTTGTCATAAAGCCAGAATATCGGATTACCCCTCCTGTAAGTTATATGATCATTCTGCTTGGGATTTGTGAGAAGGAATGAAGAAAGTATGATGCATCTCAGCAAGAGATGTTGGTTGATCATTCTTCGTGTCTTGCTTTGTGTACTCAATTAAAGCATGGAAATATATCAACATATACAAATGATAGATTGGTTGCATCATTCCAGGAATCACCTTTAGCTGTCCAATTAGCACCATTCATGATCTTCTTAAGCACGACTCAAATAAAAAAATGATTCTTAACTTTGATCCAACCCACATGTCGTAGACAGAGGCCAGGTTTTGATAACTTTTGTGGGGGCATCTCAGCTCAGTTTTCCTGATGTAGCATTGCGATGGTTAGCAGCCTATTCGACATATACATGGTGCAACCTATTGGACATATACATGGTGCAGGTTATTCCATGCTGATTGAATTTCTAAACAGTAAACAGAAACATTGCACGGTATGTTGAAACTCTAAACGAACATGTGTCTAAGCAATATATGGGCATAATGGCCATGTTGTACTCATTATGATTTACAATAGAAGAATTTGCATGGAATTATCTTAGTTAATTTTATATTAGTTGGTTGGCCAATCCTTGCCATTTGTCATTACTTGAGACCTTGACTATAGAATGTTGGTTAGACCATTTATGAGCTGAAATCTATGAGGAGGGGTTCTGTTCTTTAAAACTCGTCTTGTTTTGTTCTTTCTCTAGAGATACATATCACCATTCTGCGAACTTTTATGGTTTATGCAAGGCATCCATTTCTTACTAAAAGGCATGCATTGTTTTGTTTGTTACGCTTCCCACTCGGTGTTTGCAGAATTTGCTTTAACTAGTGTTTATCTTTTCAGCCTCAGTTGGCACCGCAGATGGTAGAAATTCCTCGCAGCACCTTTAACTTCGATTTTGAGTATGAAAGAAAGATTCTTGCCGAGGCAGAGAAGGAGAACCCCAACTGGGGCGAGTATGTGGTAAAAAGGCAGACACCACCACCACCACAACAACAACAACAACAACAACATCCACAGACGCCAAGAGGGCCAAGACACACAACTCCCACTACTTCTATGGTAAACAATATTTCTTGCTTCTTCATCCTCTCACCCTTCCTCCTTTCTGCTTAAGGAGCTGTACATTAATATGGTGAAATCATCTGTTATAACTAAAATAATCTTTGCAGTTTGCTCAAAGGAGCAACACCTTATGTTGGTTCTTTTTTTTCTGTCTAACAAACTGTGTTAATCGTGGGGACATTTTTAGTTATAAGTTGCATTATGCTGGAAGTCTCTGTCAGATCAGACTCGAAGCTCCATTGTCATGTGCATCTAAATTACATTTTGCTTGAAGTTTCTATCAGCTCAGACTTGATGTCAGTTTTATGTACTCCCTCCGTACACTTTTATAAGGCACTCTGCCTACCATTTCAATTGTGGCCACATACATACTAAAATGAGTGAATCTAGATCTATAGATTCACTCATTTTAGTATGCATGTGGTCAAAATTGAAATGGTAGGTAGTGTGCCTTATAAAAGTGAATGGAGGAGTAGTTGACTTCTTTTGCTAGGTCTTCATCTATAGATTTTCGGTAAGCCCAAAACCTTAAGTTATGTAGCACAGTCCATGTTATTTATTTCCAGCTAAATTTGACTGTTGGAGTGAGAATTGGTACCATGGTTGTACAACTTTGTTTTGTTTTGAAAGCTTGTTTTTTCTACTTTATATAGTTCAGTTCAAGTGAAAGCCCTTCATGTGCAGTTGTTTCCGATAAATTTGGATACTATGTTTGGGATGTACTTTTCAAAACCCAGGGGAAAATGGGTGCTGGTATCCTTATTATAGCTGACCTTTGATAAATGTTGTTCAAAAGGAACATGTTCTATCTAAGCTGTTAGCCATAATTAATGCATGGAACTTTATTATCTGAGAGAGAGACCATCCATGATCCATCACTTATTTTTATCTTTACAAGTTCTCTTTCAGCTGTGTCCCCATTCGCATTTATCCGTCCGTACCTTCAGTGAAATCCTGTAGATACATGCATTTCATGAAACTTCTGTTCTCCGAAAGGCATTTTGTGATTCTGGTATAGGTTCCTCGTCTCCTTTGCATCCTTCCACATGATAATTACTTGCGAGATGTTATAACAGTTGGGTACCTTATCAAAGTCTATTAACACTAGAGTATCTCTGAATCCTTATTTTCCTTCTGTTTTGGCTTTCTGCAGGCTGCACCAGGGGATCCAGTTGTGGAGAAGTATATCTCCATGGGGCTTGGACGTGAAGCTGTATCATTTGCTGTGTTAAATTATGGAGATAATCCGGCTAAGGCATGCTCTATTCCCCTTGTTTGTCTTGTACTTTGGCAATACTTTCTTTCATCGTCATCAATTACAAAAAACTATGCTGTGCTACTCAAAATGTTTGTCTAAGACCAATCGAGTAGCTACATACAGCTGATCGCTCTTAGAATTTGCAGTCAATTTGATGCACTTATTATGTACCATGTACTAATCAAAGGGAGAGCTATACTATGTTTGCTGTTCTCTCAGTCTAACTTGTTGAAATAGTTGTCTCTATGGGAAAAAAAACTGCTTGTCTATTTAGATTTTCCCTCGCTAAAATATTAGTATGTACAGTTAGCCATTGTTCTAGAGTAAAATGGTTTCCTGTCTGGGCAAAAGCTGTAAGTTGCATAGTTTAACATGAGGTAGGTGTATAGTAGTCGAGAATTTTTGTTACGTCGATTAATTCAGTAGTACAAATTTTTGGACAATTTTTTCTTGCCTTCTTCTAATTTCAGCCAAACTGGCAAGTATAAACCCGGTGGTAACCTTGTGTCCTCCAGGTGAAGGAGTTTGTGAAGTCCTACAACGCTCTCCACGAGATGGGCTTCACCACCTCGAACGTCCCCGAGCTGCTCGCGATCAACGACAACGACCCTGACAAAGTTATCCAGCACCTGCTCAGCACGACATAGTCCACAACGTACGAGAGGACAGCTTCACCACACATATGTACAGTGTACCATCCTATGCTGCTCAGCCAGCATTGTACCAGATTATGCATGCGACTTGTAACGGACACCACCGGAACGGTTTTGCGCGTGTCAGCTGCTAGGTAGCGGCGCAGCAAACTGATTGCCATGATGGTGTGCCGCAATCTTTCGTCACAGTACGTTGTTTTTCTGGATTTGTGTGTATGCATTCTTGTGGAAGATGTCACGCGTGACCTGTGTTGCGTCAGTTTGTCATCTATTCCCTTGGTAGGCCGCCTGCCTGAACTCACGGAGCTCTGTGGGCAAGGCACTGCACGTTGGAACCAATCTTTGGGGTCCTCAACAGAAAGGGGCTCGGTCGCGACGATAATTATTGGTTGCACAAGTGAATCATTAGCATTTGTTTTTGTTCTTATTGTCCACTAGCATGTATGAAGCTTCATGCTCGACTTGCAACGGTTGGAGAGGATGAGAGTTTGAAAGTAGAGGTATGTCGTGAGCGATATTGCGAGTTGGATTCCCTGGCGGAAAACTTTGATAGTACGCATTTTTTTTCTTTAATTAGCTATACCCTTTCGTAGGAAAATGTTGGTTGCATAACTGACCAAAAATCAAAATTGCATCCCTCGTTCCTCCACAGGTCATTCCCTTTTCGAGCGATAACCTGCCAGTCAATATAAGAAAGAAAAAACTAGAACTAAAATACAAAGTCCAGTTTCCAGCCCAGCACTGCTGTATAAACATGTCATGCCGCGTATTCTTCTACACACACCACATCACCACCATTGTAAGCTAAACCCAGACTGAGCTCGCACGTGGTTTCCTCTCTGATGATGAGGATCGCGTCCGCGTTGCAGCTGCTCCTGCGGACGACTGCGGCAGCGCTGTGCTGCTCCGTCGTTGCGAACAGCCAGGGGTGGTGCAAGTTCCCGGCCGTGTTCAACTTCGGCGACTCCAACTCCGACACCGGCGGCTTCTGGGCCGCCTTCCCGGCGCAGCCGCCCCCGTTCGGCGTCACCTACTTCGGCAGGCCCGCCGGCCGCGCCTCCGACGGCCGGCTAGTCATCGACTTCATAGGTACCCACGTGTACGCGCCGTTCATTAATCGCAGTCCGATGGAGCAAGTGAATTGATTAATTCTGACGAGAAGGTGGTGTGTGATGTGTTGGTTTGATCAGCTCAGGCCATGGGGCTGCCGTTGCTGAGCCCATACCTGCAGTCCGTCGGCTCGGGCTTCCGGCACGGCGCCAACTTCGCCACGCTGGCCTCGACGGCGCTGCTGCCCAACACGTCGGTCTTCGTCACCGGGATCAGCCCCTTCTCCCTCGCCATCCAGCTCCGGCAGATGAAGGAGTTCAGTGACAGAGTGATCAGGTCCGGTGGCAGCAGTGGTACAAAATTCTTGAATAAATGACATAAACATGGTCTGAATACAGCTCAAACAGAGAGAGATTGTTTATCCAATTTGCAGGCAGACTTCCCTCGCCTGATGTTTTCAGCAATTCTCTGTACACGATAGACATTGGCCAGAATGATTTCGCCTCCAACCTAGCATCCCAGGGCATTGAGAGTGTGAAGCAAACGCTTCCTTCCGTTGTCAGCCAGATCTCGGGGACAATACAGGTAATTTTGGCTAGTAGAAATGGTAAATTTAAATGATCGAAATGATTGGGGAATTTGGTGAACTCCATTATAGTTCATATGTCACCTACTCCGTGTTTGCAGGACTTGTACAGAATTGGGGCTCGCAACTTCATGGTGTTCAACATGGCGCCGATTGGGTGCTACCCGGCCTTCCTCGTCGAGCTTCCACATAACAGCGATGATCTGATGAGTATGGCTGTAGAAAAGTTACAATAGTGCGGTTGTCTACTACAATGAAATGCTGAATACCAGCTTGGCCGAGGATAGGAAGATGATGCAGGATGCGTCAATCATGTATGTCGATAAACATCCATCATGCTTGAGTTGTTCAGGCATCCAGAAGCTCACGGTAAGCTGGCTTATGCATAAGCAGGAGCCCAAAAGAAGTCACCCCTTATCAATTACTCACTCCGTTCCAAATTATTTTTTTGAAACGAGACAAAAGCTTTGCCTTTTATATTGATATAGGACTCCGTTCCAAATTAGATGGCTTGCTATCCGTCACATGCGGATGTATTTAGACATGTTAACATCCGCATGTGATGGATAGCAAGAGCAAACGGAAAGGTTTAGGAAGCGCCACACATGGGGCGATCTCGTGTTGATAGTTATATAGGGTACAAGCCTTGGCTAGCAAGGAAGATCAGTAAACGATCTACAACCGAATCGGTAAACCCTAGATATTCTGTACAAGATATGTACATATACAACGTATACTCTAACATCCCCCCTCAGGTTGTGCGTCTGCTGGAAGAATGCACAAGCTGGACCGAAATTCAGTAAACAGCTGCGTCGGTAGCCCCTTGGTCATGATGTCGGCGAACTGACGAGAAGACGGTGCATGTAGAACTCGGACCTGTCCAAGCGAGACCTTCTCCCTGACAAAATGAATGTCGATCTCTATATGCTTAGTGCGGCGATGCTGGACCGGGTTTGAAGCCATGTAGATAGCACTGACATTATCACAGAATACCACCGTGGCAGCTGAAAGGGGATGATGGAGCTCTCCAAGATCTGGCGTATCCAGCAGCATTCAGTAACAGCATGCACGACTGCCTGGTATTCCGCCTCGGCACTGGAACGGGACACTGTAGTCTGCCGTTTGGACGACCATGAGATCAGGTTGTCGCCGAGGTAAACACAATAGCCAGAAGTCGAACGTCGTGTATCCGGGCAGCCGGCCCAGTCGGCGTCAGAGTAGGTGGTGAGAGAAACCGCTGGAGAGCTGGAGAGGTGCATGCAAAAATCGAGCGTTCCCTTGATGTACCGAAGAATCCGTTTCACCAAGTTCAGGTGAGGCTCGCGAGGAGCGTGCATATAGAGGCACGCCTGCTGCACAGCATGAGAGATGTCAGGACGCGTGAGCGTCAAGTACTGGAGAGCGCCGGCGTAGCTCCTGTACTCCGTAGGATCAGCAAGAAGGGCACCATCAGTTGCAGACAATTTACACTTTGTGTCAATGGGAGTAGCACAGGGGTTGCAGTCGATCATGCCAGCGCGGTGAAGAAGCTCGGTGGCATACTGTCGCTGCGAGAGAGCCATGCCTCCAGCTGTCCGGGTCACAGAAATCCCCAGAAAGAATGAGAGGTTGCCGAGATCCGTCATGGCAAACTCGGAGTGGAGCAACTGAATACCAAGCAAACGGAAAGGTTTAGGAAGCGCCACACATGGGGCGATCTCGTGTTGATAGTTATATAGGGTACAAGCCTTGGCTAGCAAGGAAGATCAGGAAACGATCTACAACCGAATCGGTAAACCCTAGATATTCTATACAAGATATGTACGTATACAACGTATACTCTAACAGCAAGTCATCTAATTTGGAACGGAGGGAGTAGTATATGAGTGTGTTTGGTTTGGTTCGTCTGACATTACAACTGTTAAGTACTGAAACTGATTTGGTTCATAGCCATACCTAACATTACAAGTGTTGAGTACTGAAACTGGTTTGGTTCATTGTGATACCTGACATTACAAGTGTTAAGTACTGAAACTGGTTTTGTGATTATTTCAGGGCTGAAGTATGGGACCAAGGCTTGCTGCGGATATGGCGGCGGCGCATACAACTTTAACACAGAAGTGTATTGCGGGAACAGCAAAATTGTGAACGGCAACTTTGTAAGTGCAGTGGCTTGCCGAGACCCGCAGAACTACGTGAGCTGGGATGGAATCCATGCCACAGAAGCTGCAAACAATATCATAGCATCTGCAGTAATGAGTGGCTCCTACTCGTATCCACCTCCCAACCTTTCAAAACTTTGCCAGCCGTGACACCATACGTTGATCATGGAACAGGCTTAGTTAGTGAAAGTGTTTCGCTCAAACAAAACTATGTATGCTGTAAGTTAACAGCGGTGTAGACCGATGCTGGAAATAATAACATTCAAGTTATGTCTCTTGTTATGACGGATCAATATATTATGTTACTTGTTAGATTCGAAGGATAGTACTAAGACGCCTAAGATGACACAAAATGAAGAGAGCAAATGTAATTCATGTAACAATTGCAACTGCAAATATATGATGCACAAGGACAGGAAGAAAAACACTATGAATTTAACAATTGCTATTTTCAGACTAGTATGGTAGATGATTAACCAAACATATCATCCAATCGAGAAAATAATTCACAAGATCAACTGCATACAGAAATGGGGATAAATTCAGTTCCATTGCAATTTTCAGACTAGTAGTCAACACTCAACAGCACACGACCATCGCATCGATCAGACGCTAATAACAACACGAAGCACGGTAGACTAGAAGAACAGGCCGGAGAGCATCCTCTCTGGATCAACCAAGCAGGAACCATGGCGGCGGGAGACAGAGCATAACTTAGGCCCTCTCCCCACGGATGCGGCGGGCGAGCTGGATATCCTTGGGCATGATGGTGATGCGCTTGGCGTGGATGGCGCAGAGGTTGGTGTCCTCGAACAGCCCGACGAGGTACGCCTCGGCAGCCTCCTGCAGCGCGGAGACGGCGGAGCTCTGGAAGCGGAGGTCGGTCTTGAAGTCCTGGGCGATCTCCCGGACGAGGCGCTGGAAGGGAAGCTTGCGGATGAGCAGCTCCGTTCTCTTCTGGTACTTGCGGATCTCGCGGAGGGCGACGGTGCCGGGGCGGAAGCGGTGCGGCTTCTTCACGCCGCCGGTGGCCGGGGCGGACTTGCGCGCCGCCTTGGTCGCCAGCTGCTTCCTCGGCGCCTTGCCGCCGGTGGACTTGCGCGCCGTCTGCTACGTGCGGGCCATCGGGAAGGTGCTCGGAGATGGTGGTGGTGGGCGGGATGTGATGTGGTGTCTTCCTGCTAGATCGAGACGGCGGTGCGAGGATTTGGGGGACGGGTCACGGGTGGATGGATTATGTAGGGGTGGGAATTTAGACGATGGCGCGCGGATTCAAAATTTTGAGCGGAAATTTTTGGGTTTGGACGGAAGTTGGCGCCAGGCCGGGACGCGCGGGGCTGGTGAGCCGTTGGATCAGGGGAAGTGGGCGTGAAGATGTGTCTGTGCGGATTGTCCACAGATCGTGCTCCATGGTAAAGAGCATCTTCACGGGGCCGATATGTCCACTGCCGGGATGCCACGCTACCGCCCGATGAGAAGTACCTAGAAGCATCCCGGAAGTTTTTTAAATAAAATTCAAACACTCTTAAAGTTCAACAAACAGCTCGATTTGATTGAAATTTAGACATATCAAATGAATTTTAAACAAAAACCTAATCTAGTTCTACGTACACGTCGGGCTTGCAGGGATCAGCATGACGTCATTTGCCGTCGGGCCAACGAGGCGAGAGGGGCTAGCCTCACCGTCGTTCGCCGCGGCACGCCTCTTTGTTGTGCCTTTGAGCTACAGTTGGTGCCTCTCCGTTGTTGATATGCCCGCAGTTGTGTGCCTCGCGTGCTGAGCCGCAGTCCACACTGCGGAGCTCACTCTCGGTCACCGCCTCCCGACCCCTCTGTTGCTTCACGCGCCCGGCGGTGAGCCTCCGCCATGTCAAGGCGGGCAGCCTCTCGAGCGGCGGCATTCGCCTCCTTATGTGCTTGCATTGCCGCCATGGCCTGTCACTCAGCGATTAGGAGCTGGCGGCCACCTTATCCCTCCTTGCGGTGGCGCAGATATCTCCATCGTGCGGCGCTCGATGGCCGTTCGTCTCCTGGAGTGTCACCACCCTCAGCCGTCATTCTCGACCCTCCTGGTGCGCCAGCGTAGAAAGCCAACAGTAATGTTTGTGTAATGATGTTGTGATGAAGTGCTGCTAATGATCAAACCTTAGATGTTCCTTTTCTTAAAAAAAAAGATGTTCCTTTTCTATTTCATTCATGTGTAATGTTTGTGTAATGATCAAACCTCAGGTGATCCGATTGTATGTGGTGTGTTCGCTACTCCTATTGTTGGTGTTGATATATGTTGTGTCGTCTGGTCCTATGTAGCATGATGCTGGAATGAAATGGCAATGGAAAGTGCAGTTATCATCTGATGCTAAGCCTGTCCTCCAGTTTTTTCTGTTTGATGCTTGATTAGTCCGTGTATAAGAAACGTCCTTATAACATGTAGTAAGATGTCGTGTTGAACAAAACATGATGCAATGTACATGTGCTTTGCCTGCATTCAGTGGCGGGGCTAGCAGCAGATGCCTGGCCCACCCCCTACGGCATTGTACAACATGCATAATTGTGTATTTAAGTATACTTTAGAAATGTTTTTTTGACAAATTTAGGTTAGTTGCCCCCCCCCCCCCCCCCCCCCCCCCCGCGCGCCGAATTGAAATTTGCCATGTTTGGCTCCCTTCAACATTCAGTCTTGTCTCTGCCCCTGTCTTGCATTCTATATCATTCATCGTTTTACATGTATGTATGCGCTGTTTGTACATGGATTTGGTGAATTCATTTGGGCTTTGGCTCGCTATATTTTTTTGGGCTGGTTGATGTTGGTTAGCTGAAGGTGAACAGGCGCAAAGGTTAGATCTGGTCTTACGTAGCACGATGTTGTTTCATGTATCATGGAGCATGGTGTTGCTGTGAGGGGAATGAAGAATGCATGATCCAATGAATTTTACATGTTCTTTATGTACGCATTTAGTGATTTTATCTGCATGCTCTGCAAATTTTGCTTCATCTTTGTGACACTCAATGTTTACTTTGTCTTTGGATTTGGTGTTCAGTTGGGTCTTGTGCTCTGTTAAAAGTGAATTTGAATTATGTTTGTTGGTTGATGTCCATTAGCTACAGGTGAGGATGAGACAGATGTGGTTGTCTATACTTATTTTTCATTAAAATGTAGGTTAACCAACACATCAGCTAATGAAGGCTGAACACCTTACCAGTTTATACCATGGCAGGATTGCCCTCTCAACTGGTGCTTGTAGACTTGCAGTGCAAATGTCAATTGTGTTGTGTTATCTTCCGTAGCCACATATGCATAGTTGGGTTTCTTTGCAATGATTTCTGGCAGGTTCAACATATACACTCTTTTCGAAAGATTAACATATACACTGGTGATATGTATCTGGTGTTGTCTAGTATCTGAAATGCAAAATCCATCAGTGAGGTTCCTGTTTTATCAGGCAAGTTAATGATACCGTCACGGAGTCACCGAATCTTGCAAACAGCAAGCACTAGACAATATGCTAGGCTAATTTTCAGTCCATCTTTTCCTCTGGGAAACCAAGAACAAGAGAGCTTCTGGGCAGTAAAGGAGAGGGAAGGGACTCTGCTGAAACCATTGCCGGGCGAATGCGGCACGAGCAGGAGCACACCTTTTTTTAGATCAACATGAGCACACTGCCTCTGATATCACCAAGGTGACGGCCTATTCTATGATGCATATCAGCCTGGTCTTCTTCTATAAATTTTTGTTGGTCCTTGCTGTGCAAGAAATGCAAGTGCATGTTTGCTAGCAGTTCTGTCGAGATGTATATTGCAGTGGGCAATCAGCACTCTTTTACTTCGGGCATCTATGAGGGCTAGTAGCCCAGTGGTGAGTGCGCAGTGGCGCCTCCCAGACAGCGCGGGTTCGATCCCTGGGATCGACCCCCATCGCACACCTCAAGCTTAATTAAAATACCGCAGGGTTCCTCCCCTGCTGGTCATGTTTTTTTTTAGAATTTTGAGAATCCACTTTCTGCTCATAACTTCACTACCAGTCCATGATAGAGTTTAGTGATAGTATATTACCCTTGTTATGGTACGGTATTTTGCTATTGGTATTGCGCAATCAGGACCCACAATCAAGGGCTAAAGAAAGCAGCATATACGGATTGAGCACCGGATTACATTTTTGGTCGCGGCATGTTGCATGGAGCTAATCACGGGGAGCCTTGCTGGGTGTCCGTAGGCCTTAAACTGAGGTGCAAAACTGTCAACGAGACTCCTTTCTAATTCACGGACTGACGAGGACGCCTGCGGTCGCACTAATCTACTGAAGTTTTTGTCAGTACCACCAACAGGTGAACTGGTTGGGTGATTAAGCACTTAAGCAGCGTGGTTTTGATAGGCTGGTTTTAACAAACAATGCATTCCCGTTGAACACTTGATCAAACCTCACGTCACTACTCCGTATATTATATTCAGTGATCGAGCACTGTCGAGCCAACAACAAAATTCCAAGCTACCCGGTTAGATACGCGGGGCAAGGAAGTCAAATACTCATGCGGAAAGGACAAAGGACGAGATCTTGCTGTCGTTGATCCCCATCGAATTAATCAGGATGCCTCAGAATATGCAGAGTAGGCACGCTGTCGCTTGCATTAGTTTTACTTCATCAATAAGCTGCGAAGAACTGATAGCTACGTGTATATAGTTAACACTCCAGTTTACATACAACAAAGAGAGAAAAGGAGGGCTGTGATGCAGGGTTAGCTTGGGCCGGCCCTGAGCAATTGCGGCCTGTGCGCCCGCACAGGGCCCTCACCTGCCAGGGGCCCCCACCTAGCTATGTATATGTACGTATAGGAAGGCCCAGCCCAGCTGCTTGACTGAATCACCGAAGGAACCATCAGCAGATCATCAGGTTCGCTAAAAAAAGCACCGTATCGCTTCAAAAAAAACGCACCTCATCGATCTCTCACCAGTCACGACCCATTGACCGATCTCGTCCCCGCGACTCCTCGTTCTCCTCTGTCCCCGACTCCTCTCTCGTTCCTCCCCAATCACGGCGAATCGGCGATAATGGAGGCTCCCGTTGCGATTTCTAGCCTTTTGGGCGGAATTAATGGAGAAGAGGATCCCAATTTGCAACGGTTAGTACCTCCTAATCCATTCCCCTTCTATAAATCTTCCTAGGTTTTCTTGTTCTTCTTCATTCGATCTGCTCATCTATCCCTGCCCCTGCCCGCCCTTATTCGATTCTGTTCGCTTCTGCCTATTTACCGTAGAAGAAAGGGAGGAGGGGAATCGCCAGATACTGCTCAATTGCTGTTGCTAGATGCTGTTGCACGAGGCGGCGGCTGCGGCAAGGGGGATTGAGGGGAGACATCGTGCTGCTCGACGGTGCTGCTGCTGCCAGATTGGTGGATCGTTTGGGGCAAGCTGCATCAAGCAAGGGCAACCAGATCCAGGTGATTTTGTTCCAACATTCAATCTCATGTCATAATTTCTGTAGTCTTTGTTTGTTGTGCTATGAGATGTCATCTAAAAAGTGTAAATCTGGTCATGAGAAGAGGCAAAAAAGAAAAAGAGACAATGAATTTATAGCATCCCAAAAGGGAGCACTCGACAAATTTGTTAGGCCAAATAGAAGTTCTGCTAGTAATAATCAGGAACTTGCTATAGTAATTTATGAACCCCCAAATGCAAACTTTAACGAGAGCGATAACAATGCTAATGGTCATGAAAATTTAGGCGATGGTCCTGCTGCTGCGAGTGGGCATGAAAATTTAGATGGTAATGATAATGAACCAGAACAACCTTTTACTGCAAATATTTGATCCAGCAAACTGGGGTCTTTTAGATGAGAAAGCAAGAGAAATTTTAGTGGAAAAGGGTCCTATAAGAGAAGGAATCTTGATTTTCCTTTGGATGATGATAATAGGAAGTTTGCGTACTGTCATTATTCCATAACATTAAGGAACGGGGAAGTCCATGATCGAGAATGGCTGGTATATTCTAAGCTTGTTGACAAGGTGTTTTGCTTTTGTTGTAAGCTTTTCAAGTCTAATAATTACAAGAGTGCATTAGCAACCAATGGATTTAGAGATTGGAGACACATTAGTGAGAGGATAAAACAGCACGAAAAAAGTGTTGAGCATATTAGTAATATGGGCACTTGGAATGAGTTTAGAATAAGACTAGAAAGGGGTCAAACCATTGACAAAGATTTGCAACAGCAAATCATAAAGGAAAAAGAACGCTTGAAACAAGTTTTGCGTAGAATAATTGTTGTTGTTAAATATCTAGGAAAACGCAATTTAGCATTTCGAGGATCTAGTGAGAAACTTTATGATGCCAACAATGGTAATTTCTTAGCGACTGTTGAGATGATTGCAGAATTTGACATGGTAATGCAAGATCATCTTAGGCGCATTGAAAACAATGGAATTCACTATCATTACCTTAGTCATAAAATTCAGAATGAGTTGATCTCTCTTTTAGCATCTAGTGTTACAAGTTATATCATAAACATTGTCAAAGAGGCCAAGTATTTCTCTGTTATCCTTGATTGCACTCCGGATGTGAGTCACGAGGAACAAATGACTGTACTTGTTCGATGTGTTAATCTGTCAAGTAAAAAAAATTCAAATTGAAGAGTTCTTTCTAGCGTTCCTTAAGGTTGACGACACATCTGTTTTGGGTCTTTTTAATGAATTGCTTGCCGTGTTGAAGTATTTTGGTCTTAACATTGACAACGTGAGAGGACAAGGTTATGATAATGGTTCAAACATGAAAGGGCCCTATCAAGGGGTTCAAAAACGAGTACGTGATATAAACCGAAGAGCGTTATATATGCCATGTGCTTGTCAGAGTCTTAATCTCACACTTTGTGACATGGCGAATTCGTGCAGTAAAGCTATTACATTTTTTGGTGTTATCCAACGAATATATGTATTGTTTTCAAGTTCAACTAAAAGATGGAAAGTTCTCCTTGACCATATTCCAAGTTTCAGTCTTAAATCCTTGTCTAATACCCGCTGGGAGAGTAGGATTAAAAGTGTCAAGGCTATTAGATATCAAGCTCCTGAACTAAGGGCAACTTTATTTAAATTATATAATTCTGGTGATGACGCCAAGGCGAGAAGCGATGCAAAAAAATTATATGATGTGATAGGTACTTTTGAGTTTTTACTTAGTATGGTAATTTGGCATGATATTTTATTTGCCGTAAATATGGTCAGCAAAACATTGCAATCTCCTTCCATGTGCATTGACTCAACTTTGCAACAGATTGAGGGCATAATGAATTTTTTTGATAAGTACAGAAGTGAAGGTTTTGTAGCTAGTTTGGATATTGCCAAAAAACTTGCAACTGATATGAGCATCCGAGCATCATTTCCAATAAAACGACATATTACTAGGAAGAAACATTTTGATGAAAGCGAGGATAATGATAATGACAATGAAGAAATTTTAGCAGCAGAGAAAGCTTTTGAAGTCAACTTCTTTTTTGTTATGGTGGACATGGCAAATACTTCCTTGAAAAAAAGATTTGAGGAACTAACAGTTTTCAAAGAAATATTTGGGTTTCTGCTTAGCTCATCAAATTTCAAGTCACTAGATGAAATTGAGCTGCGAAATTGTTACACAAAGTTTGCTAAAACCTTCACTCATAAGCGTTCATGTGATGTTGAGTTGGATGAATTCTTTTCTGAATTAAGAATGTTGCAAATGACCTTACCAGATGAGCCAATGTGTGCTATTAAGATGTTTGAATTTGTTAGAAATATAAATTGTTTTCCAAACATCTCTATTGCTTATAGAATTTTATTCACTGTACCTGTGACGGTAGCTTTAGCCGAAAGAAGTTTTTCAAAGTTAAAATTACTAAAAAATTACTTGAGGTCTGCAATGTCACAAGAGAGATTAAATGGTCTAGCTACTATATGCATCGAGAAGGATCTGTTAGACAAGGTTAATGTTGATACTGTGATCAATGATTTTGCCTCAAAAAATGTTAGAAGAATAGGCTTTAAATAACTACTGCACTAATCCGTTTTGCAAGATTCGTTACGACTACAACAGAGGCCTGGAGGTTGGAGAGTGCGAGCTGGATTGAGAGGCGAGCCGGATGGAGTGGGAGCTGGAGTGGAGAGTGCGAACTTGTTATGCTATCTTTGGACAAATGTCGTCGTTTTTTTCAATTGAAACATTGTCACTTTGTCACCAATAAGATAATGGTGGTACAGAGAGAATTATGTTCAACATATAAGTTTCTATCGTAACATCAAATTGACCTATATAATATAGAGAGAATTGTGTTCAATTTTTGTATATAGGGCCCATTTTTTTTGTCTCGCACCGGGCCCCAGAATGCTCAGGGCCGGGCCCCAGAATGCTCAGGGCCGGCCCTGAGCTTGATCACATCGATCGGCCAAATGATTATGCAAGACCTACACTGGGACAGAGATGATCGATCCAAGCCCCCGCTTTCCAGGAGTAAACGATGGTTCATTTGTGGCCAAGAGATGCACCCGAAAAACTCGTTCGAACTTTACGCACGCAGGTACGTCTCTCGGTAGAGGCCACACGTACACGGATGCGATAGACTGCCCTATTCTCACTGTCACTACTGGAAAACGGCCTGTTGTCCCCGTCGGGAGGGCCTCTAGTCACGTTCGGCCAACCGGCACTGTCAAATCGGGACTAAAGGCCCCCCCTTTTAGTCCCGGTTGGCCACGAACCGGGATTAAAGACCCTCCCACGTGGCCACGGCCGAGCTCGGGGGTGGACTACCTTTAGTCCCGGTTGGTGTGTTACCAACCGAGACTAAAGGTTTGTGTTTTCTTTTCAATTATTTTTCAAGATTTAGGGTTCAGGGGTTAGGGTTTAGGAGGGGTTTAGGGTTTAGGATTTTGTGTTTTCCATCGTATGGAGATCACGTCGATGCGCCAAAAACAAGTTTTCGTATACATAAAGATCATACTACATGGAGATCACGTTGATGCATATACACACATACAATTTGGTATATATATATATATCTATTTAATTACATGGAGATCATTAAATTACATGGAGTCATTAGCGGGAATGGAATTCTCCGGCTGGAGATATGACCTCCGTAAGCAAAAATCTCGCCAATTTCTCTTGAATTGCTTTTATGCGGGTTCTTTGGTAGGAGTTTGTCCCGCATCCTTTCCATCTTTAAAGAAAGAGATCAATATGAATATATGAGTTGTGTGTATATATATCAAATCATCATAAAACAAAATTATGAATGAAACTCAATACAATTGATGGTAATAAAATAAAATTGTGAATAGTGTTTACGTACTTCAATTTGTCTTCCATCTCTGCGGTTCTCACTGGTCGTCATGTGAATGAACTCGCAAACGTAGTATGCACATAAATTAGTCCCTTGTTCCTGCCTCAAGCAGTACTGTACGAGAATAAAATTTAATCAAATAATAATCAAGCATGATAATGGTATTGAAACTATAATTAAAGAGATGCGCGAACCTAGCTAGTACTACTTACCTTGGAACAATTAAAACGCAGCTCCGATTTCCATTCACCGACTTCATCCTTAATGAACCGTTTCCAAACCCTGCCCGGCAAAGAAAATAAATAAAGGTGTTATTAATTACTTGATATCAGAAAATGAATGAAAGAGGCCGATATAGTGCGATAATGCTTGAAATTTCTTCTGGAGCATTAGAATCACGTTGGGGTATTCTCTAGGATCTTTGTTCGCGAGTATGCCAAAATGGCATACCATACTTTTATAGAATAATAGAGCAAATTTACAAGAAGCTAAAACCACACTGCACACAGATAGGCCAGCGAACACACGCACACCACCTCCGCTCTAAGCCTACTCTCGCGGCATCGGTTGCCTCCCTCCAGCTCCGGCTCGAATCCTAGCTAATCTCCACAGGTTGAATTCCTCCCCGATCAAGTCCACCAGATGCTCTGGCTCCACCTGCTCTCTCAAGTTATGAAAAGTTATCGCGTTCCTCTGTTTCCAGAGTCGCCAGGCGATCAGAATGATCATTGTATCATAGGCTCGGCTGTCCGTGGTCGCCACTCGCACCCGCGTCTCGATCCACCAGCCCTCCAACTTGCTGTGAGTCTGCGACACCTCCAGGCTGAGGCCAACGCGTTGGAAGCAGCCGTACCACACTTGCCTCACATATAGGCATTGCATAATGATATGATCAACGTTGTCTTCCTCCTGTGTAGGCAGGTATAGCAGAGACTCGGTTGCTCCTGCAAGCCATGCTGTGGACGCTGATCCGAGGTTCAAAGCCTATACCTTGCCGCCAACCAAACAAAAAATTTGCACTTCAGCAGCGCATACGATCGCCAAATCGGCTGCGCGAGGTTATCCCTGGGAAGCCCTTGGCACAACCTATCATAGGTGGCCTTTGCTGAGTAGTTCCCATTCCCTGCACAGTTCCACCTGAAAACATCAGGTGCTTCCTCTCGCCTTCGCACCCGGGCAAGCTCCATCCATAGCCTGACCAACTGCCCTCGCCCTTCCTCTGACAGGGTCCCCGGCACATCCAGGATCCATCTGTGTTGTATCAAGGCCCGACTCACTGTTCGGCTGTTCTTGCATCTCGTACTGACCACCTCCCAAATGGCCGGCGCAACCTCGCTCACCGTCCTACCATTCAGCCACCGATCTCGCTAGAAGAACACCTGATCTCCCTTCCCCACATTAAAATCGCAAAGTTGCGGAAAAGTCTCCTCCGCCTTCGCATCTTTGCACATCGGAAGGACTTGCCAAGGTCTCGTCGAGTCCACCCTTTTGAGCCAGGCCCAACGCACTCTAAGCGCCAGACCTTGCACCCGTAGGTCCATCACTCCCAGACCTCCAAAACCTGTCGGTTTGCATACTGCGTCCCAAGCCACGAGGCACTGCCCGCCATTGGCGCTCTCCTTCCCCGCCCAAAAGAACGAGCGCATTAACTTCTCAATTTCCTCCAACGCCCAAACCGGAGGATCAAGCACCAGCATATGATGTATTGGCTTCGCAGATATGACCCTTTTCACAAGAATCAGTCGCCCCGGCCAAGCGATCAACCCACGCTGCCACGCCGGCAGGAAGTGCAAGACGCTGTCTATCATTGGCTGCCACTCCGCGCGCGTGAGCGGCCTCAAGGCAAGCTGTAACCCAAAGTACTTGATCGGGAATTTAGCCAACCCGCAGTTCAGAGCCGGCGCCGTTCGTTCTCCATCTCCCTCCGCTTCCCTAATCATGGTGGCCGTCGTTTTATTGTAGTTTACCCTCAGCCCTGAGGCTTCCCCAAACAATTCGAGCACCATCTTGGTCGCGTGCAGCTCAGGGTCTGTAGGCCACACAAACATCACCACATCATCGGCATAAACCGAAACTCTCTGCAAGGGGCTGATTCCGGCGAGGTTACTAAACAAATTCTCCTCTTCTGCTCGCACCATCATGGCCGTAAACACCTCCATCCCAAGCACGAATAGGATGGCCGATGTGGGATCTCCTTGTCGTAAGCCACAGACATACTGTATCCTCCTCCCCGGCTCACCATTGACCAGTACCCTTGTTGTAGCTGAACTGAGCAGTGCCACGATCCATCTCAGGAAAAACTCTTTGAACCCCATATGTCTGAGCACCTCAAAGAGGAAGGCCCACGATATTGAGTCGAATGCCCTCGCAATGTCCAGTTTCAGAAGAACCCCTCTTTGTTTCCTCTGATTAATTCTCCTCGCCACTTGCCTCACCAAGATGAAATTGTCATGCAAATTCCCCCCTTCACAAAGGCCGATTGGTTTGCGCTAACCAGCTTCGTCAGGTGCGGCCGTAATCTGTTGGCCAGGATCTTAGAGAAAATCTTGGCAAAACTGTGAACTAGGCTAATTGGCCTGTAATCTCCCACTCCAACCGCATCTGGTTTCTTGGGGATCAGCGTAATGATTGCTCGATTAAGTTTAGCAAAACCTCTACTGTCCCCCACCCCCAATTTCAGCAGCCCAGCCATCACGTCATGTTTGATTACAGGCCATGCACGCTGATAAAATGCGACGACAAAGCCATCCGGCCCTAGCGCGCGATCTGGCGGCAATTCTCTAATCACTCCCCACACCTCCTCCTCCATAAACAGCGCATCGAGGCCGTGCAACTCATGTGTGGGCCAGTTTAGAGCGTCGAGGTCCAAGCAATGCTCCCTGGGATTGCAAGTTCCTAGCGGCTACTCATATGCTGCGTGAAGGCCTCGAGTTTGCGATCCTGGTTCGTATGGATTTCTCCTACCACTGTAACTGCGGGGATGAATTTTTTGGATTTCCGCCGGTCGCCACCGCATGAAAGAGGCGAGTGTTTGCGTCCCCGTCTCGCAGCCAGCGGATCCGTGATCTTTGCCTCGCAGTCGTTCTCTCAAGAGATGATAACCCGAGCGTGGCCAGTTTCAGAGTTCTCCGCAACCACCTCTCCCCTGGCGACAACGCGCGCCGCTGCTGTGCGACATCCAATTTGAAAATCACCAGGTTCGCGACAGCGATTTGCAGCTTGATGTTTCCGGCCTTCCTCTGTCCCTACGCCTGCAGAAACCGTGTCGCGTTTCTGAATAGCTCGTCCAGCCTTTTGAAGGGATCAACAATCGCGGGGTCACAAACCCAAGCCTCCTTTACTGCTTCCTCAAATCCCTCCAAATTGAGCCAAACATCTCGATTTTAAACCTCTTTTTCGGTTTCCCAATCTCCTTCATCGGCAGGTGCAATGGCGCATGGTCAGAAATTGAGGACGACACGCCTACAGAAGCACGTCCGGGTTCTGTACATCCCAATCTACCGAGGCAAGCGCACGATCGATTCGTGTCATGGTAGGCTCCGCTCTCTCATTGCTCCACGTGTACATGCGTCCATGCATGTAGATGTCCCGTAGCTCGAGGCCATGCACAAAACTCCTGAATTTACCTATCAGGTTTCTGTCTAGGTTGTCGTTGTTCTTCTCCCTAGCGTTGAGGATCATATTGAAATCCCCAACCAAGAGCCACGGTCCAGGGCATAAGGACCTACGCTCCACTAACACCTCCAGGAAGGAAATCTTTTCCTCCGTGGTTTGCAGCCCATAAACTGTGGTGATCCACCATTTGTTTCCATCCTTTGTGCTCACCTCCCCCGTAACCGCATGCGAATCCATGCTCACTCTCGACACCTCCAAAACCGTGGTGTTCCATGCCAGCAGGATACCTCCCCTCGTATTGACTGCCGGCAAATACGCAAAGCCATCAAAAGATGGCCCCAAACACTCATACACGAAATACTTATCTATTACCGCCATTTTGGTCTCTTGAAGACAGACAAGGTTTACACGTATCGACTCCACAAAATTCTCACAGCGCTCCTCTTTGCCGGGTCGTTTAGACCACGCACATTCCAATCTAAGAGATCTACGTAAATATCCATAAAGATATGAGTAGCTCCACTCCAACCCCCATGACGGGTCTTAATGCGCCATTGTCATTTGGCACACCTCCGGGGGCTCAAAGGTAGCAGGAACCACCTTGCCAAAGATGGTGGCCACTGCTCTCACATGCTGCTCCTGCATCGGTGAGTCGAAGAAGGTACGGAACATCTGCATATCCTCCTCGGTGGCTGACAGATCCCCAGGCGTGATGCCTAGTGTCTTCAGCAGGACGTTTTCCGCCGCGGACGCTTCTTCACTCTCGTGCAACTGCTCGCACTGGGCACCTGCGTTGTGCGCCTCATAACTCTCTTAGGGGTAAAAGGCTCTGCCCCCGCACGAAGCTTGTTCGAGGACTCAATCTCCTTGAACAGGGGTGGAGCAAGGGCCTTCAGAATTCCTGAACAGAAAGCTTTGATCTTCCCATAAGTGAGTACTTTTTCATCTTTCATGCCATCTGTGTCCTGCTCCGCCGCTGCCAGTTGAGTCTCCTGGGCCTCCAGCCCAAGTACTCCATCCTCCTGTGAAAGCGGCAGTTGGCCCTCTCCGGCCTGGCCCAACTTCTCATTGAGCCCAGTCTGTGGCGAATCAGACGGGTCAACGTGACCAGTCAAAGACTCGCGGTCCACGTCGGCCTGGGCCCCAGTATCCGCCAGTGCTGGGCCCCCCTCGTCAGACGCGCTTCCCTCCTCAGAGAGAGACACAAGGAAGTACTCTGTCTTAGAGCCAGCTGTACGGTGGGCCTTCGACACACATCTCTCGCTGCCTAGAGACCCCCCGAAACGGCTCAGACCCGACCACACCAACATTCTGTTGTATCTCAGTCTCCGCAGAAACCTCCAAATCCGGACAGGCAGTCCTGTCTCCTTGATCAGACCCCACATGCGCGGCCTCGGATCCTCCACCACACGATCCTCTTCCACGTGTCCAGTCGCGACCACCTGCGGTGGTGGGTCGAGTAGTATATTCGCAGAATCCTCTGGAGCCTCCATAGGTGGCGAGTTCTCATTGGTCTCCATCCTCCCACCAACCACAACTTCCTTTTGACCTGGCCCAGCCTGCATCTGCGCCGGTGCCAGGGTCTGAGCACCCACTTTCTCCCCGGCCCCACATAAAGCTGTCGAAGGAGCCGTTGTCCTCACCCCCAATGGCAGGGGATCCAAGGGGTGCGTCCTGCCACTTTTCGCCGCCAGCCTATCCAGACCGTCCATCGGAGGCAACCTCTAGACCGACGGCGGAGGGATGTGCGCCACCTGTCTCTCGCGCGCTGCCCCGATGAACCAGCGCCGCCACGCCGGTCCAGCACACCTCACCGCCAATAAAGCCTGCGCGAAGTCCGGCGAGCACCGCCGCCGCTCTCCCCACTGGACTCCGGGATCCCACTCTGCCCGCTTCCCTCCGAACGCAGTGAGATCCACCTATCCTCCGGGCTCTCATCTTCCTCCACCTTGTCCACATGAATCAGAACTCGGTACCGTAGGTTCTTCACCTCCGACAGATGCCGACGACCCGGGGGACTCAGCGACTCGTCGGAAAACTCACACGCGGGTGCCGGTGGGTCCTGTTCTTCCACTGGCTCCGGGATGACAAGCGTCCGCGCAACCGGAATCGCATCCAGGTCCGATGTCCATGCCGTCAGCCTGAACGAGGACAGATCAGCTCACGAGCTTGACTCCGACGCAATCTCCTCCACCGCGCAGCTCGTGACCAGTAACTCCTCAGCAATCTCCGCCTCCCACGCATGCGCAGGGATGCCCTCCAGGACCAGATGAACCTTGGTGTGCATAGTCAAGCTGGTGGCTTGCGCCTGCCTTGTCCACTGCCGGAAATACAGGCTGAACCCTCCGTGCTCCAGCACCGGCAACGCCGCTATGCTGTTTCAATGCTCCGTCGTGGAGAAGACCACGATAAAATCCTCCGGCGCAAAGGGATGCACCGAGAACGTTCCATAAGGCACACCGCCCTCACGTCCAGCACCTCCACCACCTGGTCACAGGGGACCGCCGGCCGGTTGCCACCGACATGCGCAACCATGGCGAAACGCAAGCACCGCTCCAACTGGGACATGGCGCGCGTCCGCCTGACAACACACAACGTCGCCTCATCTTCCCTTGGCTCACCTCCACCGAACTCCGCCTCCCGCTCAACGGGCCTTAGCAACGGTCCACCCTGACGCCGGCGCGCCCTGGGGGAGGGACGGCCACTCGTCACGACGAGCCTCGCGCGGCCTCACCACTGCCCGCGGTGGCGGTGGTGGGGTGGGGTTTGTTGGCGAACCCTCCACACCTGAGCCCTGCTTCCGCCCACCTCCTGCTGGTCCCGGCGCGCCATCTTCGCCAGCGCCTGCTGCCTGAGCTCGTCCTCCGACGAGGGGCTGCGCGTGCGCTTGCACTCCATAGCCGGATGGCCCTCGTTCCCGCACTGAGGCAAACCATGTCAAAGGTGCACTCCGCCTTCATGTGGCCCTTCCTCCCGCACTTGAATCACCTTCCTCTCCACTCCGGCGACACCGGTTCGACGGGCCAGCCTCCTGCTAGAACGCCTTCCGCCGCCGCCACATCGCTTTTTTCGATAGCTTCGGCTAGACCCAGGCCAGCCGGTCATGCGCCCTAGTTGCGCCGCCTAGATCCCCTGCAGCATCAACCGCTGGACCTCCTCCACGCTTGCCGACCTCGAGGAGCCCTAGATACCCATGCCGGAGACGTGCTCTTGCCCCCCCGGCCTTGCCGAAGTCACCGAGGCCGGGCTCGCCTGCCGCTGCGCCCAGCGGTTGGGGAAGCCAGGAGGCGGCGAGGATGAGGAGACCATGTCAGACGGGTGGTGGATGTTGGGCCCGGAGTGGGGAGCCGATGGGAAAGGGGGCGCCGTGGCCGGAATATCCGCCGGCGAAACAGGGCTCTCGCTCTCGCCTCTCTCACTCTCACCCCGAATGTAGTACCGATTGGAAACTGAATAGAGCATGTTCAGTCCCCCCCCCCCCCCCCCCCCCAAAAAAATTCTCTAGGATCTTTCCTTAGCGAGTCCATGATTTCAACGGTTCTACCGTCAGGACTAATGATTAGCAGAATTCAGTGGAACCTGAGCACGTTTATATACGCAGGCATGCATAACTCATCAATTACACTTAACATCGAGTAAGCAAAATAGAATGTGTACAAGACATTAATACTCACTTGAAGTTGTAAGGAAAAAGTATTTCTATTTTGGTATTTTGTTCCTTTAAAAACCTTAGCAAAAGTTCCTCTGTATCCTTGGCATGGTTTTTTATGATAATTTCATGAATGGTACTCCCTTCGTTCCTGAATATAGGGTGTATAGTTTTCTGCACGAATATTAAGACATGGGTATTTTGCATACAGTGGACTCATTTTTCCTGGAAAAAATGGTGACAGATGAGTTCTTAATAGACACAAAATGAATACAATCCGTTTAATCCCTCTTTTGAGACTAGCTCTTATTTTTTGATGGGTCAAATTATCCATAAATAGCAAATACACCGTATATTATGGATTTTTCTTCAAAAAACTATACACCTTACATCAAGGAACGGAGGGAGTATTTGGGTCAATGAACCCAATGTCATAGATTCTCTCCTTTTTGTATTCGAGAATCTTCATTCTGCATACTAGAGTACAAAAGAATATAGTGAGGATAATTACAGACAATGAACGAGCTGAGCTAAATACTTAAATTACGGAAATAAATCACTTACAGACAACAGCAACTGACGATGGATTTGTCGAGGGCGTCTTGATTGTATAACTGAAAAATTTCAGGAAAATCAATACAAATCTCGTATTCTTGGAAGTAGTTCTCTTCCTTAACTCTCACCATGAACATGATTCGCCCTTCCTTTGCGACTCTCATGTACCACTCATGCAATCTTCGCGTTTGTGTTGGTAGATTCGGGACGTGCTCAGGTCTGACCAATGACTCCCTATTTCCATCCTACATCAGCCATGGGGAAACCAGTGTCACCTATGAGTTGACCAGTACTATCGTTGTTTACGTCCTTATCCGGAAACACCTTGAGCGGGGGGACCGATTGTATTTCCTGTTCTCCGAGCTGAGGAACTTTTTTCCCGCTTTTTGTACTACTTATCGCCTGCTTCATCTGTTCGCTATATGACTTATGAATAGTGCGCTCATAGTTTGATGGCCTATTAGCCACATCTGACGGTGGTCGGTCCACGAAGTTCTTCACGAAGCGCACAACAACCTCCTCAGCTAGTTTCTCCTTTGGCTCGGGCTTTTTCGGAGCAAGTTGTCTTTTCACATCGGCAGCCACAACCCTGTCAAGTTCCTCATCACTCATTTCGTAAGGAAACTTGGCAGGAGCCTTGTCGTGCTTGGTTTTTCTTCTTTCTACCTTTCTTCTTAGTCGGCGAAGCGGTGGGCTTCCACTTTAGCAACTAAGTGGGCGGAGACGGCTGACACGCCGGAGATCGAGATGGACTCACGCTGGGGTCCCTATCGGGGAGGGTGGACTTTGCTGAGGAAGATTGCTACAAGGAGGAGTCCGTGGAGGGGTGGAGTCTGCAAACACGATGTATTCCTTTTTCCATAGAATGAAAGCACCCTTGACTTCTCCCAGTGTCGTCTCCACTTCACCTCCAGCCATGTCAAGCTCCAGTGTCTCAAATCCCTTCAGAACTTCATCCACCCCGACAAGAGCATAGCCAGCTAGAATCTGACGGCCATGTAAGCATGCTCCAGGTTCATTAGGTAAAGCAAAGCCGACCGCCACCTTGAAGGATATGTTCTTCATTGACTGATGTAGATCACACATTTTCTTCTCCGTGATATCATCCACGGGGTAGCGAGCCATCAGTGCTTCATCCATCAGTGCATCACGATCAGCCAGGACCGCCGTTGAACCCACGCTGCTTTTTAGCTGAGATGGGACGATACTATCGAATGCAGGATCTTATTGCTGCCTTTGCTGGCTCATTGTGTCCAGTTGCTCCTGTTGCCGCATGAACATGCGTTGCAATTCCTCGTGATTTTTTTCTAGCCGTTGATCCGGTCTGCCTCTTCCTTCTTTTTTCTCTGACGGCTTCTATAACTGTCATTGCACTCCGGAAACCCAGCCCTCCACGGAACACGGTTGGATAGGATGAATGGTTCATCTCTGTACGCAAGATTGTTGATATCCACTGTTGTCATTCCGTACTGCTGGTCTACCTTTACCCCGCCTGTCAGCTTGACCCATTTGCACCGAAACAAAGGGACCTAAAAGAAGGTCCATAGTGAAGTTCCCATATCTCCTCTATGTAACCATAATATGTGTCCTTTTGCCCATTGTTGTTTGTTGCACAAAGCGGACACCACTATTTTGGTTGGTGGTCTTTTTATCATGGGCGGTCGTGTAAAATATATTCCTATTTATCTCGTATCCTTGAAAGTCAATATAGTCGAAGATGGTGACCTGGCCAACAAGTACAGTTGTTCTCCAACAGCGGTGTTATTCATGAGATGTGTTTGCAACCAACCGCCGAAAGTCTCTATGTGTTTTCCTTTAATCCAGGAGTCAGACTGCTCCGGGTTTTCGGAGCGTACAATATTCATGTGTTCCTCGATATACGGAGCACCAAGGTAGAACTTTGTAGAACTGTGTAGCGTAGTGAAAGAATGCCCGTCCATACTTATTATTGCTTTCTTTCCTAGTGTGCCTTTTCCACTCAGTCTCCCCTCATGCCGCGATTGAGAAACACCAATCGGTTTAAGGTCAGGAATAAAGTCAACACAAAACTCAATAACCTCCTGTTCCATAGCCCTTGGAGATGCTTCCTTCTGGCCTAGCACGGTTATGAACATATTTCTTTAAAACTCCCATGAACCTCTCAAAGGGGAACATATTGTGTAGAAATACATGACCGAGAATGGTAATCTCTTCGACTAGGTGAACTAGGAGGTGCGTCATAATATTGAAAAAGGATGGTGGGAACACCAACTCGAAGCTGACAAGACATTAGACCACATCCTTCTGTAACCTTTGTAGAATTTCTGGATCGATTACCTTCTGAGAAATTGCATTGAGGAATGCACATAGCTTCACAATGGGTACTCGAACATTTTCCGGTAGAAGGCCCCTCAATGCAACTGGAAGTAATTTTGTCAGAATCACATGGCAGTCATTAGACTTTAGGTTTTGGAACTTTTTCTCTGCCATATTTATTATTCCCTTTATATTCGACGAGAAGCCAAACGGGACCTTGATACTGCTCAGGACTTCAAAAAAGATTTCCTTCTCTTCTTTATAAGAGCGTAGCTGGCAGGACCTTGATACTTCTCTGGATGCAGGTCGTCTCGTTCATTGATACGTTGCTGGTCCTGCCGTGCTCCTGGTGTATCTTTTTCTTCCCATACACGCCCAAGAAGCCTAGCAGGTTCACGCAAAGATTTTTTATCACGTGCGTCACGTCGATTGCAGATCGGACCTCTAAGATTTTCCAATAGAGTAGCTCCCAAAATATAGATTTCTTCTTCCACATGGGTGCGTGTCCGTTAGCGCCATTCGGAACAGATTGTCCGCCAGGACCCTTTCCAAAGATTACTTTTAAATCCTTGACCATACCATATATATCATCACCAGTACGACGGGTAGGCTTCGTCCAGTGATCTGCCTCACCTTTGAAATGCATGCCTTTCTTTCTGAAGCGATGCTTGATCGGAAGAAATCGACGATGCCCCGGGTACACATTCTTCTTATATTTATCCAAATATATACTTTCAGTATCACCTAAACAGTGCGTGCATGCATTGTATCCCTTGTTTGTCTGTTCTGAAAGGTTACTAAGAGCAGGCCAATCATTGATGGTTACAAACAAGAATGCTCGTAGGTCAAATTCCTTTTGTTCGTGCTCATCTCACATACGTACACTTTCTTCACGCCACAACTATAAAAGTTATTCAACTAATGGCCTCACGTACACATCAATGTCGCTGCCGGGTTGCTTCGGGCCTTGGATGAGCACTGACATCATAATGAACTTCCTCTTTATGCACAACCAAGGAGGAAGGTTATAGATACATAGAGTCACAGGCCAGGTGCTATGACTGCAGCTCTGCTCCCCAAAAGGATTCATGCCATCTGTACTTAGACCAAATCATAAGTTTTTTGCGTCACCTGCAAAGTCCGGGAACTCTCTCTCGATTTTCTCCACTGTGACCCATCAGCGGGGTGTCTCAATATCACGTCTTTCTTACGGTATTCTTTGTGCCATCGCAACAACTTAGCATGCTCTTTGTTTTGGAACAAATGTTTCAATCGTGGTATTATAGAGCATACCACATCACCTTGGCAGGAACCCTCTTCTGGGGCGCTCGCCCTCAACATCACCAGGGTCATCTCGCCTGATCTTATACCGCAATGCACCGCATACTGGGCATTCATTCAAATTCTCGTACTCCTCACCGCGGTAGAGAATGCAGTCATTAATGCATGCATGTATCTTCTTCACCTCTAATCCTAGAGGGCAGACAACCTTCTTTGCTTCGTACGTACTGGCGGGCAATTCATTATCCTTTGGAAGCATCTTATTTAATATTTTCAGCAACTTTTCAAATCTCTTGTCAGATACACCACTCTGCCTTCCATTGCAGCAATTCCAGTATGGTACCCAGCTTTTTCTGGCCATCTTCACAATTTGGGTACAACAATTTTTTGTGATCCTCTAACATGCGCTCCAACTTCAACCTCTCGTTTTACTTTCACAGTTTATCTGTGCATGAAGAATGGCCCGACGAAGATCATCATCGGGCTCATCAACAATGGCCTCTTCTTCAGCTTCCTCTTCTTCAGCTTCCCCCATTCTAGTACCACCGTATTCAGGAAACATAGGATAGTTGTCATCATCCTGTTCTTCTTCATTGTCTTCCATTATAACCCCTCTTTCTCCATGCTTGGTCCAACAATTATAGCCGGACATGAAACCGGACTGAAACAGGTGGATGTGAAGGGTTCTTGAGGAAGAGTAATCCTTCGTATTCCTGCAGACACTACATTGACAACACATAAAACCATTCCTTTTGTTTGCCTCGGCCACACGGATAAAAGAATGCAGACCATTAATGAATACCTGAGAGTGTCGGTCAATGTACATCCATTGCCGGCTTATCTGCATTATATAAGTATATAAAAAACCATTACACAACATCATGAATAGAGAAGTGACCAAATTAATACAAGTTCATCACATTGAAACCAAAGTAGAGTAGTGACCAAATGTTATTATTGCAAAAATATCTACATAAAGTCCATACATAGTTCTCATAAAACAACATTGAAACTAACATGCAACTATCTAAAGCATTTAAATGCAACAACAAATACGATCAAAATCGCAACTAAGGTAACCATTGATCCAACATGATAATGATACCAAGCCTCTTTATTAATGGCATGTTTTCTAATCTTTCTAATCTTCAAGCGCATTGCATCCATCTTGATCTTATGATCATCGACGATATCAGCAACATACAACTCCAATTTCATCTTCTCTTCTTCAATTCTTTTCAATTTTTCTTTCAAATCATCGTTTTCTTTTTCAACTAAATTTAACTTCTCGACAAGAGGGTCGGTTGGAATTTTAGGTTCACATACCTCCTAGATGAAAATATCTATGTCAAGTTGGTCGGCATAATTGTCATAAACACGAAATGAAACAATTAGTTATAAAAGATAATATACCACATCCGAATCATAGACCGGACGAGGGCCGACGGGGACGGATATCAAAACCATGGCACTATACATAACAAACAATCATACAAGTAAGAAAATTATACAAATAACTATGCATCTAAATCATACAAGTAAGATTTTTTTTAAAGATAAGAACATGAGGCTCAGCAAGGTGGTGCCGGTGACAGGACGACGCAGGCAATCGACGCGGTGAGGACGGGGACGGGGACGGGGCGACACTAAAACCCACAAATCATACTTTAATTTGAGATCAAATTGCATATAAAACAAATAAACTCTCACATAATTATCAAATATTTATCCCATTTACAATTTACCTTCATGGATCTTTTCTACTAAGTTAGTATTTCATGGGCAACTAACTTAGGTATTTCATCAAGCACCTACACTATTGGGAAAGCAGCTATCAGTGGCGCACCAAATATTAATTCTGTGGCGCACCCCCAGAATTGCTGGGTGCGCCATAGAATTGTCGCCACTAAATTATTATTTCTGTGGCGCACCATGGGCGTGCGCCACAGAAATAACGAGATTCTTTTGTGGCGCACTCAGAAGCCATGCGCCACAGAATGTTGTTTCAGTTTTTTTTAAAAAAATACACGCCGCTCCACCACGTCCAGCCAGATGCGGCCGCGAGGCAGAGACGACGACCTCCTCGCCGTCCTCTGCACGTCCCCTGCACGTCGCTGTTCCCAACCTCGCCGTTCCCCAGCCGGAACCCCTCCTCGCCGACCCCTGCACGTCGCCGTTCGCCACCATGGCGCGCGCCGCCGCGGCCATCCGGGCCACCCTGCTCCTTGTCCTCCTGGCCGTCTCCGGCGAGCAGCAGCAGCATCCGTGAAGCAGCGACGAGACCAGTCCTTGACGATGCGGTGCGCCCATCTTGCATCTCCTCGTCCTCCTGGCCGTCTCCGGCGAGCAGTCCTTGGTGAAGGTTTTGGATCGGGTGGGAGAGAGGCGGCAGCGTGGTGGGAGTTTGGTGGCCGGGCGGCGAGGAGCCCCTCGCGGCGGCAGAAGAGAGTTAGGTGGGGAGCGTGCGATTCAGAAGTGGAGCGGTGTAGCAGGAGTGGCAGCCAGCCAGTGCAAAGCATCGATCTGGCTGCTCAAGTGGTGAGCTCAACCAAGTGCAAAGCTGAGTGCGTGGTGCAGAGAGAGAGAGAGAGAGAACAGGGACCTGCGTGCGTGTGTGGCATGCTGTGAGTGGTGCGTGGTGCGTGGCGTGCTGTGTGTGGTGTGTTGTGTTTGACCAGATCCAGATCTAAAAAAAAAATCTGTGGCGCACGGGCACGGATGCGCCACAGAAATCAGCATTTCTGTGGCACACGTGACTCGGTGCGCCACAGAAATACTGATTTCTGTGGCGCACGGGGCTGGGTGCGCCACAGAAAGTCATATTTCTGTGGCGCATTTGGTTTTTGTGCGCCACAGAATTCCAAATTTCTGTGGCGCATTGTTTTGCATGCGTCACAGAAATAATTTCTGTGGCGCACCGATTAAGGGTGCGCCACAAAATGTCAACCTACCTATAAGCTTTTTCCTAGTAGTGCTAGCTAGCAATAGCAACATCAAATGAGCTAAACTAGCAATGACGGATGAAATGATAAAGTTGCTAACCTTTTACAACCCTTGGATAGATGGGGCGCCGTCAATCTTGACAAATCGTGGAAAAAAATAGAAATGAACTCGAACTCAGGAGAGGAAACAGAGGAGAAAAATGGAGATGGCTCGGGTTGGTGGTGATATGTAGGAGAAAACCTTCTCCAACCGGGACTAAAGGTCAATCTTTAGTCCCGGTTGGAGACATCAACCGGGACTAAAGGCGCTCGCGCTGGTCTCACCCTACGGCTGCCTGCCGCAACCCTTTTAGTCTCGGTTGGTAAAGGTCTCATTTGACCCGAGAATAGAGACGTGCGACGTCCTAGCCGTTAGAACCGGACTAATGCTCACATTAGTCTCGATTCTAACCATGACCAGGACTAATGCTCAGAACCGAATGCATGTTTTCTACTAGTGTGTAACGTTAGCGTTGCCCTGACAAAGTCTGAAAATACTGATCTCGGTTGACAACAGCACGCAATGCCACGCGCGTCACTGCCACTGGCGCTGCTGACGCTGGCTGAAGCGATATGCTTGTCTAATTGATGAATCATACTCAGTTTGGCGTCAACTTAGCAACGGATTTTTATATGTAGCATCGTCGTCTTCACCATCCACGTCTCATTAACAAGGAGGAGGGAATCTTGTGGCACACGTGATAAGCTATTCAGACCAACTAACAAAACAGGAGGGACGTACGCATGCATGTGTGGCCAAGAAAATTGGCAGTGGACATGATTTACATGGTTTTATGGATAGGCATAGCTAGGAATTTTAATATGGGTATGTGGAGAGATATTGTTTTAGCATAATAGACAAAAAATAAAGTTCATATAAAATTTTGGACAAGGGAAGACACGATACAAATATTTTACAGAAAAAATTGGGTATTCCTTGCATACCATGAACATGGTTCTAGCTACGCGCTGATGGATAGGGACGAGGTGACAGCTACTGCCCCTCCCAACTACTACGTCTGTCTTCGGGCCATCCTTGCAATTATGTACCCACGTACCGTGCATCAAGCAAAGCATTGATCGCAATAAGGCCTATACCAATGCAAGTTTCTTAGTACGGTTTTATACGTGCCATGATAAATGAAGAAAGAGATTGTGTTTGTATCTTAGCTAACATACAACTCTTGCACGTGGCCATAGGCAAAAAATGTTTCTAACCCAATCATATATGCATGAGGACTAAACTATTTAATTTAGATACAACTCACGAGAAACAATACATTGTACTAGGCGTCTCTTAAATTTAATACTCCTATAATAACGTGCTAAGAAACAATGCATTGGCACAGACCTAAGCCGTTCCACACCTGCTGCTCACATTGCTTTATTAATAAATTAGAAAGATATCCCGCGCGTCGCAGCGGGACTTATTTACAAAACTATACTATAATTGTCAAAAATCCAAATATAATAAATGTAAATATTCATATATCTAACATCTAAAATTGATGATGTAGAAAATTGTATAGGTAAAATATTTATAATGTGAATAACTTACATGTATAGATAGAATATCATTAATAAATATGTGATGACATGAATAAATAAATGGATAAAATAGTAGCTATATTTCATATTAGTAGGGTTTGTCGGGAGAGAAGGTTTTTCTCCGAACTCAAATGATAGGCTAATTCAAATAATTCAAAAGAAACAATTCAAATAATTCTAAAAAATGGAAAGTAAACATATCCAAGTGTTCTACACACGTGCCTAGTTTCATGGAGAAATGACATTTGCAGCGCTCCGTGTAAAAAACACAATCAGTCCACTAAAATGACATTTTAAAATCAGGCTTTTACGAATCTCTCAAGACAAATCAAATCTAAATCAAGAGCCATCAATGAAATGTTACTACAAGTCACATCGCTCTGATGTCTATAAAAAATTCACAGCTCGCTTTTTTCAATATATATTTTTAAAAATATTTTAAATAAAACTGAAACAAATCATGCATGTTCTAAATTATATATCATATAAGCGTGCAAAATCTCAATGTAATACTTTGCATTTTGATCTACACAAAAAATGAAAAATGTACATATATGAGTATAATGAACAATGTATAGTTTCAAATCTCCAACTTTTGTCAATTTTGTGTAGCACATAATACAAAAAAATTGCACTTTTACACGCTTATAGTATACATCATGGATAACATGCGGATTTTTTTTCATTTTATTGAAAACTTTTAAATATATTTTTTAAATTTTGTAAAATCTTTGGATCAGTAGATCACGGGAGCCAAAATGATTTTCCCGTCGCCCCTCACCTCTAGCCTTGCAATTTTCCATCCTTATTAGTTATTACTCGTTGCGGATTGTCTCCATATCGGTGAGAAAAAAAAAGAAACCAGAATCGTCCGATTGAAACGGGATCAACGATGCGATTTGTAGTATTTACCTTTTCTTTGCAAAAAAAAAAAATGCCAGTGAATTGGCAATCTGGCATGACCTGGGCTGATTAATACCTCGCCTTCGCCAGTATGCTCCACCCGCTTTAATGACCACTAACGCGCACTTTTACAGGTGACCATATATATTGCATTCTCCATGCGACAACTTATGTTGCCGCCGGTACAATTATCTCATCTTTATTTGCAATAGATAGCACATTATTTGGCATACGTGATACTTAATTGCCTTGTTTTAAAAAAACATAATTGATGTGTGGTTTTATTTGTTTCTCAATCTTTTGTTGAAATTTGAGTGAAATAAGTCAAGGAGTAATCACATTTCAATAGCATAAATGAAAAACCTCCAACCGATAGTTTAAGAAATAACGTCGCATATATGATATGTAAATGCTATATAATATATAGCAAGATAAGCGATAAGGGTTCACTCTTGGACGTATTACTTTATAGGAAAGGGGTACACTACGAAAAATAGAATAATATAATGTTTTTTATATAATTTTGGTTTGGCAAACATATATGGGTATTTAGCATCGAAAACTGTAGATGGAGCGTGAGCTTAATGGAGCTCCTTTTTATTTTTGAAAAATTCAAAATCTTTATATTTGAGATTCGAAGAAAATCGTAGATCTAGATAATGTCAAACTCTACCACCATGCAAAATATAAATGCAAAACTCGTATTATTTAGGGTTATACAAAAAGACAAATTTGATAAATTTTGAAGATCTAAAAAATGTGTAATGTTCACCGATCCAGATCAATCTATTTGTCATTTTCACGGAAGCTAAAACATAATGAATTTTAGGTTGACTTTTTTCACACTTGTAGATTATCTTATTATTATCTACATTCAGCATTTTTTCCCTGAAATTTTGGAAACTTCAAAATGTGAACGTTTCAAAAAAGGGCTCCCAAAACCCAAGGTCCAAAACGCCACGCTCTATCTAGCATTGTATAAGTACAAATGTTTTCGTCGGTCACAGTATCAAGACGTGACAGTGTATGATCTCTGCAATAATAATAAAAAAGGTACAGGGGCCGCAGGAAGTTTACTCGCACTTCTCTGACTTTGCCCCTCTGACTTTTCCCTGACTTTGAGTCACTGGTACGTGGGCTCACCAGATGCGGGACCCAGCTGTCAATGACTCAAAGTCACCCTTAACTAAGTCAGACAATCCCCACCGAGCGATGCGGGGCACGGCACGTCCTCACCTGACCTCACCACCGGTCACGTGCGCAGCGCACACCGCGTGCCCCCGCCCCGCCCCGGCGGCGACGCGCGCCACGCTCTCCGTAATATAAGGGCTCACCGTCTGCTCCCGTTCGACGCTGATAAGCTTGCGGCGGCGACAAGGAGGAGGCGACTCTCTGCAGTAGGAGGCAACAAATCAACACTCTTCACGGTAAATGGGGGATCGGTTCCTGGGAATCGTGCTTGGTCGAGAATAGAAAGAAGAAATCGGGGTTTCTGGGTGTGGACTTTCCAGAGGGTTGGGACTTGGGACTGGATGCGGAAGGGGTTCTAGGTTCTCTGTTTTCCTTCTCATTCTTCTCGCGATCGTAGTTCGTAGCGTTCGCTTCTGCGTCCACTGATCGCCCATTGTCTCTCACCTCTCTCTTGTCAGTTCTTCTTCTAGCTTCTTCTTCTTCTTGACCTGTGCCTCTGCTATTTTCTCCTCTTGACTGTGAATGGTGGTCGATGGTCATGCATATAGCGCCACCCGATCACCAAGCGCACTACATCGTTCCGGTTCCTTGTTTTGCTGCACCGTGAAACTTCTGTGTTCTCTTAGATGATTTCCTGGAATCTCTGTTTTCTGGAGTTGCTCTGTTTTTTGTCTCTTTGTTCATAAAAAAACAGTATCTGTTCTTTGTCGTAACTAGCTTCTTGCTCATTGCTGCTGCAGGATTAAAAAAATAACTGATCGGTGCACCAGAGATCGCACAAATGGGTTCCCTCACAGGTAAGTCCTTTCCCCGCCTTTCTTTTATCTTACATAGCCAAATCAGTGTTGCTACCTGACCAACAACTTTCTTTCGGGGTTACTAAACTGTATCATTCAGGTTCTTGGACGATGAACTTGTGTGGGAGCCCAATTTGCTCCGACCAAGATATGGCCTCATGTGCGCTGAAGGAAATGTTCGACTCCTCTACCTGCACGAATCATCTAGTGGTGATTGGCATCACAGCGCTGTTCGTAACGGTGCTTGCAGTCCAGTTGCTTGTCAATGTTCCTAACAGAAGAGCATCTGCGCGGCAGGTTGTCGCGCTCAGGTCACCACTACATTTGGCTGCTGTGGTGTCCAATGGCAGCTTGGGTCTGGTTTATCTTGGGCTAGGATTGTGGATGCTCGGAAATAACTTCAATCAGGATGTTTCTGTTTACCTGCCACATTGCTGGCTTGTAAATTTAGCTCAAGGATTGATTTTGATCCTTGCCAGCTGCACTTTCAGCATCAGGCCTCTGTTTCTTGGAGCGGCATTTGTTCGAGTCTGGTCGGTCTTGCTGACCATCTTTGCTGCATTCATCTTTTGTTCTTCAGTCGTTGATATTGTTGCAGAGAAAACTGTCACCATTAAGGCTTGTTTAGATCTTCTGTCCCTACCAGCTGCAGTTCTCCTCCTTGTATATGGCTTTCGGTGCATCCATGATGAAGAGGGTTATATGGGAATCACAAATGGTTTATACAAGCCCCTGAATACAGAGACAGACTGTGAGGTAGCTGATTCTGAGTGTCAGGTTACTCCCTTTGCTAAAGCTGGTTTTTTCAGCGAGATGTCATTTTGGTGGTTGAATCCTTTAATGAAGATGGGCTATGTGAAGCCTCTTGAGGACAAAGATATTCCACTTCTAGGCGCCACAGATCGAGCACATAATCAGTACTTGATGTTCATGGAGAAGCTGAACAGCAAGAAGCAGACACAGTCACATGCCACACCATCAATCTTCTGGATTATTGTTTCTTGTCACAAGCGTGCGATCTTGGTGTCAGGGTTCTTTGCTTTGCTCAAGGTTCTCACCTTATCTACAGGCCCAGTACTTCTCAAGGCGTTCATCAATGTATCACTTGGCAAAGGTACCTTTAAATATGAAGGGTATGTGCTTGCTGCGATAATGTTCATCTGCAAATGCTGTGAATCGTTGTCACAGAGACAGTGGTATTTCCGCACACGGAGATTAGGACTGCAGGTGAGGTCATTACTGTCAGCCACTATTTATAAGAAACAACAGAAGCTATCAAACGCAGCAAAAATGAAGCATTCTTCTGGAGAAATTATGAACTATGTGACCGTTGATGCCTACCGGATTGGGGAATTTCCATACTGGTTCCATCAAACATGGACAACAAGTGTTCAACTTTGCATCGCTCTGGCAATTCTGTACAATGCGGTTGGTGCTGCAATGGTTTCCTCATTGATTGTCATCATTATCACCGTACTCTGCAATGCTCCATTGGCCAAACTGCAACACAAATTTCAGAGTAAACTTATGGAAGCACAAGATGTGAGATTGAAGGCCATGTCTGAGTCATTAGTTCATATGAAAGTTTTGAAACTTTATGCATGGGAAGGTCATTTCAAGAAGGTCATCGAAGGGTTGAGGGAGGTTGAGTACAAGTGGTTGTCAGCATTCCAGCTTAGGAGGGCATACAACAGTTTCCTGTTCTGGTCATCACCTGTTTTGGTCTCGGCAGCAACCTTTCTAACATGCTATCTTATCAAAATCCCACTTGATGCTAGCAATGTCTTCACCTTCGTGGCGACTCTACGTCTTGTGCAAGACCCAATTAGGTCAATACCAGATGTTATTGGAGTTGTGATACAAGCTAAGGTTGCTTTCGCTCGGATATCTAAGTTTCTTGATGCACCTGAGCTGAATGGGCAAGTTAGGAAGAAATACTATATTGGCATTGATTACCCTATAGCGATGAATTCATGCAGCTTCTCGTGGGATGAAAATCCATTGAAAGCAACTCTAAAGAATATAAATTTGGTAGTCAAAGGTGGAGAAAAGGTTGCAATCTGTGGAGAGGTAGGCTCAGGAAAGTCGACACTTTTGGCTGCTGTACTCGGAGAGGTCCCCAAAACTGAAGGCACGGTATGCTTTTATTCGCTTCACCTTTAATGAAATAGAAATTACATAGCTGTTAATTAATTTATGAGCTTATGAGATGCTTTTGTTACTTAAATAAAGTTCTCTCTTTATCATGTATTCATGTTGCAAATTTCTAATCTTAATAAACCTTACCACAACATTGCATGTTCAAATGCAGCATAAGTTTTTTACTGCCTACTCCCTCCGTCCCTATTTAGGTGGCGTCTTAGTTTTGCGTGCAACAACTTTGACCATAAATTTCACTAACAAAATATGTCTTATTTGCGAAAGAAACTGTACCATCGGATTCGTGTTCGAACAAAGTTTGTAACGGTATAAATTTATGACAAATATCACATTTTTTATTGGTGAAATATACAGTCAAAGTTGGTGCACGCAAAATAAGGACGCCACCTAAATTGGGAAGGAGGGAGTAATAGTTAAGGAACATGGTATTGCTATGTGCAGTCGAGAGCTATTTTTTCCTCAAAATACTGCATTTTTAGTTTTTTTACATGTTTAAAAGAAACACAGCCTGTTGATGATTGCACCATGTCGGCGTTGCAAAGTTTTTGTGAAGTTTTTGCTTCACAATAGAAACCATCATAAAGTATGCTAATTTATTTTAATATAATTTCATATCAAATTATTCATCTTTGCATACAAATTTCAGATTCAAGTCTATGGGAAAATAGCATATATTTCTCAGAATGCATGGATCCAGACAGGAACTGTGCAAGACAATATTCTGTTTGGATCTTCGATGGACAGAGAAAGATATCAAGACACACTGGCAAGGTGCTCGTTAGTGAAGGACCTTGAAATGTTGCCATATGGAGATTGTACTCAAATTGGGGAGAGAGGAGTAAATCTTAGTGGTGGTCAGAAGCAGCGTGTCCAGCTTGCTCGTGCACTATACCAAAATGCAGACATCTATCTTCTTGATGACCCTTTCAGCGCTGTTGATGCCCATACAGCAACAAGTCTCTTCAATGTAAGGGCCATTTCAGCAGATGTAGATTATATTACTACTTTATTATGAAATTGTATGACACTCTTAATTGTGTGACAGGAATATGTCATGAGTGCTCTGTCAGACAAGACTGTTCTTTTGGTGACCCACCAAGTGGATTTTCTACCCGTATTTGACTCCATTTTGGTATCTCTCTAAACATGGAAAAGTCACCATATGATGATATTTGTGCCTCATTTATCTTTTTCTGTAGGGAGATTTATTTATTTGTTGATGCCATCTCAAAGTACTGATGCTTTTTGGCAGTTAATGTCAGATGGAGAGGTTATTCAGTCTGCACCTTATCAAGATCTGTTGGCAGATTGTCAAGAATTTAAGGAACTTGTAAATGCTCACAAAGATACAGTTGGTGTTTCAGACCTTAATAACGGCTGCCCCCTCAAAGAACTAAGGAAATATCAATAAAGGAGACAGGTGGTATTCATGGCAGATATATAGAGTCTGTAAAGCCATCACCATTAGATCAACTGATCAAAAAAGAGGAAAGAGAAACAGGGGATGCAGGTGTTAAGCCATATATGCTTTACCTGCGCCAGAACAAAGGCTTCTTGTATGCCTCAATTTGTGTTATTTCCCACATAATTTTCATAGCTGGGCAAATATCGCAGAATTCATGGATGGCTGCTAATGTCCAAAATCCTCATGTTAGTACACTGAAGTTAATTTCAGTGTACATTATTATCGGAGTCTGCACAATGTTCTTCTTGCTATCAAGATCTTTATCAGTCGTTGTTCTTGGGATTGAGACATCAAGATCCTTATTTTCCCAGTTACTCAATTCGTTGTTCCGTGCACCAATGTCCTTTTTTGATTCTACTCCTTTAGGAAGGATCCTTAGCCGGGTAATAATCCTTCAACTAATGGCATATATGTTGAAGGATTTCCATCCAGAGATTTCTCATGATAGTTTAACTCGCTGTTACTTTTTTCTTCAATACAGGTCTCTTCGGATTTGAGTATCGTTGACCTTGATGTTCCATTTGCTTTCATGTTCAGTCTCAGTGCCAGCTTAAATGCATATAGCAATCTAGGGGTATTGGCTGTTGTTACATGGGAAGTTCTGTTTGTGTCGGTGCCTATGATTGTTTTGGCAATTAGGTTGCAGGTAATTGATTAAGCCCCGGTTCTTGAGTTATCTTGGCAATTAGGTTGAAGCATCTTTACGGCTAACCCATTTCTTGGGTTATTTGATTTTATTCATCAACTGATGTGCTCTGCTTTTATTTTTGTAGAGGGGTGAATGAGCCTTCTGTTTTGCATTTAATTTTCATTAACTGAAACCGTTATATTTGGTCATGCAGAGGTACTATCTAGCCTCGGCTAAGGAATTGATGCGGATCAATGGCACTACCAAGTCGCTCTAGCAAATCACTTGGGTGAATCGATTTCAGGGGCCATAACAATAAGGGCGTTTGAGGAAGAAGACCGTTTCTTTGCTAAAAATTTGGATCTTGTTGACAAGAATGCCAGTCCATATTTCTATAACTTTGCAGCAACTGAATGGTTGATTCAACGCCTGGAAATAATGAGTGCTGCAGTCCTTTCTTTTTCTGCCTTTGTCATGGCTCTTCTTCCTCAAGGATCTTTTAGTCCTGGTAAGCAGTTGCATGGCCATCACGTTCTTTAATTATCACAATAGCCAGCCTGTTCTGTGGTCATTGTTACTTGCATCTGAGTTGAGATAAATGTTAGTTGCATTGGCATGAAAATGTTGCTACCTTTTCATAGCCTCCTTTTCGTAGCTCGTAAATTGTATCCTCCTGATACTGAGGCAGTAATGATGAGTGTTGCAAGAAGATACTGTAGCATTTCTGCGTTCTTGCCAGCAGTTTTAGTCCTATCTATGCACCAACTGAATATAAATATGTGATACTATTCGGTTTTATGAATAGTTTAACATCACAGTTAGTAAATTAATTTTTTTCCTTTCATACGTGCACAGGTTTTGTTGGAATGGCATTGTCCTATGGTCTTTCCCTAAATATGTCATTTGTTTTCTCTATTCAAAACCAATGCAACCTTGCGAATCAAATAATCTCTGTGGAAAGAGTGAACCAGTACATGGACATACAGAGTGAAGCAGCAGAAGTTGTTGAAGAAAATCAACCGGCACCAGATTGGCCCCGAGATGGCAATGTGGAGCTTACAGATTTGAAGGTAATCTAATAAAAATATATATAATACCTTAAAAGCCGAAATCCTATGAACAGTACTAACAAATTTATGTGAACCATCTTCACTTGACAGATTAGGTACAGGAAAGATGCCCCCCTTGTACTACATGCAATTACTTGCAGGTTTGAAGGTGGAGATAAAATTGGTATAGTTGGTCGAACAGGAAGTGGCAAGACAACGCTAATTGGAGCATTATTTCGTCTTGTTGAACCTGCTGGAGGGAAAATTATTATAGACTCTGTGGACATAAGTACCATAGGCTTACATGACCTTCGTTCGCGTTTAGGTATCATTCCACAAGATCCAACACTTTTTCAGGGCACAGTAAGATACAATCTGGATCCCCTTGGGCAATTCTCAGATCAACAAATATGGGAGGTAAGATCTACACAGCTATCTTTGTCGATTTCTTCCATCTTACCCGATGACCAGATAAGATCACCATAAAGGTGTTTCCCTGTAAAAACCTGATGGAATCCTCTTTAGTACCATGGAAATTCAGCTCGGTTACTGTGACAATATACCTAAAGATTCCAGAAAGTTCAGCACATTGTCAAAATGTGGTGAGTAAACTGAATTGGAAAATTTGAAATGCCGAATAGCATTTATTACTGAAAGAACTAGATTGCTTAGGAGGATCTAGGCAACTTTTCATTCATAGAAGAAATATCCGGTTGAAAGCTCGAATCCGGATGGTAGGAGTGTACCCACACCTCCCACCAGCTGAGCTAGGCGCAGACACCTAAAAGAGAATCACTAAAGTAGGTACTCTTTTTGTTATTGTGCTGCAGGTTCTTGACAAATGTCAACTTCTTGAAGCTGTCCAGGAGAAGGAACAGGTTTGGATTCCCATGGTAGGAAACTTCATTTCATCTGGTTTCTGGAGTTTATTCTCTGAACCTAATAAATTAGGCTAACAGAAAAACTCTGCTCTAGTCATTTCAGTCATTCAAAATAGGTGTGGAAGTCCATGTGGCACTAGATATGTAAAACTGCTAGTAGTCCTATGCATATCACATACAGCATTTCGCTATCATGATTTTGGAACTATCTCATTTGTAATATTGATCAAGGTCTTTTTATGATAGTTGTTGAAGATGGGTCGAACTGGAGCATGGGTCAAAGGCAGCTCTTCTGTCTGGGACGCGCACTTTTGAGAAGGTGCCGTATCTTAGTTCTTGATGAAGCCACAGCCTCTATAGACAATGCAACAGATGCCGTCCTTCAGAAGACGATCCGGAAAGAATTCAAATATTGCACAGTCATTACAGTTGCCCACCGTATACCGACAGTTATGGACTGTGATATGGTACTTGCAATGAGCGATGGTATGTTTCTCTTATCGACATTTTTTTGTCTCCAAAATGCTTGCCATTTTATTTTACAAGAAGAATTCCAAGATAGCGCATAAGTTTACAAAGGTAAACCTGCAGAACCAATAGGCCTAAACTAGCAAAAACCTAAAGGTAACAGCAACAAAGAAGAAGAAATCCCAAGGAAAAATCCTACAGCTACAATTATATGGAACATATGAATTATTATACTTGAAACCAACTGTATTGTGAATCCCCCCCCCCCCCCTAACATTTCACACCATATTTCTTGAATGTGCGAACTTTACTGTTGTCATACCGTGGAACATCAAATCTTCTCTATTGCAACATTAATACGACCTTTTCCTCTTTTCCAATCAATTCTTTTATTTGTGAAATCTCTGTCTAAGATATGTCTGAAGCATATACTTCCATTGTCCATAGTAATGAGCTGTATGCACTTCAGGGAGAGTAGTGGAGTATGACAAACCTACGAAGCTTATGGAAACTGAAGGATCTCTGTTCCGCGAACTGGTCAAGGAGTACTGGTCATATACATCGAACAACAATATCTAGAAGAGTGTGCCGTTTATGTGTGTTGACTTGCTGCAGCTTCTTAAGAGATGCTTGCCTCAAAGAAAAAGATGTGCAGTATGCTTCATAGCTCAGAGTAATCCACTATATGGAATCTGAAGGAAAGACAATTCCGTCTTACAGTTATTTCTGGAAATGCTTTTGCTATCTATTGTTACCTGAAATTGTGAGCAACATAGAGTGGATCGTCAGTGTCCTTCAGAATTGCGAAGCTGAACCCAGTAACTCATTGATCCAGTAATCAGATATGAGAGGCTAACTGGCAGAGGTTTCAAATCTGCAACCCTGCTGACACTACCGATTATTAAGGCTGAATGGGAGCTCATAGTATAAGCAATGAAATAGCATCTCACCAAACCGATCTGTACACGCCTTAAGCCATTGCAGCTGTGCTTGCCATACACAACTTGAGCATATGTCTTTGCTGACAATGTTATGTAATCATTTTTCCATTAGCTTATTTATAGTAGCTCAGCAAAGCCTTTTTTGACTATATATGAATGAAGTTTCATATGGCACATATTTGCAGGCGATATTGCCAAAATTAGTTAGAATAACCTACAAGTCCTTCAAACAGTTTTGAAGTAAATATATGCGATTGGTTTCAGCTGTGTATGATTTGTTGCATTTCTCCAATGAAAAGTAGCTTTGCTTTTGTTGCTAAGACTTGCCTAGCACCAGCTTTTGAAAAAAAATATGGAGGTTAATTGTCTTGTCGAGATTGGCTTTTGCAATTGCGTTCAGCACAACCAAAGATAAAGTAATTAAGACAAAAAATTGTTACACCTTCCACTAGTCGGAGTTATTCTTGCGCACCAGTTAATCTCTAGTGGCCAGTGCAACACACGCAGGGCTAAGCTACACCACAACATATGCAACACCTACTGGACTCCAGAGTCCAGACCTCCATCCTGCCGAGTATAAGTAGTCCACTCCTGGTTGCTTCCGACACAAGAAGCCAAGAACTGTCTACAAAACGTATAACAGAAATGGGCAAAAATTGTTCTTTGCATGTCTCCAGCACCACACAATATAGCAGGCTTCAGCGGGTTTAACCCTTCTGCTTTTCCACGTGCACCCGTTCTGGCTGCAGCTCTTGTACTTTGTATCCATCTCGATCTTCGGTTTCATGATCCTGAAAGCCCTTCCCATGATGGTGTCGAGGCCCATGGACGTGGACCTGATCTTTACGTCGGTGTCAGCGACGACGGTTTCGAGCATGGTCGCCGTGGAGATGGAGTCCTTCTCAAACTCCCAGCTCCTGCTCCTTACCCTCCTTATGCTTCTAGGCGGCGAGGTGTTCACGAGCATGCTCGGCCTGCACTTCACCTGCATCAAGTCCAAGAAGAAAGGAGCATCGCATGATCATGGTGGCGCCAAGCAATCTAGCCTGGAGCTCAGCCCTACTATGGACGACCCTGCCACTGCGCAGAACCAGATGGAGCAAGGGTTTAAGAACCAGATGCCTTACAACCGCGCCTCTCTCACCCGGTTGCTTCTGTTCATAGTTCTGGGGTACCATGTAGTGGTGCACCTCACCGGCTACACGCTGATGCTGGTGTACCTGAGCGCGGTCTCCGGCGCCAGAGCCGTGCTCTCCGGCAAGGGGATCAGCACCTACACCTTCTCCATCTTCACCGTTGTCTCGACGTTCGCCAACTGCGGCTTCGTGCCGACCAACGAAGGGATGATCTCCTTCAACCTTCCCGGGTCTCCTCCTGGTCATGCCCCACGTCCTCCTTGGTAACACTCTCTTCCCCGTCTTCCTGAGGCTGGCCATCTGGGCTCTCCACAGGGTCACCAGGAGGCCTGAGCTTGGTGAGCTGCGGAGGGTGATCAGGAGTTCGTGTGATGGGGACGACCAGAGCAACTCTGTGGCGTACGACCACTTGCTGACATTCAGGCACACTTGGTTCTTGGCTCTCACCGTGGCTGTGTTCGTGCTGGTGCAACTGGTGCTTTTCTGCACCATGGAGTGGGGCTCCCAGGGGCTGCGCGGGCTCACAGACGGGCAGAAGGCCGTGGCGGCGCTGTTCATGTCGGTCAACTCCAGGCACGCTGGCGAGATGGTCGTGGACCTCTCCACCGTGTCGTCCGCCGTAGTGGTGCTCTACGTGGTGATGATGTAAGTACCTCCATCCATTCCCAAAGATTATCTCTCCATTGTTGCCAGTGTTAAAACTGCCAGGAACAAAATATAACCATATAACCACTTGTATACTAATTTATAGATCTTTGCGTATCATGGAAGGAGATATGCGCATCTAATATATGAATATGAACTGGTTCAGCCCCACAGGTGAAATTTTGACAAGTCATGATTGCTTTCACCATACAACATGGACAAGTATGAGCTAATTTTGGCAAGATGAGATTCTCAGATTTTTTTTGAAATTCAAACTTGATGTAAACAATTTTGGGAGGAAGAACTCGGTCCAAATTCAAAATATCTAGGATTTTTGGTGCACTGGGAATTCCGATTACCGGCCGCTAACGGTGGTATTTTTCCGCTATAATCAAATCCTTGGGTAATACAAGTATAAGGTGCTCTCAGCGAAAAAGTGGAGCAACAATTCCAACACAAAGACACTAGATTTTTTACATGAAAACCCCCTAAATTAGGTAAAACTCACGGACCGAACCTACTCAAATCTTTTTTCACCATTATTAAGTATGGGATACAGAAATATCTTATCGAGATAGCACCGAAGGTGATGAAACCGTTGTTTGAAGGAGACAATATGGTGCATTTGAACTTCACAATATTAGTAGAGCATTTTTTGCTTGATAGCAACCTCCTTCTTTAAACCTTCTCTTCTTTACTGTTTTCTTTTTTTTTCTCTCTAATGGAGTCCGATCTGAATTTTTCGTCAAGTTTCACTGATGGCTGCTGGATGGGAGGTTAAAAGTTCTCTTCCTTGACTCGCAAAGTAAAAAATGTCCTTACTCCTTAGATCATAACCTAATGTGTGGTGGGCTCTATCAATGGTGGAAACAGGACCGGAGGAAAGCCCGGGCCAAAAACTCGGCGCACAGAAAATAAATTAAAAACCCATGTAATCGCGGATTTTTTTGTTTGGTATTGCAAAGATGATTCAGTTTGGGTACTTGCTTCAGCTTATTCAGTTTGAGGATTTGCCGTTCGGTGTGGAGTCTGATGGATGGAATTTCTCCATCTTCTATTTTTACAACATGAAATTAATATGACTATTCATTACTAACTGAATGCCCACTCAATTCGATTCTTCAAGACTTCAAGGAGTAACCATAATTCAGAATTACCTCACTGTTACTGGCTCTTCTGTTCTTGGCTTCCTGTCTGCAGCCTGCCTTCTTATGTCTCACGAGTAGGAGAGCGCGGAGCAGCCAGCAAGAAAATCCGCAGAGGGGACGGTGAGAGGGGAGACCGAGTGGGGAGGCGCCAGCGGATGGCCATGGCCTGGCCGTGACGCAGCAGGCCAGCAGGGCACAGCAGCGTGGGGAGGGCAGCCGGACAGGCAGTGATTAGAGCATCTCCAGTCGGACCCCCCAAATCCGGCCCCCAAACTGTCCGCGGACACGTAGCATCTCCAGTCGGACCCCCCAAATCCGGACCCCAAACTGTCCGCGGACACGTCCGGACATGTTCGCGGACAGCGACCGGACAGCCCCCAAATGTGGCCTCCTACAACCATGTTCCCCAAAGTTTGTCCCCAAACTCATGCAATGACATGCAACGTGGATCCGATACATACCGGATCCAAATTACAACACAAAATGGTCCGAATTCAACATGAAAGTAAAGAAGTTCACCTAGTTGTCCGATACATACCGGATCCAAATTATAAAGAAAATGATCCGAATTCAAGGGCCGGTTGCACCGGATCCACCTAGGCCGAGGTCACGGTCGGAGATCTTCTCTAGCCTCTTGGAACATGATCCTTTGTTTCTCGGTGATTCTTGTAACAAGAACTTTCTCTTGCTCCACCGCAAGGCTGGTTTCCAACTTCTTTTGCTCCAATTGGACCTTCATCCATGCCTCCTCCTTGACCACATCCAACCTCTCCCTCTCCAAGTCCATCTTCTCCTTGAGCCGGAGGCGCTCAAAGTCCATTCTTTCCCTTTGCAAAGCCAAGAAAGATTCGTACCTCTCGGCCTTCTTGTCCTCTCTTTCTTTCTCCAACTTCTTCATGGTTGCATCTTTGTTTGAGAAGATGTCCGTCCAAGTGGCGGACATCTTCGTTGCGGCGCCGTCACGAGCCACCCTATCCTTCTCCCATCTCCTCCCCATCATCATCCTCTTCCGGCCGCTTCTAGCTTCAGACGGTCCATCTTCTCCATCAAGTGCCATGGATGAGCTTGATCCATCATTGTTCTTGAATTTCTTGGCCGGATTCTTGTGTTCATCATATTGGGAGACCCACTTCGGCTTCACGGTCAATTCAAGCCAACAATGTGCCATGGTGAACGGTTTGCCCTCCGTTTGATGGTACAAAGTGGAGGCCAAAGTAGTCTAGCAAGCAAACAAGTACAAGCAATTACACAAATGGTTTGGAGAGGAGCATGACATGTGATAAAAATACTAGGTTGAATAACTTACATGAGCATCAACGTTGACACCACTTTGATTCCTATTCACCACTTGTGCATGGAAATCACAATACTTGTTCACACATTCTTGGATCGATGACCATCTATGTTAGAGAGATCTTTCATTGTGATCGGACACAATACCATGTGGTTTGACATAGTGTTTTTGGTGATGAAAGTGGACATGTATTTTCTCCCACAACTTTGAACCGTTTTGCTCGGTTCCGCATATAGCATCCATGCTTGTGGCTAACCAAGCTTGGCAAAGCAAAACATTTTCAAAAGTTGAGTAAGAAACACCTCTAGGTTTGTACACTCTATTCCCACTCCCCTTCTTCTTCGTCGGACCATCCGACGGATCCTCATCACCCACACTGTAAAAAGGGGGAAGTGTGGATGCCGGCGTATCCTGTGGATACGGATTGTCCCCATTTCGGATCAAATCCATCATGAACTCGTCCTAAAAGCTAACAATTTAACTAATGTCCTAAAATTGACCACAAACTATGCATTTGAGATAGAAATCCGTACCCCAAGGTTGAGGTCACCTCCGTCAAACAGGTTGTGGGCATTGTTGCTGTCAGTGACGCCGGAACTTGCCCGCGTTCGCTGCAGCGGACGAGATTCGGCCACCACCTCCTCGTCCTGCGTCGGGCCGATCTGCGATGGGTACTCGTCCTCGATGCGATACGGCTCCTCCCAATTCATGGTCGAAGACGTCGACCTCCTTGCCGGCGCAACGACGGCCGGTGGAGGCGGCGTCGGAGCAGGGCGCCTGGCCCTGGGCGCGGGGGTTCTCAAATCCTCCGGCTCCTCCTGCGTCTCCGCATTCGCAATCCGATAAGCCTCCGCCGCCTTCATCTTCTTCGCCTTGTCCGCAGCTCGCGCTCCAGCTCTCACTGCTTGCGGCGCCGTTCCCTTCGCGCGACCGTCTCCGGCTTCAGGTCCGAGTCCGCGACGTTCCTCTGCTCAACGGACTCGGAGGATGCGCCCTTGTCCGTCGAATCAACGACCTCCATTCGCTCCGGCTACGGATGTAGATGTGCGGGGTGGACGCGGCGGGAGGAATGAAATTGGCTGGCGGGAGTGGAGGGCGGAGGGGATAAGTGAAATTGGCCGGCACCATTTTTGCCTTTCAAAACCCGTGGCCCCGCGTTGCCAGATCCGACGTGGCGGACGAGTCCGGGCGCGTCCGCCCCTCCCCAAACTCCCCCCACATATGGGCTGGGTTTGGGGTTTGCCGGACCGCCCGGACGTTTGGGGAATGTATGCGGGCCACGGTTTGATGAGTGATTTAAGCCCAAACCACGTCCGGGCGGACGTTTAGGGAGGGTATAGGGAACGTGGTTGGAGATGCTCTTAGAGGAGAAGTGTGGACGGGCGAGGCGCCGAGCCGAGCGGAGGGCCGGTGGCGGCGCTGTCTAGTTCAACTGGAAAAAGGGACTTCGAGTGGCTCGTCTCGTTTGCGAGACAGATGAAACTGGTCGCGGATGGGCTTCCTTTCGGGCTGGAGCTTGTCTGAACCCCGGGCCACATCTAAAAGCTATTCCCCTCTGGTCCGATAGGCCTTAATCCACTACCCAAGTTGATTCTAGTGAACTGGAGGGGAATTTGACTTAGATGGGATTTAATCCCTCAATCCATGCCAATCCCCTCCATCTTTTATAAAACCGACCAAGGCCATACCTGTGTGGTCTATACACTGTAATCCCGTCTACAACACCTGTGCCAAACAAGGCCTAAGTGTCGCAAGCCATACCTACAAGTGGTACATGATCTGTTAGAATGCCACGGAAGATTTAACGGATCAGAGGGAGTATGTACTATGCGTAGTAGGACAAAAAAAAATGTTGTGCCAAGCCATGACCCTGATTGCCCGGGGCCAGCTCCGCTGCTCTTGCACATGGTTACACTAGTCCAAATGATCCATTTCGACATAAGAGAGATATTCTAACAACAGCCAACAAATAATTTGTCGACAAATGGTGGTAAGTTTTTGTTCCTCGGTAACATGCACCACAAAGTTAACAAGAAAGTCGTAAAAAATATAGCTCCATCAAGATTATACTTTTTCTACAATACAGCCCCTAGGGGTTGTATTAAACACATAGAAGGAGTGTCAAGCGACACATACAACGCCGCGGAGCGGCTCCACTCCTATCAACAAGAGGTGGCACGTCCTCAACAGGAAAAACGCTCACTCTCCCGTTTGCAACCACATGGGCGACGGCTCCGGGAAGCCAAAAGCATCACTACCAAAAAACCTAGCTAGCCGCCACTGAGAGAATTCTTCCTTGATCTTCTTCTTGATGGTGTCCACTGCCGGCGCCACACCATTGAAGACGACGTCGTTTCTATGACGCCACACGCACCAGAACACCAATATGATAGCCGTCCACAAGTCACGCCGGACCGCGGGTGGGCAGATGCGAGAGGTCCACCACTGTATCAGATCATCGTCAGGCGTAGGCATCCAGTCAATTTTGCCCCAACGCTGCAACGCCCAAGCCCAGATCTCACGGGCAACCACGCAACCAAGCAAGAGATGCGACAAGGTCTCTTGCTCCTGATCGCAAAGGGGGCATGCCGCTGGGTGGGGCAGCCCCCTGCGCCTCAGCCTGTCAGCAGTCCAACATCTGTTCTTCTCGACGAGCCATGCGAAGAACTTGCAGCTGTAGGGAGCCCTCGAACGCCAAATCTGCGTTGAGGCAGCCGCCATGGTCGTCCCCGCGAAGAACGCCTGGTAGGCCGATTTCGTCGTGTAAACCCCCTCGCGAGACCACCTCCATACGAACACGTCCTCTCTGTTGGGGTCCAACACCACATTGGCAAGCGTCCGCCACAGGCTGAAGAACTCGGCCAAAGCCACCTCGCCGAGATCAGGTCCACAGTCTAACAGCCACGCCCCAGCCAGTCCGTCCTTGACAGTCCGGGACTTGACACTCTGGGCAGCTACTTTAGCCACCAGATTAGGCACGAGGTCGCACACCTTAGCGCCATTTAGCCAACGATTCATCCAAAACCTTGCCTTCTCCCCATTGCCGAGCTCATAGTGCGTGGCCGAGTCAAACACAGCCCGAGCAAGGCGGGGAATCTGCAGGTTGAATTCGGCCCACGGCCTGGATGGGTCCACTCGCTGCAACCAGGCCCACCGACATCTCAACGCAAGGTTCATCAAACGGAAATTCGGAATACCCAAACCACCATGGCATTTAGGAGATGCCACCTTGTCCCACGCCACTAGACAGTGGCCTCCCTTCACGTCCCTACGCCCTTTCCACATGAAACCTCGACAAATCTTCACGAGAGCCTCAAGGGTTTTAGGGGAGACGTCGAGCGACATCATCGCATGCACCGGAATTGCCTCGAGGGTCGTCTGTACGAGGGTAGCCCTCCCACCACGGTTGAGTAACTTGGCACACCACGGCTGCAGCCTGCTAGCCGCACTGTCCACCACGGCTGAAGCTGCGCCGCCGAGGGTTTGCGAAGGCCAAGGGGAAGCCCTAGGTACTTGCAGGGGAATGGGGCCACCACATAGCCAAGAATACCGGCTGCAAGCTCCACTTCCGCCGGCGAGTAGCGAATCGGGTGGATGGAGCACTTGCCTAAATTCGTGCGCAACCCCGAGGCCATGCCGAAATCCTCCACGATTGCCGCGCAGGCGTGCAGATCCAAAGGCGTGGGGCGCACGAACACCACCACGTCATCCGCATACATCGATGTACGGTGCCGAAAGCCATTGGTGGCGAGGTCGGAGAGGAGATCTGCCTCTGCGGCCTTCACGAACATGAGCTGGAGTACTTCCATCACCGTGTTAAAGAGCAAGGGCGATAGCGGATCACCCTGGCGAAGACCACGCCTGTTGTATATCAGGCCCCCAGCTACCCCGTTGACGATCACACGGGTGGAAGCCGTGCCAAGCAGACCACAAACCATCGAGAGCCACCGATGTCCGAAGCCCAACTTGGTGAGCACCTGAAGCAAGAACGCCCAATCCACGGTGTCAAACGCCTTGGTAATGTCCAGCTTGAACATCACCGTGCTCTTCTAGATTATACTAACCTAGATAATATTCTATGTTCATTAGTTAATTCCTGTCAACATACTGGTGATATAATTTATTGTACCAAAAACACCCTAGATGTCGTCATGTCGCACTCTTATCGTCAGAGCGTAACCACTAATGCAAGTCTCAGTTGGCTCTCATAACGTCCTTGTGTTGTGCCAATAATTACACTCGTATAACATTGGTATGCTAAGTATTAGAGTGTGCTCATATGTTAAATTAGCATAACTGAACTCTGTTATGCTCATGGCTGCAGGTACCTACCACCGTACACTGCATTTCTACCGTCCAAAGAGAGTGACAGACAAACGGGAGCAGAGCCCGACCAGAAGAGCAGCAGCATATGGCAGAAGCTGCTGATGTCGCCGCTCGTGTGCCTAGCCATCTTCATCGCCGTCCTATGCATCACCGAGCGGCGGCAGATCGGCGATGATCCCTTGAACTTCAACGTCCTCAACATCGTCGTCGAAGTCGTCAGGTAATCAAAATAGGCTAAGACATGCTAAGAGGTCGATTATTGATCTTACCAGAGTGCCAATATTTGTGTGGTCGCTGTTCAATTTTACTGATTTTTAGAAAACAATACTAATTACACATAGTATGTCGTGTAATGTTGTCTACAGTGCATATGGCAACGTGGGGTTCAGCACTGGGTACAGCTGCGACAGGCAACTGAGGCTAGGGCTGCACTAACGAGCTGCTCGGATCGTTAAGCCTCGGCTCGTTACGACTCGTGATCGTTAAGCTCGTTAAGTATAACAAGGTAAATTTAAAGATTGGGTCGGTTCGTTATATGTTCGCGACCGCTCGCGAGCAGCTTGTTAAGAAGATGTATCGGGTATTCAGCTAATTAAGCAAGTATCAAGCAAGCATTAGAAGCAAACGATTCTAGACATAGATATACTTATAAAAATATGCTGACATGCATTTGTCAAACACCTACCGTGTGCAAAAATACTTAAAAGATGCAGATTTGCAACCTAGTGTCACGATTTGTAGCCTACTGACACGTTGCTAATGAGCTTAACGAGTAGCTCGTGAAATTCGTTAGTTTGATTGTTTAACTCGTTAGTGTTAACGAGCTAAAATTGCTGCTCAGCTCGGTTCGCTAAGAAAACGAGCCGAGCTCAAACGAGTCGCGTTACTGAGCGCTCATTAAGCTCGCCGAGTTTCGAGCTTTATGTCTAGCCCTAACTGAGGCCCGATGGCAGCTGCAGGGACGCATGGGTTGGCTTCTCCGGGAAGTGGAATAGGGAAGGGAAGCTCGTTCTCATGGTTGTCATGCTCTATGGCAGGCTGAAGAAGTTCAGCATCCATGGCGGCCAGGCATGGAAGATAGCATAAACTCATCTCTATTCACAGACCAACTAGAGATCTCCCTCCGAAATAGTATTTTCACGGGAACAGAATCCGTAGGAAAAATTCCTACGAACGTTGTTTGATATGCAGGAATAGAATCTGTAGGATTTTTTCCTACGCAGGTTCGGCTAGTGTGTTTCACAGGAAAATTTCCATTAGCTCCCAGCTCTTGAAAATATTCCTACGCTGCCATCAAACGAGCACTTGTGCAAATTCTTTCCTGTAGGATTCCAATGTACAGGCCATCCTAATCCTCCATTTTTCCTATCCCTCTAGTTTTCCTATCCTTTGAATCAAACAGGCCCTTAATGCTTTTTAATTGTGCAAAACCGAGTTATCAGACGGTCTGCGTGTTACTGTGGGATAAAAAAATTGTGATTTTTATTCATTGGAAAATCATGTGTACGCCAGCGAAAAAAAGACAAGTCCCGAATACGTCCTGCTTTGGAATTACTCTCTGCGATGACGAGACCTAAAAAATTGTCATCTTATTCATTTTGGTTTTTTGAAACTTTAAAAGCTATTATCTACGAGGATTTGATGACATTTGGCAAGCGTACTCACTGGAGTGTTGCCAACATGGGCACCAAAATCATACCAGAGTACTTCAAGAAGATGGAGCTCCAGTAGATTTGATGAGTTCATGCGTCTTGACGAAGAAAAAACGCTAAACAGAGATTGTATGTTCGAAAATGCCCTTTTCACCCTTTTTTCTTGTATAGTGTGACATGTGGTTGATGTTGAGCCCTCATCATAATATGTCGTTGCTTTCGAATTGGACATGTGGTATGTTAATCGAGTGATCCCCTAAATTCTCTATATAAACTACTTTGAGGGGCGCTCCAAACATAATGAGGACCTGGACCAAATTTATTTTATACTAAACTTGTATACTTGAAACTCGTTTGTAGCATGCTGATAACCCGCAAGTGTAGGGGATCGTAACAGTCTTCGAGGGAAGTAAAACGCAAATTTATTAATTCGACACAAGGGGAGTCAAAAAATACTTATAAGTCTTAGTAGCTGAGTTGTCAATTCAGCCACACCTGAAAAAGTACTAGTAACAGAAGTGATGTGAAAGCAGCAGTAACTTGAGAGCCATAGTAACAATAAAGTAGCAGCAGCAACAGTAACAACGGAGGCAATGGCGCAGAAAATACTTGGTGGCTAAATATGGACCGGGTTCCCAACTTCACTATAGGTAACTCTCCAAACAAATAAGAACAAGTGTTGGGTGAACAAATTACAGTTGAGCAATTGGCAGAATTGAAACTAACTTATGACACACATCTAGTTTATAAATCATACGTAGCCATGTTTTTCATATATAGTCATACGTGCTTGAAATAAGAATCTTGCATGACATCTTTTGTCCAACCATCCCGTTTCAGCGGGGCCAGTCATGGAACCTAGTTAATGAAAATTAAGGTACTCCTTTTAATAGAGCACCAGAGCAAAGCATTACTCCCTCCGTTCCTTAATATAAGGTGTCTAAGGTTTTGGCACGGAAATTAAGGCGCCAGTAATTTGCATGCGGTAGACTAATTTTTTACTGAAAAAAATCGAGAGAAGGAGTCTCTATTAGCCACAAACTGAAAACAATCCGTCAAATTCATCCCTTCCGGTTTGTGACTCGTTTTTTCATGGATAAAATTTTCCATAAATCGCAGTACACCTTATATTTTGAACTTTTTCTCAAAAACTTAGACACCTTATATCATGGAACGGAGGGAGTAGCATTTAGTGAAAACATGTGATCCTCAAGTTACAACCATCCCCTCCGATTGTCCCAATTGTTGTCACTATGGGGTTTCGGGTTCCGGACAGTAACAGGTGCATACAACTTGTAGATACGATCTAAGCAACAATTATATAAAAGAGCTCAAATCTAAGATCATGCCACTCGTGCACTAGTGACAAACAATGAACATAACAAGATTGCAGCAACAATAATTCACAAACATAATGGATAGACTGATCATAATGTATGTGTATGTGTATTGAACTGTGGGGAATCTAGAAGCTCTTTTGAGTTTCTGCTGTGGGGAATCTAGAAGCTGGGCTAGAAGCTCAAAAGAAGTTGCCCATAGAGTGATAGAGTGTATGTGTATTGAACTTCTCATTGAAAGGACCAACCCCTAACCCTCTCCGCTCCTCTCGGGCGGCTCGCGCGGGCCGCTCCAGAGGAACCCCTAACCCTAGAAAAAAGAAGGCTGGCGGCGCTCCTCTCTCCGGCCGCTGCCGCCACCGGCGCCGGCGGTGGCGGCCGCGCCCGGCCGTCAAAGGCGGCGGGTGAGGAGAGCGCGCCCCGACGAGCTCTCTTCGCGCGGAGACGAGGCGTCAAGCGGGCGGCGCTGGGTGGTGACTTTGGCGACGTGTGCGGCTGGGAGGCGCAGGGGAGGCAACGGCGGCGTGCCGTGGCGGCTCGGCCGTTGCTCCGGTGGTGGTGGCGGCGCCCGGAGCTGCCGGCAAGCAGGAAGATGCGGCGGCGTACAGGGCCCGTGATGGGCCCGTGATGGGTCGCGTGGGCTGCCCTTGCTCTCCCTTGAGGATGCCGCTCGTCCTCGGCTCAAGTTGTCAACGTGGCGGCAGTGCTGTGGGCGGATGGTCTGCGTGGAGGTCTCCGGGAGGCCAGCAGGGTGTGCGGCGGCCATGGCGTGGCCGCCCAAGCTGGGAAGGGGCAGGGGCCCCGTGCCCTCCTTCTCCTGCCCTTCTGGTTCCGGGCTAGGTCTGGTTCCACGGTAGCCAGGGGGCTGCCGGTGGTTGACTTAGTGGTGGAGCCTCCTTCCTCGTCTCGCCCTCTTCAGCGGTCTGCGAAGCCAGGATGTCGGGGCGGCGGCCCTGGATGGTGGGAGTCCTTTGGTTGGCGGGCGTTGTCATGGGTTTGTCACGTCAGATGTCATGGATGACTTCGTTGGTGTGGGATTGCGCGAGTCAATCGTCTCCGAGCTTGGGATCGTAGGAACAAAGATCAACACAGATGTACCCAGGTTCGGCCCCTCAATGTGAGGTAAAGACCTACTTCCTGCCTACCCTAGATTGGTATTGATATGATATATGAGGTGTTACAATGGAGGCGATCCGATCTCGGTACTCGCCGTGTGAACTAGGGTTTTAGGGCTTGACCACCTCTAAGTCCTGCGAGTTCTCTTTATATACACAGAGACTCGCCAGGTTACAAAGAAAACTTCCTCCACAAGGAATATATCAACTGGAACTTACTTGGAGACTAATTAGTCCTCACGTCTTTCAAGATATGTCTTCTAGATTCTTCTCCTTGTGGCGGTGCAATATTGGGCTTGCTTTCATGTAGGCTTATGTTCGTGCGAGTAAATTAAGTCGCACTTATCAATATGGGCCGCGGGTTATTCCACAAAGTATTCCCCCGACATTAGCCCCAAGTTCAGTTTGGACTTCAGATGAAGGCTTCTTTGTCTTGATAGACTACTGAACCGCACACATGGATGTCCCAGCTGAACTCCAGTTTTTGTATCGCCATTTGCAGCTTATAACCTTTTTGGCGGCTCAGGGCGCGACTTATCTGGCCGTGCCTGTTGGTTTCCAGATCTGAACGTCCTCTGTGTCTGGGCTATTTAGTTCGGCCCATCGGCCTTCTTGGCGCTCCGCTTCGATACTTGGTTACGCCTCTGCTACTCTTCTCCGCCGCCTTTGCTTCCGCTTCTTGCGCTCGCAATCTTCTGGCGGAAATCTTCATCGATTGGAAAAAATGCCTCGCCATAGTTGCAATTGGGAAGGCTCGTGGATCGACGAGATATTTCTGGAGTCTTTGGCCACCCGCGTCCTTCTTCCACCGAAAGATCAATGCGAATGGCGTGCCCCTGGCGAGGAGGTAATCCCTGAACCGTAGCCGGGAGAGGTAGTGATTTTTGTGGAACACGTCGAGCGCGGGTTCAAGCCCCCAGGCTCTCTCTTGTTCCGCTCCCTGATGCAGCGGCTGGGTCTTCGCCTTCATGACATCGGTCCCAATTCAATGTTGCAAGTGAGTAACTTCCATGTTCTTTGCGAAGATTATTTGGGTGCCCCTCCTTCAATAGATTTCTGGCTTGCCCTTTTGGCTGTAATAGTCAAAGAGAAGCGATAGATGCTCCTTTCCTCCAATGCGGCGCCATATCTTTCCAACGCCGTAAGGGTAGCATTTTCCCAAAGCTAGCCCTTGCTAATAAAATTAAGGGTTGGCAGAAACATTCTTTTACTGCAAAGACACTTCTCCCGAGGGCGAAATTCGCCTTCCCCCTTGGTCGCCACTTCCCTTCGAGGCTACCCCTGCTTTGTCTTCCAAGCCCGATCCTTCTTCGTTATCATCCATCGAGATCCTCTTGGACAAGGTGAGGGCGCTGACGCTCCATGGCCTTACCGGATTGGATCTCATATCTTGCTGGACCAAATGGCGAATTCAGCCCGTGAGCCCCGTCTGCGACTTATGGTGGATTTCACCTGTCATGCGGATGATGTTGATCGTACTTGCCCTGAAGATTGGGACAAAGGGGAATGGATAAACTTCATTCGCCGAGTGACTGACGAGGATATAACTCGTATGATAACGTCGGTCTTGCTCCTTTCTGGGCTGAGCACAAGCCTTTTGTGGTAATTCTTCTTGTAACTTTTTCCTTCTAAGATTCTACCTTCAAAGTTGATTATTTCTGACCTTAGCTCTCTTTCAGATCGATCCCCATTTCTGGACTCTCCCGTCAGAGGAGGCCGACTCAAGCCAAGAAGCTGCTGCCGAATCATCAGAACAAGTCGCTGCTCCTGACGAGGAAACGATTCATGGCACTGCTTCTGAGCCTGGGGGTAGCGCATCTGAAGAGGAGCAACAAATGGCCGATGCTCTTCTGTCCACAGCTCCAGGCACATCTTTCCTGGAACTTCCTGAAGTACCTCGCAGGTCCTCCAAGCGCTTTTTATCCGAGAGCTCGGAAGACCCCTCGCAACCTGAGAAACGTCGCAAGGCCTTGGCGCTGCTTGTAGAAATAAAACTGCCAAATCCTTGAAGCTTGCTGAGCCTGATAGTGCTGTCCTTTCCTCCGAGCCTGTTGCGAAGAATTGCTTCTCGATAAGTTCGGGTATTTGCTTACGACATTCTCTTTTCTTTGTACTCATGTGTCTCCGTGAAGAATTGTTAATCACCACTGTTTTTCCTGTTCTGTAGGCTCAGATCTGCAAGATTTATCTTCTCCTTCCTCTGGTTGCCTGATGAAGAGCATCCGTATTGCCTCTGGGTATGGTTTGCCTCCCTTTTATGGCTGTGACACTGCTACTTTAGCTATAATCCGTCAATATCTTGCAGGGCCACGATTGAAGGGGATACAAAGTCCGCCTCTTTCGCTGCTCTCTCTCTCAACCAACCATGAGCGAAGATGACGTTGCTGACGAAAACATGGGGACCAGCGATGGGCGACTCATCTGAAGCCTTCCTTGGAGGAGGGTATTGCTGATGCGGCTCCTGCCATGGTTCCAGTCGCGGCGCCATCTGCGACTCCTGATGTTATAAGGGTGCCAATTGAAGTTAGAGCTCCGTTTCTGAAGCGGCTGATCACCCAGGCGCTAATAGTTCCAAATCAATTGCGGATGCCATAGTTGCAGCTGGAGATAGGCACGCCGCTTTACTGCGCGACCTGGTTGAGCAATTTTCTTCAAGTCGCCAGGTACGCATACCGTAGCCCCCAAGGATCAAGACCTTGTGTCAGTTAACGGGGTGTTGATTCTTTTTCTTCTCCAAGTTTTGAGCCCCCAAGCGCCTTTATGAATTGCTATGTTTTTTCTCCGTTTGTTTACAGCTTGAGCTTTCCTCGCTTGATGCCTCTGGCTCGATGAAAGGCAAGGGCACGTCCTTAGGTCAGCCTGAAATAATGCGATCTGCCTTGGAGCAACATAACGAGATCATTAGAAGCCAGGCACAAGAAATAAAGGTACTCAAAGGTCATCTTGACTCCTGTGAAGAGCAATTTAAAGAGCTCGAAGCAGATTCAGGCAGCGGCTCATGGAGAAGGATGAGGTCATAAAATCCTTGCGAGAGGGCTGAGTCTTAAATCTGAATTGATTGATCGACTGAAAGGAGACCATGCGAGGGAACTCGCCGTGCGAGATGAAAAATATAACTCGCTGCTCAAGGCTTTTGAGGGTTTTGGATCTGTTGTTAAATCAGCCATCCTGCAACTTGCCGGTTCATCCTTAGTCCTTTGTCTCTTGATCATGCATATTTGGGTGACCACCATGAGTTGCTGATTTGGATCTTATCTTGCTTTTTTGACGCAGGGCCTGGTGCTCCAGTATGCCGCTCCAATTTGAAGGACCAGCTGGAATATCTTCGGATTTTAGCCAGCGCCTCCTAAGGTGACCAAGAAGTTATGACAAAAATCTCCCCTACAACTGATGCTCCAGCGTCATGTGAGCATTGGCTGAACAGACTGTTCAAGGCTCCCCATTATGTCTCTGATTGGAAGGGGTCCTCTGCTCGCGCCGGAGCTGCTCATGTTTACATTACTCCGGGCATATTATCCAGAAATAGATTGGCAAGATTGCTCGCCATGACCGGGCGAAGCGCGTGGATGATACTGATCTTCCAATGAGTGAGTATTTCGACATCTGGAAGGGGATGCGTGGGTACGCCACACTGTTTGTTAAGAACTTAGACTTGGGCTCTTATCTTGGGAGATTCAATCCTGATGGCAGCAAAGTTGCGAAGGAAAAATCCACTGGGGCTGATTCATCCCGGGCTTCTAATCCATCGTCGGGACCTGGTGGTCCTTCTACTTCGTCTGGTGGTGCCCTGGTTATAAGGACACCTGCCGCTTCAACCCCAAGACAAGCCGCGCAGACTTCTGTTCCTGCGACTCGGAAGCAGAAATAAATAGTAATGTGGGACGTGCCCGTTAGTTTGTAAAACATTTGTGTACTATAAACAGTACTTTTGTGACCTATAAGCAGGTTCTTTTATGATATTTCCATTAAGTAGACGCTCGCGCGGCTCAGTATTTCCTAGGAACATGTGTGTTCAGGGTCGAGAAAGGCCATGATAGACATTCAGACTCGATTGACGCCACACCCCAGTACTTTGGCCGCATAATGCAAGACGCTTCTAACTTAAGGATAAGTGCCACTCGTTTGGCAAAGGTTGAGGTGCGAGCTGTGCTTGTAAAAAGCCCTCAAGGGTTAGTGATGTATGAAATTCAAAAGACTCAGCGACTCAATGATAGTTGAGGCGAAACGACGAACCCTTGAATGTCAAGGACGCCGGCTTTATTTCATAATCACTTAATTTCTTACAGGGTGTGACAAAGGCGATGCAGACCCTTTAATGCGAGTTTTTGTTCCTCGCAGGCCATGCATACTTGATACTCATCGCACTTGGTTGCGAATTGATACTCCTGACGGAGCGGGGTTGAACACCTGATTGGTTCATGTTTGAGTCGCTAAGAGCGACTCGGGTCGAGCATGATAGCTCCGATGTGTTGTTCATGTCAAAGTAAGGAGCAAATCCTTTGGAAGATTAGTCGCACTGGGTTGCGACTTATGCTGGTTTGCGTCTGTGCTGTAGGGTCTCACAATAACTGGACCTCTTTGACTGGGGTTGTTGATTGAGATTGGATCTATGCATATGCGCCATCTCTTGTCTTCTTTTTGTATCAAAGCGATTTCTGAAACATTATCTTCCTGATTTGCGACTGCTTGGTTGGAATTACCATCTGGTGAGTGCATCCCGCTGTCGCCCTGTGGCGTCCCCAATGCGATCGTTTTGGGCTGCGAAGGCTCATCTGTGGCCTGTAACCGTGTGAGGAGTTGGCGATGCAAGCTTCTTCTGCGATTATTGAGCCTGCTTCCTCGCATTCTAGTGCTCTTTGCCTGTCTCCATGTACCGTGATCACGCCGTTTGGTCCTGGTATTTTTAACTGCAGGTAGACGTAGCAGGGGCGGGCAGTGAATTTGACATAGGCTTCTCTCCCGAAGAGCGCATGGTATGGGCTTTTGACAGCTACAACCTCAAAGTTAGGAGTTCTGTGCGGAAGTTTCGCTCAGTCCCAAAGCTGACTTCGAGGGTTATTTTTCCTATAGGTCGAGTAAGTACTCCTGGAATTATGCCTTGGATATCCTTCCTGGTTGGCTGTAGCCGCCACTCGGGTATGTTCATTCGACGGAGCGTGTCTTGGTATAGGATGTTTACTCTTCCTCCTCCATCCATGAGGACTTTGTTCAACCTGTATCCCGCGACTTGTGGTGCGACTACAAGGGCCAACTGTCCTGGATCTTTTACTTCTGGGGGATGATCGTCGCGGCTCCAAATGACCGATCGCTCCGTCCAGCGACGGCATCTTTCCGGCGTTGGGATTTGGTCACATCTCCGGTTGCTGTCCACTTGTCTCTTTTTCCCGCTGTTTGCACCTCCACGGTATGAAATTGCCCTATATTTCTTCTAAATGAAGTGTCGGGCTTTTGGTGGGAGCTCGCCTTGTCCTTATGCTGCATTGATCCACTGTGAGTCGCGACTGATGAATCACTTTCTTTCCACCGCCTGTAGTAATGGCACTGCGCCTTCGTGTGGCTCGCGGGTCTCCCATCCCTTCTGCGGTGTAAGTCACAGGGACTGTCAAAGATCCCTTCGGCGCTATTGGGAAGTGATTCCTTGTTCTTCTTTGCTCCCCAGTTGACACTTATGGTGTTCAGTTTGTGTTGCTTGCGCCCTTTCCTTTGGGATTTGTGATAAGCCGCCTGCCATCTTATCTGTCTTTGCATACTTATTGGCTGTTGCCAATAGTTGGTCGAAACTATCGATCTTATGTCCAGCGCGATTTAATTTGTGCACCAGTGGCTCAAATCTACAATTCTTCCTTATGACTTGCACTGCAGATTGCACTGTTATATTTTGGCGGAGCCAAGGATTTCTGCGACTCTTTTTATCCAATCGCTGCTTGATTCGTCTCCTTCTGGACGCATTGCCTGAGGTTTTTCATGTCTTCCGTTTGGAATCTTTTGATGAACTTATCCTTCAGGTCTTCCCATGTGTTTATTGACCTTGGCGGCAACCTTAGCAGCCAATCCCTGGCTTCTCCCTGTATTACCAAGTGAAAATACTTTGCGTGCACCTCCTGAGTTACATCAGTTCCTGTCATGTTTATTTCATAATCCTCTATCCATAAGGCGGGGTCTTGGTCGTTATGGTAGGTGGTGACTCGCTGTGACTCACCAAAGTCGGAGGGAAACGAGTGAGCCGTATTTCCTCCCCAAAGCATGCTGGCCCTTTCAATAACGAATAGGAGCTTACTGGTGCTGAATCTTCATCTGATTCAGTTTCAAACTGGGTTGGTTGAGTCGCCCTGAGTGTCTGCGGCTTATCATCTGCCTTATTTTCTTTGCCTGGTGATATTTGCAGACCTGCTAGCTGGTTGACTACTTCTTCCACGTCGCATCTTTCCCCGCCCCATGATACCTTGTGTTGCGGTTCGTTAGGCGTGATTCCATACATGTTTGCCTGCTGTAGGACAGCAGTTTGTAGTAGATCAATCGCATGGCGAGCTTCCTTATCAGCTTGTGTGTCACCGACCGGTGCTATTCTTGACAATATCCCGATCGCGGCGTGCACATTGCTCTCCGGATTGTTGTGGAACTTCTGCTTCATCTCTCGCCCCCTTTCGTCCGTCTTGGTCCAAATCGCCTAATGCTTTTGCTGCCAACGCCGCAGTCGCCGATCTTCTTCCTGGAATTTTTGCGCTCGGCCGCGAGCCTTTGCGCTTCTTCACAAAGATCCGTCCTGACAGCTTCGATTTCTTTAATTTTGGGGTCTTCCTCCTAGCTCGGTAGAGATTCCCAAACTGGCTTTGACGGGACGGGGACGGATACTTTTGCTGTGGCTTGCTGCAATTCTTCTAGCACACGGACCCTGACTGGCCGCAGTTCCTCTCCTGATTAGCCTCCTTGAGTCGCGTCCATAGATCTGCGACTGACGGATCCGACGAAGATTTTCACAGACCCAATGGGAATAATGTACCCGAACTCGACGTGATCTGCCTCGGGTCCCCACTCTGAGTCGTCAATGAAGGGAACACCATTGATGTTTTCAACTTGACCGATGGCAATGTCCTTGAACCCTGATTCCGATCCTGCCCGGATGGGTTTGTCACATCAGATGTCATGGATGAATTCGTTGGTGTGGGATTGCGCGAGTCAATCGTCTCCGAGCTTGGGATCGCAGGAACAAAGATCAACACAGATTTACCTAGGTTCGGCCCCTCAATGTGAGGTAAAGACCTACTTCCTGCCTACCCTAGATTGGTATTGATATGATATATGAGGTGTTACAATGGAGGCGATCCGATCTCGGTACTCGCCGTGTGAACTAGGGTTTTAGGGCTTGACCACCTCTAAGTCCTGCGAGTTCTCTTTATATACACATAGACTCGCCAGGTTACAAAGGAAACTTTCTCCACAAGGAATATATCAACTGGAACCTACTTGGAGACTAATTAGTCCTCACGTCTTCCAGGATATGTCTTCTAGATTCTTCTCCTTGTGGCGGTGCAATATTGGGCTTGCTTTCATGTAGGCTTATGTTCGTGCTAGTAAATTAAGTCGCACTTATCAATATGGGCCGCGGGTTATTCCACAAAGTATTCCCCCGACAGGCGTGCCAAGGACTCGGATGCTGGCCGACGACCTTGGCCACGGGGGTGTCTCGGTGGTTGGCGAGTGAACCGTGGTGACGGTGGCTCGGGTGTCATCTTTGGCGCCCGGTGCCCTGTGTAGAAGTTCTGTGAGAGTTTGCCGAGGGGAAACCCTTCCCCGGGGTCTTCTCGGGACGCGGCGGCGACGTCCTTGGACGCCGTCCTCTTCTTGGAGGCGTCGCGGCGGCTTCTCCGACATTTTACACTCCGGATGAAAATCCAAGATCCTCGGATCGGGCGGTGACGGCGCTCTGGCGTCGTGTGCTTCTTGAAGACGTCGCCTTGGAGTCCACGGCGGGTTGCTCTCCGGAGGTGGTGCTCTTTCGAGCTCCCTCCGGCCATGCTTGTACCTTCTGTTGCATACCGGTGTTTCCTGCTAGGGGTCCTGCTGGCTGAGCCTGTCGGCATTCTTGCGGACAGTGGCGTTGATGATCCTGATGGTGGTGCTACCTTGGATGGTGTAGCTGGTCTCGGTGGTGTGCCGCGCGTGTTGGTGTGCCCGTGCTCTCGGTGAGCTCCGGCCCAACACCTCTGCCCGCTTTGCTTGTGCTGTCCCTCATTGGTGTGGCGAACCTTTGGTGTTCAACTGTAATCTCGTCGGTAGCTATTTTCCTTGGGTGTGTGCAGTGTTGTGTTGTAAGCTGGATTCAACATCCTGTATCTCTCGCCGTTTGTGGCGTTATTAATTTAACGTTGGGTCTCGGCCTCTTATTTAAAAAACTTCTCGTTGAAAAATAAAATAAGATTTGAGCTCATGTAAAGATTTCTATAGAATAGAGGACATAGGAATAGGTTCTATCAAAAAGTGGTGACCTCGATCCTTCATAGGAAATTTTTCTATGAATTAAAATCCTTTCAAAATTTCCGTTAGATTCCCCAAAATCGAAAGAGACCCTTAGACTATCAGCCAATGTACACGTGTACGGTTACAGTATCACTTCCAAAACATCTACAGTAAGAAAAAGACTATCACTGGCAAAAAGTCATCGCGGTCGCTGGGGCGGAGGAGAAGCGATGCGGGGCACGGCACGATCGAGAGACACAAGCCGGCTGCCGGCTTGCCGGCGTGCGGTACGTCGCTCCCTCATCCTGTCATCTAGTGCGGCTCCTAGTGAGTACCCTGATTCAAAAGGGCCGCGACGACGAGCTCAGCTCAGGGGCAGCTAGTGAGTACCCTGCCGCAGTTCGTCCGTCCGTCCGCCCGTTAATACACTGGAAAGCTCGCGGTCGGCGCCGACGGCGGTCGGCGGGGAGGCAGCCGTAGCCGCTAGAGAGGTCAGTACTGCCACCATTACTCGCATCACCTGAAGAAATGGGGAAAAGTTTTTTCTTTTATACTAGTAGGGTGTCAGTGCATTTTTTTCCCGTTGTTATTGGCCAATTGATCTTGAAGAACATTGCAGCTTTGGGATTCCTTGACTTCTATGCCGCACTGTGATCTTTGTCTTGTTGAGCTGTTTTTAGAAAAAAGATCTGTGGTTGCATAATGAAAAATACAGTCTCCAATACAAGTTCGTTTATTATTTCTTCTTTGTCTGTTCTTCAGTAAAAGATCTGTTTTCGTTTTTATCTGTTCTTTGTCTTTAACTAGTTTCCGGTTCATGGGTATTCTTGCAGGCTGAAACAGGATCCACTCGGCAGGTGCAATGGTGATTGCACAGATGGGTTCCCTCACAAGTTAGTTCTCTCTTCATCTTTCTCATATTACATACCTACATATTTTTCTTGAAGCGTAACTTGCTACATTATTATTGCTACCTTTTGACAAACAACTTTGTCCGGGAATAAGCATGCTCGAAATCTCACTCAAATACTTGGACATCTCTTCAGGTAATATGATGACAAACTTGTGTGGGAGCCCACTATGCTCCAACCAAGCTATACCTTCATGTGTGTTCAAGGAAATATTCGAATCGTCCACTTGCATAAATCATATGGTGGTGATTGTAATCGTTTGGCTGCTCATACTCGTGCTAGCACTCAATTTGCTCGCCAAAATACTGAAAAGTAGAGCATCCGTGCGACAGCTTGTGACACTCAGTTCACCACTCCTGTTGGCAGCGGTAGTGTTCAATTGTTGCTTGGGTTTGGTTTATCTTGGCCTAGGACTGTCAATGCTGGGGAATATCTTCAGTCAGGATGCCTATGTTTACCTGCCACACTGGTGGCTTGTGACATTATCTCAAGGATTCATTTTGATCTTTACCAGCTTTGCTTTCAGCATCAGGCCTCAGTTTGATGGATCGACATTTGTTCGATTCTGGTCAGTCTCGCTGACCATCTACGCAGCATTTATCTGTTGTTCCTCAGTTCTTGACATTGTTACAGAGAAGGTGATCACCATCAAGGCTTGCTTAGATGTTCTGTCCCTACCAGGTGCAGCTCTCCTTCTACTTCATGGCATTCGGTGCAGCCATGCTGAAGAGGGTTATGAAGGAACTGGAAATGCTTTATACAAGCCCCTGAATGTGGGGTCAGATAGTGAGATAGCTGATTCTGACAGTAAGGTGTCTCCTTTAGCTAAAGCTGGTTTTCTCAGCAAATGTCATTTTGGTGGCTGAATCGGTTGATAAAGATGGGCTATGAGAAACCTCTTGAGGACAAAGATGTGCCACTTATAGAAACCACAGACCATGCACATAACCAGTACTCGATGTTCTTGGAGAAACTGAACAATAAGCAGTCCCAGTCACACGACACACCGTCAATATTGTGGACCATCATTTCTTGTCACAAGCGTGCGATCTTCGTGTCAGGTTTGTTTGCTTTGCTCAAGGTTCTCACGTTATCTACAGGCCCAATACTTCTCAAGGCATTCATCAATATATCACTTGGAAAGGGACCTTTAAATATGAAGGCTTTGTGCTGGCTGCAACAATGTTTATCTGCAAATGTTGTGAATCTTTGTCGCAGAGACAGTGGTACTTCCGCACACGGAGATTAGGTCTACAGGTGAGATCATTCCTGTCAGCAGCTATTTATAAGAAGCAACAAAAGCTGTCAAACTCTGCAAAAATGAGGCACTCTTCTGGACAAATTATGAACTATGTGACTGTCGATGCTTACCGGGTTGGGGAATTCCCATACTGGTTCCATCAAACATGGACAACAAGTGTTCAGCTTTGCATAGCTCTGGCAATTCTATACAATGCTGTTGGTTCTGCAGTGGTTTCAGCGTTGGCTGTGATCATTATCACTGTACTTGCTAATGCTCCATTGGCCAAGCTGCAACACAAATTTCAGAGTAAGCTTATGGAAGCGCAAGATGTGAGATTGAAGGCTCTGTCTGAGTCCTTAGTTCATATGAAGATATTGAAACTTTATGCATGGGAAGCTCGCTTCAAGAAGGTTATCGAGGGGTTGAGGGAGGTTGAGTACAAATGGTTGTCAGCATTCCTGCTTAGGAGGGCATACAACAGTTTCTGTTCTGGACATCACCTGTTTTAGTTTCAGCGGCAACCTTTCTAACATGCTATCTTCTGAAAATTCCTCTTGACGCTAGCAACGTCTTCACCACTGTGGCAACTCTGCGTCTCGTGCAAGACCCAGTTAGATCAATACCAATTGTTATTGCAGTGTGGATACAAGCTAAGGTAGCTTTCACTAGGATATCAAAGTTCCTTGCTGCACCTGAGCTGAATGGGAAAGTTAGGAAGAAATATCGTCTGGGCACCGATTACCCAATAGTGATGAACTCCTGCGGTTTCTCATGGGACGAGAATTCATCAAAACCAACTCTAAATGATGTAAATTTGGTAGTCAAAGCTGGAGAAAAGATCGCAATTTGTGGAGAGGTAGGATCCGGAAAGTCCACGCTTTTGGCGTCTGTACTTGGAGAGGTCCCCAAAACTGAAGGCACGGTATGATTTTCTATGACCTTCATCTATTTTATGAACTAGAAAAGCAAATGGCTGTCATGCCGTGAGCTTGTGAAGTACTTTTGTCATCTTGAAACATATACTCCTTTTGGGTTTTCTCATCCACTAAATATTTTGTTGGTTTCCAATGTATTATTATTGGTACATTTATTAGGTCCCCTTTTATCAGATTGCAGATTTTGTATGACGATAAGTCGTGCCACGATACTGCAAGTAAAAATGCCATTTCATCAAGCATTGGGTAACAATATTGTTCACTGTGGTTGAGCTTGGCTAGTTTCTAATTTCTTTATCAACATACAGATCGTTGACAACTACATCATGTTTGTTTTTTCAAGTTCTTATGATAATACTGATTTATAATAGTTGCCAACATGGCGTTTGTTAACTAGTTCCTTTTTCATAAGAATATTAATATAAGATCGTCATCATTCATCTTTGTGTACATATTTCAGATTCAGTCTGTGGGAAAATAGCATATGTTTCTCAGACTGCGTGGATCCAAACAGGAACTGTACAAGATAATATCCTCTTTGGATCTTTAATGGACAGACAAATATACCAAGAAACACTTGCGAGGTGCTCGTTGGTCAAGGACCTTGAAATGCTTCCATTCGGCGACCTTACCCAAATTGGGAGAGAGGAGTAAATCTTAGTGGTGGTCAGAAGCAGCGTGTTCAGCTTGCTCGTGCACTATACCAGAATGCAGACATCTATCTTCTTGATGACCCTTTCAGTGCTGTTGATGCCCATACAGCAACAAGTCTCTTTAATGTAAGTATCATATCAGCAGGTGCAGATTGCATTACTACTTATTATGACATTTTTATGACGCTCTTAGTTGTGTGACAGGAATATGTGATGAGTGCTCTATCAGACAAGACTGTTCTTTTGGTGACCCACCAAGTGGATTTTCTACCCATATTTGACTCCATTCTGGTCCGTCGATCTCTCTCTCTCTCATGATTTATATTTGTTTGTAGTGAGCTATATTTATTTGACGATTTGATCTTAAACTAGTGATAATTTTTGGCAGTTAATGTCAGATGGAGAGGTTATTCAGTCGGCACCATATCAAGATTTATTGGCAAATTGTCAAGAATTTAAATACCTTGTAAATGCACATCAAGATACTGTTGGTGTTTCAGAAATTAATAATATGGCTTCTCACAGAGGAAAGCAAATACCAACAAAGGAGACAGATGGTATTCATGGAAACAGATATATAGAGTCTGTGAAGCCAACACCAGTAGATCAACTGATCAAGAGAGAGGAAAGAGAATCGGGGGATATAGGTCTTAAGCCTTATATGCTTTACCTCCAACAGAACAAAGGCTCTTGTATGCCTCTCTTTCTGTTATATCTCACATAATTTTCATAGCTGGGCAAATATCACAGAATTCATGGATGGCTGCTAATGTCCAAAATCCTCGTGTTAGTACACTGAAGTTAATTTCTGTGTACATTGGTATTGGAGTTTGCACAATGTTCTTTGTGCTATCAAGGTCTTTATTCGTCGTTGTTCTTGGGATCCAGACTTCAAGATCCTTATTTTCCCAATTACTTAGTTCATTGTTCCGTGCACCTATGTCCTTTTTTGATTCTACCCCTCTAGGAAGGGTTCTTAGCCGGGTAAAAATTCTGAAACAAATTACACTTATGATAATTACAGTTGTGTTTGTTTTACCTTCGTACAGTTTTTAATGATGGATTTTTTTACAGGTCTCTGCAGATTTGAGTATCATTGACCTTGATGTTTCATTTGCATTCATGTTTGGCTTTGTTTCCATCTTAAATGCATCTAGCAATCTGGGTGTAATTGCTGTTGTTACATGGCAAGTTCTATTTGTATCGCTGCCGATGATTGTTTTGGCAATTCGGTTGCAGGTGATCCGTGTTGCTTTTTTCCTGTATGGCTAAAGCTCTTTTCCATGTTTATATGAATGGCTAAATCCCTTTAAGTTACTTCATTCACCAAATGATGCATTCTCCTGCTATCTTAATCCAATACGCTAATTGGTCTAGTCTTTTCGTTTGACAATTACCATTATGCAGAGGTACTATTTAGCCTCGGCTAAGGAATTGATGCGAATCAATGGCACTACCAAGTCTGCTCTAGCAAATCACTTAGGTGAATCAATTTCAGGGGCTATAACAATACGTGCCTTTGGTGAAGAAGATCGTTTCTTTGCTAAAAATTTGGAGTTAGTTGACAAGAATGCTGGTCCAGACTTCTATAATTTTGCAGCAACTGAATGGTTGATCAACGTCTTGAAACAATGACTGCTGCAATTCTTTCTTCTTCTGCCTTTGTCATGGCTCTCCTTCCTCCAGGAACCTTTGCTCCTGGTAAGTAGATTATTGTAAGTACAACCATCACAAAAAGAATCACGGCTTGATATAATAGTAACTTACGAGCTGTAAGATGATTGATTCCTGCATACATTTTGCAGTGAATTGTTATATGCCTTGCAAATAAATTTTTCTGTATTTCCATAGGCTCCTGGTATTAAGTGTTATGAAGGTTAAGCTTTTGTTATGATAGCATACATTATTTATCGAATGAAGTTGCATAATTCTTCTTGATAATAGTGAATGGCTGAAAACCCTATTAGTATTCTGGTAGTCAGATATCCAATTTCATGTACCAGAGTATTAGAAAATATATTTATGTGTAATGTCTATGTGCGAGAGTATTGGAAAACATATTTATTTTACATCAACCAGGTTATGGAGGAATTAACATGACCATCAGAAAACTACTAACTTTATATCATTCTTGCACAGGTTTTGTGGGTATGGCGTTGTCCTATGGCCTTTCCCTAAATAATTCTTTTGTTAACTCTATTCAAAAGCAATGTGACCTTGCAAATAAAATAATAGCCGTGGAACGAGTGAACCAATACATGGACATACAAAGTGAAGCAGCAGAAGTTATTGAAGAAAACCGACCAGTACCAGATTGGCCCCAAGTTGGCAGTGTGGAGCTTAAAGATTTGAAGGTAACCATACATGCATACCTGACTAGGTGAAACCCTTCAGAAATTCAGATGTATGTGATTGATTTTCATTTGACAGATTCGGTATAGGAAAGATACTCCCCTGGTACTACATGGAATCACTTGCAAGTTTGAAGGTAGAGATAAGATTGGCATAGTTGGTCGGACAGGAAGTGGCAAGACAACTTTAATTGGTGCACTTTCGTCTTGTTGAACCTGCTGGAGGGAAAATTATTATAGACTCTGTGGACATCAGCACGATAGGCTTACATGACCTGCGTTCGCGTTTGGGCATCATTCCACAAGAGCCAACACTTTTTCAGGGTACAATAAGATATAATCTAGATCCTCTTGAGAAATTCTCGGATCAACAAATATGGGAGGTAAGATGTGTAATATATGTACAAATGAAAATTCAGCATCTTATTAAATTGTGATGTAAACCAGATTTAGGGGCATGTCAAATAGAAAGTTAGCGTTCTCTGTTTATGGCATGCGTACATCTTAAAAGGAATCACTATTTGGTTGCTTCATATTCTATTATTCTACAGGTTCTTGGCAAATGCCAACTTCTTGAACCTGTACAGGAGAAGGAGCAGGGATTGGATTCACTTGGTAGGAACCTCAGTGTATCTATAATTTGATTTCTGGAGTTCACTTTATGCCCTTAACAAACTGGGCAAACATAAAATTCTGATCAGTTGTTTCTGAATTAAAAATATTGTCTTAAAATACATGTGCAACTAAATTTGTCAATCTGCCAGTAGTCCTCAGCAATTTGCTAGTAGGATGTCTGGAATTTTCTTGTTCATAGTACTAATCAAGATCTTGCAATACAGTTGCAGAAGATGGGTCAAACTGGAGCATGGGCCAAAGGCAGCTCTTTTGTTTAGGTCGCGCACTTTTGAGAAGGTGTCGTATCTTAGTTCTTGATGAAGCAACAGCCTCTATAGACAACGCAACAGATGCTGTCCTTCAGAAAACGATCCGGACCGAATTCAAGCATTGCACCGTTATTACAGTCGCCCACCGTATACCGACAGTTATGGACTGTGATATGGTGCTTGCGATGAGCGATGGTATGCTTGCTATGTTCCTCTCATGGCCAACTTATTAGGGCTGCAGCATAGAGTTCCATAGTAATGAGGTATATGTATTTTCAGGGAGAGTAGTGGAGTATGACAAACCCAAGAAGCTCATGGAAACTGAAGGATCTCTCTTCCGCGATCTGGTCAACGAGTACTGGTCATACACATCAAATGGAAACACCTAAGAGATATTATTAGTGATATGTAATTACTGATGCAGTTCCTCCGGAGATGAATCAGTTTCAGAAAAGGGTATGTTTGCCGCTCGAAAAGATAACAGGCGATGACCTGCTGCCGTACCTCAACAGGGTTCATCTACTGAAATCTGAAGAAAATACGGTGCCACCTTCCAGTTATTGCCTGGAAATATCTTTTGCTACTTGTTGCTACCTGTAATTTGGAGCAACATACGATCTACCTTATCCCGTCGACTGTTTGCCGCTATTCGGAAGCGCTGAGACTGAATAAATCAGGAGCATTTCATTTGCTCCAGCAATCAGATACTAGGTCCTAAATGTGAGGGACTTCAAATCAAACCTGTAACCCTGCTGTCACCATTGATATATTGTTGGAACTACTTAGGGGGACGAATGATCTGATGATATATTTTTTCGTAACAGAGTATATGTATTAGTCTGTAACTCTGTATACATTACTTTGCTGTACTGGCTTGCCACACACCTCTTTTCATATTTTCTGAATTTTGTGGCACCAAATAATGCATTGTAGTTCCACTTATTCTCACTGAATTTTTGTCAATGGTACTATCCTGGAGGGAACATAAGAACACAAAAGAAGATCCATGATGTAATCTATTCAATCTGCTACTAGTTGCTCTCAGAATAACCTATTGCGATTAATGTACATTTTAATATGATTTGAGCTGAGTTTACACACCCAAAACAATGTATGTAGTACTGTACAAGTGTACAACAGTACAAGCCTCGTACTGAAAAGTACACCTAGTTGAACAAGGGTGCGCCAGTGCGTGCAACTCGCCGATCTAGGAGCTAGCGCCGCCACGGCAACGGGCTCCCTTCCTCCAACTCCGGCCGTGTCCGCACCATCTTCGCCGACGGCATCCTGCTCCCCCGCACTGCCATCCTCCCCAGGTCCTCCCCCGCCATTGCCCGCAGCTCCATCTCCTCCCTCCTGCGCCTCCTACTCCACCGGACAGCGGCGGCCACGGTGACCGCCAGGAAGCTCACTGCCACAACCCCACCAGCGCCAGCCACCACCGTCCATGCCCACCACCGTTCCCTCACAGCCGCAGGCGCCGGCGTCGGTGGCGGCACCTCCAGCCGCACAGCAACACCGTAGTGCCCCGTGCCGGTCACCGCGCACGCGGTTGCCGACGCCATGTCGTGCGTGGCGACGGCCTTCCCGCTGGCGGCCGCGAAGGTGACGCACCTCGCCGCCCCCGTGGCGTTGAACGACGACGACGGGAGCGAGAGGTTCCCGAACTCCACGCGGACGGGCGCGCCGAGCGCCCGGAGCGCGATCTCGCTGCCGTTGGGCCCCGACGACACGTCGTACGCAGCAGCGCGGCCACCGGAGCCGCCAGCGCGTACCCTCGCGGCGCGGCGAAGAGCGCCCCGTCGTCGGGGAGGAGGAAGCGCAGGAAGACCACGTCGACGCGGCGCGCGAACGGGGCCGGGACGACGCGCGGCGGGACGGTGAACCCCGCGGTGTCGGCGGCGGTCTCGTTGACGCCGTCGTCCCAGAGGGAGCTGCTCCGCACGCGCAGCGCCGACGCCTCGACCTCGGCATCGGCGCCGCCGCCGGCAGCGGAGACGTTGTCCGGGAGGGGCGCGACGGCGACGAGCTTGTTGGTGCGGCGGAGCAGCTCGAAGGCGCGGTCGCGGACGGCCGCCTCGAGAACCGAGATGTTAATAACGGCGCGGCTGTCATTCTTGCCCGCGGAGGAATGACGCGAGAACGCGAGAAGGAGCAGCAGTGGCAACAAGGACGACGACGTCGTGATCGGCATTGCTGCTTCTGTCTGTTCATCGACGACGGCTAACGCTTTCGTATGTGGCGGCGGCTGGAGGAAGCCGCCATCTCGTCGGAGGGATCGATCGGGACGGCTTTCTCTCTGAAGAAGCGGCCGGAGAGGCAGCGGTGGCCGGACCGAAGGACGAGAGGCTGGTAGCCAGAGAGGTCAAGCACCAGAGGAGAAAATGATTTGCTTTATTTAGGGGGGTGTCAAGCAGCCCTGGTTTGTTCTTGCTCCGATGTTCTGGAAGCTATATCCCTCACAGGGAGCGATGGAGCAGCTGGTGCTTTCGTCGGCAACCTTAATTTCCAATTAGAAAACGCATCACCGGAGTTCCTGGAGTGCGGCCAGCTTTACAGGGCGGCGCGCGGCAGGCCGGGTTGACTCCTCCATCACCATTTTGAATTTGCGATGCAATGGTGATCACACAGTAGTTCGATGTGCGTGTGTGAGTGGGGCAGGTTGGTTGCTGATGCTTGGAACATGGTCGTGGTCTGCGTGGACCGACCTCGGTTGGCTCTCTTCTCCCTGGATTCATGTGCCTATTTGCTCATAGGTTTCCGACAGGTCGTATGCCTATTTGGTCATAGGTTTAACTGATTGCCTCTCTTTGCGTTTTTTTGGGTTTAGTGAAAGTCAAACTTTGTAAAGTTTGACCAAATATATAGGAAAACATATAAATATTTAAAACAAAATTTACTGTGATGACATTGTACTTGCGGTGGATAGATCAAAGACTACTAAAGTCTTAAACTGACAGAATATTCATGCAATACATTAGGAAAATACTGAAACTGAGAGAACATGATCGTGATCTTTCCAGGAGGCTCGGGGTGCTTTGTGCTAATTGCAGGGTTCCTTTGTATTTTATTTTCTTTGTTGGTTCTTCTTGTAATTTGTACTCTGCTTCCTGAATATATGTGTCAGATCCTTTCCTCAAAAAAAAAAAAAAAAAATACCGCCACACTCGCAATGTCGAAGACACATGGGTAGGAAACAATTCAGGATTGGAATGCAATGTACTCTTGAATCCTATAGTACTGTGAACTATTATGAATTAGCATTAAACCATGTTTGACACGACAAAGAAGGAAAAAGGAAAATCGTAGAAAGGTTGAGTGGATCAAACAACCTATGCAGAGAAAATTCCTAAGATACTGCAAATATCCATCGAAATTCCTTTGAATCAAAAAAGCTATGAAGTTGGCTTCTGCCCAGGATTCTAGGCAGCTCCGTGTAAAACTCTTCTCCGTGCCCACCTCGCCTGCCTCGCATATGAGTGGCGCACCCCGTGTAATTTGCCCTCCGTTGTTCGTTCAAAAAAATGCATCATTTCCCTGAGCCTACACTGTCATCCTAATTGCTAAACACCCTAACCTCCAGCTATTGAACACCGAGTCAGTTGCACTGTCAAAAGATCTTCATTCCACAAGAAATAAGCAGTGTATTGCTAATTTCAAATGGCTTCTTTCTCGTTGCAAGTTTTGTAGAATCCGTTCTTCAGGATGATTCGTAAAGACCTAGCATGTGTCCGTCTATGCACCGTAAGGCTGCAACGTGCATAAAAAATAAATATAATGCCACAAGAGATGCGGTGAAGAAAACCATGATTGACTTCTAGTGTCATGTATGGAAGTCGTGGGATATAGATGGCGTACTTTTCCATGGATCTCATATTTGATGGGACCATCCAACTCAGCTCCCAGCGCCATCAGTTTTGTTACTGTACTGCTTATGTCCGGTACCGTGAAGGACAACATCGAAGAATAGACTCTCTGTGTTACAAGGGTACTGCAAATATGTATGAACATTCAGACAAAGAGATGCTTATGTTGGTTAACTGCAAAAAGGATGCCATAATATCTGAAGAAAAGTTGATTAAAATGCACAAGTTATACAACTTGTGGAATGCACAGCCTCATATTTTGAACATGGCAAACTCCTTTCTTAACATATGACTATTTCATATCCATAAGGATATCTCCATATAGATAGCCATGCTGCATTTATATCTCATATCCATAGGGTTATCTCCATATAGATAGACATGCTGCATTTATATCTCATATTCATACAATGATTGTATTTGAAATCCACAAGAAAAACAGGAAAGCCTCTAGGAGAATGAATTAAATCATATTTTCATACACAGCCTTAACTATTTCAAAAGGTAAAGTAACACAATGCGCAAAAACGAAAAATAAAAAGTAACCTAGCTTCAATTCAGAACATTAGCAAAATAGGAGATCAAATTTTTAGTTCCATCTTGCTAATAATTTTTATATACATACAACGCTTAAATGCTTAATCCCTTGGACATTTCAAATCATCATACTATTGAACAAAGTATAGTTTGTATGCTTCCTTTGCAAATAGTTCTTATATGGTGGAAACAATCAATGTATAGTACACTATTGTGTATGCTGTATTTAGAACGGGGGTATCTCTCAGCTTGGTGATAGTTTACTCCATAATAATGAGCAAACCGGATCCTAGCATATTCAACACTCCTGTATGCTTGAGAGCGTTTGAGCTATGAGTCCATGAAGCATGTTTGAAAATTGTACATATCGGAGAGACGGAGACTCACACACTACCTAAGGTAATCTTAACAAATCAACAAATGACCTTTAACTAGGCAAACCTTGCACTGCCCCTCGCGCTGCCCCCCAGGCGGCGCCAGGGGAAAAAAGGAGCGCCGCCTAGCCCGCCCCCCCTACGGCGCCTCCTGCCGCTGCCGTCGCCGGCCTCGGCCGCGGCGGTGGCGGCGCCCTCCGCTGCCAGAAGGTGGTCGGGGGGAGGATCTTCGCGTCGCGCAGGTGGAGACCGGCCCGTGGGGGCGGCGGCAGTCCAGGCCGGGGAGGCCGAGCCGGCGGGCTCGGATGGAGATGGTGGCTGGCGGCGGCCTCAGAGCGCTAGAGGTCTTCGATGCGGGGGCTGGCCATGCTCTGCTCGGCGGCTCCTGGCAGGGCCCGATCTGGACCCTATCTGGGCCTCGGCGGCGCGTGTCTTCCGCGCTTCGGAGCGTGAAGCTGCGGCGTGGAGTCTGCCATGGAGGGAGGTGCTGCGGCAGCTGCAGCAAGCGAGGAGCTTCGGCAGGGGTGTGGGCGGGAAGAGGAAGCCGGGGCGGCGGCCCCGGATCGATGGCGCGGCGCGAGAGGCCAGGGCGCATCGGTGCGGTCGGGGTTTGTCCCGGCCGTGTGGCCGGCATGAGGTGGTCGTGCTGCACCTCCGGCTGGGTGTTCGTCTTCCAGCCAGTCGAGAGGATGCCGGGGCGGCGGCCCTGGACACGGCGTCATGCTACTTGCTTCATGCCGCGGCGTGAGGTGCCACGGTGGCTGCGGCATGCGGTGTCGGTGGTTTGGCCGGTCTCCGATGAGCGGATGCGGGGTCTGTGACGCATCGCCGGGCGAAAGCCCTGCCCAGGTTGTCTGCCGGGGCCGACGACGGCGACGCCCTCGGGGCGCCGCTTCCTTCTTGAAGGTGTCGTCGAGGTGGTGCTCTCGCTTCCCCACGCCGGGTTCTCCAGGGGAAACGCTTGATCCCGCGCGGGATCGGGCGAGGGCGGCGCTCCTGCGTCGCTTGCCTCTTGGGGCCTCGCCTTGGATGTTCCACCGGCCAGGGGGACCAGTGGATTCAGATGGTGGTTGGCGGCGGCGAGCCTTCGTCTTCGGCTAGGGGGTGCGCGGCAATCGGACCGGTGTGGATGTCGGAGCGGCGGCTCCGGATTTCGTCTTGCGTTGAGATCGTCTCCGCCGTGTTGGGTGTCGGCTATGGTTGCTAGGGCGACATGGTCGTCGACTCGTTTTTGGGGCGTGGCCTTGGGGCCGGTGTGGAAGTCGGAGCGGCGGCTCCGGGTTTTGGCTTGAGTTGAGGTTGCTTCCGCCATGTTTGTGTCGTCTATGGTTCGCTAGGCCGACATAGTCGTCGACTCGTTTTTTTGGGGCGTGGCCTTGGGGCCGGTGTGGTGCGTTGTGTTGTACGGTTTTCGGCCGGTTTCCCTCATAAACTGTCCAACTCTTTTCGACTTTATCAATCAAAGGCATTGCCGAGGTTCGAGAAAACAAATGACCTTTCTACAGATCTACTCAAAATGTATGAATTTGTGATGCCCATTTGCAACATATGGCAGATAGAGAAACTAAACAGAAAGGGGAAAGCCGAAGCACGCAGTTCATATCCATAGGCAAAGGATTTCTGGAAGAAGTTATTCCGAGACCTTAAAATTTCAGGCATGAATCTGCCTAGATTTCATCTTCTTGCCCACATCCACCTCAAACTCAAACCCCTACTAACTGCAGTAAGTGGCAAGGACAGGGCAGTGCAGTTCTGAACCTGTTATTGGTGTGCATGAGCGCAAGCTTGCGAGGCCCTGACTGAGCTCCGCAAAACGAAGTGTGCAGACGTTGACACCAAAGTTGAGCCCTTCTGCATAAAAGCGGGCCGCCCGCGGCACATCCTGGTGCATATGGACCACCCACCGCAGCGTTGCCGCCACTGTTAGATATTAATCTTGTCATTTTGTTTAGGGGTTGCATACGTGCGAGGCGCAGCAGAAGAGTAGGTAAAGGAGTCTGTTAGTGGATGCGTGGGGTTGTTAGCTGCATGCAAGCAGCTAGCTTTGTGCGTGCGTTAGTGGCATAGTCGTAGGAAGTGGTCGTGTTGTTAGTGCTGTTAGTGGCCGAGTGTGTCAACCGGCCTGTGTGTGTGGGTGCTATTTAAGCAGTGTAATCAGTCTGGTTGTGATAATGAGAAAGAGCAATATGTAGCTACGGTGGTGACCAAGGGAGTTTCTGCTAGGCAAAGCCTTGTTTTCTTCCTTGGATAAGTGTGTGTCTATGTGTGTTCTTGTGTTGAGAGAAACCGTGAGAGAAAAGAGATCACAGGAGAGTTGTGAGGTTGAAGAAGAAGCGGCGCTGCGAGATGCAGCGCAACAAGTGGTATCAGAGCCTCAATGTCCGAGGCGGTGGCGGCGGCGTTGTGGACTCCATGCGAGATGGAGACCCGGCACAAGGAGGAGGCTGGTGGTGGCAGCGCGATGCCGTCGGCAGCCGGTTGCAGTGAGATGCCGCTACGACTGCATCACAGATTCATCAACACAAAAAAAATATCTTATTTGTTTTTACACACATGCATCACAGATTCAGATGAACACACCCGGACGTGAAAAAATGGTTTAGTGGAAACCGTAGGCCTAGTTATGCACTGGTTTTCTGGCGTGATTGGATCAACTGAAGAAAAATGAACTACAGCTGCATTGGCCGGTTTCCAACCCTGGTTTGAACACCCCTGACCACACCACATAAGAGCTACGACAAACTATGGAGCAACAAATAATCAGAAAGTTGCAACCACTTAAATCTGGAAGTAATCAAGTTGTACTAGTAGCTGAGTAAAAGCATAATCGAACTGATCGATTTCCTCATCCTCACCTCACCTAGCCGGAGTCGGCGGGAGTGGATGCCGCCGACTGGTAGCTTCGCTCGACAGGGATTGGGGTTGAACAGAGAATGCCTGGAGCGCCGGAATCGTGCCGCCGCGCGCTCCCTCAGGCTGACTGCCCGTCGCCTCTTTTCGGGGCGGCGTTGGGGATCGGGAGAGAAGATCACCCGAACGGGTTAGATCTTGGGCTGGGAGCATGGGCAAGGAAAAGAAGTGGGACGCGCGGCTCAGGAATTTAGGCCCGGCCCAGTAATGCTGGCAGAGAGAGAGAGAGAGAAAGACGCGGTCCATGAGAGTGGCGAAACGCAAGCAAATTCGTATACCATCAGTCAGTGGCGGAGCCAGCTGTACAAAGTTGTGATGGCAAATGAGAGGGTTTTCAACAATAAATTTTCTGCTCCGATGGCCCTATTCTAGAAGATAAAAGACGAAGCCAAGGACTGGATCCTTGCGGGCGCAAAACACCTGGCGGAGATTATCTCTTAGCCACCAGTTTCGAGGTCGTGGAGGTTACTTTTGTGCGCTTTTTGAAGGAATGACAATCTTTCTCTCAGACAGACTGGATGGCATAGGGTGATTTAGATCACCGTGGGGTTACTTACGTTTAGTTCCCCCGACCTATATGGTTTTGTTTTAGTTTGGCTACAGCCGTACCTTGTTTGCTCCTCCTTTATTAATAGAAAAGGCAAAGCTTTTGCCCCGTTTAAAAAAAAACGGTGATGTCAAATACATGTATTTGTGTGAAATTTGAATTTTTTTGGTATAATTTTTAGCCTAAATGTTTTTGACAAAATGCTGTGTAGTCCCACTTGCCATCAGTCCCACTTGTCAGCTAAAAAACCTATCTAGAAAAGGGAAAATCTAATAAAAAGAAGAAAAAAAAACCGTTTTACTGATATATGATTAGCCGTTTTATTTATGCTTACTACATTAGGAGTTCAGACTCGATGAATGTTTTGCTGATCGAGAATCTTTTAGATTAGTGAACAAAAGAAATACTTACTCCTCTTCATGTTTTGGGGATGATAAATGCACTACAACTCTTTCCATTTTACTGATATATGCACTACTCTTCATGAAATTTACCTCGCATAAATATTTCTAGCAACCGCATCATGTGTGACTAACCATCCATATAAATACGAAATAACTTAAGGAGTTGCTTGTCGAACTTAAACTATGAGCCCCAGTCAAGTATAGTACAAAACAGAAAGTAGCACATTCCCTTGCTGTAGCACCGTGAATTGCCAAAATTTGCAAAGATCTTTGGTGCGGAGATATCTCGTGGAATTTATCTTGTATAAATGTTTCCAGCAACCCCTTTATGTGTTACTAACCATCATATAAATACGGTCAGGCATGGAGTGTATTTCTCCACGCTCCGTGAATAGGAGACTATCGACGAAGCTTCAACCACCATGAAAATGAGGCTAGGGTGGGAATAGGAGGCATTGGGAATGAAATTCTAAGTATGAAGCAAGGATTGTGTACGACTGATGGAGCTCACTCGTACAAGAACTATTCTCTGCTAGCCAGGTCAACAACCTATTGTGCAGTTTAGGCGGCAACAAGATGTCTCAGAAATTTACCCACTCAATCTCTCCATCTGAATTGGAGCACACGATCTCTCCAGGCTTTTTCTCGTTGTGATTTTCTCCGGTACTATGCATGAAATGTGTTTAAAATCAATTTGAAATTTGTCAAATTTGCATGAGGTTGATATTTTTCTCCGGTGTAACCATTTAGCGCTGGCCATTGGTATGGCCGTAATAGGCCGGTTACCGAAACCAAAACCTTGATCTAGGCTGGCATCTATGGAAGGAAGGGAACATAAGGATTCTGTAAGGCTTGGTAGCAGTTCTGGGTTTAGTGCGAGATGATCTTCGTCTTTCGTAGGAGGCTGCCGCGAGACGTATGTTTTTTCTCTGTACAACCAGACAGCACTGTTGCATTTCCGAAAATATAATTCTATTGTTCTCCTTTTCCCCTCGGCAATTGCCTTGTAGTACCCATTAATTGAAAAAGGGCATAACAACCTCCACTCTGCCAGTTAACATCAGAAAAAATTGCACGCTTGAAATAAACTGTTCTTTAAGCCTCCAAAGGACGACCAGCAATGGTCGTATTTTCGCGGGTGGTTGCGTTTGTGACCCGCATGCATTGTCTTGACACACACGCTGAAGTTTCCAAAGAAAATAGGAAAAGAAATCACGGACGTTGAGGATGCTATGCAATGTGCATCTATAAAAGTGGTGACCACGGCAAATTTGTTCTGACTAGCATATGATTGGACTACATTGCGCCTTTTTTCCCGACCGTGATCACATTGCTTTGAAAGCCAAGTCTCTACATTCCAAACGATCAAGTGTATGCTATATACGCCGTGTGGAGGTAGCGCAGCAGCTGGATTATTGCTCTCCCGTGGTAAGTTTCCTTGCAATTTGGAGATGGAGGGCGCTATCATCAGCTTGACCGAGGGCGCCGTGCGAGGCCTCCTGTGCAAGCTCGGCGGCCTCCTGGGGCAGGAGAGCTGGCCGGCGCAGCGTCTCCATGGCGATGTTCAGTACATCAAGGACGAGCTCGAGAGCATGAACGCCTTCCTCAGCAACCTCGCCATGTCATCGTCGGAGGGCCACGACGACCAGGTCAGGATCTGGATGAAGCAGGTGAGAGAGATCGCCTACGACGCCGAAGACTGCATCGACGACTTCGTCAGCGGCCGCAAGCCGTTCGACGGGAACAGCGGCGGTGCTGCCATGCTCGTCCGCCACCTCCTCGGCCTATTCACCACGCTAGGAACCCGCCGTCACCGGCGCGTGCTGGCCCAGATTCAAGAGCTCAAGACCCGCGCCCGGGACGCCGGCGAGCGGCGTTCCAGGTACGGGGTGCTGCCGCCAGCGCCAGGGACGGCGCTCCGGACCGGCAATGGCATCCACACGACGGGCCGCGTGGACCCGCGCCTGCACGCTCTCTTCACCGAGGAGGCACAGCTGGTGGGCATCGACGGGCCGAGGGACGAGATCGTGGGCTGGCTGATGGAGGAGGAGCCGCGGCTCCGCGTGCTCGCCGTGGTCGGGTCTGGCGGGCTCGGCAAGACCACGCTGGCGAGGATGGTGTGCGGGAGCCCACGGGTGAAGGGCGCCGACTTCCAGTGCTCCCCGCTGCTCATCGTGTCGCAGACGTTAGATGTAAGGGCGCTGTTCCAGCACATGCTCCGGGAGCTGATCCAGCGGCCGCGCTTAGTTGCCGGCGACGCTACCATTGATGATAGCTTGCATGGGATGGAGAGCTGGGAAACGCCACTGTTGGCCGACAAGCTCAGGCACTACCTCCAAGACAAAAGGTACACATGCCTGCCACTAGCTTGAATTTAATCTAATATAATTTGACGATCCAGGTTTCAAATTGTTGGCGAAATTTCTAAAATTTCAGTAATTCAGTGCGTTTTGAATTATATTCTATCTTGGAATTGTGTACTAGACACAAAACCAAATTCAAATGAAATGAAATTTGATCAAATTTGGTTTAAATTTAGATAAAATAATACTAAAGTAATCCTTTTTTGAACAAAGGACAAAAAATTTGCCTTTTATATTGATATCGAAGGAGCAAACATGGGACGGCCTAAGCCAAAATAAAAAGGGCCATAAAGGCCGAAATGAAACTTAAGAGATAACTTTCGCTAGACGCTTAACTCCTGCAAGGATCTCAGTTCCTGCTTTCGTCGTTGATCTTCTGGAAAAGGGCTGGCGGCGTAGAGAATTTATCTGTGAATACCCTCACATTTTTTTCCTTCCAAAGCTCCCATAATCGTTCAAACTTCCAATGGTGGGGTCTGAAATATTTTCACCGCCGACAGACGAGAAGAAGCTTCGAGGAGCAGGAGACTACAACGGGCCCCTAGTTGGCATGTGGCCGACTCCCTCTACCGTATTACGGAAGCTACAATGGGCTTCGAGAGTTGGGAGGAGGGACGATAGGGAGGAAAAGAGTCATCGGAGGTCAGGAAGTCGAGGTTGACGATGGCAGGTGTTGGGTACCCATATTCGTTAAGCCGTTAGCAGGCAAGGATGCAAAAGTGGAATTCATGGGATAACTAGAATTGTACAAATTAGATCGCCCCCCGCCTAATTGGTACTATCTATTGGGGTGCATGCATGGAAAACAAAATTTTCGCTACTACAGCGCAGCCAAGATCTAATATGAAGATACAAGTGACAAGACATGCATAGTTGATCTAACTGTAAATCGTTATCGACACCATTGAAGCGGAAGAGATGTCGATGACGATGTTGATGAAACTTGTGGAAGAACTCTCTCGGCTAAGCCTAGATGAGAGAATATCGTATACTCCTCGCGTCCCGCCTTGATCCAATAGAGTGAGATAGGGCCAACCGTTTCTCAACGGATCACCCCTCTGAGTTTCGCACGCATACATCGGAACTAGTCCAGCAGGGCTTCGCCGTCCACACTTGAAGCACTCACCGCTGGTGTATATGAAGGTGGATATCTCAACACATGAGAAGGAGGGAGAGAGATTAGACATCTAGATCTAGATGTAATTGGGAGGATCCCTCTAAATATTTAGAGGTTCCCTCTAATCCAACTAGAATAGATCTAAACTTGTGTATTTTTCCCCATGGGGGTGGGAGTGTTTATATAGGCGGCCAAGGGGTAGGGAGGTTTGGGCAAGGGGCAAGCCCTTGCACTTGGTGCGCCGGCCCTAGGGGAGTTGGAGTTGGACTCCAACTCCTCCCCCTTGCCTTGGTGTGCACTCAGTAGGGGAGAGTTGGAGTTGGACTCCAACTCCCCTCCCCATTAGGTTTGGGGGGAGGAGTCCTTGTCCAACAAGGACCTCCCCCAAACCGCCTCCCCCATGGGCTTTTGGCCCACTAGGGTTTGGGGTGAGGGGGAACTTCCCCCTTCCACTTGCCTTGGCCCACCCGCCCCCTTGTGGGGTGCGGCTCCCTAGTGGGCCCACTTGGCAGCCCCCTTCGGTGGCTCCAATATATTTAACATTTTTCCAATAATTATTAATTAAATAAATAATATAATATAATATAATATTTAATTAATTAATAATTTTATAATTAAATCTTATTTGAATATTTCTTTTTACAGAATATTCCCCGAATTAATTACTTATTATATAAAACAATTTTACATGATCCGGTACACCTAGTGTCCGCTGACAAAAAACTCCGGATAAATATTTCCTTCTTATATAAACCCTCGGAATAAATCCGACTAGTGATAGAAACTATTTCTATTACTCCGAGACACCTAGTGTCTGCATAATCCAATCTCTCTGATAAAGATATTATCTACCACACAGAAACCATTCCGGTGATACTCTCTCGGTATCCAGACCAACCATATACACAACAAACTAGAACTGACTTAAGCGTGTTACCCTATAGGTTTGATAACATGTAGCTATAATTAAATGTTTCCATCTAATCACTGGCCAGGGTCAGGTACATGGGCTACCTGAATAACTGCTACCGTTATGCGAAGGACACTCTGTTGAACCTGTTAATTATTAATTAGTCATTCCCATTACTCGCGATACTGAAATTAACCGAGATAAAGTATTCCTGATATTTCCATGAATCAATCCTTGATTCACTATATCTTCGTCCATCTCATTACCGGTAAATTTCCTTTTCTCGTTCCCGTAATCCGTTATCCCACATGATGTAACTTCATCATGCATTGTCTGTAGAACATATTAGATCTCATACATACCGAGTGGGCCTTGGAAGTATCTCTCTTTTGACAGAGCAGTAATTTCCCATCTTGGAACATTAGGTACTATGCATACCTTGGGAATCATCCAGTGACTGCCGTTTTATCACCCAGTTACGGCCATGGTGTTGACAGTACCAAAGTAATTCTTCCAGTATACACAACCCTAATGACCTCATGGTCTAAGGACATGTCATATAATAACCATCTGCGATATTGCACTAAGGACAAAAAGACACTTTGGAATCTTCTTAGCATATCAACGATTTGGGTCTAGCCAGCCATATTGTTTCCACCAACAATATGCCACTCATTGATGCTGACATAAACAATGTCCCAGACCAGGAAAACGTGGTCTCTAGCAATCAACGAATTAGTCTAAAAGGCAAGACTAGGGTATACTTTATTCTGTTCATGTCTCTACACGTGCGAGTGAGTTTTCCTCTGAATCACATATTCAGGAGTCACCGCAGTTATAGCATAGAGTCATGAAGCATAATTATGAATCAGATGTTAAACTTTATTGCCTTTTGGGCATACATCCAACATCCCACTTATCTCATTTGTCTCACTTTTGCATCCCTATGCATGGCAAGGTATTTCGGGTTTGGGGTGAGCCCCTCCAGATGATATCGGGACGCTAATTGTGGCGCCCTGACCCGACTGCTATACAGTGATACTGTGTCCCCGGTTATCCGATACCACCAGACACACTATCAAAGAATAATAGAGAGATCAAGACTTGTGGAACAACTGGCACATCACAGACTCTACGACACAAAATCAATATAAGCAACTCTTATAATAGAGAAAGATAGCAAATGACAACCAGAGGTCACAGACCCAACATTGCAACAAGCGGAAGCAAATTATGTTGTTCTAAACAACAAGAACCAAAATATGGCCTAAGAGGCCTGCAAAATAAACATCCAGCGCCAGCTGTTCCGGGATGTCCCAAGCTGCCACCTGGGAACCCCAGACTACTCGTCGACGTCCACAAAGAACCCACCTTCGGGGACGGTGAAGTCCTCTCCTGAAAACAAGCAAACGACGTTGAGTTCGACGAACTCGCAAGATTAAGAGCTAATATATGCTCGATGATTGGCTTTCAAGGTTTTATGGCTGTTTTGCATAAAGCTGATTTTATTTTGAAAAGACATAACTCCATGGCATCGACTAATCAGATTATTTTGAAAAGGGGTAAGAAGTAACTCTTTTCTTGATCAACTTACTCATCATCAACCATTGTACCTGTTCATCAAAGGCACCTCCCCGAATCACCCTCGAGGAAGCTCACCTTGCATTTGTGAGTGGTACCTCTAGTACCCAGTTTTTAATCATTCCGTTAAAGTTATTCTATGATCTTACCTTCACTTCCCAAGTCGTCCATAACCGCGGACACGGCTTTTCGAAAAGATTTATCCCTGCAGGGGTGTACAAAGTGGAAGTCCCCGGAGTCCCGAGGGGCTCCAGCTCCTTCACCACGCGTACCGTCCGGCCCATTACCTGTACAATTAGCTCTCTTCCTTGGAAAGCCGGCTGGGTGGGAGCGGTGTCGACTTCTCCCTCGTTAAGGACTTTCCAGGATCATCAGTGCCGGTAGGACAGGTTTGGTGACTCCTCCAACACCCTGTCCCGCGGACACTCATTTTCCTAATACCACAATCCTCATCTCAGTTCATCCCACCATCATCACGCACGCGCAAATGGAAGCCCGAACTAGAGGACCCTGGCTAGCCCCGCTCGAGTTATTTAGTCTATGAGGGTTCCTGCACTGCGAATGCATAGGCCTCACGCATGGTTGCACGCTCAGTCTTGGTTCAAGAGGTACAGAACTCGCACCTAGGCGGCGAGAACGAGACAAAGCACCACAACCACAGTGGCCTCTCATCCCCACCTTTTAGCATTTTATTAACCATTACCACAATTCTCCACCATCATCTCATTTCGCACCTGTTTCCAACATTGTACCATCCAACGGACGGCTAAGCATTTTAACTAAGCATGGCTAAGCAACAACATAGCATAAATAAGTAGCTCAGGCCAACAATACAAACCTATGGATAGTAGGAGGGAAACCAGGTAATGGCATTGGAATCATAATGCAACTATAGGATACTCTAATCCGAATCAAATTGACATTTGGAACCGCATGCAATATTATAGTGGAGAAAATATTTGCGGAAAATAGGATAAGATATGCTCAGAGGGGGGATTACGCTTGCCTTGTTCGGGATACGAGTAGTAATACGGATCCTCGGGGTATTGTGGAGTAACCCCGGCTGCTTGATCTATCGAAACATAACAACGGAGGACAATCAATCACCACACGTTGGTAACAATGCAATGCCCAATCACATAATGACATGACATTTTAATGCACTGCACTTAACATAGGCGATCTAACAATTTAAATGGGGTACGGCGATATCTACTTTAACTCGGGAAGAGAGGTACCCCACATTTAACTTAGTGATTCTACTACTATTAGAGGTACATCATTGTAGGTGTGAGCAAGTATGCATGATGATGATTTTGGGATAGTTCACCATTTTCGGAGCATTTTGATATATCAAACACATTTTTCGGATGCCCCGATTAAAAGTTATTAATTTTAGAATTCCTCTTTTAAATTATTTACTTTGATTAATTTATTTTCAACAACTATTAAAAGTTATTTCCTCGGATTCGAGAGAGATGGCGAAAGTAGTTGAATCATCGGTGTTCGACATCCCTAAAGCGCGAGGGAGTAGCCGGAATCATGCGCCGGAGGGAGAGGAAAACAGAAAAAGGAGCAACTAAAAAAAAAGAAACGGGCCAGACAGCCCTCCACCCGGCCTGGGCCGGCTGGCAGGCCGGCCGAGATACAGATGGCTCCGGCCTCCTGGCCAGTTTGGGCCGGCTGGCAGGCCGGCCTGGTTACAGAGGGCAACGGCCTCCCGCACGGCCTGGGCTGGCTGTGAGGCCGGCCTTCGCGCGAGGCGAGGAGCGGCGACTGGCGCTACGGGCAAACGACGGCACGGCGAGGCGAGCGCGAGGGGGAGGGAAAGGGGAGGTTCATCGGGACGGCGAGCTCACCAGGTACTCGCACGACGAAACGGCGGGGTGCGAGGTGGACGGACGCGCCCGGAGTTTGTCCGGCGAAGCTCGGCGGAGAGCTCGGACAGCAGCGCGGATAAACGGCGGTGACGGCGGTGGCGGCGGCGATTTGAGACCTCCCGCCTCGATTCCTTGGTGGAAGAGGAAACAGGCGAGGCGGCGGAGGTGCTGGTGCGGTTGGATTTGCTCGGGGACAGCTCAAATGGCGGCGACGACCTCGGCGGTGGCGGCAGCCATGGCGGCTCGTGGGGAAGAGGAAAAGGAGCAGGGGCGAGAGGAGAGCGCGTGGGGGCTGGTGAGTGGATGGGGTCGGGGATGGCCTCGTGGGGCTCTTCTCCTGCAGAGGATAGGGCAGAGGGGCCCCGGCCACGGCGAGCTCGAGGAGCTGGTGCGGCGCGAGCATCGGCGGCTCGGTCGCTACAGAGACAGAGGAAGAAGACGCGGATTTCACAAAAAGCCCCCTGGAAACTTTGTTGCTATCACAGATTGGTCCTCCAGCTTCATTTTAAACTCCAGCAGCAATTCAACGAATTTATTAGGGCACCAAAACATTTTATGAAAATCTGGGATAAATCCAGTAGCCTCCTACTAACAAGTAGAAGCACCACAAAAATTGGCAATTAAAGATAAAAAGTTTTGAACACCAATTGTTCATAGGGTTCGAAAAAGGTCATTTTTAATAATTCCCAAAATATTTTTATTTGGAGTATTTGAGCATTTCCAAAAATAATGAAATTATCCACGGAGGCTCTCAGAATAATATTGAAACTCCCCATGGTTTTAATTTGAATTTTTGGAAAGGTTTAGCTTGGTTTCAAAATAGGATTTGAATTGAACCAATTTTGGATTCTCAATTTCATTTCTCATTTGGCAAACTTAGATTTTGAGAAATGGTTATAACATGTCAACTTGGAACTTCCTAAACAATTTGGAAGTCCAAGAATGATTTGTTTGCCAATCTAAGCAATTGCCTTGGTGTGGATGTTTGGGAAGTTTTGGCTTCCACATGTTAATTGCTTTATTTAAACTTAGCAATTTAAAATAAGTATGCCATGATGCAATGCAACACAAAAGTGGAAATTTTACACGGGTTTTTAGGTTCTGAACTTTGGGCTGTTACAACTCTACCCTCCTTACAGGAATCTCGCCCCGAGATTCTTAGAGTAGGAAAGAGGGAAAGGGTTACCACGAGACTACACGTTCTTCTCTCTACGGGTGGCTTCTTTCTTGAAGAGGTTGGTTGAGGGCATCATGAAGATCTTCATCGGCTTCCCTTCGAGGTCACTATCACGTACTCCATAGGAAAAAAAGGAGAACCTCTCCGGAAGGATGGATCTTGGTGAAAATACCACGACGGAGTACCTCCTAGTAGAATATTAGGATGAGACTTCGAGCATCCCGGGATTTGACAGTTAGGAGATACAAGCGGGTGACGGAGGATTGAGAAGAATTTCCAGTTGGTAGACAACTGTTTTCTCAACGGATTCAGAATATGAGCTTTGCACAAGGCCTTGAATTTCTGAGGGAGAGTGTTGAAACAAGATTCCAACAGTTGAAGAGGTAACTTGTATTAGTCGGCTTGAGTAGAACTTTCCTCACGGAGGAGCATTTTGGGTCACTGGAGGAGGATCGGAAAGCTAGATCGAGAGAACTTCAGAAACTCCGCAAACGTTAGTACTAGGGACACTTCTTGATTTTCTAGACGCCGGGAACCAGCTTCTTGAGGATCACCGACTATCGTTTCTGTTTGAGATTTAGATCTGGTCAGGTGTAGAGATACTTCAGATTCAGCACCGGTAGGGATAAGAAGCTTTGCACGGGATACCAACGGATTATAGTTACTAGAACCCCAAGAGTTGGACTACAAGGTCAAACTCCAAAGGAGGAACGAGATTGCGGAATTCAAGTATTAGCAACTTGTCAGGAGACAGCTACCCTACTTGATCTACTTGCAACGAGACACGATTTAGCCCTTGATGGAAACACCATTAGCAAACAAAGAAGTTCTCAGAATTCCTCTCTTTCTGGAACAATTCAATCAGTGGCTTTGGATGCAACGATGAGAATACCCGAGGGATGGAGGTAACAACGCACCATTCCGAGAATATTCCACACATGCATGATCGAGTTGAGATGATTTCGAGGAAACTAGACAATTCACTCAGATCCACGGCGACATCTTTCAGCATTTGCACGTGAACCCGGGAAAGTCACTTCTAACTTCCAGAACACATACTTTGTGTAGACACAAAGTTAGTTCCAACAATTTTCCAATGCTAACACCCAGTATCCAATATGAATCTCCTCAAACATGGAGAAGATAAGAAGGTAGTTGATGGGCTCAACAACAAACTTATCCAGATACTCCAAGACGGTAGACTCATATTTCAACAGACCGGGGCATAAGTATTGGTCAGACTAACATCTTTCTAATCTGAGTTTAACCTACTGAATGTGTTAGTCTGAGTTTGATTTGACGATAGCCCAAATCAAATCAAAAATTCGTAGGATAGCATATCCACAAAGGAGATACCACCTTGCTTCGACACAGGAAGCTAGACATCCCATTGAGAAGGAACTATCTCAGGTAGAGCTTTTGTCTTTTTAACGCTCCAAGTTGTTTAAGCTCAACCGAATAATTCTGGACATCCAGCACGATTTTCTTGGAGAAAGGAGTTGTTCAGAGAACCCGCTTACCCATAAGCTCAATTTTTCTTGGAGAAAAGAGTTGTCCGTGATGTTGAGCTTGGACAGGCGACAACCTGGCGATACTTCTGGAAAGAACAACAGGATATCACGATCCATCTACAGGATATCACGACATGGCAGTGGATCTTGAGTTCGAGAGATGATCATGCCGTACAAGGCACAACGAGGTGGTCTAGGGAGCTTCGGCGTGAACCTAGCTCTTTGACCGAGGGAGTGCATCAAAGCCAACGGACTGGGTAGCACTGTCAAACTCAACTTCTTGATCGGTTAACCAACCATGCTGAGGAGGATAAAGAAGGTCTTTGGATTGCAACGCAGTAAGAACTGCTGAGAATATCCGATAGCCACATCATTGCTCACGAATTATCATTCCCGAGTAACAAGTCACTCGGAGAACGAAGAGTAACAAGTGTGAGAGCATCACTTCATCAAGAGGATCATGATACTTAGCTCGATACCCTGATATCAAAGGGTGTGACACTCTAAGGTGGAGCAGAACAAAAGCTAAACAAGGCCCTCATTCTGCGTATTACAATACCTTGACCTGGTCCGAGAAATGGACAAGGTACTGGAGTTATTTCTCCAACAAGACGAAGGGGAAGATCTTGACGGACCACAAGAGTAACTTGCATCGGAACATACCAACGCATGATGAAACTTTACTGTCAACTGACAGACAAAGGTTGAGAAACAGATCAGAGTAAGAAACATGCTCAGGAGAATCCTAAGATATTGAAGATGCACCGGTTATTACTCAATTGTGATAACCATGCCCGAAAAGGAGAGATGTAGCGGAATCACGAACAGAGTTGGGAGACGTGCTAGAAGAATCCTGGCTGTAACCCCGATGGTTCCAAGACAGAACCTAAAAACAAGGCTGAGGAGAGAGGAAGTTACATAGCCAGCTGAGGTGTGGTAGATCCATATTCGACCATTTACCACACAGACCACGGAAAGGACTTGGGTTAAAGGTCAGCATCATGTGCTACTAGCGAGAGTTAAGAAACACTTAACACACTCTAGTTGGCACAATCCGGGACCTTATGTTCAAGTCCATGGGTTAAAACCCAAAAGAAAGGATTAAGAGATTAAACTTGATAGGAATTTTCGTCGTACTCCAGATGGTTTCTCGGCACATGAAGCTTCGGATTGTAACGCGGCGGGAGCAACGTGACACATAACACTAACGGTCGAACCCCACCCACGTTTCTAATCATTTTGAAGTAACAGATGAGAAGAAAAACCTTTAACTCAAATAGAGGTAAGATTGCTCCGAGATTAGAAGGTAACCAGGTAAGGAGTAAAAAGAATCCTAAGATGGTTTTCACAACTCATTTTTAGGTTAAAAATATTTTCACAAACACTAGACTCAACGTCGACCAGTAGAAGGGTTTCCTACAGGCAGTACTGCTCTGATACCAACTTGTGGCACCCTGACCCGACTGCTATACAGTGATACTGTGTCCCGGTTATCCGATACCACCAGACACACTATCAAAGCATAATAGAGAGATCAAGACTTGTGGAACAACTGGCACATCACAGACTCTACGACACAAAATCAATATAAGCAACTCTTATAATAGAGAAAGATAGCAAATGACAACCAGAGGTCACAGACCCAACATTACAACAAGCGGAAGCAAATTATGTTGTTCTAAACAACAAGAACCAAATATGGCCTAAGAGGCCTGCAAAATAAACATCCAGCGCCAGCTGTTCCGGGATGTCCCAAGCTGCCACCTGGGAACCCCAGACTACTCGTCGACGTCCACAAAGAACCCACCTTCGGGGACGGTGAAGTCCTCTCCTGAAAACAAGCAAACAACGTTGAGTTCGACGAACTCGCAAGATTAAGAGCTAATATATGCTCGATGATTGGCTTTCAAGGTTTTATGGCTGTTTTGCATAAAGCTGATTTTATTTTGAAAAGACATAACTCCATGGCATCGACTAATCAGATTATTTTGAAAAGGGTAAGAAGTAACTCTTTTCTTGATCAACTTACTCATCATCAACCATTGTACCTGTTCATCAAAGGCACCTCCCCGAATCACCCTCGAGGAAGCTCACCTTATATTTGTGAGTGGTACCTCTAGTACCCAGTTTTTAATCATTCCGTTAAAGTTATTCTATGATCTTACCTTCACTTCCCAAGTCGTCCATAACCGCGGACACGGCTTTTCGAAAAGATTTATCCCTGCAGGGGTGTACAAAGTGGAAGTCCCCGGAGTCCCGAGGGGCTCCAGCTCCTTCACCACGCGTACCGTCCGGCCCATTACCTGTACAATTAGCTCTCTTCCTTGGAAAGCCGGCTGGGTGGGAGCGGTGTCGACTTCTCCCTCGTTAAGGACTTTCCAGGATCATCAGTGCCGGTAGGACAGGTTTGGTGACTCCTCCAACACCCTGTCCCGCGGACACTCATTTTCCTAATACCACAATCCTCATCTCAGTTCATCCCACCATCATCACGCACGCGCAAATGGAAGCCCGAACTAGAGGACCCTGGCTAGCCCCGCTCGAGTTATTTAGTCTATGAGGGTTCCTGCACTGCGAATGCATAGGCCTCACGCATGGTTGCACGCTCAGTCTTGGTTCAAGAGGTACAGAACTCGCACCTAGGCGGCGAGAACGAGACAAAGCACCACAACCACAGTGGCCTCTCATCCCCACCTTTTAGCATTTTATTAACCATTACCACAATTCTCCACCATCATCTCATTTCGCACCTGTTTCCAACATTGTACCATCCAAAGGACGGCTAAGCATTTTAACTAAGCATGACTAAGCAACAACATAGCATAAATAAGTAGCTCAGGCCAACAATACAAACCTATGGATAGTAGGAGGGAAACCAGGTAATGGCATTGGAATCATAATGCAACTATAGGATACTCTAATCCGAATCAAATTGACATTTGGAACCGCATGCAATATTATAGTGGAGAAAATATTTGCGGAAAATAGGATAAGATATGCTCAGAGGGGGGATTACGCTTGCCTTGTTCGGGATACGAGTAGTAATACGGATCCTTGGGGTATTGTGGAGTAACCCCGGCTGCTTGATCTATCGAAACATAACAACGGAGGACAATCAATCACCACACGTTGGTAACAATGCAATGCCCAATCACATAATGACATGACATTTTAATGCACTGCACTTAACATAGGCGATCTAACAATTTAAATGGGGTACGGCGATATCTACTTTAACTCGGGAAGAGAGGTACCCCACATTTAACTTAGTGATTCTACTACTATTAGAGGTACATCATTGTAGGTGTGAGCAAGTATGCATGATGATGATTTTGGGATAGTTCACCATTTTCGGAGCATTTTGATATATCAAACACATTTTTCGGATGCCCCGATTAAAAGTTATTAATTTTAGAATTCCTCTTTTAAATTATTTACTTTTGATTAATTTATTTTCAACAACTATTAAAAGTTATTTCCTCGGATTCGAGAGAGATGGCGAAAGTAGTTGAATCATCGGTGTTCGACATCCCTAAAGCGCGAGGGAGTAGCCGGAATCATGCGCCGGAGGGAGAGGAAAACAGAAAAAGGAGCAACTAAAAAAAAAGAAACGGGCCAGACAGCCCTCCACCCGGCCTGGGCCGGCTGGCAGGCCGGCCGAGATACAGATGGCTCCGGCCTCCTGGCCAGTTTGGGCCGGCTGGCAGGCCGGCCTGGTTACAGAGGGCAACGGCCTCCCGCACGGCCTGGGCTGGCTGTGAGGCCGGCCTTCGCGCGAGGCGAGGAGCGGCGACTGGCGCTACGGGCAAACGACGGCACGGCGAGGCGAGCGCGAGGGGGAGGGAAAGGGGAGGTTCATCGGGACGGCGAGCTCACCAGGTACTCGCACGACGAAACGGCGGGGTGCGAGGTGGACGGACGCGCCCGGAGTTTGTCCGGCGAAGCTCGGCGGAGAGCTCGGACAGCAGCGCGGATAAACGGCGGTGACGGCGGTGGCGGCGGCGATTTGAGACCTCCCGCCTCGATTCCTTGGTGGAAGAGGAAACAGGCGAGGCGGCGGAGGTGCTGGTGCGGTTGGATTTGCTCGGGGACGGCTCAAATGGCGGCGACGACCTCGGCGGTGGCGGCAGCCATGGCGGCTCGTGGGGAAGAGGAAAAGGAGCAGGGGCGAGAGGAGAGCGCGTGGGGGCTGGTGAGTGGATGGGGTCGGGGATGGCCTCGTGGGGCTCTTCTCCTGCAGAGGATAGGGCAGAGGGGGCCCGGCCACGGCGAGCTCGAGGAGCTGGCGCGGCGCGAGCATCGGCGGCTCGGTCGCTACAGAGACAGAGGAAGAAGACGCGGATTTCACAAAAAGCCCCCTGGAAACTTTGTTGCTATCACAGATTGGTCCTCCAGCTTCATTTTAAACTCCAGCAGCAATTCAACGAATTTATTAGGGCACCAAAACATTTTATGAAAATCTGGGATAAATCCAGTAGCCTCCTACTAACAAGTAGAAGCACCACAAAAATTGGCAATTAAAGATAAAAAGTTTTGAACACCAATTGTTCATAGGGTTCGAAAAAGGTCATTTTTAATAATTCCCAAAATATTTTTATTTGGAGTATTTGAGCATTTCCAAAAATAATGAAATTATCCATGGAGGCTCTCAGAATAATATTGAAACTCCCCATGGTTTTAATTTGAATTTTTGGAAAGGTTTAGCTTGGTTTCAAAATAGGATTTGAATTGAACCAATTTTGGATTCTCAATTTCATTTCTCATTTGGCAAACTTAGATTTTGAGAAATGGTTATAACATGTCAACTTGGAACTTCCTAAACAATTTGGAAGTCCAAGAATGATTTGTTTGCCAATCTAAGCAATTGCCTTGGTGTGGATGTTTGGGAAGTTTTGGCTTCCACATGTTAATTGCTTTATTTAAACTTAGCAATTTAAAATAAGTATGCCATGATGCAATGCAACACAAAAGTGGAAATTTTACACGGGTTTTTAGGTTCTGAACTTTGGGCTGTTACACTAATCCATGACCTTGGCGCCCAGCTCGAATGTCCTTTTGGACTCACGTGGATGGTGTTTGCTTGCCGTGGACTTAAAGTAGAGTGCCACGATTTGTGATGAGGGTTTGCTCATATGACACGTGTTTGGTACACGTCGGCCGACTAACTTATATATAATTGCACCCAAAATATGTTTTATCGAATTTCACGAGTATTATTGATGAAAATGATGTGGACGAAAATGTTGTAATTGTCGAGGGAACCATAGGTGAAGGAACGTGATATGACGACTATAGGGCGGTGAATTGCGCGAAAATCAAAACAGAGTATGTGAGAATAGCAATAAAGTCACAATAATCAATCAAATGAAGAATAAACTGTGAATAACATGAAAATGGGAAAGCAAGACAAAGATAATACCAGAACACCTGATTTTTCACCAGCTATACGTCTCCGTTTGGAGGGGATATGCATGCATGCACCTTAGTGAGCAACCATCACCCATTTGATGCTAATACCTATTCTCTGTTAGTGAAACTTCACCAACTTCGCTCGATCACTCATGAAGATTCTGAGGTGAAATTTGAACCTTTACAAACTTGTAGCGGTAAGTCCACACACTGGATGCTCGACGGCAACACCTAGTCGTTTAGTAGATTCCCATTATCCGAGGGTAAATGATATTATCCTGTTGTCCACAGCCTACTCTCTTGTGTGGTGCTCGTCCGAACTCAAAACTCCAACTCTCGATGGATATGTGGAAGAACGCGGGAGGAGAAGGAAAACTCGATAGGATAGATCGTAGCTAATGATCTTTGGAGTTCTAGCTACTCGGTTTCACCAACCTTACCCACTGGGGTCTAGGTGCTATTTATTTAGGCGTTCGAAAGATCTAGCGGTTGGAAAACGTGGTTGTTCTCCAAATAAAGTAAGGGATAGTCTTTATCAAAGGTTTTACTACTGAGGTTGTCCTCTTCAAATGGTGTTGTGGAAGTGCGCATAAATAACCTAAACCTTCAGCATACATAAGTGAGAAGAGTGGTCATGAAGCTCTAACTCCCGAGTACCATCTTTCTCTTCAAGTGAGGCACTAGACTCGACATCAGGTTTACTAGGCCGTGAATTCTGCTTCAACCTCGTGCTCAAGGGAGGGTCTCATGAAATAAAAGAATACATATATTTCAACTGGAGGTTTATGTTGTGGAGGTAGATACGAGTTGAGTTGAGCACACAACAAGTTCTAGGTACTGCCCTGAAGTTCAAATCCTACTTAATATATTGTACAGTTTTCCGGCCCATTATGACTCAAACATATAAAAATAAAGACTACATCTTCAATCACGATTGGTCACCAGCATCGAGTCTTCATGTACATTGGTTCAGTTCTAAACTTCATGATATAACATGTGTCCTGAGTTCTTCAAGTATGCCATGTGAAAGTCCCTCAATCCGCATCTTCATGTCCATATCTTCAACTCGTACTGTCTTCAAGTTGGCTGTGCAAACTGGTCTTCATTTGCAGTAGAGTCACTGCTTGAGTCTAGATAGTGTATGTCTCTTGATCTTAAGCTTGTCGTTTGCTCAGCAATATGACTCAAGGTGCAATTTGAGGTCTTACATCAAGCCTATCTTTGTGCTTGAGGTCCTAATTCGATGATGTCTTCAACGTTGTCTTCAAGCGTGCCTGATATTCTGATGGATGGCGTCCGTCTTGAATCATTTTCTCCTTCTTCAACCTGTTGAGATGATGTCTCTTGAGAATTGTTGGTGTATGTTGTTGAAGCGTCTTCAAAGTAGAGACATTGCATAATATCTTTAAATAAGCTTTGTCACTTCTCCTTGATCCTTGTGTGTGTTGGCATTCATCATGTTTCTTAAGGGAGTTGTTGTACCGACCTTGAGTAATGTTCACCTCGGGTCCTTGTGCTGCGCTGTTTAAACCTTTGTTGATCCATATAAAATTTTGTTTAATGCGCATGGATCAAAATGGATATGGTTAAACCAATCAACCATTTCGGACGGTGTTCCCGTGTACACTAAATGAAATTTTGAACGCCATAGCCGTGTTGTCGTCTATCAGTCAAAACCTACATTGGAGATCATTAGATGCACTTTCAATAGGCAATAGTAGGAAAACCCTTATAGTAGACCAAGTGTTCTTTTGTATCACACGACACTCATAATACAACTGGCGTTATCGATTCGCGCATGCCACTTGTAAAGGTCTACCCGCGGTGTGCGCATAGGGCTGACACGCCGCTAGCACGTTGGAGACCCACGTGCCCACACGGGGCGAACCAGGCGTGTCGTTTTAGTGGCACACACTGTAGGATTACGTGCAGGAATTTAAAATATTTGTCTTACATAACCGCTAAGATCTCCTATACAGATAGGATGCACCCCATAATGCTAGATCTAGATACTACAAACACCGTTGCGGAATATGGCATTTATCAATGGCGATGTCGATGAAGCTTGATGAAGATTCTCACGTCCAAGCCTGGAGGTGAGAATGTCGCCGACTCCCAGGATCACACGTGCAATCCATCTTCTAGTATCCACGCATCCACTTGTGCCAACTTGTCAGCTCTCTGCCGTCTAGAACTTGGCGCAACAATGAGAGACAGCCTTTCGGCGTAGTCTATGGTGGCAGATCTAATCTACTAGATTAGATCTATATGAGACTGTAGAGGTTTTCTCAACACATGAGATCTAGAGAGAAAGAGAGCTCCGATAGAGGACACCTCAAAAACCGGGAGGAATTGTTATGTCAAACCCTTGTGGGTTTGGGGAGTATATATAGTGGGGAGAAGGGGGAGGCATGCTTGGTGAGGGGGCAAATTAACACTCCCCCTGGTGCGCCGGCCCTAGGGGAGCCGCACCCCCTCCTTGCCCAATTCGGATTGAATTCCTAGTCCAACTAGGAGTTTTTTCCTTTTAAACCTCTTCTTTCCAGTTAATCTCTTCCTTTAAATTAGGGATATAATTAATCCCACCATTTAAATAAAAGGAAAAAGGTGTTATAGGTATTTTTTTAAGTTTTTGTTCAGCAGTTCTGGATAAAGATTACCAATTAATAGAATTCAGTTTTATATCTCGGTGTTTAGTTTCCCTGATTCTTGGATGTTTTAGTTTTTTATATTATATCTTGTAACATTTAATATTGTAAATTTGATATTGTAGGTACATTGTGATTCTAGATGATATATGGACCTCATCAGCATGGGAGAATATCAGATGTGTGTTTCCTGACAATAAAAAAGGAAGCAGAATTATAATAACCACGAGGAACGAAGATGTTGCTAACACATGTTGTTGTCGTTCCCAAGATCGGATTTATAAAATTCAACGCCTATCTGATATGGCATCACGAGAGCTATTTTTCAAGAGGATATTTGGCTTTGTGGATGGGACACCAAATAATGAGTTGGAAGAAATTTCAAATGCCATACTTAAAAAATGTGGAGGGTTACCTTTGGCAATAGTCAGCATTGGTAGTCTCCTTGCTAGCAAGCCACACATAACTAAGCAAGTGGCAGAAAGTTTGTGACAACTTGGGATCTGAACTTGAAACAAATCCTACTTTAGAAGGGACAAAGCAAGTCTTAACATTGAGCTACAATGATTTGCCGTATCATTTGAAGGCATGCTTCTTGTATCTCAGTATCTTTCCAAAAAATCATGTGATCAAAAGGGGGACTTTGGTGAGAATGTGGATAGCTGAAGGATTTGTCACCCAAAAGCATGGACTGAGCATGGAGGAGGTTGGAGAAAGATATTTCGATGAGTTTTTAGCGAGAAGCATGGTGCATCCAGTCAAAATTGACAGGAATGGCAAGGTTAGAAGCTGTAGGGTCCATGATATAATGGTCGAAGTCATCCTGTCCAAGTCACTTGAGGAGAACTTTGCATCCTACTTCTGTGAAAATGGAACCGTATTGGTTTCCCATGACAAAATCCGCCGCCTCTCCATCCAAAGCAGCAGCTACTCAGTAAAGGGAACAAGTACTAGTGTGGCTCATGTTCGCACATTTAGAATGTCACCTTCCATGGAGGAAACCCCATTCTTCTTCGCACAGCTGCGGTTATTAAGAGTATTGGACATGCAAGGCAGCACCTGCTTGAGCAACAAGGATTTGGACTCAATCTGCAAATTTTTCCAATTGAAGTACCTAAGCATCAGAAATACCGGTATTTCCAAATTGCCGAGATTGATAGGTTGTTTAAATCAGTTGGAGACACTAGATATCAGACAAACACTTGTCAAAAAACTACCAAGTAGTGCCAAGAGCTTGATATGTCTGAAGCATTTGTTAGTGGGGAACGTAGTACAACTTACTAGGACAGGAAGTGTGAAGTCCTTTAGGGCCACCTCTGGCCTAGAAATGGCACCTGGGGTTCTCAGGGACATGACATCCCTACAGTCAGTTGGCCATATAGAGATAAATAAGCACCCATCGGTGTTTCAGGAGATCAGCTTGTTGCGTAACCTAAGGAAGCTTATTGTTCTCTTCCGTGGAACAGAAGCAAACTGGAAACCTTTTCTGGAGCTGTTAAGCAAGTTGCCCGGCTCCGTGATCTCACTATGGATTCATATCTTTGATGTAGAGGTGACCTGTTCATCGGCGGACATGCTATCATCTGTGGAGTCACCTCCTCTCTTGCTCACCAGCTTCAGCCTAACGGGCAAGCTGCAGCGCCTACCTCCTTGGGTAGCATCACTTAGAAACGTATCTACATTTACTCTTCGCAACAACGGACTCCATGCAGATGCCATAGACATCCTAGGCGAGTTGCCAAACCTGCTCTGCCTCAAGCTATATCACAAATCATATGCCGATGACTCCCTCGTCTTCCCACAGGGCAAATTTGTCAAACTAAAGCTATTGACTATCGACAACCTAGAGAACATTGAGAAGGTGTGCTTTGAGGGAGGTTCCGTGCCATGTCTTGAGAGGCTTACATTGTCATTCTTGCGGGAACCAGAGAACGGGATAGTAGGTCTCAACAATCTGTTGAAGCTAAGGGAGATAGAGTTCTTTGGTAACATCATCTTATCTGTGGTCACTAAAGTGGTATCCTGCGTGAAGACACATCTCAATTGTCCGAGAGTAATAGGTGACAAATGGAATATTGTGACCGAGTATTCTTAGCAAGCAGATGAAGTATTGTATGTTTAATGCATTAGAAACTCTAGACTCCCTCTTCAAAGAGTAAAAGTTCTCTAGGAGAGGTAGCTTCCATCAGCATATTTTATGCACGTACATATATACTTTTATGGTTTTAATTGAGCTGATTTCATCGGCACTTTATGATTATTTTGGTTGATCTTTGTGTATTCAAAGAATAGAGTTAGCGTGACTCTTTTCAAGGATGATAACACTTGCTATCCCCAGAGGGCAACTAGATTTGTTGATGAGGTTCGGTCATCTTGCCTACATCTCGGGGCATGACTATGAGCATTCCTCCCGCGTACTAAATTGACATATTAATTACAACCGGCAATGAACCCGCCGGGGCCATCAGAGGCATCTTGGTCGCTGCGTCACATCGGTCTAGCCACCCCCTGCCACGAGCGCCAGACCGTCCATGATCTTGTGTGTAGTCTAGCTACCAGTTTTCTTCTAAACTATTGTGGCTAGCTATCCCGTGGTACTTTTATATATTAGATCAAGGTTACACGTGTACTCTACCAGTTTCTTGTCAGTCTCAGAAAAAAAGTAAGAGATCCTTGTATCGGAGAAATAAAATCTGCGGATAAAGATCATGCCCTAATTGAACTTCAATTTCATAATCCCCTAAATAATCTTGCTATATATTAATGTTCCATTTGCAATGCAAATAATAAGATGCACTAGCAAACAACCTAAATACAAGATTGTGGTAACTAAAGCTTTACAAAGAGGAGTACTCCTACCAAACTTTACAAGAGAAAATGTCCTAGATAGGACCACCTGCTCCCTGCTCATGGCCACGATATATAAATAATTAATAGCATTCATTTATAGTCACTACAGCAGAGCTAACCTGTGCCGACGGCCAAACCCTGTGCCGACGGGTTTTTATCGGGGCCGTCGGCACAGGCGCCCTACGAGGCCACCCACGAAGCTGGCCGTCGGCACATATATCCCCGTCGGCACAGCCAAGCTGTGCCGACGGTGACCGTCGGCACAAATATCGCTGTCGGCACAGCTCCCCGTCGACTAAAAGGTGACGTCGACACAAACCTATGCCGACGGTAAAAACCGTCGGCACAGGTTCCTTTTTTTTTTCTTTTATCTCGTGTATCCAGACCAACCTATGCCGATGGTTGTACCGTCGGCACAGGTTACCCTTTTTTTTTTCTTCAATTTTATGTATCTTTACCCACATAAAATAACGTCGCGAATCTTGTCTCTCGGAAGTATTGTATGTGAATCTTGTCTCTCTTGCAATCTTGTGTCGATTTGTGATAAAAGTTGGTTTCTCATGTTCGTATGGCCTAACCTAACACAACCAAGGAAAAAAGTCCACTGGGCTACCCCCTTTCGACGCACGTCTATGGGGGTAGACGGAAACGTTAGGGTTTTTCCAGCGGATTCAGGGTTTCGCCGAAGCGGGCCCCGAAGCGTCGGAACCCTACCCAAACGTAGGTTGTGCCATACCATATGTATACAAGTGTGTTGTGTGTTTCAAATGTCCAAGAATCTACTCCTAGGTGTGACCGACATCACCGGCTTCACTTTCTCTCTACTAAGTGTGTGGACTTATAGCTGAAAACTCCCGTTCCGGGCGAAACGGGGGCAATCTTGTGTCGATTTGTGATAAAAGTTGGTTTCTCTTGTTCGTATGGCCTAACCTAACACAACCAAGGAAAAAAGTCCACTGGGCTACCCCTTTCGACGCACGTCTATGGGGGTAGACGGAAACGTTAGGGTTTTTCCAGCGGATTCAGGGTTTCGCCGAAGCGGGACCCCGGAGCGTCGGAACCCCACCCAAACGTAGGTTGTGTCATACCATATGTATACAAGTGTGTTGTGTGCTTCAAATGTCCAAGAAGTTCCATACCATATTTTCGGAATTGTAGCCCGATCTTGAGGCAGCCTACGCTGCCGCTCATGCGGAGTATCAGGTGGCCTATGCCCAGTGGCTGGAGATGAATACAACCTACTCTTCGTATCAAAAGTCGTTCCGTGCTGTAAGTTTCAACCTTTATTTTTGTCTAATATGACAAGTCCCACTTCCCTAGTTTGAACCTTTATTTTGGCAACGTCTAACATCTAAACTATCTTGCAGTCGGTGCTGAACTTTTTCACCACTGGAGTGCGGGTCCCCCCTTCTATGGAGGAGCCTCCGGAGCCGGGGCCCTGTCCACGGTTTCCATCGAAGGACGAGTTCGCTCTCACCTACTACTCATCGACCCCGGTAAGTTTGATGCCAAACCACTAGTTACCGCTTTTCCTTTGCCTCGCAAGTTGCTAACTCTTGCTCAAACATGTAGGGAACGGGATGCTCGTCGGAGAACCCACACTTTGGTCGTGCTTCTCCTAGTGCCTCGCCGGATTCGCGTGAGATGGTGAGGTTTGATGCTGATCCTTCGCTTGGTGCTTCGCCGGGTTCGCGTGAGTTCACACCGGTACATCCCGGTGGTCCTTCTCCTGGTGCTTCGCGTGGTGCTTCGACTTCTCCTGGTGCTTCGCCTTCTTCTGGTGGTTCTACTGCTGCGCCGAGCTGTCGATCGCCTGTGTTCACCCGGGGAGACATGGGGCACACCCCGTCGCCGCCGCAATAGATGTAGGGCTTGATGATCTAGACATCTAGCTATGTAGCAACTTGCGAGACATTGTTGTAGTCCTATGTGTGTATCCACTATGATGATATTAGCATTGTGCTTGATGATATTGCTTTGGGATGATATATGGAGCTATGTGTGATCTTATTTGTGATGATATTGTCAGTATTTTATATTTTATTTTCTGCCATTTTTGCTGGAAAACGAGCTGCTGCAACCAAATTGGCAAAAAAAAATCTGGGACTCACCTGTGCCGACGGTATTACCGTCGGCACAGGTCTTGCGTCTGTGCCAAATGGTCAGGTCTGTGCCGACGGTAATACCGTTGGCACAGCCCCTCAGCCAGGACGTCACAGGAGACGCCCAGGAGACGCCACGTGCACACCTGTGCCGACGGTAATACCGTCGACACAGATTCTCAGACGAGCTCGCCCACGTGGGACCCACCGAACCTACGCCGACGGAACTTGTGCCGACGGGCATTGTTTAACCGTAGGCACCTCCTATGCCGACGGGGAAACGCTGTGCCGACGGGCAAAAAACCTGTGCCTACGGGCACCTACGCCGACGGGTCACCGTCGGCACAGCCCTGTGCCGACGGGGAAGTTTTCTGTGCCGACGGTAAATAACCGTCGGCACAGAGGGCGCCTGCTGTAGTGAGTGAAATAGTACCGTAATTTGAAAAGTATTTTTTAATGGACTACATATATATGCATCCCACCAAAAGTGCCAAACCATGTTATAAAAGTGGATGGAGTAGCATAGAGCAAACGTGACAGCACCACCTATGTTTTTTGCGAAGTGGATGTGAGAAACGAAGAGAGACAAAGAAAGTTGTTTGCCATGGTTCCAATCTGGCCTTTGGGTGGGAGCCCAACAACAGCTCGTGAGATTGAGAGACGTGGGGAACTGATCGCATGCAATGGGATGTTCTTCTCATTTGCCGTTATTGTTGTGAGCTTGGCTGAGCAGTATATGGATCGAGCTGCTTTCCTCTCGCCTATGAACCCCCAATGGTGCTAGTACCTGTTACCTTCTTTGTTTCAAAAAAAGTACTTGTTACCTTCCGATGTGTGACCAAGAATGAGAGATCATCAACGCCCTAGCATGCAACTGTTGTTAGCTAGGTGTGTTAAAATATAAATCATATCATTTCCCATCAGTTCGGATTTTTGGGATAATTGGCTAATGCATCTGTTCAATATGGTATCAGAGCCAGATGGTCTCAAGTTCAAGCCCCAGCTAACGCACTATTTAATTTAAAAATAGTTGCGGCCTCCCTTCTACCCCACGTCTAAGGTCTTACCGATTGTCCAGCCTAGACGTTAGGGGGAGCGTTAAAATATAAATCATAGCCTTTCTCATCAGTTCGGACTTTTGGGATAATTGGCTAGTACATCTGTTCAATAAGGTGGTCTGATTGGGATAATTATGGCACGCACATACACTAACTCATATAAACGCACACATATACATCCTACCCCTATAAGCATCTCCGAAAGACTAAGCCGACGGAACAGGTCTTAAGATTGACTAAGTCGCCACGAACGACTCGTTGTCGATGGAAACATCGCCTCACACTGAAAAATATTCCGTCTATATGAGAAATATCAGCGTTAAACCTAAGATTTGAACTCAAATAGGCTTCGTAGAACGATTATAAGTAGGTTGGTTCTCTATATAGGTTAAGTATCATTCTGTGGAAAGTCCACATTTATAAGAGGTGGGTACAACACCACATTGCACACAACCAAACACATATTGTTGTCTCCTTGTATAAAAATGAGAACCAAAGAAGTCGTAGCCTAGCCTGGTTCATATATGCCGGCCCACACGAAGCGAAATAAGAAAATAGAGCACAACTCCAGAGCGAGACAACAAAATAATACCAAATAGGCCAGCATGCGGACACGATTATGTATTGCCTCATAGGCCTAAATGCACCCATTATGAAAAACATTAATGCATTACAAAATTTAAACAAAAATTTCGGGTATATATAATCGGATATTTATGTCCAAGCGAAAAGATTGCAAAAAAAGACATTTTTTGTGGCATGTATAAAAAGACAAAAAGGTGCCTCGCGAAAAGTTGTTTTGAAACACCGGAATTTTCCTTTTTTTTAAATAGGCCACATAAAATTCTTTTTTAACTAAACTTTTTTAGCATACATAAATTGTATGTATGTAGACCCAAAATATTTGTTCAATTTTTTTGACATTTTAAAATATAAATTTTAAATAGTGGGTGCATCTACACATACGAGTCGAAACAAATTTCCGCCAGCATGCATAGTATCGTTGAACTTTTTTCCAACTTGTAAGAGCATCTACAACAGATGATGTAAATAGGGAAACTGAAAGCGGTTTTAGGGCACCATTTTTTTGGTTTTAGGGCACCAAATATAGGACACACAACTCAGATGTTGTAAAATAGGGCAGCAATGAAATTATAGATGATTTAAAATAGGGCATCACACTTTGTGCCCTATATTCACAATTACAAATATATGTGACACATATACCATGAAACTCATATCTAAATTATTCTCAACAAAAATAGAAAAATATTTGACACAAATTTAGGAGTTGGCAGAGACGAGCAATTTCCACGCTTCAAAGATTGCTTGCAAAATAAATCATATGGTAGTAGTAGAATTTGGGATAAACATAACACATACGCAGAGCCTATAATTAGACAAGAAATTGAAATATTTGTAAAGCATAGTTCACATATTAAACAAAAACTTGCTAGACAGTCTACACAATCTTGATAAAAAATCTTTTACATTAGTCTACATGTCTCAAATATTTTGATAAAGAGATTGGCAAAGGTTTTGAACCCACGAAAACAAGACCAATTTCATCTGCAACTACACTATGCAGGGAACAATTTCACTGTCTTCAGTTGTCCTGCACGGCCGCTGGATCACTTCACCAGCAATGCGATCGATACAATATCACTGAAGTTGAACGTCGGCAGACTCCCGGCTGGGTTCACGATCTTTAAAAATCGGAAAGAGAACTCCCGCACCGCCGTGGGGAGGGTAGTCAGGCTCAGCGTCAGCCACCCAAATGAAGCATCTGCAGTGGATGCCATTCGAACGGCTCCCCTACGAGGTGCTTCGCAATGCCGCGATTTGCGCCGCATCTCTCCGACTCCTCCACCGCTGCACCCACATAACATCCACCGCCAGGAGACTAGCCTTTCCAGCCAATGAAGGACCGCAAAGTTTGACTGCTGCCTCAAGGATCCGAGGTCATTGCCTCTTCATACGGAGCCTGGAGACGATTTGCGCCGCATCTCTTCCCCTGCAAGGTTTGGCTGCTGCCTCCAGTATCCGAGATCATCGTCGCTTCATGCGGAGCCTGGAAACGAGCAACACAGGTCAGTTTCGTTGCTTGCGGAGGCCAAGCTTGAACGTGTACCAATTTCGTAACAGCACCGTACTTCAAGGTCGAATTGCCTTCCCCTCCCGGAGAGATACCTTGAGCTCGACTGGCAGCGGCACAGTGCTATGCTTCCATCAGCACGCAACCATCATACAGCAGATGAATGCACATCACAAAGATAGAGAGCAGGAGTTGGTAAGCGTGAGGGCGGAGCCATGAGTTGGATATCACGACTTGCTTCTGCTACATTATATGTTCTTTTAAGTTTGTGTTAATTAGCTCTGGATAAAGATCGTGATCTAATTCGACTTTGATTTCATATTTTTTATGCTAATCTTTAGTATAACCTCGCTACATGGTAATATTAATTCTCTTTGCAAGGCAAATAATAAGATGCAATAATAGCAGCCAGCCTAAAGCTTTACAAGAGAAAAATAATAAAAGTGGTCCAAGATAAGAACCACATGCTCCCTGCTCAATGGCCGCGGTAAATAATTAATAGTAGCATTCATTTCTAGTGAAACATTATTGTAGTTTTATTGATGTTTTTAATGGATAACATATGCGCCCAACCAAACCATGTTATAAAAGTGGATGGAGTAGCATAGAGGAAACGTGACAGTACCGCCCATAGTTTTTGCAAAGTGAAAGAAAGGAAAAGAGACAAAGTTGAATGCCATGGTTCCAACCTGTCTTTTGGTCAGGAGCACAATAGCAACTCGTGGGATTGACAGACATGGGGAACTAAGCGCATACTTTGTTGTGATGTCATACTTCTAATCTGCCCTTGTTGTTCTGGGTTAGTCTGAGAAGCTTCTGAATCGAGCTGCATTGCTCTCGTTTCTGTATTCATACTGGTTGCCTTCTCATGTATGACCGAGAATGAGAGATCATTGCAGCCCTAGCATGCAACTGTTGTTTGCTGCACAGTCTAACTGAGATGATAACGAGGACAATGTCGGCGACCTCAGTGACTTGCGTGGCATGGACTCGCAAAGGACTATACTTGCTGTTTGACATAACGACGATGATCGGGCGGTGGTGGTGGTGAAGACAGTGGGCTTGGACATGATCCTGGCGCCTATCAGTTCCGCTGTATTCTGTGGTCAAGCTGCTGTAGAGTCCGGGGTAGAAATGCACCTCTTGCTCCGACCATGTAGCCACTCTTGATTATCTATTACTACGGTGATGTCGAAAGAGAGGGATCGGCGTTTGTTTATCAATTAGGTTTCTCCTATTTTTTCAGTTATGTAAGGTCGGTATTTAGTGTCTTGTAATTTGATCTATTTTTTATAAATGAGATAGTATTACCAGCAACAAAATGTAACTTTTCTCTGATTTGGTGTATATAGACGCGTTTTATTGTGTAGATTCACCTAAATATTTCAGTATTTAGTTCATATTGAAATATCTAAATCATCTTAGAATTCGAACGGATGGAGTATGACTTGGAGTGAGTCTTATATCCATTTCATCTGCAGTTCCAGGTTTTGCTTCCCGCTAGATCTGTGTTCCCGCTAGATCTTTTTTAAATTGTGTTCACCATTATCTTGGCAGTTTCATCAATATTTCTGATCTGATCTGATCATGATTAAGCATGCTGATATACATTTCAAGATTTTGATTATAATTTTACACAATGACTAGGAATGACCGGTTTCTGCCAACTAAGTGCAACTGTTTTATCCTGCACCTTAAGAACTTTGTGTAGGGAAAGATCATGCAACTACCGTGAGACGATTTCACTAGCAGTACACTGGCACCGTCTTGCAAAGCCATATTTCTATGACATGTTAACATCTTTGCCCGAAAGAATGGTAATGTATAGATCACTGGGCAATATCCAACTGTACATCAAAAACTAGGGGTTGTCTCCTGATATCACCATCAAACCTTAAGTTTTAATGTTCTTCTACTCGTTACAGCAAACGCAACAAGAACAATGGCAACTGCGATTACAAGACCAAGTGCGACAACCTTCCAGGTAGAGCAACTCCACGATTCACAAACCGTAACTATCCAGTCCTGAAAGAGATGACCAAACACACATAAGGGGTAAGGCTACCTAACAACATTACTAAACCAGACAATGCATGGCAGCAAGCTAAAATCCAAACAGAAAGGCTAACATCGTAGTGGATATACCAACATGTCTTGGACATAGTCTGAAGCAACTGTTTAAAATCAAGGTTTATCTGTATTATATTCCTCTTGTGTTGATGAAAAATAAATATTTGTATTGTAATTCAATTAGGACAGAAACACAGCCTAATGTAGCACATCGATGATGATGATTTATGGGAGCATAATTCCTGTTTTGGTAGGATTGATTGCTTTCTAATGCTTTTACAAAACAAGATGTGCTGGGGCGCTGAATTCTTGTAGGAAAGGTTCAGGCAACATGGATCATTTAAAAAAAATTAATGAGCTTGACCAAACCTTTTGATCTGCCGACTGTTTGTGTTGCACCACCATGGGATGCTGTCCTTTGGTATAAGATGTTCTTGTGTAACCTTTTGATCTGCCAACTGTTTGTATTGCACCACCATGGGATGCTGGCCTTTTAGCATAAGATGTTCTTGTGTAAAAATGTTCTTAGCATGCTCATAGAGTTCCATGTCAAGGCTGTTCAACGAGATAATTTGCTTCAGAATTGCCTCAGGTACCTGACGCCGTGCCTGCAAACAGAAAGTGCAGTCTTCAGATTTTTACCAAACTTTACAGAGAATTAAGGGAATATTAAGAAACACCACAATATATTACCCGACATAGAATTCAACTGATACAACAACTTAATTTCGAACCATACGGGACGGCATTCATTAAACATGTTATAAATTGTATCTTTTATTATTTATGGTCATGTGTACTTGTTTCTTAGTTCTGACACATACGAGGAGAAACATTCAGGTATGTATGATAAAATTTCAATACCAAAAAAGGATCACAAACAGTTCCAAAGTAAGCATTTCAGTCCGCTTCCAAACTCACCGCTTTTGTAAAATTTGCCTCCTCGACCTTTTTAAGGGATATTTTGCGACGGCTCGATTGGGACTTCCGCAGTTTGGCAATGCAACTCTCATAAGTTTCCATCAATTTACCAACAGTCATCTGGCATCAACAATAACATCACGTTAAGATGGCAAGATAATAAGCGGAAAACTGAAAATATAATTGCACATTTCAGGTAGTTGTATTACATTTCCTGTCCCATGATCATCCTCAGTAGTGTTCAGAGCTGCGTTACTTTTCCAACCATCAGTGCTATTCTATCAGGAAAACAGAAATGTGAATACAGCTGTAAATATCCGACCCATATTACCCAATGAAAACAACTCAAATGTAAATCCTAGCCACCCTATTACCATATGTTCATTTGTTTCTTCATCCTCTTGATCCAGCATGGACGAGTGAGAGTCTGTAAGGAGAAGATAAAGATTAGATCCTGATTGATCTTCTTTGCTTTTGCATAAGTAGATCTGAAAATTTGAGCACCACGCACAAAGAACAGAGAAAAAACTACTGCAAGCATTGCTGCCTCTTTATGTCATATTTCATGAATATACTGGTTCAGTAATAATACTGCTTTCCTGTCCGGAATATTCAAACATGCAGCAAAACTTATTGGTAATAGAGTTTCAGTTTTAGGAGCTACTCATTCAAACAAAATGTGGCTTACACATACTGCTGCATCGGAGCTTCCTTTCCACTTGGAAGAGCAATGCTTAATCATACTAGTTTTCTTTTTAGGATGGAAAACACTCGTATTCATCCGGAGGATTCGCGTCTCGCGATCCTCCGCTCCTATCACGCGCCGCGTGTCCCAAACCTGGCGAGGGAAATGAGAGATGGGGCCCACCTCCCACCTTATCCTTTTGGCGGCTCTCCTCCTCCACTCGATTCTTCCTGCCGTTCCCCTTTCCTCTCGGCGTCTCCTCTCTCACCGAACTGCACCCCGCACCCACGGCACCACCCACGACGCCATGGCCTACCCGAGCGGGGACGACACGGCTGCGGAGCACGAGCTCATCGAGGCCGTCATCCACCACTACATCGAGCCGGCGCTGCGGGTATGGCCGGGTGTACGCACACGCTGGCCGTCGCCGCCATGGCCGGGGCCTCAAGCCTCCGATCCCGTCCTCGCCTTCATCCTCCCAGGAGCCTGCCCTGATCGGCAAGCACCGCCAACTCCCGCGCCACCTCGGTGCGCTCAGGGCTCCGCCCCTGCTGCAAAGGGGAGGTCTAGAGCTGCTGCTCAGCGATGCTGCCTGCGGCGGCCATAGATGATACAAGGAGTGATCGGCGTTGCTGCCAACGGTTGGCGTCAATGCTGCCCGAGGTGATCACCGGAGCTGCAAGGAAGAGGCGGCGCTGCTGCAATCAGTGGTGGCCGGAGCTGTGAATGGAGGCCGATGGTGCTGCCAAGGAAGGTCAGCAATGCTACCGAAGGTGGTCGCCGTTGCTGCGTAGAGTGGTGTTTGGCGGTGCTGAGAATGAATGTCTGACAGTGCTGCCAAGGAAAGAGGCCAATGCTACTGAAGGTGGTCGCCGGAGCAAGTGAAGATGGTCGCCGGAGCTGCGAACCAAGCTTCGAGTTGTTGCAAGGCTGGCCGTCCGGTGCCGCCTGATGCTGCAAAGGGTGTACGTGAGAGCTTCAAAGGCTGGTTGCTGCTGCTACAAAACTGGTTTGTGGTTGCTGCAAGGGCGAGCAGTTGCTTCTTTGGTGCTGCCGGTTGCAGCTCCGGCCGGCAGTCAGGTTCTGCCTCTGAGCCATGCGAGGTGTGTGGGGAAGGAATGGGCGAGGGATTGCTAGGGTTTTTTTCTGTGGGGGAAAAGGAGATGCGCATGGAGCGACTGGTCCCGCGTTGAGCAGGGCAGGGGACACGTGTCACGCAGTCGATGTGGGGGATCGGGGCTTCCAATCCCCCAGCCCCCAGGGGACGCTCAGCACTCGCCTTTTAGGATTCCTTTTTGTAACTGGCCGTATTGTTTTGTTATGCACCAATATTTAATTCTCTAGTATTGTAGTCTTGCCTTGCTTTATGGGGTGTGACCAGAAAAAAGTAATTATGTACTTATGTATTGTTACTTAATTCATGGAAGTCTAGTCCCGTATATATGATTTCTTATTTTTCAGAGTTGACAGAAACAGAACTAAGGGGTTGTTGCTCTTTAATTTAACAAGGTACTCTATAACATGAACATGACTTCTGCAGATGTGTAAAAAAAGAGAAATACCGGTGCCACTGGGTGAATCTTCCTGGATATCTAAGTTCAACGTTCCAGATTGTGAAAGCACTTGTGCTCCTACCATATGAGCAAACAACCTTGCAGATTCTTCATGATCCTCTGTAACTCCTACGTAGAGCATACGGTCCAGCCTGTTCTGTGATTGAAAATTATGGTATTTAACAAACATAAATCTCGCTTGGTTTAGAAAATTGATGTAATAAGGTCACGTAAATTTAACTAGTATCCAGCTTATATTCCCTTTGTGGGAAAACATAGTTCATTAGTCACAATGCACACAGCAGTGATGTTTGTCTGTAAGGAATAATGTGGACCTTGAGCTTTGGCCAATGGAATGGAGTGCACATGAAAGTATTTTTTCACTAATTCATCCCTTTGATTTTTGGTCTGTACCTTAGCAACTTGAAGCACATAGTGACCAAGATCAGGGTGTTTTCTAACACAATGTCGAACCTCGTGTGCTCCATCAAAATAAGAGTTATTTGTTAGCCCGGTAACCTGCCAAGGTAACATGGCAAAGCAAAATTAGTTAGCAGACAGATTTTTAAGGTCATAGTGAAACAAGGAGCCAAAAGCACAACCAATACATCACTGGGATATTGAAGTGCGAAAATGCCCACTTAGTGTAAAATTGTTGAAGTTATTCGTGAAAAAAGGAGCAAACAAAGAACATCTAGGTTTTTTTCACAACTGAAAGGCAGGTGCATTATAATAAGTGGTTGCGCAAACAATCTATTTCACTTTGGAATACACCTTATCAAGTGCTTATTTGGTCTACCTATCAGCTAGCAGAAAGGAATAAGGTGGGTTCAATGATATTGTGCGGGGCCAAAAACTGCGCGGATATAAGGTTTCGTTGGATAGGTCTATCATCGCCATTCTAAGTTTACTTCTGAATCATAATAAGCATCTAAAGGAGTAGAGTGCATCTTAGCCAATGGTCACGCATTCACAGAAAACAGTGGGGACATATACAATTAATAATAGGCTTGATGTAGAGTACGTCTTAACAATGTACACATATGCATTGAAAATAGTGGGGATATATGCATCCAATAATAGTAATACATGCTGGTGTTTGCCTTTAAAAATGTAGAAAGTTGACCAAATGGATCAAACTGCCAATTTACGACCACAGCAACTGATATTGCACATTTTACTGGAAATCCGAAAGGACTAATAATAAGGGGTCAAAACAATTGCATTGCACAATACAACAGAGAGAATAAACAAGTAAAGGCATAGATAGGAATGCAGTAACAGAAGTTGAGATACACCAAAGGGACAAGTCTTACAAACCTGAAAGGTAGCTCCATTATGAATGATTTCATGGGCAACAGGGTCATTGATGTACTGGTGTAATGGCATAACCATGTCATCCACATCATATGCATTAACCTTCTTGCTACTTCGTGTTTTGTTAAACCCTCTAGCTTCCCGCTGGAGATGAAAGTATCTCTTATTTTATGGCAAGAATATATGCAACTGAAACAACATGCCTTAGCTATATGTCTAAACTAATTCCAAATATATCTGAAGTCTACATCCTAGCCATTCACATCAACTGAACTATAACTAACAATTAAGCTCAAGCTATAACACTGACACCCCCGATTGATGGTCAGGTGCCTTGTTACATAAGAATAAGGAGTCACACTTGAAACCCTCTCTCTAACGACCATAGAAGCTGATCCTAACAAATGTTCCAAAAATGGAGACACTACAGAGGTCCGATATACAAGAAAAGGCTTGATAATCAGATCCAATATATGGTCCTAATCATTTTGAAGATGGAAGTAAGCATACCCTGGCGAAAAGATCCTCTCTCATCCATGGAACCAAGTATTTCCAGGGCCATATATCCAATGTACTTACACCACGTGATTTTGTTAACACACGGCTGGTCATTATCTTTGCAGACGTTAAGTTTGGATGCACAAGAAATCTGGCTGCAACTTCAACTGAGAACTCATACGTGCTAAACACGCGATCAACTGGATTCCGTAGTATTGTCACTACGGAAGTCCTCTCCTTTGGCAGCTTGGAAGTTAAGCTGTAGTCATCATGACTTACAACCAGCTTGCAGTCAGGATGGCTGACGCGAAAGCATAAAAATATTATTAGCAACTGTAAGTAATCGACTAATCATCGAAATAACAGAATTGGTAACTGGTAAGAAAACATATTTCTGTTATAACTGAACACTGCATCTACACTAACTATCTCACAGGCTCACAATATGTTGGCATAACACGTACAAGGGTCACAATATCCATGTAAATTCTCAATTACCAAATTGAAAATGTCATACTTATGAACATGCCAGATCGCAGTAATGGAGCATTCTTAGCCAGCTAAGCGCTGGTAATGTCATTCCAATAAAATTAAAATACCCTGAACCATAGATACTGCAGGCATCATGATCAAAATTTAAAGATTATCGGAGTGTTTTGTAAGCATCATTCAGAGACAACAGAGCTCTTATTCTTGTTTGGCTAGTCAGCATGAAGTTTTAAGATAAACCCCAGATGACGACACAACTAGGCGAAGCAGGGAACAAAATTCTCTTCTCACCTCGGGTCAAATCGCAGCTTATCGTAGGAACGTGGGCATTCCTGAGCATTCGTATATAGCTTTTTCAAGAAACTGCCAAAACGAAAAACAGTTAATTTCAGAGGACACAATCGTGTATGATGCCGAATCTAACAGTTAGAAGGTCCTACCAGTGGAAGTAGGTACGCCCACCCGTCCTGGGAATATGGAGGAAGAAGAGCAAATCCTTGAGGTTCAGTTTATCGCCTCCATCGTCCCCCTCCCCAGCCGAGGCCGCCCATCCCTTGACAGCCCCCTCGCAGCGCCCGTAGTCGCTGTCGTCAGCAGAGCTGACAAGAGGAAGCACGGTCACTGCAACACCACGACGAGCAACCATGACCGGCGGAAAATCAGAGCAGGGCGGCGCGTATCGCTCAGGTTATAATTCCAGGGAAACGAGCCGGGAGGTAGGGGAGGGGTACCTGATACTGCGGCGAGGAGCGCGAGGGCGAGCCCGAGCGCCCGCGCCATGGATTCGGTGGGCGGAATCCTCCGGCGCGCAGATCCGGCGCCTCGTCGGGTACGGAGATTGAGGAGTAGGGCGAAGAGCGCAGCAGCGGAGGAACCGGAAGAAGTGAGGCGCTTAAAAAGGAAGGTGGGTGAGTGGAAACGGAAAGGATCGAGGTGGCGGCGGGGAATTCAGCGCAGGTAGAGAGGCCTCGACACCGGCGCCCCGGCAGCAGGCACCCGCCGCTTTCCCCGCCCCCTACTTTTCTCTCGCCTCGGCCCGTGCGGCGGTACCCCTTGTTTATTCGCTCGCGCGCTCCCGCAGTTGCATGGTGCTGGTCTCTCTCACTCTCGGACGGAGGCTGGTGGCTGCGCCGGTGCCGAGGCGGCCGTAAATAGTGGTGGTGGCCCGCCCGTGCGGGTGGTGGTGGGATGGGAAAGCGCGGCGGAAAGGGAAAGAAGGCAGGATTTCTCGCCACTTGCGCCGTCCACTGCCGTGCCACGCGACGTCCTCGACCCGGTTTCCGATCGTTCACGGATCTCCGGCGACGGATTTCGCCATCGGATCCTCCGTGCGTCCTTGCCAATTGCGATCGGAGCCGTGCCAATTCTTCGGCCGTCAGTCCCGGACGCTAGGGGTACAAGTGAATGAATCAAAGGTTCGAAACACATGAAAAAGCGCAAAAACCTGACTTGGACTATCTTAATTTCGCCCCGCTTTATAAATAAACCGACATAACCGAACGGATACCAATACAAGACTCAACTATCGTGGATGGCTACAAACTTTTTCCAAATTTATGCGCAATCGAAACATTTGTAATTATGTTTTCGGTAACATCATTCGTTGTCGTTGGTGTCTCCCCCTTTCACTCCTTCTGACGGGGGGGGGGGGGGGGGGGGGGGGGGGGGGGGGGGGGGGGAGGGAGGTTGCCAGATGAGTTGTTGCGAAGGTCTAGGGGCGGCTCGACGTGTTAGCAAAAGTGAATGGGTGGACTCCGCACGGAGATTCTGCCCCGGTGACAATAGCTAGGGGCTCCAGGCACACTCGTGGTATCTGGACGTGGGTGGGTTGAGGACGAGCGACTCAACTCGAATATTGGTGGCACGATGTTTTGTAGTGCGGCGTGGTCGTGTTGTGTTGGCGGTGGAGCTAGCTGGTGGATGTTGTAGCGATAGAGTGAAAACATGAACAATATGTTGCTCTAAGTTTGGTGTACCATGTGTGCGACGCTACAGTGAAATTTTAACCCATCTTCGGTCGGTGTCGGCGATGACGTCCATGGGCGTCGTTCCCCTCCATGAAAGCGGTGCTAAGGAGTGTTGGCAACCGAAATCCAAGATTGATATCTGATGAGATGATGACGTCCTTGACGTGTTCCTTTGTTGAAATCATCGGTTTTTAGAGAGACGGTTTGTAGGAGCACAAGTACTCTGTGTTGCGTTGCTCCGGTGTTCTCCAAGCTCCTGCATAATCGTATGAAAAATCAAAAACTTTTCAACACTTTTTTACATAAAAATACATTGGTCAGTAGCTCTTGACACTTGAGCAATGATCTGCACTACTCACTCCAACCCAGTTTTAAACTGTGACACTTTGTTTTTTAATGGAGAGGTAGTAATATTTTTTTCTATCTCCTACGTGTCGATGGACATTTTCTCCTTCTCGTATGCGTATTAGGCGACAGAATGACAGATTTAGCTGATTGTGGTTTGGCAGAGATGGCCAAACAATTGGCGTTTGTGGAAGCAGGCTTGCCGAATTCAGGTCACTCACGTTGTCTGATAGCAGCAGGTAAGCTAGTGCCGTATGATTACCCACCCATCAGGGCTCCTATCCGATCCAACATTTTTCGTTTTCATGTTTTCTACGCTACGGACACATATGTATTCCTGATCTGCATCTGCATCTGCAACTTGCTTGTATAGTCACTTAAAAAAAGGAAATTACCTTTTTTCCATGGTTAACTGCTTTCTTGATTGATGCATCATTTCTAGATTTGTAGTACTTTGTTGCAGATAAGGGCGAACCTCTTAGGACAAGGTAGGGCGGCGGCCCTATCTTGATTTTTGGCGAAAATATTTATATGCACATGTTTTTCAGAACAATTTGAGTTGTTTGCACGTCAAAAACGAACTTTGTATGAGAAAGTTATGCGTATTGTAGTAAGCACTGCGCAAAATTGATTTCGAACCAAAAACAAGGACTATATCTAGTCTAGTCGGAAACCAACTCTTTTTCATTGCAATGGCGAATGTTCACTCTAACAAAACCCGAACCTAAACATGTCCTTTGTGTTGTATTTAAGGAGGGTTTGTGGATATTTTGGGCAGCTCATGGGTGAGTGTTAATAAAGTTGCTCGTCTTACAAAGATTTATCATGAAAATTTCTCTAATTATGAGTATAGGCATATACAAAACCTTGAGCTATCATTATTCATGCAAAGAATTGAAAAATCTTAGAGATTCTCTTGATGTTTTAAAGGCATTATGTGATGAAAACAGTTGGAAGGGACTTTGTGGGCTAGAAAGATCATCAAGACCGAGTTGCGCAAAACGATGTTTATGGTTAAATCGAGTGAGGGTTATAATCTTTATCAAAAATTATGGAAGTTTAATTTACCGTTGATACGTTTTTAGCTTCTACTTATATTCAAATATGATTATGTTTGTTTTGTACTAAGTGATTATGAATCATATATAGTGTTAATGTCTTGGGCTCTTGGCACTGTTGCAGTATTTGCATCTGATTTTCAGTTCGGCTTACCTTAAATATTTTTCGTTCTTCGCCACTGGTTGCAAGTCTAGTCATCGTCCACTTGGGCGGAAAATCTCAATCGTCATCATCGTTCCACAGAGTAAACAAAACTGGATCTGATGAGAAACATAGAAAAAAGGTTCAGTTTGATCTTTTTGCTACTACAAAAACATTTGCGTTGATTGTTCCATCGATCACGCGTCTCTGTGCTGGCCATGAGATGAAGGGTGACCGAACATCGGCACGAACGAGTCGAGATCGTCGTGGTATGGTACTCGTACACCGAGTGGTCCAACCCGGCGGCGGGATCCACCGCCGGCGCTGCAGAAGAGATCGCCGCCGAGACCACCTCGCCGAGCTCCGACGATACAACGGGGTAGTAGCCCAGCCCGGCCGACGTCGTCGTGGCCGGCGAGACGAACGATGCCGGGGAGAAGCAGCCACCTCCGGCCGGCAGCTGCTCATTACCGTCGCACTCTACCGGCGAGAAGCCCGCGGACGCGGCGTAGGGGAAGGAGAAGGCGCCAGCAGTGGAGACGTCGTGGCCGTGGAAGGACGAGGAAGGCGGCGGCAGCCCGTCGGTCTCCACCCTGAGACCGTTCTTGAAGCTCGCGAGCAGCTGTATGTCCGGGTACTCGTGCGGCGGCAACATGCGCGGCGGCGAAGGGTGCCCGCCGTCGTGTGCGGCGGCAGGAGGAGGAGGCGCGGAGGAGTGGCGCTGTTTCTGGTGGCAGGTGTGCTCGCCCTGGTACGTGACGTCGAACACGGCGAGGTCGTCGTCGGAGCGCTGCACCTGCTTCGTGGCGGGGCAGCTCTGCGCGTTGCGGTACGTGCACCGGTAGTAGCCCCTGCGCAACGGCCACATTGGTCGTGTCAGTGTCACAAACTAAAAGCTACTTTGTCTGAATTGGATTGGCACATTATACAGAAGACAAACTTTGTCTTAGTTGAGACTGAAGCGAAATAATATGAAATGCTAATACGCAAGTCTGAATATCAACCTTGGAAATTTGGCGCCGAGGATGTCCTTTTGGCCGTACTTCCGCCAGCTGAGCCCGTCATCTGGTGTGTACTCCAAATTTGCTTCTGGTATTCGGAATTTTTCTGTCCATCTTGGCAGGCCCTTCCTGTACATGTGTATGATTTCAGGACCACGGAAATCAACGATCAATTGTTGAATTTTTCGTTGACTGGTGGAAATGCTAAAATGTCCAACTATTGTGCCCGTTGATTATGATTGATCATAGATGCATGCATACTTTTTGACCAAAGCACCAAGGAACCACTTGTGCCATAATTACTCTCTGCCGCTTTCTAGAATTCTAGTCTGCACATTCGTGCGGTTAAGTACCTTTCCAAATATATCTGAGAATAAGTTCAGAATTATACTATTATCTTAGAATTTATTTCATAAAAGAAATTTTCGGAAAGCCGCTTCTGAAATGATTTCAATTGTGAAGGGATGGGAGAAAAAGTGCGATGTAATTTGTCCTTGCTAAGGCAGCCAGCAAACTATATGTCAAATCCCTTCGTCCTTCAAAAGAGTGTACTTTGAGTTTTCTTGGATGGTTAATCTTTCTTACATTTAATCGTGTTTATACAAAAACGGACTAACATTTATGAAACAAGTTAGTATCATGAGACTTATGATGAAACATTTTTTCATCATATAACTATTTGGTTCATAAATATTGGTATATTTCTATATAAACTCAGTCAAAGTTTGCGTGAGTATGTTGAAAGACGAAATAGGTAACCCAATTTACGTCACAATAATAGTAGCCGTAATTACATCTACTAACTAAGTGGACAAATGAACCAAGAAAGACCTTAACGAGAACTACTCTTTTATCTATCAATGGCATCTCAATGGAGCACTCTCTATATATTTGATAAATTTATTGTTTAAAGAAGTACAATTGGTTCCATGAAAAAAACCGATAAATTTCTTCGGCACTATTTTCTTGGAAGCACATGAATAGTAAAAACACAGGGTTGATTCTACATAATCGAAAGGCTACATGAATTAGCATTGGATCATCCAATATCCTACAAATTCTTCAACAGAAAATCTCTTGACTTTTTAAGAACACATTTAACTTTATAGCCATTAATTAGATGGAATGTCAACCATCTTATGTATAGAAAATAATAAAAAAGGGAGCATCAAAAACTTATTCTATGTAATACATATACAAAAGTATTGTATTATTAACCTAAAAAGGTACATAAGAACGGGAATAATAAAGCCTACATCAATCCTCAAAATTAACATTAAAAGTTGCAATACAAAATTACAATTTCATCATAAGAAATGTTCAATAAATCGATGATTAAAAAAAACTTAAGTTCGCTACAAATGTGAACTAGTATATTTGTCTTGCTAGTAATTTGGAACTTGTAATGCAAAACAAATATATATTGAACGAAATGTGTGTTATTCAAATATAAACAAAAGACAACTTTATAAATGTATCATTGTTCCATTCAACTAAAAACCACCTTATCCATTTGTACATACAAAACTTCGTCCTATGGTAACATTTTGTTCATCTAGTAAAAATATGTATTGTTTGTTTTCAGAGTTCGGACAAATGTTAAATCTTACGCAGATCACAATGTTAGGTCAACAAGTCTCGACATCGAACGAGAAATAAGAAATTCTTGGCCGACTGAGAATCAGCGAAATAATTTGCTCCAAATTAATTCGTGGGCTTGGGATCTGTTTGTTTTCGGATGATTAAGACTATTCGATTCAACCAGACGAATGTCGTTACTCCAATCATCAATCCTTAAGTAAATGAAAAATTAGCCGGGACAAACATGCATGTGAAGCATTTTTAGTGGTACCTGCTAGGCTAGCTAACTGGCCATCTCCGCAAGCAGAAAACTAGCTGCGACGTGCCACGTGTCTACATAGCATTTGAATCATCGTATCGAACATACGCACCTTCTCTTGCAAATGCCTTGGCGCTCTTGCACCTGCGTCGCGACCCCGCCTGCACCGGAGCTCTCGTCGGCCGACCGAGGCGAGTCGTTCCCGAGGCGCCGCCATGAGCCGCCTCGATGGCCTTGGCGACGGCGATCGCCTTGGCAAACGTGCTCCGCAGCTGCCGCGCCACGCCCCTGCAGCAGTACTTTTCCGCTGGAAGAGGCAGCTGGTCATCGGCGGCCGGCGGCAGCTCGCCGAGGAGCCGCCTCGCCTGCTCCTCGCCGTCGGCCAGGATGCTCAGCAGCAGATGCATGCTGTCCCCTCCTCCACCCTCCTGCATGGCTTGCAGCTGGTGTATGGCAATGGCAGGTTGACAGGAGGAACTAATGGTTTATGGAAGGATCACTGCAAGTTCGACTAACTGTAGGAGACAATGCGTAAGATACGATGTGGTGACCATTGGAGTTAAGCTGGGGTTTTGGGGCATATATGCTGCTCCACATCTGATCTTGACTTTGACCGATTGACCGAGTTAATTTTACTCCATCATTTTTATTTTATTGTGGTTCCTTGGGTGCCTGTCTCCTCTTTGACTAGTCTTTTGGTCCTCATACTTAACATCGTACGAGAAGGCTGTGCTAGCTGGACGGAAATTGCTAGGTGTAGTGAACAAGGTTCGAAAGATTAGGAATTTTGTTTAGTGGAGACGAAATTCCTGGATGATCCCTTGTACTTAGTGCGAACATTCTGTTAGTGGAGTAATAATTAAGATGAATATGCTAATTATTTTGCCTTTTTGTTTACTTTTGTAACCGGGAGTTTGCTTAGAAATATCTTACAGGAAACTCGGAGAAATACTATGAAAATGACATACGAACCTGAAGCCTGAAATAAACGAGTAAAAAAAACCCAACTTGCAAGCTAGCAGAGGAAGAACAGTAAACGAAATGAAGTGCGATGGTCTAATTTTGTTCAAACTGAAAGCTCGACGATAGTACAATGGAATTTCGGCAGCAATATGCATAGTGTGACTGTGATAAGGACATGTCTGATGTCTCTCTGCCGTTTAGTTGATAACTCTCTCTTTCGAGTTGGCACTCACTTGCCATGGACTGCTTTCTAAAAAGTTGAGTGGAATTAAGAATGTTTCAAAGCTGGGACAGTGTTGACTGCTGACCATTGATTCAACACTCCAAATTTATTGGTCCAGAGGATCACAAAGATAGAGGAGAGCAAGTAGAGCACAATAATATTGGTGGGATACAGCAGGTCAACAACTGCAGAAGATTCTGAAGAACTGACCAAGAATCTTCAGTTCAATCCTGTCTCCGCGTATAGAGCAGCGAGGGAAAGTGACGCAGGCGTCAGGACCTGTGCTGACGCTGCCGTGCTGACCGGAGAAAGCCGCACAGAGAACAGTACTTTGCCATTCAACCAAACAGGAAACCAAAACTCCGAATAAGATTCACGTGGAATAGATTCTTAAAAAATATGGATTCACATGTAGCAGGTGACGTGTGAAAAAGTAAAGAAGAGCATCAACATAAGTCTTGTATGAATCAATTAATTTACATGTGCGTTCTGATTCCGTCGAGCCGTGGGGACTAGAGAAATCCATTTTGCTGCTCGGCAAAATGGTCGCTCTCTTTTCCGATAAATGGTCGCTCTCTTACTTCATGCTCTTGTAGAGCGCATCGATTGTCCCCTGGACATAGGACGTTCGAGGAAACATATCAGCTAACTGATGTCGGTTACACATACTGCATGTACTTTGAAAAAAGAAGGGCACTGTAAGCTGAAATCGAGGAAAAAGTTTGATATGAGATCTAACCTGGTAGTATTTGAGCATTTGTGGCCGTTTCTTCTTGTATGTTGGGGTGATAAGGTCACGCTCCATGTCAAATGGTAATGGGTCAAGATGGATGGCCCTTACGAACTCGAAGCCTTTCAGCTGGCACGGGTAAAACAATGGGAATGTGTAAATAGTAACCCTGAAGGAAAACGTGGAACAAACAGTGAGTGGCGGATATGTAAGAGAAGACGCTTTACCTTCTTTTCCTTGGCAATCTTTGAGAGTTCTGCAAGAAAATGCTCTTTGGTTTTCGAGTTTTCACATAGCTCAACCAAGCTTCCAGAAATGCCATTCTGTCCTGCCCAGTGTTCAAGCGCTTGCTGGTTGGGGTTTACAACAGCAATAAGAGAAGATTCGAAACTGTTCCCATATACCCATATCTGAAATTGATCAGCAGAAAGAATGAAAATTGAGATGAATGGTCGATGAATTGGATACAGAAAATACCAATATATTTCTTGCATATATGCCCTACTTTTTCGACACAAGTGTGCTGAGTAGCCTCTCAGACAACTCACACAACATAATTCGAGAAACCACTATTTTCATTTCCATGCAGTTTCAGGGATCAACATTTATGCATGTTTGAATATATGCCCATAATGAAAGACTGTAGTGATGGTGTTATGATCAAAGTTATAGGGCTCAAGAAATTAAGCAAGAAATATTATTATGTATCCGACTAGCTTCCAAGCTAACTACAAAGTGTGCTGAGAATATCTATGTATACTGACGATTTCAGCAAGACACTGACATCAGCAGTCATCACACTGTATTAACTACAAAGTTATCTTCAAACTAACACTTCAATTACATATGTTCAAAATTAGGTGCTGTAGACAACACTTCTATAGAGTATATGGGCAGGAGAGTAGGACCTAACATAGTGAAGACACAAACTGAGACCTCCCTAAGTGAACAATTGAGTAGGTACTTACCGAATCAATCTCTGGAAGAACACCATAGATATTCTCTAGATTTTCCACTGCAACGTATTCTCCCTGTGAAAGCTTGAATATGTTTTTCTTTCTGTCAATGATTTTCAAGGCTCCGTTTGGTTGCCACTCACCAACATCCCCTGCATTTTTATTTAACGTACAGTCATCATCTGACATATACTAACTTATGATATTCAGCTATGTAAGAAAGTTAACTAACGCCTCGTGTTGAAACTGGGATATCGCTAACCTGTGTGAAACCATCCATCAACCATGACTTCCTGTGTTAGGTCCTCCCTTTTGTAGTATCCAGAGAACAAAATGCCTCCCTTCACGCATATCTCCCCACGGGGAATGCTTGACAAAGCATCATAACCCATCTCTGAAACTGACTCAAGGCGAACTTCCGTATGTGTAATTGGTGGGCCAATAGTCCCAAGCATGGAGAAATCATTTGGTAGTGCAACAAAAGTTCCCGCACAAGTTTCCGTGAGTCCTAAAATTGGAATTGTGCAAAGTTTTATTTAATAATACTTCTGTCAATAGATAATATGTTCCAATCATTTGAAGGCCTTGCCTATGCTTAATGAAGGAACTGATACACCAAAGATGCATACCGTATCCTTGAACAACATATGCACATGTCACGACCCTCAAAAATTCTTCCACCGCTACAGAAAGAGGAGCCCCGCCAGATATGATAATACGTAATTTTCCACCCAGTCTTTCTTTCACCTTGAAAGATAAATAGTATAAGCACTATGTAAGAAAATAATATACACATGGAGTTGCATTTAAAATTCCAATTCTATCAGATAAGTAAACGATTGCGTCAAGTTGTACCTTGCTGAAAACTAATTTGTCAAATAACGGAGATGCCTTCTCATGTTTAATTCCTTTCTTCATGCCGTCCAGTTTCCTGTCAATTTGATAATAATTACCGACCGAGAAATTCCACCATGATTCATGAATATCACAAAATTTCTTGAATGCATAAGACGAGAAAACAATGAAACCTTAAGAACGTCAAAGGACGTAGGAAGAACATCACAAGAAAATATGTGGCCATAAATATCAAACAAGACATGTGCTCTTCCAATAAAAAGTTATCAGTATCAACCATGTACAAACTTACAGTTTGTATGCAACATTGAATAAGGTTTTCTTCAATAGGCCACCAGATGCAATCTTGGTTGTAAGACCTACATAAAAGCAATGAATGCATCAAATATTGGTCAATGTCACATTATAGCAAGCACAACTAGACGTTACATATAATCTTCCACTGAACCTCTTCATTACATGCAGTCCCTCTCTGTATAGTTCAATAGCTAGTAGATAACATAAATTTAGTCTGTCTGTTTCCTTTTCAGACTTATTAACTTTTTCGTTCTACAAAAGACATCTGCTTCAGCCATTAATAAAGTATATGGCATCGTCACTTGCTCCAGAAAAAGCTATGAGTAGAGTTCGGCACATATACAACTTTTACTAATGCATTTAGAGATCATGAAACGAAGATAAAGTAGTAATCTAAACATGTTGGCATCATTGATAAAAGAATACCATACATAAGAGAAACTTATTCAGTTATACTTTTTATGCAGGCAACAAAAAATGTTCTGCTAAATGATAAAATAACTGGCTGGTTATAAATATCTAACAATGTTAACAATTAAATCTGGAGCTTACCTGAATATATTCTGTCAAGTACACGTGGTACAGCACAAAATACTGTTGGTTTTAATGCTGCAATGTCGTCGACCAACAACTTAACATCCTACAGATGCATGGAAACTAACTTTAGTATGAACCTGTTGATTACTTGAAGGTAAATAAGGAATGTTGACAAGACATACCCCACGCCAGAATCCAATTTTTGCTCCATGAGCAATGAACACTTCCTCAAACATTCTATCGAAGATATGAGCTAGTGGAAGATATGACATGTAAACATCATCTTGATCGAACTGCAAACACAAATCGGAGAACAATCAACATGGGTTGTATGATTCAATGAAGCGTGTGGTAGCTATATATCAAGATTCTATACTTACAACTTCACCAATAGATTGGATTACTGAGTCAGCACCAGTCAGGTTAATAAGAATGCTTTCATTTGATATCATAACACCTTTAGGGTCTCCTGTTGTTCCACTTGTGTACATTATTGTGCAGATGTCAGATTTCTTCTTTTCAGGAAGATCAACATGATGATCTCCACCCTACAGACATGTCAGACAAAAATATTTAAGGTAAATGACTAAATGTACAATAATTCAACAGGACGCCATACTCCAAGACCATATGTTATGAATGGAATGAACTTCAACTGTTTAACTTTTCAACCTAGATGGTCTTGAACTACAAGTCAATAAAAGGGACTAATAACATTCACATAATTTCTCGTCTTGGTTGTGCAACATGCTATTATAACACTCATGGATAATGCAGATGCATATTATGTCACATATAACACATATATTTAAAATAATCTTCTGGCCTTTGGAGGGAATATTAAGGATCTTTTGACTTTTAGGCAGCTCCAGGTCTAGAAAAACAAATGCAAGAATAAACATGACATATGTCATATCCCATATCCACTTTGAGATGGGCTGCATTGTTATGAGAAAGTTAGCAATTAATATTTAACTATAATGAGTAGGAATCAAATGAGGCAGAAGACGGTACTTTGACTATTCTATAATCAAGCACTCCATAAATTCCTACGGAAGCACTTGAGATAATATACAAGTAAGCTGGCTGAAGACCAAAGCTAACCATGATTAGGAATTCCTCCCACGAGTAAATGGACAGCCCATGGTTCTTAGCTTCCTCTTTTTGGTCATTTGTGACTCCTCCAAAGCTGACAATCGCTGCAAATGAGAGAGTAATAAATCTATAAAAAACCATAGTGTTGAAGCATGTAATCAGTCGATATTACACATATTGAAATAACTTACATTTCAAATACTTTGAAGTGGCATGAAAGGTTTTCAAGAGCTGTATAAAATGAAAGCATTAGAAATAAAGGGTTAGGAAGCATAAAACAAATAGTAAACTACTCCAGATTTTTCATACAGCAGTAACACTACTTGCAAATCTTCTCTTCTAGACAAATTTCCTGAAATCGTGTGTTGTATCAATTGGTCTTTAGGACTGTCAGGATAAACAAAAATCGAAAATACTTCCATTGGACAGAAGTGAGACCTAGGCAAGTAGGCACTAGCCATATCAATCGGTTGGCGAACCAACCAAGATCCGAAACAAAAAACGAATATATGAAGCTAACGACCTGTAGAGTTCACCCGGTTGTGCGAGGTTGTCGACCCGGGGAGGAAGCGCCTCGGTGGGGAACAAGCGGCCAAGCGGGGACCGCCTGCGGCGAGATCCCATCGCGCTCGTCCATACCATTGCGACGAAGCGCGCCATCCACTGCACAGAGACCCCGGCCGGCAAATCGCCGGGCAGCGAGACGGGCACAACGGCGTGCCGTTGTGCGTGCGCCGGAAATTCCACTGGTGTTCGCCGTCCATTCGTCACGGCCAAGGCCTCAATGCGCGATCCTTATGGGCCGAGGCGAAAAGACGCTAAAAACTACACAGGCCGATTATTTCCAACTCAGAGAGCCCAAATAATATTTTCTTATACGGCCCAGTTGAGCGTCAAATAATCAAAATCACTATTCATGTTGAAATTGTTGTTCACCCAAAATGAATATGCGCTCTGAGTTGGAAACCTACATGTTTATGGAAATCACATTCCCAACATACTATGTTTTTATTGAAAAAAATTGAGAAATTTGGGATGTGGTTTTCTACAAATCACATGATGGCTCACACAAAATTTACCTTGTCTCATCACGTAAGGGCTTAACTTGAATGAAGCTTGAACAATACTATGAAATTATAACGGGGTGTCTCTTTTTGGTACTTACACTAAAAAACATTATTATTAAATAGAGTAGCCACCATTAGTTGGTTCATTACCTCTCCAATCTTCCTCTCTTCCACAAAAGCAATCTGGAGTTCGGCATGGCACGTGATAAATTCCACTGCGTTAGCACCTGCACAAAAAGAGCAAGGACAAAGAGAGTCATTAGCAAAACAAAAAAAATTGAGCAAGATATTTAATCAAACTTGCGCATTGAAAGTGCAGCTGCAGATTAGCATATATTCATCTCTCGTGGTGAGGATGGCATGTACCAAGAGTGTCGTAGAGTGGCACGCAGCAAACTCCAAGAGCATGGCAAGCCTGCATGTGATGGTGAAATTAATTATTTTATAGTTAGCAAAACATAATTATGCATTGCTGAGATGGATGATTATCTAATTTAATTACCTCCATGCTGATGATCCATTCTGCGCAATTTGCTCCGTAGATTCCAGCACGTTCACCCTGAAAAACATAATTCGCTTGATTTCCACTTTCTTTGTGAGGATCGACTACTGTAGGGACACGACGTTTCGGGTTACAGGTGCAGATGCACCATTGTGTAAAATATTTTTATTTTTATTTTTAAATGTCAAAAATTCCAAAATCAAATTCTGATATATACATCAGGACATTTTGTGTTAGGACAAAAAAATCACGAAGAAAAGACATTTTTGAGACATTTTTTTGTCTTTTTTGCATAGGTCATAAAAAATATCTTTTCTCCGCTAAACTTTTTATGCTAAAATAAAATGTCTTGAAATATATCCGAAGTTTTTTTTAAAATTTGTTAACATTTTGAAAAAAATTAAACGGTGGGTGCATCTGCACCCATGAGCCGATATGGATTTCCGTTACTATAGTTCTATTACTGTTTTCAGTAGTAGACTACTATATAAGAGAATCTCAGTACAACTTGCGAACAATTTTTTTGTTGGCATTAAAAATCCCATATGATAATCACATTGAAGGATCGGGATGGAAGATACGGTATCTACGGAGAACGTTCTGGTCAACAGCTGGGAGCTTAACAATGAGATGCCAGCCATGAGAAGGTTCTAATCAGTGGCGGAGCTAGGCTCTAGGACCAGTGATGTCAATGCACTGTGCCACTTTGTACTTCTAGGGGCTGATGCATAAATTTTGAAAAAATTAATGGGCATTTGGAAATTCTGTGATGTCAAGCGACATCATAAACTGTGAGCAGCTCCTAATGAAGACTAGACTATTTCAACAGGGAGAAAGCTTCAAGAGTGGACTTTCTCCGCATCCAGACAAGCCTTGATGTGATAGGTAATACTCTACGAAAGTTTGGTTGAACAAGCTTATCTGGAAGGTACAAGTCACCGTACATTACTAAAGCCAAATCTTCTACTTCCAGGCTGCGCTAGCCTAATAAATAAGAAAACTTCCAAAATTCGCATGTATTAACTTCTTCAACGGAACATCCAGCCTAAGTAACCGGTATTAATTGTTAGTGTACACCCTAGCTCATTGTCTAAAGAAAGGAACTTAGGGTGTGTTCGGTTTGAGTCATCAGATGGAATGAGATGGGTCGGACCTGCACCTCGGACTAGTTCTTGTGTTCGGTAGAAAGTGGAACCGGAACCCACCCATTCCTAAAAATGGCATATTCCACTCAGATGCGGAATTTGCTCATTCCACGGATTCGGCGGAATTACCTGGTTCCGCCTCTCTCTCTCTCCCTAACTCTGTCTCCTGTCAGGTCGTCCTCTCTCTCCGCTGAAACCTGTCCTCGTTTCTTCCTCCCGATCTAGACCGGCGGGGCGACCTAGCGGCGGGCCGGCCGGGCTGCTAGCAGACGACGAGCGACTTGCATAGAAGTTGATTTGGATTTGTACTTCTGGTCGGTAGAAGTCAATAGCAGATTTGGATGTTGTTTTGGGGTGTTAATTCGGATGTTTATTGCTAGTATGTAGTAAGTTAGTGACAAATACTAATTAAATTAGATTATATTTCCTTGATTGATTCTCATTCTTCCTCTCCAACCGAACATAGGAATAGAATCAACCCATTCTATTTTTACATCTACCGAACATAGGAATGGAATCAACCCATTCCCTGAGAATGTAATCATGACATTCCATTCCATTTGGTTCTCGAACCGAACACACCCTTACTCCTCAGCACACCGAGAACATATCTAGTGCTCCAGCCCCTTTGGATGCTACGTGATTCCAGGCATATTACTACCGTTAGATTAAATCGGACGGACAGCACAGCTGCAGACTAGTCTCCTTGCGTAAAATTTGCCATCCACCCCCATTGTTTCGATTCCTCGTGCAAAGCAGACCAGGAAGAGAGCTCACAGCAGTCAACGCCCCAAATCTCCTCTAGGTTAGTGAACCACGACGCGGCCGTGCTCGATCTGCCGCCACGGAGCTGGACCAACAGGCACCGGTGCTAGGGAGTCGGCCGGCACCGTCGCTCTAGCTCGACCATACGGATGAAGATTTAGCAGCTGCAGCTCGCGAGGCCGGCCGCCGGCACTGTCGGTCAGTGCCGCCACTCTAGCTTAACTACACGGATCCATCCTTTTTGCTCCTGTATCAAGATTCTGTACATAATTGTTCTCTCGAATTAGATTGTAACTTCGTATCCGCAGAATTTTCTTCTTTACATTCTTCTGTTCCAGATTTGAATACAAGCCTTTTTTTGATGTATCGGCTGATCTGTTTATTGATTAAGAAAAATCTTCAGAGAACGAATACAGAAAAAAATAACCTTGCTTGATTAATCAACAGTTCTCGAATGTGGTCCTTTTAATGGCGATGCATGTTCTTCCTTCGCTGACATATTTCAGTTTGTAATTTATACTACTACCTCCGATCCATATTAGTGGGCACAACTTTATCGTGCGCGAGGGGAGAGAGAGGGGGTCCAGAAATCAAGGATCATTTCTCACAATTCGGAAGGATGCAGGAACTGATATGCAAATGTGCCATGGTAGGTGGCAGAAGTAGATGCATGTTTGATCCTATCCCTTGAATCAGATTGTAGGGTCCGGATTGCTGGGAAACTGGTAGCACAACAAGACCGTGTAGTACTGGATATGTTCTCACACACCTCAGCACACCCTAGCTGGGTTGGCACGTCGTCAGAAGATCATGCATCCAGGCTCCAGCTAATTATTTAACCAATTATATATGAGTGAGTAATTATGTGATGTGATTACACACCCATGATTATATTCCTACAGAGAAAACAGGACATATCCATAACAAAACTATATTTGAAACATTTTAGGAATTTGATGATGTTTGGAATCTTCTTTTCCCATGCATGCTGCTGGATGGATAGTAGTGATACGCACTATTGCATCACCCTGATCTTACAGCCATGCATGTGCAAGGTTGACTATCCAAAATTTAAAATTTACTACAGCATAATTGGGATGCAATTAACTCACACACAGATACTAATTCCTTATCGCGATGATCTTAAGGTACCTGTTTGACTCCGGATTTGCTCATGGAGGTGGCCAGCTTCATCACAACGTCGTACGCTTCCTTGTAAGTCACCCAGGCGTAGTCACCGGCGTTGCCATCAACAACCGTGCGAGTACCGAGCATCGGGTTGCTGGGGTACTTCTCCACCGAAGCGCTGCGAAAGATCAGTTGCAACCGATGGATGCATGGTGGATCAGTGGCGTCGTCGAAATCAATAAGTTCGTGGAGGTGCTAGGCTGCCTTCCGGCGAGGTGGGAGCTAGGGATTGCGTATGCTCACCGGAAGAGATCCCAGCAGGAGTCGAGGCCCGCCGGCGATTGCGTGAGGCCGGCGTCCTTGGCCAGCACGTTCCGGTACGTCGGCCCGGCATTCACCGTCGCGCCGCCCGACTCCGCCAAGAACTTCATCGTCTCCGACGACTATTCGAGAGGGAGAGAATCGTAGAGATCAGAGAAGGTAGCTGGGTGCCAGAGATTGGAAACTACTGTAGTTTATATATAGTCGTTGGGACTTGGGAGATGTGGTGTAGACAATTCCAAGTGCAAATTGATCGCATCGCAATCCACTTAAATACTGCAAAATTATGTCGAAAATAATCCGTACAGGCAACCCACCAATCCCCGGGTGCTAGGTCGCAACTCGCCAAAATTGATGGCAATTTGGTTGTGTTTGACTATATGACATTCACATGGAGAGCTGAAAAGAATACCGTACACGATCGGTTAATTAGCTGGTCGAATCAATGTCTTTTAATTTTTTGTACATTACTGCACGGTCACCAACCCCAAATTTGACTTGATCCTTGGGCAGCTGCCGCAACGCTACACCGTATAAAACTGCCATGTCAGATTGTTTGCTTAGATGGAACAGTACTTAAAAAGAAAAGGAAAAGAATCCTACTAGATGGAACAAATCCAGATAGCCACCTATTTACTAGAGTGGTGTTTTGTAGCCCGAGCTAAAACAAAAAACAAAGATTGCATTTTTAAGTTTTAAAAAATTCAGCAAAAAATCACAGACGTAGATAGTAATATGATCTACAAGTGTGTAAATTTCCAACTCGAAAGGCTGGACAAAAATGAAAAATGGGTGATCTGAGTGGTAAACAGTACACAGTTTCAGAAATTTGAAATTTGGTCAGTTTTGTCTTTTTTGTGCAGTCAAGAATAATACGAATTTTGGATTAAAAAATTTCATACTGGTAGATCTCGATATTATATAGATGTAGGATTTTTGTTTCAAATTTTTTGACACTCAAAATGCCGATTTAGAATTTTGAAAAAATGAGCTATATGTAGCTCGAGCTACATTAGCATTTTCCGCCTATTTACGCACGTCCACGGCCGCTCCGGGGGCAGTTAAGGGGAAACCTAGGCTTCACCACCCCACCCAGCCGTCTTCCTACCCCAACACCAATCCCTGATGCCGCTGGATAATGCCGAGCAATAAAGCCTCCCGACAGATGGTGTCGGTGGGCTCTCGTCCCTCCCGCTGAGGGGACCTCCGGAATACTGTGACATTCGGCCTTAGACAACGTCATGCTAAGCAGAGCTTGGAAACCGGTGCAGAGGCTTTGGAGCCTTTTCATGGTGGCATGACTGTGGTGGTGGCCGTGAGGTAACACGATGACTGCCTGTGAATCTAGGGTGACCGTGACCGTGAAGACGATTGAAGGCAATGTCACCAACGATGACCGTGACTGTGACTCACGGTATGGCTGTGCCTTGATCTGAGGAAAATCACAACAGATTCCGCCGTGTAGACTAGGGTTGGCGTGTAGTCACGGTTTTGAGTAGAAAGCGGAAGGATTTTTTTATAGAGGATCCCTCTTTTTTTCCAGTTCATCATCTATCGATAGCGAGTATGACAAGACTATCGATAGCTTGACGTGGTTTCGCCGTTGCCTACACCTCTCATCGTCGCTTGTGAACACGCTCGTACGGAAATTGTTTTGGTCGTGTAGTTGATTACATCAGACCGTTCATGTGAGCATCGGTTGGAAGGTCCAACATTAAGAACTAACATGTTTTGCTATGTCGTGTTATGTGGATGTCGTGCATGAGGTTTATACGGATTCATTTCCGAGTGGCTAGCTAGGGCGCGACACATAAATGCAGAAGTATTAGCGTTTATCCGTGTTAGGCTCCCACCTCGCCGCCGGCGATTCGCGTGATTCCCCACCTCTGGCGGCCGCTCTGGCGGCGGGAGGATGGGGAATCGCCGGATCCCGGCGTGTACATAGTGTAGGTAGCAGTAGGTTGCTAGCTGGCGGCGCTGGGGAGTTGGTGGCGTGGCCGGAGTGGCTTTTGGAGGCGGCGGTCCTCTCCTTCGTGGTTGGTGCTCCGGTGGAGGCCAGCAACAGATCTGCCGTCTTTGCGACGCTCGCGTCTCCTCGGAGGCGTGCTGCGTCTCGTCCCCGTGCCGGAGTCCGTGTGGTGGTGGATCCGGCTTTTGAAGATCTAGAGGGAGCTGTTCGTGTTGACCAAGCTAGCATCGTCGTCTGGCGCGCAGGATGGAGGTGCTTCGGCACCGAGGAGCGTCGCCTTCCTGGCTGCAAGGGGGCTCCGTCCAGTCCAAGCAAAGCGTGGTGGAGCAGCGGCGGGTTTCGCCGGCGTGTCGTGCTACGTGACGAAGACGAAGCTGGGGTTCAGGAGGACCTTGTTGTAATTTTCTTTGTTTCCTGGACTTTTCTGTATGAATCTTGGTTAATTTGATGTAGCTCTTTCTGCGCAAAAAAAAGTCAAAATGGAATGAAGGTGGTGGTCAAGTAGATGCAATGACACACCTGTTGACGAGGTTTGGTTGTACTTCTTCAATACCGGGACTAGAGCGTCGGGGGTGAAAAACCTTGGTCTGACCTTCATTGGTCATACCTGGCAATAGGGCTGGGCCGACAAAATTTCGGGCCCTGTGCAAACTTCGCAAATCCGAAGAAAATTGGTGGGATATGCTGGGCAATAATCCAGACACAGGGGACTAACGAGTCTGAAAGAATTAACTCGCCGGCCTGGACAGCTGGGATTGGGCTGCAATCCAGACGAATCCCGACATCTCGGGTTAAACGAACGAGGCTAACTCGGATACCGCAAAGTTCGAATCAACGATGGACGAAGTAAGACTCCAGATATATCGTCTTGGAAAGAAAGGATATATCTAGGCTTCAATAGCATAACTCCATATATATCCTCTTGGAAAGCTAGGTTATCCTTTGATTTTATCCCTACATTGTAAATCTAGCTCAGAATCTCCGATTCTTCGGATTGTTCTAACAGGATGGCTTCTTAGCCTCCACTCTTGTAAATATATAAAACTCTGATTTATTAACATGAAAATAGTAGGGTTTTCCCCTACTGTTCAAGGTTCAAAAAACCGAAGGACGAAGCTACAAATGTGTACATTTTTCGGTTACAAAATTTTCAAGTAATGTCACATTTAGTGGTAAAAAATATGGATCTCCTTTGATCTAAGAAAGGTAATCAATATGTGGCGTTTCGACTTCTTGAACTGTAGGTTGCAATTGGGATAACATTGATGTCCTATTCAACAAAAGCAAAACTGCCAAGTAAAGTTGGCAGCAATGATCAATCACGAGTCAAAAAGGGAAGTGACTTCTTAACAATATCTTGGATTGTGTATGAGAGGAAGAAAATTAATTACCTTCTCCCAAAGATTGTTGACAGGAAACAAACTAAGTTTCCAAAAAACGTTTGAGAGGAGACAAATGCATGGTACAAGAATCTTCATTCCAAAATTCTTTACAGATTATTCTTTGCTAACTGCGTGTTAGCGTTCAATCAGATTTAGCCCAGCACTCGGCCTAGTTTCAGACGTTTATCCGCACACGGCCCAGCTACAAGAGGAGAACATATTTCATCCCACTAGTTGACATGTACGTGAAACGCACGTTTTCACAATTAAATGGACCAATTTTATTAGGATCCATATGGATTACTTCTTCTACACTTTTTCATTCTTATATTTTATATTGAAAATAGAATCATGCATGCTTATGTAAGCATCGTGTAGCACACAAATATCATACAGAAGCCAACGGAACTCGTGTGCGGCGTCACTGATGTCGTGAAATATGCCCTCGGCCCTGACGGATTCACGTGATACTCGTCGAAACTACACCCGCGGGCAAAGAAGGAGGAGTTTCAAAGACCTTGGTAGGAGGAAGTATTTGAGAAGGATTTTTAAAATCCTAGTTCCATCCAGAATGTATCCTATATGTGAGACAGACTCAAAATATAATACCATTCAAATTTCTGGATGACACAAATTATGCAGATGCTTCAAGCCCTGCGAAAAGTTTGAAATCTGAGAGACGACTTACACACTAATGTTCGGACCTATAATTTTTGAACCTAAGTTTGCAAACAATAGCGATCTCGTCCAGATGATAATATGAATATATTAGAGAAGGATTTTGTAAATACTAGTAGAATGCCGAAACGTAGCTTATTAAAAAAATGTGAACTGAGAGAAGATTTACACATTAATGTACAGACTAAGAACATGCATGGATTTGTTTCTGAAACTCAGGAGTAAAAAAACCAATTCACGGAATGCCTAAATCTGTTGCAAGAGCAGCTACTTCATAAAAAAAACCGCGATTAGCAGCAACGTTAACAACAACCAGCTACATCATCGGACTGCTCCAACTGCTAATGGAAAATCTCCGAGCGACTGACGTCTGCTGATGCTGCTGCTCCGCTCGACATTGAGGAGCTACGATCGAGTCTGAGAGGTGTCCTGTTAGCATAGCCAGCATGAGGAGCAGCCAGGCTGGAGGTCGACAAGTCCTGGCATGCTGAGCTCCCGTGAAGCTCGGAGTGGAGAAACAAGGTCCTGTGCGTTTGCAATGCGTAAGAGCATCTCCAAAAGACGCAGTACGCGCCGGCGCGGTATAAATTTTTTGCAGCGCCGCGCTGCGCGCATATTTTGCTTTAGCAGTCGCGCTATAATTTAGCGCACCGCTGTCGCGTTTCAGCAAGCGCGCTAGCATGTAGCGCGCGCGAGACAAATGTGCAACAATATGTGACAAACAAATGAAACATGATGAAATGAAACATCAATCTTCAAACACAAATTATGATGAACAAAATAGCATAGTTCAAATTGATAGCATAGTTCAAATTCATCAATTTACATACAAGTTCATGACAACATAGTTCACACAAACAAATGAAACATGATCAAATGAAACATCAATCTTCATTTTGTTCCTCCTTCTCTTCCTCTTCTTTTTCATCTAGATCTTCTAGAGTTCCATCCATCCCATCCTCAACTCGCGCGGTGTTCCCACTATCTCCAAGTGCACCATCCGAAGACACGGGAGGCACAACGGAACCATTGCCTCCCATGCCTCCCATGCCAACCGGCGGTGCACTCATGGCGCCCATGCCTCCATATGCTCCCATGCCTCCCAAGAGAGAACCAAAAGTCATGCCGCCCATTCCTCCATAGCCTCCCATGGAAGCACCAACGCCTCCATAGCCTCCCATGGAAGCACCAACTCCTCCCATGCCTCCCATGGAAGCACCAACACCTCCATAGCCTCCCATGGAAGCACCAACTCCTCCCATGCCTCCCATGGAAGCACCAACCCCTCCAAAGCCTCCCATCATGTCTCCAAAGCCTCCCATGCCTCCCATGCCTGCCTCCTCCCATACCCATCATTTTCTTTTTCATCAATAGTTGATCACGGCATAGGTTGACATACTCATTTTGCCTCTCATCTAAACGAGATGTGTCCATGAAAAAGAGGTACTTCTCATGTTCCATGATCCTAGCTTGCTCCTCCATTTCAATTTTCTTCTCCTCCAATGCTATCCTCCTCTCCTCCGCCACCACCCTCCTAGCCTCGGTCTCCTCGGCCTTGTGCCGCGCCAACTTCCTCTCCTCGGCCGCATCCTTTCTTGCTTTCACCATTTCCTCCATATGCTTCTTTAGGTCATCTTCTCCTCCTTTCTTCTTCTCTTTTGTGGCTTTAGCTCCAGTTGGCCTTCTTGGATTGGAGTAGGAAACCGAGTTTGGCGTCGGGTGGGCGTCGTCACTAGATCCCTCATCATCCCCAACCAACATCGCATCAATGGTTGGAAAGTTAACCGCATCCAAGCGATCACGCTTCTTCCATTTCTCTTCATCCTTCAACACCTCATAGCAATGGCTCAAAACAAATGGTTTCCCTTTCCTAATCTTTCCCTTCTTGGTCTTCTTATCCTCTCCACGAAACAAGTTTTGTGCAATATTGAGCTACACATAGAAGAGAACAAGTTAGTAGAACATAAAATAGAAGATAGCAAGTTGGTTCACACAAGGAAATGCCGCTTACCCTATCATCCTCATTTGTTCCACTTGGGTTTAGGGCGTCCACCGCCGACATTGCCGCAGTCCACCTTTGACATTCGGAGTTTATCAAGGACCACCGAGACCGAAGAGACCTATTGCTACGGTCAATTCCACTCTTGTTGTGTGTGTTGTAGTACATCATCATCCTATCCCAATATGTGTTCATAGTTTGGGCCGTCGCAACGGCGACATCCAAACACACATTCAACCATGTGTTGCATAGCAAAACATCATCTTCGACGGTGTAGTTGGCCATCCTTCCTCCTTTTGGTGCCTCCATCAAACCCTCACCTTCGTCATCCATGTCTTCGTACTCATGATCATCCTCATGTATTTCATTGGTTTGAGACCAATGAGAACTTTGAGAATCAACACCCATAGTTGTCAAAAATTCATCATCATTGGTACTATAAAAGGATGAGAACTATTCAACTAAACATCTTTGCACATTTGTTTAACAAAGAACAACAAAAAAGAAAGAAAAACCATACCTGGGCATTTCATCGAACGCCATGTGCGCATCGGCGCCCGGCGCAACGAACGCCATGTGCGCATCGGCGTCCGGCGCACCGAACGCTGGCGGAGGAGGCGCAGGCGCAGCTTGCGGCGCAGACGCCCGCGCTGCCGTCGTCTGCTTCGCGCGCTTCGGAGCACCATCCCCCTTTCTCCCCTTCGCCACCGCCGTTGCCGCCGCCATTCGCTTGGAGACGGCTTTCTGCGGCTTCGCAGCCGGTGGCTTACGAACGCCGATGGAATTCGCCCGTGGCGGCATGAAGAGCCCGCGAGCGACCGGAGGTGGTGCGGCGCCGGTGGCGGAGGCGGTCAATCCAGTGCTACGGTTTGCGGCGGCGCCGTCGGACGAGGGGTCGCGGCTGTAGGGAGGGGTCGGGGGAATGTCCGAGCGGCCGTCCATCGCCGGAATTTTGCCGCCGGCGGCGCGGGATAGGGGCGGACGGGGCGAGGGCGCGAGCGCGGGAGAGTTCAGATCTGGCGGTTGGTAGCTCGCGCCAGTTTTCCCTTTCGTCCCGCGCGTTGGAGTGGCCGCTCCAAATTTGGTGCCAAAACTCCCGCTTCGCACCGCGCGCTGGACGCTTTTTCGCGCGCGCGGTCTTTTGGCGCTGCCGCTGGAGGAGTGCATTTGGCACCGCGCGCGCTATAGTGACCGTTTTTTCGGCGCGCGCTCCAATTTGGGCGCCTGTTGGAGATGCTCTAAGAGTCAAAAGTGCACAATCGAGAAATTAATAGCGAACCAGCACCCATCTATTATCCACAACAAAGTACCCATCATTACGAAGCAATTTCTGAAATAAACACAATACCATGGAGCTCGGCAGGTTCGTCCAAAGTCCCAGGAATTTCAGTGGCAGCCTCGCCGTGGAAGCAATTGTGGGAAGAGGGACACGACCCTTGCAACGTCTAGATCCTGCAGGGTTAAAACAGGAAGGAGAAGTGGTGAGTCTCGATGCGCCAGTACGAGCAGCACAGCGCCATGCCATCGTCCGGCACCAACAGCATGGCGCGAGGAGCAGCAGCTGGAAACACTTGCTTTACTCCTCTGGACCAAATCACTCGGTCGCGTGCGTCATGTGGCGGCCCCGACTGCCACGGCTCATGAGAAGCGACGCGTGCGGGCAGGGAGGTGCGGGACTGCAGCATCGTCTCAAGCAGATGGATAAGAAGGAAGCACGTGCGCAGCCGTGACCGGAGGCGCGCGGTTGGAGGCGCGAGGTACGACATGGCCGCAGGTGGCTCGCCGCGTCGGGGCTGGGGGCGGATGGCGAGCCACGTCAGAGCTGGGGTCGGAGGTGCCGCGCACGCGCGCCTGGCTTGCAGCCGGAGGTACCGCGCCAGAGAGGGAGCGCTCGGTGGCGGCGTGCTGGAGAAGAAGGGCCGGCACCGGGTGCGCTAGCGAAGGAGGGCCGGCGGCGGCGTGCAGATGGTGATGGCCGGAGTGGAAGAACAGCCTGGCGGAGAGGGCGCCGAGGCGGTCAGCGAGGAGGGCTGAGAGGACGCACGGCGACAACGGGGTCACCATGGTGCCGAACCAGAGGGTATCGCGCAAGGCGGCGGGCTGGCCGGCCGCGGCTGGAGGAGCTCTCAGATTGCAGCCGGAGCAGCGCGATCGTCGATGGTGGCATAAAAAGGAACGTTTTGTTAGCAGTGGCAAATCCTCGTAATTATGACAAAACGAAAAGATGTGTTGAGTTGTCAAACATTGGAACAAGCTGGACCGTTAACCAAATATTGAAGGGCTCAGATTTAATGTATCAACACAAGTTTGCTCTTTTAATAGTAGTATAGATATAGAAGTATAGATATAGAAAAACCCAGACTGAAAGGATGAGGAATCTCTCCCTTATAAGTTGGGTGTGCCCTCTTCCACTAGGCGAGGTGGGACTAAACTTGAGCTGTCTCCACTGGTCAACAGCAGCCCTAACACTGCGCTGGCAATGTAATGAAAAGAAGAAGAAACGACGCGAAAGATGATCTGTCCACCGCAAACTTTGCGCGTCATCTTATTCGATGTTCTTCGTTAGGCGCTGTAAACCCAATTCATCAGTCATGGAATCCTTCAGAAAAATTAAGGTTTTTTGTTATCTTTCCATAAATAAAATAGTGAAAAAGAAACCATGAACACAATTGAACTTGAATCATCGATCATGAACAAATAAAAAGGAGTGCATGAGTCGTTGCACACACACGCACGTACCTGGAGCAGTTGAAGTGGTAGCTGGCCGGGAGGAAGGCGATATGGAGGCCGCACTTGGCGGGGAGGGTGGTGATGCGGCGGGGGATAACCTTGCCAACGGCGACCATCTCAGAGTGGATGCACGCGCAGAGGGCACGCCGCCGATCGGACGTGGGCGCCATGTCCTTGATGTCGGAGAGCCCCCTGCAGCAGCGCGGGGAGAGCTTGTCTTCGAAACCGGCGACGTAGGGGACGCAGTCGCCGAATGCCGTTTGGGCGACGGCGCAGTCGTTGTCCTCCGGCCCCGCCTCGGCGCAATGCCGGACGCCCGCGAGAAAGAGGAGAACGGCGGCGACGGCCAGCGCCGGGAGGTAGAGGGTGGGCGTCATGGTGGTTGCACGCGTTGCACTTGACGACGAGGAGGATGCGTGGCTACGTCACTACGTGCGTCTAGGATTTATAGGGAGCGTTAAGTTTGAGCAAAGATGGAAGCATTAATTTCTCCGTCTCGACAGGCTCATTGATTTGATACTTCTTTTTTGCCTTATATGCGGTGATTTATGTCCAGTAATTTCCTTGTTCGTTTGTAACGCGAAGATGGAAACGTTTCTTCTTCTCGACAGGCTCATCTGCAGCTTAACGCTTCATCCCATTCGATGGATTTCAAATTTTCAATACGGCTCATATTTTTTGGGGCTTAATCGGGTGCGTGTTCGTGTTGAAATATGTTAGGCTCCCTCTCAACACCGTAGGATCGTCATACAACGCTTATATCAGACACAACATGATTTCACATTTTATTCCCATTTTTTTTTTGGAAAATCAACTCTCACTACCAACAGCTCTACTTAAACCAAAGGGTATAGTTACAGCAACCATATCACTAATCTATGATGATTTATGACTAGTATTTGCAACAAAATTCCAGTTATTATAACATATATAATCCTTCCACCCCGTGTCAGAATATATACTATTGCACAAATCGTCGCAATTTAATGAACAAAAATAATGCTACAAATGAAGCGGGTAAGCAACATTTTTTTCTCGAGTCGTCGCAATTTAATGAAAAAAATAATGCTACAAATGAAGCGGGTAAGCAACAGTTTTTTCTCGAGATTGATTTGCAACAAAATTCCAGTTATTATAACATATATAATCCTTCCACCCCGTGTCAGAATATATACTATTGCACAAATCGTCGCAATTTAATGAAAAAAATAATGCTACAAATGAAGCGGGTAAGCAACATTTTTTTCTCGAGATTGCTTTGCAACAAATGTCACCAATAATTTCAACGAAATGCACAAATGATTTTTTAAAAAGAGTGTTTACAAAAAATAAAAAGTGGGCATGCGAAAAAATCTTAACGAAGATAATAACCTTTTAACGAACAATCTACTTTATTGTAATCTCTACACAATAATATGAACTACTCCTTCCGTTTCACAAAAACAAGCCATATAAATTTAGTCAAAAGCCAATATTGTCTAAGTTTCACCAGGTTCCTAGACAAGAATATGAATATTCATACTACCAATTCAATATCAGATCTACCACAAAATATATTTGTCAGTCGGCTGTTTTAGATTTCGGGCACAGTCGAATTTTTGGGCCAATCGTTACTTGACACGTCGACACGTTGGCCCACTCTACAGTATCAAGTCAAACACTCCCTGCGCTCGCGAAAAACAAAAGGAGAAAACGCTAACGGGTCCATTTCGCAAAAGCCCAAACCCAACTACTGCCCATTTCGCAAAAGAGATTGAAAAGGGCCCTTCCGGGCGCAAGAATGCAAGCCCAACATAAAGGGCCCTTCTCCCGTCTCCAGGAAAAAAAAACAGCAAAAAAGAGCAGAGATCTAAAAAAGAGGGGAGATCTCTATAGAATTTTTGAGAGATGGAACATATAATCAAGCGTCCAAAAAAAGAGGAGAGATCTCTATAGAATTTTTGAGAGATGGAACATATAATCAAGCGTCCAGACATCATAGGAACTCACCTGGGAACAATGCAGGATCCCACGCTGGAGGTTAAGAACCTGAAGAACTCACTCCCGCAACTCAGCTTCAGACAAAAAATGTTCTTCTCTGAAAAGATTTCTGCAACTTTCTTTCATCAACAGGGACAGGTGTTGAGGATGGAGCAGGATGGATTTAGGGGCAAAACAAGCAACCAGTTGATCACACAACAGTTCTACAAGCTGCAGGTAAACATCTATAAAAAAGAATGAAATGGATCTATCTGTGCAAATGCTTCCCTGTTCAAATAAAGCAGTTCACAAAAGAGAAATGAACAACAAATAGATATAATAGTTTCTTGCAGAGCAAACTAACTGATATAGTAGTTTCTTACATAGAGCAGCGAGACTGACAACACCATATAAGGTTCAGGCATTAGGGTGAAACTGACAGAAGCAGAAAACCACAACCTAGAAGAATATGTGTCAAACAAGACTGACAGCATATATATCGTTCATGCTTTACGAGAACAAGAACTGGCATAGCAGCCACAAACTACACTAGGAGCCAAAACACCATCTGCTAGGGGACACCATCAGCTCCCTCTGAAAAGATGGCGAAAAACGCATCAATTGGGTGATCCCATTCAATCCTTACTCAGTCTCCCCTCTTCATGTCATAGTCGGTCAATATCCTCTCGTATCCAGGACCAGAGATGCAGGTCTTGTAATATTTCTTCTTCACCTGAAACACATACTCATCTTGCTCGGGGGACATGGCAAGCATGATTTTGCCTACCATGCTGTCAAACTGTGATCTCATGAAACAAGGGATAGTCTGCACAAATGAAATGAATATTACAAAATGAGAAGAAATGAGCTATAGAACAAAACAGCATAGGATAAAAGAAAAAAAGAAGAACATATATACCATTGACTCAAGAAACCTTTCCCAAAGATACACATAGAAAAAAGAAGACTTCCTCTTCTTCTCTTGGCAAGGTCCATTTGGCCATCCACATGTTTCGCACCGCATCTAAATATAAGAAAACTGTCATGCAACATACACATTTGGGACAGTAATAAGCTATGACTGACGAAATATATACATTGGACATGCACCATAAACCTTTAGGAGGTAAAGCTTGGCAAATGTTGGTCAACCAACAAGCTCACATAGTGTTAGACTTTAATTATTTCAAGCATTGCAAGTCAGAAAAAAAAATGCTACTGCTACGGATGCTACTGCTATTAGTATAAAGAGTATCATCTAATCAAAACATCATAATTGGGCATTATAAAAAAACGAAGAGAAAAGCTTGCATGCATTAGCTAGTTGTAGCTAGTTGAGAGTCAAAACTCTAGTTGAGCAACAGAGATAGAGAAGCTCAGATGGGGCACCTAGGAGCATGGGCACCAGGATGGAATACGAACAGTTTTAGGTATGTAGACATATACATATACCTTGGGTATGTATACCTTAGGTATGTAGGAGATACATATGATTTTGGGTATGCACATTTTGGGGTATGCATGCATAATAATGTGCACATACCTAAGTTATTTATATATATACCTGATCTGTACGCGTACAATTGAACACACATACCCGAGGTATATATAACATGTAGATACCTCAAATACACATACCCAAGGGTATGTGTACCTCCTATATACCCAACATGTGCATACCTGAGTTATAGGTGTCATCTACATACCCAAAATGTACTGTATTCTATCCAGGTGCCCGGGCACCAGGGAGCACCTGTTAATTTACCTATATATATATATATATATATAAAGAGACAAATAGTGACAAAGTAATAGAGATTTATAGAGAGACAGACAGAGGGTAGAATGCTACACTGAGAGAGAGAGAGAGAACAGAAATAGAGATAGACGTAGAGACATTTCTCGTGGTTTCTGAATATAAACACATAGAGAGAGAGAGATAGAACAAGAATAGAGATAAACAATAGAGAGAGATAGATCAATAATAGAGAGAGAGATAGAGAGAGACGCAGAGACATTTCTCGTGGTTTCTGAATCTAAAAAATTAAGAGAGAGAGAGAGATAGATCAAGAATACAGAGAGAGGCAGAAACATTAAGAGAGAGCCAAGATACAGAGAACACCCTAGAATCTAGAGAGAGAGACATAGAAATACAGTAATAAACTATGACTGAAGAAAGAGATACAACCCTAGAAATAGAGAGAGAGCCAAGGAACAGAGAAAAAAGCTAGAATAGAGAGAGAGAGAGAGAGAGAGAGAGAGAGAAGGAAAAACAGAGAGAACATGTCACATGCAGAGAAAGACTGAGAAAAATAACCTAAAAGATTTAGATTGAGAGAGACAGAGATAAGCAGAGAGATATCTGAATCTACAAAATAAAGAGAGAGAGATAGAGAGAGATTAGAAAGAGAGAGAGAGAGATACGAGCAGCATTAGAACAAATAATGAGAGAGAGAACTAGCGCTATAGAGTTGATTTAAGAGAGAATAACAAATAAGACTGAGCAAATCAAACTGAGAAAATTCAAAAAGAAACAAGAAAATGAGGCTGAGCAAATAATAACTGAAGGATAGACAAAACTAAGAAAATTAAAATGAAAGCCTGAGAAAATGAACAGACAAGATTGAACAAAAGATGACTGAAGAAAGTGAATCAAAAGGACTGAGAAGAGAAATGAAGAAGATTGAGCAAATATGATATGAATGAGAGCTGAGCAAATTAAACTAAGGGAACGAGAAAATGCGTACTAAGAAGGAGACTGAAGACTAAAAAAGAATGACAAGTAGACTAAAGACTGGAGGGAAGACTGAAAATTGAATAAATTGAGAAATAAGTAAAGACCGAAAAAAACTGTAGAAATCGACGAATGAAGAAATACTGAAAGAAAATTAAAGAATAGCCCTTATCTGGATAACTAATCAGTTTGGTCATGTACAAAAAATGTTTGTCGCCGTCTGAGGGGGTATTAATTATTTAATTGAGATGGAAAAAGAATACATACATCATACTAGAACCAACTATCGTGTTGCCCGTGTTTTCGTTTGACCCGGCTCTCATCGACGCAAGATGGACATGGTAAATGACATTCTACAATCACTATTTTTCAAAACCGGCTCATAACCGTAATTCGCCAAAAACAAGCATGATTTGGTAAAAATGAAATTATTGAAAAATGCAGGTTGGTACTCAACGTTCAGCTACAGGCAGGGCATGTGATGCATGATCATCGTGCTACGACAGTGAGAACAATGAGCATCAGGCTGCAAAACATTCAAGTATTGTTCAGCCAACAATGGATGAGGTAAGTATAAAATGCAAACCCTCTCGAATATCCTACAAAACCCGGAAATACTAGCTCTAGCTTGCTGATGTAAGTAAATGAAAACAGAAAATTACTAAGCCTACCTTACTGATGTTGCTTTTTCGTGTTGAAAAACAGGGGAATCTAGCATCCTCTTCTACGTTCCTGGAAGATGACAATCAAAATCCATGGGACTTTGACATGTGTGACAACATTCAGCTTGACCAGGTGTGAGCTTGCAATAAAATAAAAAAAGTAGTCAACTTAGAACTAACACATGAAAAAGGTTCATTTGACAAAAGGATGATCCAATTTTCCAAAAATGTCGGTATTTGAAAATGGTGCTACACACCAAGACCATCAAGAATGAAGCATATGCTACACAATACATAGTAGCAAGAAACATGGTTCATCATTACCGTGATACTGCATCCAGGAGAAACATCTGCAACAGTGTACCGCAAGAAGAAAACTTATCGCAAAAAACAGAGCACGGAAGATTTTTCTAGCAAATGAAACATTATGTGCTACGAGCTTGAAAATGCATACAATGAAAGTAACATCAGAATCACTACAACCAGGGGATGACAAGAACCAGGTCAAGATTCATACTCGTGCTCCATCATTTGACTAGCTAGTAGCGCCACAACCCGACGGTCGACGACCACCACCAATGAGCATATGTACTGTAGATGATACAAAAACAAGAGAAGAAAATATTGAGGCATATAGATGACAACGAAACAATTAGAAAAAAACGTACAATCTGCCTAAAAAACTGATGATATATATAAACATGTCGCGTTGCGGTCGCCAACTGGGCATGTCTGAACTTCAGATATGAACTTCCAACGCAAAAGCGAAAATAGAAATCTCTTAGGAAAATCAAACAACATCTGCACTTCCGACGCCCAACGGTTCTTGGTGTGGGATGCCGGGAAGGAGTAACTACTGCGGCGCGGTGCTAGCTACGCTCGGCTACAGTGCATCAAGCACCCTGCCGACCGCCGATGACGCGCGCATGTAAGACAAGCATATCTACATCTGTCCACTGCTAGAACTCGATTTTTCTGCCAAAATTTTGAAGGAACGGAGGGATCAACCAACTTCCAGGCATCGATTCAGAACATCAATTGCTCAAATTGAGGGCTTGCCATGAACGACCGATGCATACGCATCTACACCGCGCCAGAACAAATCAAAAAACCTAGATGCAAACTTGCAGGGAGAGCGCGGAGAAATGAAGAAGGAAACACGAACCGTCGCGCCGCTGCCTCCTCCGCCCCCATCCCTCTCCGCCATGGCTCGGCAGCAGACACCGGCGAAAAGAGGATCCGCCTCCACCGCCCCCGTCCCTCTCTCTCTCTATCTCACATTCTCACCGACAGAAAGACACGCGGCGAGAAAACGACTAGAAAATTCAAAATGACCCCACCATCCCACGGGCCATCGGACAAAAACAAAAACAAAAATGGATACGGGCCACCAAGCCCACCCGAATCCATATCCAGCAACACCCCTCGACCTGCAACACAATACACATGCGCTGGACAGCGATGAGGAAGCCAGCGCGAATCTTGACAACGATCCAACGGACACAAAAACGACTGTGCGCGAAAAACGAAACAGACGCCTGTAACACAGCAAAATCCTTTTCTTTTATATGATTGGTCAAACATAGCAAGCTTTGATCTTTGACCAAATTTATAGCTCTTTCTTTATAAAACATAGGTATATCCTACACGAAAATGGAAATTGAAGTTCTTAAAAATAGGTTCGGAATTGTTTTATGAATAAATGGCAGCACAATATGGTAACGCTTGCAGTGATATATACTCTAAATGTAAATTAGTAAGCAAGACGGTATATTCTTGACAAATAAAACGCCGCCTAAAAGTTTTGCATGTCTTCCTATTTGATCAATGTTGTTGAGAGTTATTAGGTAGTGGGATCCTGGAAACGATGTAGTTAAGAGGATAGATGCACGCAGGGCAGAATGGAGGAGACAGGAGAGAGCCGCAGCACAAAAATTTACAACTTTATCAACATTTCAAATACATCAACATATAGAATGTAAAAACAATCAATTTTGAAAATAGTCTAATTTAGACATTGTTTTGATTTTATTGCTTATCTAGAGCATTTTCCCTCGAGAGCAAACATGCCATCGCCTCTATAAACTTTATACATTACTTCGATTTTATTGTTTATCTAGAGCATTTGCCCCAGAGCAAACACGTCATCGCATATTCGCATCTATAAACCTTTTTTCTTTCATTTTCCTCCACATCACTAAAATTCTTATGTTACCCCCCCCCCCCCCCCCCCCCCCCCCCCCATCGTACAAATGGGTAATGTAAGTATATGTCCATCACACTGCAAAGCTTGTATTAATTATATAAGTGGAGTATATATACCACGAAAGCAAAGTGCGAAGTCAAGTTTCAATCATGAGCGAAAAAGGAAAGAGACTTCTTAACAAGAAGGTGTTTTAAGGTGGAATAAGTGGTTGTGTAATTCGATAAACCGCACAATGTTTTTCTATTACAAAAAGAATTATAAATCACCATTCAGTTTTACGCTCTACATATTAGAAAAAAGATAGAAATAATACTCATCCCTCTCTATTTACACGACTTCTAGTTTTTCGTGATTTAACTTTGACCATCAAATTGACTACTAATTCATGAGACGTGTATTATAAAACTTATACCATTCGACTTTCTTTTCAAGAAAATTGGTGGCCAAAGTTGGACATTTAAATGCTCGTGTACAATGTAAATAGAGACATGTAGGGGTTATGCCAACTACAAGCCTTGTTATTCCTGGTCTTCGTCAGGCCATTGTTTATCTGCTCAAGGGATCCTGCAAAGAAGTTAAGCAATATATTCAGATTTCCGGGAAGGGTGAACCGTGATCGAGTTAAACCGAGTGTAGTGCATGTTGCTGTCCACGAACGTACCGGGAGCAGTCAAATTCAGGGCTGGTCGGGAGGAAGGCGACGTTGCGGAGGCCGCACTCTGCGGTGAGGGCGGCGGCACGGCCGGAGTTGACCTTGCCGGCAGTGAGCATCTCCGACAGGATGCAGGTGCAGACGTCCCGGCGCAGGTCGGCGCTGGGTGCCAAGTCCTTGACGTCGTCGAGGCCCCTGCAGCACTGCAGCGAGACCTTGTCGTCCATGCCGAGGACGTAGCCCATGCACTCGCTGAACGCCGTCTGGGCGACGCTGCAGTCGGTCTTGTCCTCCCCCGCATCGGCGGCGGCGCCGGCGACCAGGACGGAGACGGCGAGGAGGAGGAACGCGACGGCGATGGCCGGAGAGTGGCGGCGGATCGTCGTCATGGTATCGTGGTGGTTGCGCTGTCCCGGCGTACACTGGATTGATGGACAAGAGGAGGATGCGATTGGAGAATTTGGACCAAGGCGTGCGCGATTCTTATAGAGGGGCTGCGCACGCGCGAGCGAGCGACTGCAGAATGTTCGATCGGAAATGGAAACGGAAGATACGTCCATTACCCCTGATTGATTATGATTGTCACAAAGTTAAGGAGATTGTAATTTATCTCCTGTAATTTTGTTGATTCGTATTATTGGAAAGGAAAAGTTATTTTGACGCGTAAATACGGTACGTGTCCTGTACTTGTCCAAGTGGATCCATTTAGTCCTCATACTCGGAATTTGAAGAATTTTACCCGTGTACTCCTTAATTGGACTCGATTTAGTCCAGAAGCATGTTTGCCGTCGAATTTGAGCTGACGCAGACGACACGTGGACGTGGGTCCCACTTGCAGTATAGCAGCTGGCCTGGAAACTTGCATTTAGCTCCTCCCGCGTGACTCCGTTACGGTTAGTTAACCTCCCGCGACTGTAAATATCCGAACCCCACCCCCCGTTCGTACCTCCGAAATCCCCAAATTCCCCACTTCTCTAACCTTATTTCATCCCGTTCGTCCCTTGTCCTCCGCCCCGATCTCCTCTGTGACGAGTGGCTCCCGTTGTTTGAGTTCGAGAATGGCGAGCTTCTCCTGTGGTTCAAGCTCAGGTACGAAAGAAGGAGTACCGTGTTCCCACGAGGTACATGCCCATCGTCAAGTGCGATCGATGCAATGTTCGGTATGTGAAGAAGTTCATCTCCCACACAGACATCCATGGCAATCAGGACTGGAATTTCTACAAGTGTCAGACTTACCGAAAGAGGACGGTGGTTCCCCTTGGTGGCGGTGAATTGGGGCCATCGCTGCAGCGATCAACACGGCCATTGGTGTCGCCTCGACGTCGTATCCCCTTCATGAACAACCGCTACATGTTCTGGTCCAACGATCGCCGCCTCCATCGCCAGCCCGCCGCCTTCCTCCTTTTTCCCTCCCTGGAACAGAACTTTCTAGACTGAAAGGATCTATAACGGCGTGGGGCGCTGCCTAATGGATTAGATAGGGAGGGGGTACATGCAAATTTCTGGCAGCGGAAAAAAAACGTTCTAGATGTGGGAGGGTGTTCGTGCAAGATTGCAGTCCACGTGTCGTCCGCGTCAGCTCAAATTAGATGGCAAACATGTTTCTGGACTAAATTGAGTCTAATTCATAAGTACACGGGTAAAATTCTTCAAATTCTGAGTACGAGGACTAAATCGAGCCAGCCCGACAAGTACAAGGACTTCTATTGTATTTAACTCTTTCTGCTTCGTTACGTTTTTTGGAGGAGGCTATCAACGACTTTGAATGAAAAACAATTACTATATATGCATTTTTAAACGGGACGGTATTATTGAACACGGCCGTTTTTTTTTCCTTTTTTGTGGACCTGATTCCTCATGGGTCTTAGGCCTGTTGCCCGATAGGGTCAAAGGCTGATCCAGCGGTGGGTTAAGCATGGGAGCTTCGCAGCTCTCGGTGGGCCAGCCTATCAGTTATTTCCCCTTTTCTCTTTTCGATTTTATAGAGTTTTTTCTTTTCTTCTTTTCAATTTTCAAGTTTTTTTTTTTTGTTTCGGAAATATTATTATTATAAAGAAATATTAGTTAACTTTTTTATGTTTTTGGCTTTGATTTAAACCTTTTTTATAGCCCCTTTTGCTTTAATTAATTTTTTAAAAAACATAAACATTAAAAAAATATATGAACCTTGTTTCAGATACATGAACATTTTTTTTGAAGCAAAGAATATTTTTTAAACCTGTTTGAATCCATAAATGTATTTTTTTGGACCTCGTGAATGTACTTTTTTTGAACCCGTGAATATTTCTTGAAAACCTCATGAACATTTTCTTGACTCGGTGAACTTTTTTTAATCTCGTGTAAGTAGTGTTTTTATGATTGCTAGTCGCACGAAAGAAAAATGGAGAACTATGCAGTGAGATCAGATGCTTCAACACTTTAGCTAGACAGCTTTTTAGGCTAGATGAGCAGCTTAGAAGGTTCTTAGAAGATCTCGTTGCCCACAGCTCTAGTTCGTCTATGATATTTCAACATAGCATCGTCGAGGAGATTTTTGCCATTGAAGATCCTCTGGTTTCTTGTCGCCAAAGGATAAGTAGACATGCCGCAAAAAAAGTTGGCCAGGTGGGTGATTGCATCTTAGCCTGTGCTTTTTGGACAAAACAGCAATAGATGAGGATCGTCTGGCCTGCTCTTTCGGCCCGAGTTTAGGCCTTCGATTTCCAAATTTCATTCTAGCCAGCCATCACTTCTCTGTTCTCTCCCCAAACAAAAGCACAAACGGTCTTAGACGTTTAGTTGTCGGAGGGATCCCAAGTCCATACTCCAGGTGATGCAATCCTCATTCGTGGTGAGATCGAAGATGATCATCCAGTATCATAGAACTACGCGTTCCTGAATTGCCTCTGCAGATATGTTAGGGTTTACCAGGCTGGCCCAAACGTTAAGGGCCACTGCAACAGCCATCGTAGTGAGAACAAGCCATACAACAGTACCCAATAGGTTTCCTTTTCCTCCGCGCAGCCGCCGCCAGGGAGAAAACTAGCGCTCCAGTTTTCCGGCCTGATTTCTGGCGGCTCATCTCCGCTGACGCCTCTTGGTCATCGTTAGTGAGGGGGGGGGTCGCCGGACCTCAGTGTGTGCGGACGTGTGTTACCTCGAGGATAGGTCCCCCATAGTTTTTAGGATTTCTGCCACGTGGCGTCTTGGCTCTGGTGAAGGCGATGACGGCGCGGAATAAAAGTGTTGCAGGTTCTTTTTTGATGCAGTGTTCTACTGTATGGTCGGCAAGGGATCTGTACGGTAGTCTGTTCAAGCAGGGATGACGTGGCGACGACAATATCCTTATGGTGGACTTGTGTTTTTGGGCTTCGTTGTTGCAACGACGTTCTCTCCAGCGTCGAGCGAAGCTCGGAAGATTGTCTAGGAGAACGCGCTGTCAACTGACGGCTGGAAAATGGTGCACCTAGTGCTTGGTTCTTGGTTAGATGCTGACAGTTCTGATTCCCTATTCCGACGTCGTTGTGCAGGGGCGTCAGTTCTAGAATTTGATTGCATGTCCGGGATTGTGCTGCCTCGTCTGATCCTTTCAACAAAAATGGTTTTTTCTCTGGCAAAATAATTTGGAGGTCCGTAAAGCTACTGATCAGCGATGGAGCCACGTCAAGCTCGATTGAAGAGCTAATTTGTCTTTTTTCCTTTTGGTGGCAGCTACAATGGTGTAGAAGGAGAGGACCAGACGTTGGCTTTTTATATAGGTTTCTATCTTTCTAAGGTCGGTGCTTACGTGTCTTGTAACTTGATCTATATTTTATAAATGAGACACATATTACCAGCAAAAAAAACTCTGGTACCCAATCCCTATCATCCCAGAAGAGAGTGGACTCCCCATAGAATGCCATCTTAAAATTTGGATCTATTTGAGAATTAAGCTAACCAGACAAGCTGGGCTAAAGTGTAACAGAGGAGATATATTCAAAAGCGACAAGATTAACCAAACGTGTAGTATCTGGCCAGGAAGCATGATTCAGGGATCAAAACAGAAATAGGCGAAACCAGGCTGCCCATTGCTCAGAACACTCAAAGTAAATCATGATCATCATGTTTTCCTTTTATTTAAACCTTGTAAACATGGCATAATACTACAACCTGATGACCTACCATTCTACTAGAAACATTGGTTCAAAAGACGGCTGTTCTAGAAAAAGGATATCTGCAGGCTGCTACTGTTATCTGCAATTCCACTAGATGAGTCATCAGCAGACAGTAAAACTGAACTACTGAAGGCTGTCCTAGAAAAAAGATTGCTTGAGGCTACTGCATCTGTAATTCCACCATATCCTGCCCTTTCTTAAATTGAAGGTACAACCAGCAGCAACCCCAATGGAAGTTCCAAAATTCTCTCCTCCATGATGAATTGTCCATGGTGAGAAAAAATTAGAACACACCAGAAATGTAAATCAACATGGCATGGTGTTTTCGGACATGAGAAGCGCCGCGCTCGTGAGAAGCAAGCACATAATATATTCCATTCTGGATCACCTCTGCGCAGAGGAAACCTCATGAGGTGACATGCTCTGCATCCATCACAGTGCTCCAGTTCATTTATCTCAAAAGCCATCAAATAAATAAACAAACAAACAAGGGACTCTCCAGTTAGCATTCATCACAATTCACACAGAGAACTTCAAGATTGACATGCTAACAGTGCATGGATAGAGCACCCTGAAATATGGTTGATCATGTTCGATATATCAACCAACGGGATTTATTTCCCCCAATCCAGAAAGTAACATAAACATACCACCACCATGCCATCCTTATGATTACTACTACATATGAGACGAATCCAAGAGAAGGTTTACTGATTACCCCCAATTACTCAGAAATCGGAGCAGCGGCCGCCGCGCTCCCAGTCTCCGTACCGCGTCGGCTCGGGCCCGTGCGGGCCGCCGATCTCGCCCGTGGCCTCGTTTATGTCTAGGCTGTTGTCGTCCTCCTCCTTCGCCGCCGCCGCCTCCTCCTTCTTGGAGCTAGCACCACCGCCCTGCGCCTCGCCCGCCTTCCCGGCGCTCTGTGTCTGCCCCTTCTCGTCTGCTTCGTTACCCGCCGCCGGCGCGGGCTGGTCCGCGGGGGAGGCGGAGCTGGAGAACGCGAGGCGGAGGAGTAGGGAAGGGGGAGACTGGGAGATGCGGGAGAGAGCGGGGGCGGACGCGGAGGCGAGGCGTCGGAGGTGGTTGCTGGCGGCCATGGTTTCGCTGCCTTTGCTGGAGGTGAGGTCACGGCCGACTTGCGAGATCAAAACGCGGTGCGCCGGGGATCGGTGCGGTGCTCTGGCTGGCCACGTAGCGTGAAGGCCCGCCTACGTACACTGGATCGGCCCAGTCCAGTCGCTCGCTGGCTAAGCCCGAAACATTCTGGCCCGGATACTTTCGTGACAATTATGGAAAGTTAACCGTACCCTAAAAGAATTGTAGAGTCGAGTCATCTGCCAAAAAAATGAAAATGATCCAATTGACGATCCGTTTTCACCGCTGGGTTCGCATTGACGTGTACTTTAAAATAAGATCCCATCTTAATATGTTTTGACGAACTTTTTTTTCATCGTCAGTTACCAGGTTATAATACTATAGTTACCATATTATTAGTGAATAGTTACCACCCAAATAATGCCCAGTTACCAGCTAATTTTTACATGTTTTCTGTCATAGCCATGATCTAAACATCCAAAGAGTGAGGATTTGATCACTCTAAACACGTTAAATTTTGAATTAACGTCACCAAAGGGTTACGTTGGTGAGTAGAAAAGTTCAGATTGTCGGGCAACCATTTGATTTTAAACTGGTAACCAACTTATCAATACCTGGTGACTAAGTGAGTGTAATCAGGTAACTAGGGTCAGAAAAAAAAGTTGACAAAACATATCAAGATGGGATCTACTTTTGAAGATCTTGTCGAAACAAAGCCGGCCGTGAAAACAGATATGAATTTTGATTTACGGTTTAAGAGATAAATCATTTTAAAGTTTAAAAACCAAAAGGAATCAACCTAGCTACATGCATGCATGGATTACCTAGCATAATAGTATCCGTGCCCACGAAAAGCTAATCTGGGCCACGTGCCCTTATTAGCACGGTCAAAAAATAATAAACTCGAATTTTTTTACATGAACTCGAAATGAATTTCTTGTCTGACAGTCCGTCTCCAAGTGACGGTTTTGTGTTGTTTCTGACTGCCTAGAGTCTCACACTGGCTATGTCTGCAATCTTTAATGTTTCGAACCGTGTTTCGAATCTATTAAAACTCACTGAATTTTTCACGTTTCCATATTTGGTCGCGATGCGGGTAGATCTCGCAAAGATTTCCACCGTGTGGAGAGACCTCTTCTAGCTATGTGAGAGGATCCGAGTGCTAGATTTGTAAATGTTTTTTTGTGAGGCCCCAATCAAATCCATACCAAAAGCCTTTCACTTCGTAAAACACATGTGAATCCTACTTGGCTAGCAGAGATGGTGTTAGGAGGCGTGTTTGGTGGTAGGATTGGTAACCTAGGTCTCAAACTGGAAGCCGCATGAATGAGAGGAGAAAATTCTCTCACACCGGAGGGAGTAGGGGTGGATTGAATAATGTGCGGCTCTGAGGTAGAGTAGAAGGGGCTGGAATTCACAAGAAGCAAGGTTATTCATAAAAAGGGATCAAACTACAACCATCGTGTAAGATCATATCTAAGAGTCAGCAAAAACATAATATTGTAGGAAGAACTTTGGTAGTTATTTGGAGTCCTTTTTTTGGGAGTTGAATGAATGTACATAGGAAGAAATCGTTTCATGTTTACCTTTTTGAAGAAGTAGTAAGACAAAGGCAATAGAGGATGGCCCATGAATTTTTACAAGGATGTGATAGTTTTGGAAAAAATTGCACCCAACAAAAACATAGATGAATATGAGTTCAATACAATACCTATTTGGGCAAGTGCTTAGTCGATCCCCGTGTGGGAAATGAACAAAGAGACATGAGACCTAATTCGTGACCTGGTAAGGTTTTAGACGTGGAGTTAGATGATATGGTAATGCAATGGGGGAGGACATGCAACTCAAGGTGTGAATTGACATCACTGTTGTTGTTACAGTGTTCAATGATTTAATCATATACGATAATTTGCGAGGGAGATCAAGACATGCTAACTGAAACGATGAGAGTGATTGATAATGACGAAGTTATTAAGAAAAAAGAAGGAAGGGGATGAGAAGACCATTACTTTTAAGTATGAGTGACATCATGTTTTTTGCTACAACTGCGGCGCCATTGGACATACGGAGGACTAATGCCCAACAATTACTAGAAGTGAACGGTATATACGGTTTTGTCCAAAGGATAAAAGCAATAAATACAAGGGTGGTTCTATCGAGGAGAGGACGCATATGATCATTGATACGGGTGGCTTCTGGAAATATAACGTTACAAGGAGTAAGAGGGTGAATATGGCAGTGGTGTCCCATCATGGAGAAAGCTTCTTCTAGACAGACCCGAAGATCATAAATCATGGCAGGGTGACGAAAAAGAAGTCTAAAGTCCCCTTAAGAATTCAGGATGATCAAGTAGGTTCAGGTGGAGGGAAAAAATATTTTTGGTGAGAGGGAGAAGATATCAAATACTAGACACAAGGACGAGGAAGCATTTATCAAAACAATTACATGGTTTTGAAGGAGTGTTGATGCAGTCGAGGAGAACAACGAGGTAAACATACAAATACTAGTGTGAGCTCAAAAGTAGAAAAATAAAGCAAAGCAAAAGAATAAAGGACCATGGTACTCGAAAAAAGTATGGTCTGGAGGGTACCAACGTTTCAAAACGGGAACTTTCAAGAAAAGCAACCAACTGAGGGCGAATAAGAGACAATGGGTGTTGTTTTGATGGGACTTGAGGTTGAGACTTGGGAAGAAAAATCCAAAATGGAAGTGGATTGGGAAGAAGAAAAGGAGGAAACCACCAAATATGAAGTTGCAAATGTGGGTTGCAGGGACAGTCTAACGGATAAAAATGAAAATAAAAACAGCCTTGAACTATCGGGGTTTGGGAATTGCCCAAAAAATGCGGGCTTCTCATTCTCCAGAAACATGTCTACCATGACATATTCTTCTTATCATAGATGAAGAGAACATAATGGTTTGGTTTAAGAGTGTGTTGGGTATGTCCAAAATGGATCTTAGGAAATGTGTAGGAAAGAATGGTGGATTGGTTTCTCTAGAATTTATGGCTAACTAGCTAGAGATAAAAGGGATGCTACATGTAAACTACTAAGAACACCATAATGAGCGATTGAAGCTCCCATGGTTATTTGCAGTTGACTATAATTAATGAGATCATGTATGGGCATGAGAAGAAAGGAGGTACCCCACCGAATGACAAACACATGTAAATTTTTAGAATGGCGCTAGCTTCCTATGGCATGCGAGATTTAGGCTTCATCAGAGATAAATTTAGATGGAGGAATAACAACCATGACACAAAATATTATACAAAGGAAAGTTTAGATCGAGTCACAGCGTTCAGAGAATGGTGCGTTAATTTCCTTCCTATGGAGTGCTAAATGGGGATCGAAAACATTCAGAGCATAGGACAATCACCATTATAGTTGAAGCAACACTAAAAAAATGCCTAGAGCAATGAACTGAAGAAACTCTTTTAAATTTGAAGCCAGGTGGCTTGGTGGCTTGGTCAGGAGGAATGTGAAGTCATTGTGAATAATGCTTGGAAGGTTGCAAACCGGCAAGATGAAGGTAACGTTGCGCAAAGGCTGCACAGGGTGGCCGTAATTATAAATGGCTGGGATGGAAATGTCCAAAGAGATTTGAAAATTAGGATCAGGCGACTGAAGCAACGATAAGAAGAGACGAGGAGAGGTAGACAAAGAATTTCTCAAGAATAAGTTGGAAATACTGGAACATTAACTAGATACAATGTGGAAACAAAGTGGTCATATAAGATGGCCACTTTCTAGGGACAAAATATGGCCTTCTCCATGCTTTTGCTTTAGAAAGAAAGAAGAGGAACACTTTAGGATGACTAAAAAGAGTTGATGATTCATGGGTGGATAATGCAGACCAATCGAAGCAACACATTGTAAACTATTTCTTCAGTATCTTCTTTTTGGCTGCTAGAAAAGAATGATGGAATCGTTCATGCAGTTCAGCCATGGTTTTGGCACACATGAATATCATCCTTTGTTCACCGATGCAACGTGTCACAAACTATTTCTTTGGTATCTTTGCTTTGGCTGCTAGAATAAAAACATGATATCCTTCATGCAGTTCAGCCCAGGATTTTGGCCCAAATGAATATCATCCTTTGTTCAAGTACATAAAGGAAGAAGCGGAAAATTCTTTGGCAAGCATTGGGGAACCGATAGCACTAGGATCTAATGGCATTATGATAGTGTTCTTCAAAAGATTGGAATGACATAGGTAATCGAGTTAGAAAAAAGATTTCAAAGTACTCAAAGGGGAAAAAATGCTAGATGACTCGAACAATACGCTGATAGTACTCATCCTATAAACTATAGCACCAGAAAATTTGAAGGATTGGCGAATCAAATAAGCCTATCCAATGTCGTTTACAAACTATTCTCCAAGTTAATTTCAAAAAAGAATATGAAAATCCATCCTGATATTATCTCGGCAAACCAAAATGCCTTCGTCTTAGAATGAATGATCGATGCCAATATTATTTTAGACTATGAGCTGCCACATTTTTTTGAGAGGAATTAAAATAAGTGGACATGAAAGGATATGCAACAATTAATTTAGACCCGAGTAAAGCATATGACCATGAGGAGTGGAAGTTCTTGCATGAAATAATGCTGAGATTGGGTTTCAATCAAAGACGGACTGACCCTGTGATGTAGTTTGTCATTACAGTCACTTGACCAAATAAAAGTGAATAGTGACACAAAAGAGACCAGTATTCCAGAGGGGGAACTTCACCAAGGTGAACCCCTCTACTCATACCTTTTCTATATATGTCGAGGGTTTCTTAGCCATGTTACACGAAGCTGAATAAAATGGGAGATCAAAAGGTTTTATTTAAAAGCGCTATGTGATGGTAATATGTTATGTTACTCCATTTATCTCTTTCCTCTTTAAATATTTACCACATCATTTTTTTTGCCTATATGATATATATGCATGTTACCTTTTATATGTTACTCTGGCCATGGGTAGTCTATACAATTTCAATGAAATCAGGGGAACACGATGTATCCTACACATTTTTTTATCATCAAACAAGCTCTCTTTGTCGATTTCACGTAAAGAAACCGCCATTGTCTTAGAAAGCTTTGAAAGCAACAAAGAGAAAATATCAAGCTCAGGTAGTCTGCAACAACCAAACACATGTGTAGCCTACGAGCCACACATCTCGAATTACATGTTTCAGAACAGCACAAGACAAAACCCCAAAAGACATCAAGAATAGCACTTCAGCTCATCAATCTAACTGAAGTCGTCGCCCAACCGCGTGACCTTGAGAAAGCTTCGCTCATCGATTAAAACCTTTTATTTTACCAAAGCACCTCCCTTCATCGATTTCATATAAAGAAACCTCTAATGCCTTACAAAGCTTTAAAAGCAACAAAAGGAAAATAACATGCTCATTCGGTCCGCAACAACCAAACACATGTGTTACGCCACCTCAAGCCTGCGAACCACAAATCTCGAATTACAGGTTTTAGAATGGCACAAGACAAAAGCCTAAAAGACATCACTTCATATTCCATGAGTCTAGCCGAAGTCATCGTCCAACCGTGTGACCTTAAGTAACCTTCTCTCATCACCTGTGTGAGAGAATTGACCACACTTGGACCTTTCCATTGCATTGATATATATAGACAAATTACAATCCTAACCATAAATGGGAGATCACACAAATAAGTACTCTCCACGATTTAGGGTATTAGGGGGATATGTCACGCTACGTGACATATCTGTTTAACACTCCCCCGCAGTCACAACGGGAGGAGAACGGACGTTGAGACTGGACCAAAAATCCAGAAACAACGGTGATGGGAGACCCTTCGTCAAGATGTCGGCGAACTATCGAGACGAGGGAACATGCAGCATGCGGATCTGGCCCATGGCAACACGATCACGAACGAAGTGGAGGTCAATCTCGATGTGTTTAGTGCGCTGGTGCTGAACGGGGTTCGCAGACATGTAGACGGCGCTGACATTGTCGCAGAACATGACCGTAGCAGGTGGAGTAGGTCGATGAAGCTCGTGGAGGAGTTGACGAATCCAACTAGCCTCGGAGACGGCGTTAGCCATAGCACGATATTCAGCCTCGGCGCTGGAACGAGAGACTGTGTGTTGCCGTTTCAAAGACCATGAGACGAGGTTGTCACCGAGGTAGACGCAGAAGCCTGACGTAGAACGTCGAGTGTCGGGGCAGCCGGCCCAGTCGGCGTCGGTGTAGGTGACCATGGAGTCTGGCGAAGACGAATGAAGCTGAAGTTCATGAGAGATCGTGCCCTTGATGTAGCGCAGGATGCGCTTGAAGGCAGCCAGGTGCTGCTCGCGAGGGTCGTGCATGTGAAGACACACCTGCTGGACGGCGTACGCGATGTCAGGGCGCGTGAAGGTGAGGTACTGGAGAGCTCCGGCTAGACTCCTGTACTCCATAGGATCAGCAACGGGAGCACCAGCGGTGGTGGCGAGCTTGGGCGACGTGTCAACCGGTGTCGTCGTGGGCTTGCAGGCAGTCATGCCGGCTTTGTCCAGAATCTCCGTTGCGTACTTGGCTTGCGAGAGGTGCATGTCGGAGGAGTCGCGGGTGACCACGATGCCGAGGAAGTAGTGAAGGCTGCCCATGTCCGTCATGGTGAACTCAGAGCGGAGAGAGGCGGTGATTCGATCGAGGAGACTCGGCGAGGAGGCGGTGAGGACGATGTCATCGACGTACAGCAGAAGATATGCCGTACCATCTGCACACTGAAGTACAACCAGTGACGTGTCGGAGCGCGAGCACGTGAAGCCGGTCGAGGTGATGAAGGTCGTGAAGCGCTGGTACCACGCGCGAGGAGCCTGCTTGAGACCGTACAGCGAACGATTCAATCGACGGACGTGGTCAGGGCGAGTAGAGTCGATGAAGCCGGTGGGTTGACGATAGTAGACGACCTCGGCGAGCTTGCCATGCAGGAATGCGTTCTTGACGTCGAGCTGGCGAGTCTCCCAGTTGAGGGAGAGGGCGATGGAGAGGATGACGCGGACCGTGGCCGGTTTGACAACCGGTCTGAAGGTCTCGTCGAAGTCGACGTCTTGCTCCTGGGAGAAGCCGCGAAGCACCCAGCATGCTTTGTAGCGGTCCAGGGAGCCATCGGGCTTGAGCTTGTGGCAGAAGACCCACTTGTCGGAGACGATGTTGGTGTTTCAAGGAGGAGGCACGAGATCCCAAGTGTCGTTGCCGAGGAGAGCGCGGTACTCCGCGGTCATAGCATCAAGCCAGTTAGGGTCCTTGAGAGAAGCACGTGCGGATGTTGGAACCGGAGAGTACCTGTTAACAGAAGCATGCAAGTTAAGCCGCTCACGGGTGGGACGCGGATGCCGGAGGTACTGCGCGTCCGATGCACAGGAGGAGGCGGCGGCGAAGGCGCACGAGGCGAGGGTGGTAGGGAGGGTGTGCGCGGGGCGGGCGCAGCCGGAGGGACAACGAGAGGAGGGACGGTATGGTCGAGGAACTCGTAGGTGACAGCGAACAAAGGCTGCGGGAAGGTAAAGGGAAAGGTGGACTCGTCAAAATGACATGGCGTGAGATGATGATGCGGTGGGTAGTGAGGTCCATGCAGCGATAACACTTGTGATGAGGGGAGTAGCCGAGAAAAATACAGGCGCTAGACCGTGGTGCGAGTTTATGAGGCATGGTGGCTGATAACCCACAAGTATAGAGGATCGCAACAGTCTTCGAGAGAAGTAAAACCCAAATTTATTGATTCGACACAAGGGGAGCCAAAGAATATTTATAAGCCTTGACAGATGAATTGTCAGTTCAGCTGCACCTGGAATAGACTTGCTCGACACAGTTTATCAGTAGCAACAGTTTTATGATAGTAGCAGTAGTGAAATAATGGCAGCAGTAAAATAAAGACAGCAATAATGATTGAAGTAGACAGCAGGTTTAAAATACTGTAGACATAGGGATGGATGAACAGACGTTGCATGGATGGGATAGTTCATGAAATAGTCATACGTAGGGCAATTGCAGGTAAATAATAATAAAGCATCCAAGTAATAATTAATCATAGGCATGTGTTCCGTATTTAGTCGTACGTGCTCGTAATGAGAAACTTGCACAACATCTATTGTCCTACCAGCCCGTTTGCAGCGGGACCTCAAGGGAAACTACTGGTAATTAAGGTGCTCCTTTTAATAAAGCATCGGAGCAAAGCATTAACACTCCGTGAACACATGTGATCCTCAAGTCGCAGCCATCCCCTCCGGTTATCCCAATTTCTGTCACTTTGGGGCCTCGGGTTCCGGACAATGACGTGTGTATACAACTTATAGATATGATCCAAAACAATAATTATTCTCATGATACAATAACATGTTCAGATCTGAAATCATGGCACTCGGGCCCTAGTGTCAAGCATTAAGCATAACAAGTTGCAACAATGACATAAAGTACTAATAATGGATACTAGGCACCATGCCCTAACAATCTTACATCTATTACATGAACGATCTCATCCAATCCCTACCATCCCCTTCAGCCTACAGCGGGAAATTACTCACACATGGATGGGGGAAACATGGTTGGTCGATGGAGAGGCGGCGGTGATGATGATGGCGATGATCTCCTCCAATTCCCCGTCCCGGCAAGGTGCCAGAACGGAGTTTCTGATCCCCGAATTAGGGTTTTCTGTGGCGGCGGAGCTCTGGAGTGTTTCTGGAAAAAGCGTCGAGCCCCCCGTCGTTTTTAGGTCAGGAGGAATAAGTAGTCCAAAGGGGAGCGTCGGGGGCCACGCGAGGCGGCCACACAAGGCCTCGGCGCGGCCCCACCTCTGCCGCGCCGAGGGTGCGTGTGGGCCCCCGTGCGCCGTCTCCGCTTCGTCTTCTGGCTCCGTGGGTCTTCTGGAAAAATAGGACTTCTGTAATTTTTCGGGAATTTTCCGAAACTTTGACTTTCTGCACAAAAACAAGACACCAGGGCAATTCTGCTGAAAACAGCGTTAGTCCGTGTTAGTTGCATTCAAATCACAAAAGTTAGAGGAAAAACAACAGCAAAAGTGTTCGGAAAAGTAGATACGTTTTGGACGTATCAACTCCCCCCAAGCTTAGCTTATTGCTTGTCCTCAAGCAATTCAGTTAACAACTGAGTGCGATAAAAGAAACTTTTACGAACACATTTGCTTCATATGATGTATACATACTTACTATATGATCAAGCTTAGGCAATTCATAATAGGAACTATGCAAATAATGATACTTAGTAGCTATGCAAATCATGAAAAGATACCAACATACTAAGAATAAATAACATAACATACATCTATCCACATGAATTGCAATGTTCGTAATAAGATATGACAAAATGGTATCTCGCTTGCCTTTATTTGAAGGGCAAAACATAAATGCCAAGGCACCTCTGAAGTTCAAGTGAAGACTAGATATAAAGATGTCAAAGATAAGAGCATCATAGTTATACCTCAATTAACCGTATTCTGGGACAAACACATTACACTAAGAATGACAGCTATGCTCTCAAAGAAGTGCTCAAAGAAGGGATGGTGACTCAACATAAAAATAAAAGATTGGCCCTTCGCAGAGGGAAGCAGGGATTAACATGTGCTAGAGCTTTTATTTTAAAACAGAAGTAAAAATGTTTTGAGAGGTGGTTGTTCTTGTCAACGAATCAGTAATAGAGTTCTTGTTATCTTCCATACTAAACAAGTTGAGAGCGGTTCCGAGTTATTGATATTAGGCATTTATAGCATGCACTTTTATATAGCATGACACTCCTCCCAACCTTTGCTTTCACAAACCATGGCTAACCGAATCCTCGGGTGCCTGCCAACAATCACATACCATGGAGGAGTGCCTATTTATTTACTTTTTAGATGTTATAATGGTCTAACCAGCTCTTTGCAAAATTAATGACGAGCAGATGAAGCATGCAAGTCGGGAACTTAATTTAGTATGGAAGATAACAAACCCAACTACCACGTCCTCATGAGCTAAAAACAGTGTCACAAAATGAGAAGTATTTTGAAGGTTTTAAAGGTAGCACATGAAAATTTACTTGGAATGGTTCGAAATACCATGCATAGGAATTTATAGTGGACTCTTTGGGATAACTTGGTTTTTAGGGATTTGGATGCACGAGCAGCATTCCCGCTCAGTACAAGTGAAGGCTAGCAATAGACTGGGAAGCGACAACCAAGAGAGCAATAACTGTCATAATCATACTTGCGACAGAATAAAATTAACGGAGGCATAAAAATGATACTAAAACTCTGAGGCAAAATAGATCATCAAGGCTTAATTGACTTTTGTTTTTCAGTCATAAACATGTGTGAGTGTGCCAAGTCGATTCAAGTAAATTATTCAGAGGAGGATACCACCCTGCCATACCGTTTTACGAATAGTACAATGCATGTAAATATCTATATGACATTTATTCAATATTAGCAAATTGGTACTGATCATAAGAAGACATGAACTACTAAGCAATCATTAAATAACATAACCACTACCATGACAGCTAAGCATGTTCACATGAGCAGGTATATTTACAAAAATGAAAAACAAATAGAGTTCATACCAGCCTTTTACCACATCCGGATTGTCGTAAATCATCATTACTGCTTTTCACTTGTGTGGCTTGAATGATATGAAATGATAACCAAGCCCCAAGTGGAGTCACGGAAATTGTTGAACTCTGAAACAACTATACAAAACAGAAGAAGAACAACAAATATTTTTGGGTTTTCGATTTAGAGCAAGCATGGAAAGAAACAAGCAAACAAAGCAAAATCTTTTTGGATTTTTGAATAATGAACCGAAATGAAAAAGCTAAAGTAAACTAGCGCTACAAGTACAAAAGAAAGAGAAATAAAGGAAATATTTTTGGTCTTTTGGGGTTTTGTGAAAGTAAAACAAATACAAGAAACAACAGTGAAAAGAAAAGAAACAAACTGAAACATGGATATACAAAGTACCGACATGATATGAATATGATAAAATGAGTGAGCTGTCGGTGGGTCGGCGTACCTCCCCCCAAGCTTAGGCTTTTGGCCTAAGTGGGAGACCAATCATCGACGCGGCTGAGAACTCCATCCTGGCGGATCATATCTAGCATGATCATAATCAGGATCCCGTGAAGAAGGAGTTGAAACTCCGTAATCAAAATACTGATATGAAGAGCTTGCTGTCGAAGGCTGAGTGAATTCCTCCTCAGGCTCCCTTCCCTCATCGTCTGCACGAGGCCGTGCTCCTCCACGTATGCGTCAAGGTCATCCTCTGAGAACGACCATCCTTGCCTGACATCAAGGTTAAACAAAAGAGGCGCAGGCAAACAGACTATACGTTCAGAGTTTTTAGTTCTCCACCTAGACTTCTTGACAAAAACCAATTCATAGGATAGATTATCAATGGTGGACCAGCGGGAAACAAATTGATGGCTTATCATAGAGTTAAAATCAAGTCTCTCCTTAGGAAGCTGAATATCAAGATGATGTGGTCCTACACCATGCATGGCTAATAAACGAGAAGCAATGAGACCACCACAAACCCCTCCTTTTTCACGGTTAGTGGAAAGACGAAATGCTATCATAGCGCCCAAGTTATAAGTTCTATCACATTCAAGGCAGCAGAGAGAAATACCAAGTCATAAATAGATAATTTACTTGCATTTTTCCTGGCTAGAACACATTTACCAATGTAATAGGCAAAATATCGAATAGATGGGAGTTGGATGTTTCGAATTTTACCACTTCAGCTGTAAAACCTCTTCCTTGGCAGATTTCTGAGTAAAGGTCTTGTAGATGCTTAGGTTGATCTCTAATCCTCTCGTGAGATCCCCAGTATGGTACCTTAATAGCTGTACAAAAATCATGAAGGGGCAAATCGACAGCTTTATTGTAGATGTTATAATGAACCATGGGACTAGGCAAGGCCAACTGAATCTAAAATTTGCACAACAGACATAGTCAGCTTTGCATATTGATTTGGTTCATCAGTAACAAAACGTTCTAACCCTGCATTAGAAATTAGAGTGTTGAAATCTTGCAGGATTCCTGCAGCAGTCATAAAATTGTAACATGGATAAATAGAGGGGAACACGAGTCTTCACGGTTGACCCCCATGACCTCTTGCACTTCTAATTCTTCATAATTAAGTTGGTTTCCATCCATCTTCCTTTTCTGAAATTTTTAAACAAACCTCATAAAAAGTGATTTTGGAGTGATTAATTCAAGGGAAACACTAGAGACTTGCTAGAGGACTAAACATGCATCAAAACTAGTTAATCTAAGCAAGAACAAGCATGCAAGCTCTCATAACATGTCACCTACAGTACCAAAATACTCATGATATACACAACTAAACAAAATTCTACTTGGATAATCGGAGGAGTCACATACCGGAGAGCAATTGATCCAAATATCAGCAGCAAAGATGGGCTGAGCAAGGAGATCGAAAATCGCGAGCAAGAAAGCAAGAACTCGAGTTTGAGCAATGGTGGTGTGTGGTCGGGAGAGAGAAAGGAGTGGGAGGAGATGAGTGAGTGGAGGGCCAGGTGGGCCCCACACCAGGGCAGGGCGCGGCCAAGCCCCTGCCGCGCCGAGGTGGCGTGTGGTGCCTGGTGGGTCCCCCTGGTCATCCTCTGGTACTCCCACGTTCCATTTTAAAAACTAGGACTTGTAGAATTTTTTTCAGAATTTTTTGAAAACTTTTATTTCTGACATTTTCTGGGTGTTTTAAATAATGAAAACTAGGTAAAAATAAATTTATGTAAAGACTAAACATTGCTTAAACTTTGCAAATTACAGTAGCAAAACAGTAGGTAAAACAAGGAGAGAAAGAAAATGTTGTTTAGCAATTTTATGCATGTAAAACATATTTGTTAACAAGGTTGATCAAGTCTTGCCACCAAATATTTTATATGACATAAAAGAATTAAACCACATTGAACAATCATTTTACCTTAAATTGTATAGCTATAGATCCAATCATAATATTTTGAAATCCTTCATGAGGGTCATATATAGGGCAATCAATACTTCCCACTTTGATAGTTCTAAAATTGGCAATTGTATTCACTCCAAATAACTTGTCCAGCTTCTTGGGAAAATAAACAGTATGCTCTTTGTCATTAACATTGAAAGTTACTTTTCCTTTGTTGCAATCAATAACAGCCCCTGCAGTGTTAAGAAAAGGTCTCCCAAGAATAATAGACATATTATCATCTTCAGGCATTTCAAGCACAACAAAATCAGTTAATATTAAGCAATTATTAGCCACTTGAACAGGAACATCTTCACATATACCAACAGGAACAGCAGTAGATTTATCAGCCATTTGCAAAGATATATCAGTTGGTATCAATTTTTCCAAATAAAGCCTCTTGTAAAGAGAAAAAGGCATGACACTTACTCCTGCCCCTAAATCACATAGAGCAGTTCTAACATAATTATTTTTGATAGAGCAAGGAATAGTTGGTATACCGGATCTCCAAGCTTCTTTGGAACCTTACCATTGAAAGAATAATTAGCAAGCATAGTAGAAATTTCTTCATTAGGAATCTTTCTTTGTTAGAGACAATATCTTTCATATATTTGAATAAGGAGGTAACTTAATAGCATCAGTCAAAGGAATTTGCAAAAACAAAGGTTTCATCCAATCGCAAAATTTATTATAATGTTCTTCTTCCTTAGATTTGTGTTTCTTATTAGGAAAAGGCATTTGCTTTTGCACCCAAGGTTCTCTTTCATTACCATGTTTCTTAGCAAGAAAATCTTCTTTAGTGTACTTTTTGTTTTTAGAATGCTTTTCAGGTTCCTCTTCACTTTCCTCTTTATCAGAAGCATCATTCTTATCCTTATCATTGTTGTTCATTACCACTTTCAGTTTCAGCATCAGAGATAGATATACTATTGGGATCATTAACATGTTCATTTTCTTTAATGGTTCAGGAGATTCTTCAACATGTTTATGTTTCTTCTTCTTCTTTTTCTTAGAAGGAGTACTAGTTTCATTAGCTAGTTGAGAATCTTGCTCAATTCTTTTAGGATGTCCTTCAGGATACAAAGGATCCTGAGTGGAAGCACCACCTCTAGTTGCTATACCAAAAGCATGTTTATCATTATTTCTAGAAGCATTAACTAGCAAATCTTTTTGCACTTTAGTCAATTGTTCTATTTGAGTTTGAACCATATGAAAATGTTTAATAAGTATTTTAACATCATTAGCAGTTCTTTCCAAAACATCATGCAAATTATTAATAACATGAGAATTCTTTAACAGCTATTTTGTATTCTCATATTGAAATTATTGCTTAACAATAAAATTATCAAATTCATCTAAGCATTGATCAGGAGGTTTAGAATAAGGGATATCTCTATCATCAAAGTGTTGGAGAGAGTGTACCTCGACCGTGGATGGGTGAGGAATTGGCTTACACAATTCTTCTATAGGTGGAAGATTTTTCACATCTTCAGATTTAATACCTTTCTCCTTAAGAGATTTCTTGGCTTCTCTCATTTCTTCATCATTTAGTTCAAGAATTCCTCTTTTCCTTGGTGTGGGTACCGGAGTTGGTTCAGGCATGGTCCAATCATCATGATTTTGGCTTATCTTAGCCATTAATTCCTCGGCTTCATCTGGAGTTCTTTTCCTGAAAACACAGCCAGCACAACTATCCAGGTATGTCCTAGATTCAACAGTTAGTCCATTATAAAATATATCAAGAAGTTCATTTTTAGCTAGTTGATGTCCAGGCCGAGCTCTAATTAAAGAACAAAACCTTGCCCAAGATTCAGGCATTTTCTCTTCTTTTTTTAAAGTTAAAGATTTTCTGTAAAGCAGCATGTTGAGCACTAGCAGGAAAATATTTCTGAAAGAAGACATTAACCAAACCCATAGGACTCTCAATAGATCCAGGAGATAAATTATTAAACCAAGTTTTAGCTTCATCTTTCAATGAGAAAGGGAAAATTTTAGTAACGAAGTAACTGCGTTTCTTAATATCATCAGAAAACAAACTACTTAGAGTAGAAAGAGTATTCATATGATCTACAGCACTTTCATTTTCAGTACCTCGAAAAGGTTCTTTCTCAGCAATAGATATAAGCGACAAGTCCACAGAGAAATCATAATCTTTATCTTGTATATTTATGGGAGATGTAGCAAACTTAGCATCAGGAGAAAGTTTATAATTAACAGCACGTCTTTGAAGAAGATTTTTAATAGCATTAACATCTTTAGAGATCACAATTTATGTATTCTTCAATAAATTCATCATCAAGTTCAACATAAGTTTCCTCGAGATCATCACTAGGATGTTCTCTCGACCCAGGTGTATAAGCAGGTGTAATAGGAGTTTCATTAGGTGTTTCAGCATTTTCAATTTGTCTAGATTTAGCAATTGTAGCATCTAGAAAAGGACCTAGTGAACCACTTTCATCAAGCACAGTAGAAGCATCATCAAATTCATCAGAAATATTTCAGATTCAGCAGAAGTAGCAGTACGTGAAGCATGTATATGTGGTGGTGTAACAAGTTTACTCATAACAGACGGTGAATCAAGAGCAAAAGAGGTGCTCAGAGTTGTACCTCTCCTTGTAGTGGATGGCAATATGGAACCTTCTCATCACGAGGTTTACCCATGATGAATAAATTGCAGCGAACAATATCACTTTCAGGTGAGCTTATAAATAAAGCTATGCTCCCCGGCAACGGCGCCAGAAAATAGTCTTGATGACCCACAAGTATAGGGGATCGCAACAGTCTTCGAGGGAAGTAAAACCCAAATTTATTGATTCGACACAAGGGGAGCCAAAGAATATTTATAAGCCTTGACAGATGAATTGTCAGTTCAGCTGCACCTGGAAATAGACTTGCTCGACACAGTTTATCAGTAGCAACAGTTTTATGATAGTAGCAGTAGTGAAATAATAGCAGCAGTAAAATAAAGACAGCAGTAATAATTGAAGTAGACAGCAGGATTAAAATACTGTAGGCATAGGGATGGATGAACGGGCGTTGCATGGATGATAGTTCATGAAATAGTCATACATAGGGCAATTGCAGGTAAATAATAATAAAGCATCCAAGTAATAATTAATCATAGGCATGTGTTCCGTATTTAGTCGTACGTGCTCGCAATGAGAAACTTGCACAACATCTTTTGTCCTACCAGCCCGTTTGCAGCGGGGCCTCAAGGGAAACTACTGGTAATTAAGGTGCTCCTTTTAATAAAGCACCGGAGCAAAGCATTAACACTCCGTGAACACATGTGATCCTCAAGTCGCAGCCATCCCCTCCGGTTATCCCAATTTCTGTCACTTTGGGGCCTCGGGTTCCGGACAATGACGTGTGTATACAACTTATAGATATGATCCAAAACAATAATTATTCTCATGATACAATAACATGTTCAGATCTGAAATCATGGCACTCGGGCCCTAAGTGTCAAGCATTAAGCATAACAAGTTGCAACAATGACATAAAGTACTAATAATGGATACTAGGCACCATGCCCTAACAATCTTACATCTATTACATGAACGATCTCATCCAATCCCTACCATCCCCTTCAGCCTACAGCGGGAATTACTCACACATGGATGGGGGAAACATGGTTGGTCGATGGAGAGGCGGCGGTGATGATGATGGCGATGATCTCCTCCAATTCCCCGTCCCGGCAGGTGCCAGAACGGAGTTTCTGATCCCCGAATAGGGTTTTCTATGGCGGCGGAGCTCTGGAGTGTTTCTGGAAAAAGCGTCGAACCCCCCGTCGTTTTTAGGTCAGGAGGAATAAGTAGTCCAAAGGGGAGCGTCGGGGGCCACGCGAGGCGGCCACACAAGGCCTCGGCGCGGCCCCACCTCTGCGCCCGAGGGTGCGTGTGGGGCCCCCGTGCGTCGTCTCCGCTTCGTCTTCTGCTCCGTGGGTCTTCTGGAAAAATAGACTTTGTAATTTTTTGGGAATTTTCCCAAAACTTTGACTTTCTGCACAAAAACAAGACACCAGGGCAATTCTGCTGAAAACAGCGTTAGTCCGTGTTAGTTGCATTCAAATCACAAAAGTTAGAGGAAAAACAACAGCAAAAGTGTTCGGAAAAGTAGATACGTTTTGGACGTATCAGTGGCGGCGATATTGGGATAGCATAGGCAACCAAAAACGCGAAGGGACGAGTAGTCTGGGTGGGTGTTATGAAGAGCAAAGTACGGAGAAGGAGTGCTAATGGTTTTGGTGGGGAGGCGATTAAGTACGTGAGTGGCGTGGTGGAGAGCTTCTACCCAAAAACGAGGTGGCAAGCTAGCCTGAAATAAGAGAGAACGAACAATATCATTGACGGTGCGGATAATACGCTCGGCTTTACCGTTTTGTTGGGAGGAGTATGGGCAGGAGAAACGAATGTGTATACCGTGCTCGGCGGCGAAGGAGTGGAGTTTGGCGTTGTCAAACACACGACCGTTGTCCATCTGTATAGATGCAAGAGGTAGGTTAAACTGGGTTTGGGCAAAAGCACGACACGAGGCGAGCGAGGCGTAAGCATCAGATTTTTGGCATAGAGGGACGGTCCAAAGAAAATGTGTAAAATCATCGAGAATGACTAAGAAATATTTATTACCAGAAGTACTTAAAATTGGGGACGTCCAAAGATCACAATGAATTAACTCAAAAGGGCGAGTAGTCCTAGTGGTGGAAGAGGAAAAAGGCAAACGTACATGGCGTCCAAGCTGACAAGCATGACAAAGAGTACTATGGTTTTATTACAAGGTAAAGAAATATGCTGCGAAATACGACGATAAGCGTCATGGCCGGGGTGACCCAAACGACGGTGCCAAATATCATGGGTGGTGGTGGTGGTGGTGAGAGGACGAGGCGCCGGTGGCTGAAACGAATAAAGATCCCCCGTACTATTGCACCGAAGAAGCTCACGCCGGGTAATGAGGTCCTTCACAGAAAAACAAAAAGGGTCAAAATTGACAGAGCAGTTATTATCGGTAGTAAACTGACGGACAGAGACAAGATTTTTAATTATGTGAGGAGTAACTAGAACATTGGGAAGATGAAGTGGATGATCAGAAAAAGAAGAAGGAAGGGAGGCGTGCCCGGATGCGGAGACGGAAACAGAGGAGCCGTCTCCGACAGTGACATGACGATAAGGAGGATGTGAAGAGAGAGAGGAGAGGATACCGGTGTTGTTGGAGAGGTGAGCGGTGGCGCCGCTGTCCATGACCCACTCCGGGGTGGGTGGCTGCAGCGTCATGTTGGTGAAGTGCTGCGCGAGGGCGGAGGGGTCCTAAGTTTGCGCCGATGCAGGGGGCGTAGTGTAGGAGGAGGCGACGCCGTACGGGGCGCCGTTGTAGGCCTGGCCGTGGGGGACGCCGCCGTGGGCATTGTAGAAGGAGGCCGGCGCAGGTGGTGGTGCGACCATGTAGGCGTGGGCGCGAGGGCCCGGGCGAGGACCAGCGCCGGGAATGCTGCTCCCGGCACCGTGCGGCTACATGGGCCACATCTGAATCGCCCCGGTCCAAGGGTTGAAGGGGGTGGGCATGGCAGGAGCACCACCGGTGTTCTTGGAACCGTAGCCACCATAGGGCGTCTTGCCCTTGTTCTTGCCGGAGCCGTGGTTAGGGTTGGGCGGGGTCTTCCAGGGCTGGGCGCCGGTGGAGCCGCCGGCGTGGCCGCCGGTGGTGTTGGTGGGGGGGCAGGACCCGGGGGGCGGGCTTGGTGGCGAGGAAGGCCGTGGTGGAGGTGGATGAAGAAGCCGCGCGCCGGGTCACCTTCAGCTCCTGGAGCAGCAGCATGTTCCGGAACTCGAGGAAGGACGGGAACGGCTTGAGGAGAGGAGCAAGATCGGCGATGCCGTCGAAGTCCTCGTGGAGACCCTTGATCACGTTCGTGACGAGGTCCGAGTCGAACACGGAGGCGCCAACCTCCGCGAGAGCGTCTGCCGCCATCTTCTGGAGAAGGAGGTAGTCGGTGATGGAGCGGCCCTCCTGCCGGATGCTGCGGAACTCCTCGGCGAGATAGATCTCGCGGGTCTTCTTGTTGTTGTTGAAGAGCGCGGCGACGATAGTCCAGACGGTGAAGGCGGTGGCGTCGGTGGCCATGACAAGGTCCACGATATCCATCGCCATGGAACCGTAGAGCCAACGGAGCACGTGGCATCGAGGCGTAGCCAGGTGGGGTCGGTCGGCGGGGTGGCGGTGGTGAGGTGATCCTCAAGCGCGTAGGTGGTGACGGTGATGGTGAAGAACGTGCGCCACTTGGGAAAGGAGGGAACCTTGAGATCAAGGGTGATCGGAACCAGCGAGCGGATGCTCTGGATGGCGGTGGCCTGCGCCCATAGATGGGCGTTGGGATGGGGTTCGGGTCTTGGCGCCATGGAGGAGGAGGGGAGGAAGGAGGAGAGGGAGGGCGACGGCGGCGGCCGCTATGGTGCGGCTAGGGTTAGGGAAGGAGAGGAGGCGGAAGCGGTTTAGGGTTTAGGACGTGTTTAGGTTGATACCATGTGAGAGTGACCACACTTGAGTCTTTCCATTGCATTGATATATATAGACAAATTACAATACTAACCATAAATGGGAGATCGATCATACAAATAATTAAGGACTCTCAACGATTTAGGATATTAGGGGGATATGTCACGCTACGTGACATATCTGTCTAACAATCTGTTTAATCATCTCTACTCCAGCTTTATGACTCTTCGCTCTTAACTCTTTTGCAAGATTGCCTATCCATTAAAGAAAGCACACAAATGATACACTACAACAGAGGTTAAAACATGCATGATTTCTTGTCTTCCAAATCGTTCAGCACACAGCCGCCCCACCACTGAACATTAGCTTGCGCTGCGTCGGTAGAAGCATATTAGTTCATCTATCCACTAAGTGAAGAGCCCAACAGGAGGCCGGACCAAATTAACCCAAGGGCACATACGTACCACAATCTGCCAAATCAATTTTGCTAAAGAGCACTGAAATAGCAGGTGGTCAACCGTTTCATCATGACCACAAAAATGGCATTGCTTGTTTGTGACCTACACATATTGATATCTGACTATATCCATGTATGCGGCCGGGCGCCGATGGAAGGAAGCGCGGGCGATGCCATTTGCCAAAAGCTACCACTACTGCCAAGTGTCTAGTATTCGGCTCCATCCGTTCGCCGGCCTGAGATGCTCGACAGGCCAAGTGGTCGCGCGCGAGCACGTCGGCAGCATCTCTCGTTCAACAGTTTGAGGCTGACCTCGATCCATCGTTACTTTCTCCCTGGATGGTAGGATCCATGGACGGATCGATCGAGTGGCCGCTGGCTTGGATTGATTCCTCTCGCGCGGCGCCGCGGCGCTACCCATGTGGGTGTGCATCGCCGATCCCCGCGTTTACGGCCGGACGCCCCGCTCATGTATACTCCCTCGGTTCTTAAATATAAGATGTTTTACCTTTTGTCCATATGCATCTAGATGTATGTGAACATGTTTTAAAGTGTATGTACACTCATTTAGGTTTGCACTTAGCAAACATGTGAGTTAGCTAGAACATTTTGTATTCTGGAACGGAGGGACACCTGCCGCTTCTCTCGTTCAACATCAACCCACGATCGTAGCGTCTGCCATTGCCAGCGTCTCCATGCCCAACTGCACGCCCCGCCACATTCCACGCAGCCGCACTGCCCGCCGGCGGCCCGGCCGGCCGGGATCCAACTGCCTCTGATCACCACATCAGGTAATTAACGCTCATGAAATTACTCGTGCGGTATAAGAAGTCAGTAAGTGAGATCGACTGATCAGGGAGCCTTTTTTGATTCGCAGGACTTCTACTCCGTAGCACATATATACGCGGAAATGGAAGGATTGTAACCTCGTGATTTATTTTTCCGGAATCTTATGTGTTTGTTATTGTACCTTGAGAAAGACACGCATCCTCAAAAGATTCAATACAGCGGAGTATAGTGCAACGAAAATACTTCACAACCCCCCCTGAGTTCTGTGAAATTTAACAGACGGACATAAAATTGCAATCTTCTACAAAAGCATTCAGTATATAGCTCTTTTAATCAAATATACCGCAAAATTATACTTGTGTTAGAGCTTCATACTACGAATTAGATGATTGCTTTGAGTTGAAGATATACACATAACCCTCAAAGCACTAGAACCTCGGTGAATATCTACATTAGTAAGTTTATTCACACTTGAGAATCATTGGCCTCCCAATAACTATGTATATACCTCTAACAAAAGCTGGCGATCTTGTTCAAAAAATGTGTGCAATATATATACTAGGTTCACCTTTTTCGGTAATTATGTATGAAACATATGTTGTTGCTAACATATCGCAAACATTATTTTTTTGTCTGCTATATAACTCTTTCAGTAAATATTATTATTACAACAAAAATACCTTAGTTACAACTTCATATTGCAAGCTAATATGGTTTCGTTGAGTTGAAGGTGTACACATAAGCGTCAAGTAACTAGAACCTTAGTGAATATTTACACTAGTAAGTTTTTTAACCTACGAACTCACACATGAATATCGTTGGCCTCCCCTCCACTATATATATACACCTTCGAGAAAAGTTGGTATTATAAAATATGTGTGCAGTATAAAATATACCCACTTTCTTCTCTATAATATATGAATTGATGTGGTTCCTGGCATTACAAGCATACTCTTTAATAATTCCTTATCTTATAGATAGTTCTATCCATCCAAGATACTGCAAACATTATACTTGTTGGTTGATTTGAGATGGCTTATCATGTGTCCACGCGATTGAGTTGAATATGTTGCAAACATTATACTTGCGTAGAGCTTCATATTGCGAGTTAGATATTGGGTTGAATTTAAGATGTACACATTAGCCTCATTGCCCCGAAACATTAGTGAATGTCCACACTAGTAAGTTGTTTTGTTGATACTCTCTACGGCTGTGGTAGTATATCACTAGTTGAAAAAGGGCATTCCGTTCGGCCCTTTTGTCCCGACCATTATTGGAACCGGGACTAATGGGACCATTAGTCCCGGTTCGAATGGCCAGGGCGCCGGCCAGCTTTAGTCCCGGTTCGTAGGAGACCTTTAGTCCCGGTTGGTAATACCAACCGGAACTAAAGGGTTGCGGCAGGCAGCCATAGAGGTGGGTCCCAGCGCGAGAACCTTTAGTCCCGGTTCGTATCACCTTTAGTACCGGTTCGTGATACCAATCCGGACTAAAGGTCCCGCATTTTTCATTTAATATGGAATAATTCATATCTTTAAATCCGTAAATCAGAATTTAACAAATAAAATGTCTAAATCAATTAGAAAAATGAGAGGAATCCAAATATGACAACTATATCATCTTTTGGATCACAAAAACACATTTAACTAGGCGAAATTACTTTTGAAAAATCGACATAAACTCATTTAACTAGACGAAATTAGGTAGAAATCAAGAAAATTCCTAATACTTGGGGATTATTCATAAAATGTGGATTACTCTTTGTGAAATTAGATGGGTGCCATTTTGCACCATATCTGTTTTGGAGGTTTTTTTTTTGCTCTATTTGATTTTTTTTTCTAAAAGCGGTCAAAATGGCCACCATGACCCTCCTCGAAAGAGGTCAATTTTTTTAAAACGATCGATGTTTCTGTGATATAAGTATATAACCACTAGTTGTGTATATTAAAATTATTTAAAAAAAATCAGACCAAACTATCAAACACTTGTAGTTCAAATTTCGATTACTTTCGGAAAATCAGCATAAACTCATTTAACTCGGCGAAATTAGATAGAAATCAAGAAAATTCCTAATACTTGGGTATTATTCATCAAATGTGGACTACTCTTTGTGAGAATTAGATGGGTGCCATTTTGCAACTTATATTTTGTACTTGATTCATAAAAAAAGTCATTTTTGCCACTTAAAAAAAGGAAAATGATATTTATAAAAATAATTTGAAAAATCCCTTCGGAACCATTGCTTCCTATACCAAGATACACCTATTTGTCTAATATGAGAACTTTATCACAAACTATGCTGTGGGAATTGCCATAACTTGGTCATTTGGATTGAAACTTATAGATGTTTATACATGATAGACCTTTTTGTGAAGATTTTTTTGAACAATTTGTCAAAAATCAATTTTATCATTTTTCATAGCAACTAGTACACATAAAATGACTCCATGCCAGAGGATATCTTTTTTTTGAGGTTTTTACACTTTATTTGATTTTTTTCAAAAAAGGTCAAAATAGCCACCATGACTATTCATCGAAAGAGGTCAAATTTTCGAAAACTATCGATATTTCTGTGATATAACCACTAGTTGTTTATCTTAAAATGATTTTAAAAAAGATTTAGACCAAACTATCAAACACTTGTAATTCAAATTTGGATTACTTTCGTAAAATCAACATAAACTCATTTAACTAGGCGAAATTAGATAGAAATCAAGAAAATTCCTAATACTTGGGTATTATCCATCAAATGTGGACTACTATTTGTGAGAATTAGATGTGTGCCATTTTGCAACTAATATTTTGTACTTGGTTCATAAAAAAAGTCATTTTTGCCACTTAGAAAAAGGAAAATGATATTTATAAAAATAATTTGAAAAATCCCTTCGGAACCATTGCTTCCTATACCAAGATACACCTATTTGTCGAATATGATAACTTTATCACAAACTATGTCGTGGAAATTGCCATAACTTGGTCATTTGGCTTGAGACTTATAGATGTTTATACATGATAGACCTTTTTCTGAAGAATTTTTCGAACAATTCATCAAAAATCAAGTTTATCATTTTTTATAGCAACTAGTACACATAAAAGGACTCCATGCCAGAGGATATCTTTTTTTGAGGTTTTTTAATTTAATTTGATTTTTTCAAAAAAGGTCAAAATGGCCACCATGACTATTCCTCGAAAGAGGTCAAACTTTTTAAAACTAGAATTCCTCTCATTTTTAAATAAATTTATACATTTTATTTGTCAAATTTCGATTTACAATTTAAAGATATGAATTATCGATGTTTCTGTGATGCAAAAGATGATATGGATGGCATATTTGAATTTCTCTCATTTTTCTAATCAATTTAGACATTTTATTTGTCAAATTTCGATTTACGATTTAAAGATATGAATTATTTCATATTAAATATTATTACATAATCACTATTATTTATTTAAAAAATATGATTACATAATCATTGTATTTATTCAAATAAATTTTAAAAATTTAAACAATAAAAAAGTGTAACGTCATGACTCGGGGGTTAATATGATTGATATGATACTATTATAAGTATGTTCTAACTTATCATTTGGAAGCTAATTTGGAAGGAACTCAAAAGTTAAGCGTGCTCAGGCTGGAGGATGGGTGACCGAATGAGAAGTTTGATCAGGGTAAGTACTTTGACCTGAGATTAAATATATAACTAGTTATTAATTGTGTGGCTAAGTGAGAAATTTCTGAATAGAATTAGGAATAGAATTAAGACTAGAATTGAGAATAATTGAAAATAGAATTGAAAATAAAATTAAAAAAATTCCCGGGACCTTTAGTCCGAGTTGGGTCCCTACCTTTAGTCCCGGTTGGTGTTACCAACCGGGACAAAAAGTCCTCCACCCGCCCGCGCACGGCTCTGCCCACGTGGGGACATTTTGTAATACCCTGAAATTTGAGTAGATTAATTACTTTGACTAAACCAATATTTGGTTTCAAATTATTTTATTTTGGCTGGTTTGCTTTGTAACTAATTTTGGTTTACACATGTATTATCCATCGAGCTGTACGTGCAAGAGTGCATGTATATGATTTCTTCATGCATGCATCACTTGTACTAGTACGAGGTAACTTGCTAGAGGTAGTATTTTTTAATCAGAAAGCAACGGCCGACCAGAGGGACTTGTGTTAGACAAGGAAGAGTGGAAGTCGGCAGATATTTCCACAAGTGGGTCCCACGTGGGCCATGCCACATGCATTGCTGGCAGCACAAGAGTGGCTGCAAGGAGGCCTGCATTGTACGTGTCGGCTGCTTCTTCTCGACAGCGCTGAAGGATCAGCGGCAAGGCGGCATAGATATTTTAGCCAAACCTCTACCTGATCGATTTCCAATACATAACTAGTTAGCGATGCTGCTACTCCTTAATGCCCAGAGCTAGAGCAGAGAGATGTAGCGAGCAAGAGAGAGAGAGAGAAAGCGACCAGAGAAGAGTTGAGAGAAGGGCCGACGACGAGCTGCGTCCATGTCGGAAAAGATGCGGTCAGTGATGCCGAGATGCTGGAAGAAAGGAGAGATGCTGACTCCGGTGGATAAGAGAGCAGATCGTATTATATGCACACGGTGACATGATTAATCAGATGGGGATTATAATCCTCCGACGTGAGGCAAGTGGCTACTTTGCTTATCCCTTGATTCTAGCAAGTAGATGCTCTACTTATCCGTTGATCCCTATGATTAATTGATTTGCTAATCCTTGATTCTGGCTGGTAGTAGTCTTGCTACTCCTAGCTTATATCTTCTTGCTATTATTCCGTGGTGGTGTCAGTACTGCTACTTGCATCGTATTATTGTTGATATCATCATTGACTCTCATGTTCTTGAAGAGATACTTTGATCGTATGTGTTCCTTGTTTTGGTCCATGGATGCCGTCGGCCATGGTCTTTCCCGAGACATGTGGATGATGATAAGAGAGAAATCATCTTGATCTAGATGGGCTCACGCGGAGGCATGAGCACATCGTATTGGTTGAGCATTCTAGTAATTAATCATTGACATATATGTCTATTTTTTAATCCTATTTATCTGTATTGGTGTCACGACGGCAAACGCATTGTACCGGTCACAGTTCAGGTATGGGACTGTCTGAGTTCTCCGCGAGGGGCGGCCCTTGAATGGAAAGTGTCGGTGATGGATCCGTAGGAGCGACCGACATCAGTAGGTCAGGGTGTCCGGTGTCTGAGCGGGTAAAAGGGCTCTGCTCGTTCTGGAATCCGGTGTGGTTCTGGTCGAGGCTGTCGATGTCGGAGTACCCCTCTTAAGAGTGTAAAAGTGTGAATATTCACCCCTGTGAGTCCCGTGTAGGGAACCTTGCTGTCATGTGTGATGCCGATACATTTTTCTTAATATTCCATAAATTTCCAGTTTCGTTGATACTTTGTTTATCTTCCGTTGATATTTTGCTTAATTCCTTTAGATACAGTTATTCTTATTTTACTGTACTTATTCTCGCTTTGTTCTTCCGTTGCATAGTAAGGTACCTGCTTGCTGAGTATGATTTTATCGTACTCACCCTTGCTCCCTTTTATTTTTGGATCAGAGTTCGCAGCGGAAAACGACGTCATCCGAGGAGTAGGCCGAGCCAGTGGGTGGGATGCGAATAGAGAACCTTTTTAATCTTTGTAAATGTAATAATCTTGTAAAATCAATATATTGAGCTGCTTGAGATCCACTGTGCTGGTTTATCCTGCTCTTCTAGCCTTGCGTGTGTATAGTCTTTCGAGTCTATAGACACGCGGCGGCTGTCATTCTTCCGGGCCGGGTCTCGGGGCGTGACACATTTAGTCCCGGTTCGTGGCCAACCGGGACTAAAGGGGGAGGCTTTAGTCCCGATTTGCTAGTCTCGGTTGGCAAACCGGGACTAAAGGCCCGTTTTTCACTAGTGTATAGGGCTGTGTTATTCACACTTGAGAATCATTAGCCTCTCATTAACTATGTATATACCTCTAACAAAAGCTGGTGATCTTTAAAAATGTGTGCAGTATATACTAGGCTCACTTTTTCCTCGTTAATTTTGTATTATTAATTGATGTTGTTGCTAACGTATCATACTCTTTAATTTTTTTTTATCTGATAAATAGCTCGTTGACAAAAATATTGCAACAAAAATACCTACGTTAGAGCTTCATATTGGAAGTTAAGATGATGTCGTGGAGTTGAAGGTGTACACATAATCCTCAAAGCACTACAACCTCAGTGAATATCTACACTAGTAAGGTTTTTTAACCTAGAAATACTTATCAGTGGAGATACTCCCTGAGGTTGTGGAGGTACTGGGTTGTGTTATTCACACTTGAGCATCCTTGGCATATCATCCACCGTAAATATACCTTCGAGAAAAGTTGATATTAAAATATTATGCGTGCAATATATAGCAGATCAACTTTCTTCTCTACAATTGTGTTGAGACTGCTTAACGACGGAGTGTTCATCATTCATCTTGTAGCATCATATAATTGCCCCATGACATTGCCTGCGTCCAAGACCCCAAACTTGGCCTCGAGGACATCCCATATATCCTTGCTCGTAGTGATGAAGAAATACGAGTCAACAATGTTCTCGCCAAGAATGCTTAAAATAGCACCCCTCTGGAGGGTATCGGCTTCCTAAAAAGCTTTCTCCTCTGTGGGAGTAAGCACTCCTTCAAACTTACCTATGCTCGTGTCAAAGCATCTCATGTTAGTAAGCCAGAGAGTTGCTCTCACACATCATCTCTTGTCATGCACACACTCGAATGGAGGAGGCCTCAGTGAAGCAGCAAAACCAATTGGGGAAATTTCCTAAATAAGGTTTTTGCATTGTTGTAACTATAATTTTAAAAGATTTAATCCATGAAAACAGTGGAAAAAACGTGACCATAAAAATGGAAATGAAACTAGTTATACGAACTAGTGGAGAGTATGAAAACAACACGTTTATACCGATTGGCAGGATCAGAAAGTATATCATGATCTCGAGCAAAATAGATAGAAGCATGTACAATGAAGAGGAAGAAGATCCGTTACGGTGCTATCAGGAGCAGACATGCAACGGAAATGTAGTTGATGTAGGAAAAGTCATGCTTATGGGGGATATAGTCGTCGCTGAAGAAACCAGTAGTCATGCCAGAGCACTCCCAAAACTTTATCGCCTCTCTCCCATACAATACCATGAGAGAAAAGCTTCCCGAGGTCTACTGTCCCGTCTCGCGGCGCACCCTAGAAGACGGGACGGGAAATCATGAACGATGGCGCGGTGCTCTGGAATCAAGTGGCAATCTAATGTAGTGTTGTGTTGTGGTGTGTCTTTTTCGGATGTGGAGTGACATCTCTTATAGACATGGCAGGATGAGCCGAACAGTTTGAAGATGAAGCGGAACAACTCGAGTGATGGTTTGGTTCGTTTTTCACTATTGTGCGAGACGGTTCCGTCTGAAAGTGCAAAACATTTAAGCTTCTACTTCAACCATTCAGATTCATCTAATCATCATGTGTGCCAAAAAAAACAACGGTTACATGTTGCCACATCGTGACGAGGTGAGGCGGGCGGCGCAGAGGAGGATCTCACATGTATTCTTAGAGTGGCAAGCATAGAAGCACACTCGAATTGGAGTATTAGTTAAATATTGATGCGGTTCAGTAACGGTCTTTAGGTCTTGACGTGATGCCTACATAAATATTTGCCTTGCACAATTTGTTATAATTATCATAATCATAATTCTATCAATTGCTCGTCTGTACTTTGTTCACCCAACAATTGCTATCTTTTAAGGAGAGAAACCATACCCCCCCGGTCCATCTTTTACATTGTTTACAACCTCATTACACACTTTTCATCATCATTTGCTTGCTGGTCCGTTTTTACATTTTTGTTTAGTACCATTATATTCAATACTATACGTTTAACCCTTTGTTCTTAGTGAGACGGGAAGATTGACAACCTTCCTGAAACGCTGGGGAAAAAGAGATTTAGTTCTTGCTTGTAGGTCCACTTCAATTTCGCTTAGCTCTCCACTCCTACTGATTCGATAAACCTTGGTTCTTAATCCAGAGAAATTTGCTGCTGTACTACATCATACCTTCCACTTGGGTTCCATGCACATGCATTTGGACCAGGCACATGCACGCCGATGGTTTTGGCGAGGTGGTGCAGCAGGGATAGCGTGGGAGTACTGGTGTTGAGAGAACGATGGCACCAGCGCGTGTGTTGGCCATATCTGGGCCTAGGCGGGCCAAGATCTGGAGATGGCCACGCGGGTCCCCATGGGCCCAATCTGGGCATGCGGGCCACGACACTACGCGCGGCTGCTCATCGGGCGGTCCATGGCGCTGATTTCCTAGCTGATACAGAGGCGATCATCGTCGAGCTCGCCATCCTACTCCCGTGGTGCGCCCTTCTTCCTCGGCGAAGTATGTTGACGCGTGGTGCCCCCCTCTTCCACTTGGCTAGGGAATTTCGGCAACGTGGATTGGAGGATTAGGGAGATATCCTGGCCCGCAAGTCAGTCCTTGACGCGGCTGCGCCTGCACACCCCCTCATTGCCGGGGGATATCCCAAGTTGCTATGTCGTTGCTCTCCTTTCGAAGTTGTTGCTTTGATGCTCAGTGGTGTTCCATAGCCCATGAGGCGCAGTGTTAGGACGATGTCGATCTTCGTCCAGACGCGGAGCTTTGATGGGCGCAATGTACTCGCTTCGTGGTTTTGCAAAGGCAAGCCCTTCTCTCAGTTCTGGTATGCCGCCTTCTACTTGTCGGGGCTAGGCCCTCTTGGCCTGCAATCTGTCTTAGGCGTATATGGTGCAAACTCGTTGGAGCCGTCCTTTGGTAGGGTCATGGATGCTAACGCGGACGTCGAAACTCGGTGCTTTGCATCCTCGTTGCTTGGGTGGTTTCTCGGCAGGGAGGGCTTGGTGTTGACTTAGGTTGTGGTAGTCTTGGTGTTGTTGTGGTGTGTTGGTGTGTGTTGTTGTGTCGTGCTTCGATGCGGTTCGCTCTTCTCGCTAGGCTAGGCGTTGTTTGATTTTCAGGCCTAGTTTCTCTTGTAAGCCGAGATATTATTCTTCTTATGATCAATGAATCGTAGCACTGACTGTTTTTCATCAAAATCTTTTCTTTTCCCTATTAGTAGAAAACCGGCCCTAGTACAGCAAGAAGCCTGACCCTTGGTTTACTCGACCCAAAAAGACTCGGACCTCGATGGAGTTTCGAGGGACGCTTCGCAGAGGCAACCCCTTCGCTCAGTTGCAGTTTGAAGCCGTCCACTTGCCGGGGCTAGGCCCCTCTTGGCCTGCCATCTCTCCCGCGCGTATATAGTGTGAACTCGTCGGAGCGGTCCTTTGATAGTGGTGGGTCTCGAGTACTACATTGCCGATGATGCGGCTGTGGAAGCTCAGTGCTCTACATCCTCGTTGCTTGGCTGGTTGCTCGGCATGACGTATTGGTGTTTGTTCAGGTTGTGGTGGTGTTGGTGTTGGTGTTGTTGCTGTAGTGTTGTGTTTTTTTTTACGAATGAGCGTTGTAGTGTTGTGTTGTTGTTGCTATGTGTTGTTGTGCTGTACTTCGGCGTGTCGGTCCCCTAGCACGTTGTTTGGTTTTCAGTGTTTTCCTTTATAAGCCGAGCTATTCTTTTTCTTATGATCAATGAATCGAGCGCTACTTTTCATCAAAAATCTTTTCTTTTCTCTATTAGTATAAGAAAATCGGGCCTCGTACACGCAAGAAGCCTGCAGATCATTGGTTGAATCAACCAAAAAGACTCCGGACACCGATCAAGGACCCGAATGCCGTCTGGCTTTGTGTCTTCGAGGCATATGAAGTCGACCGAAAAAGACAGCTCGGAAGGACCAGCGCGATCATATCCGAGCAAGTGTGCGACGTTTACTTCAATCCTGAGGCCGATGACGATCAACCTCGGCACCCGATCGAATAAAGCTGCCACGGTACGATGGATATTTATTCGATCCGATCGGATCGCTGCGATCCCCTGGAGCGCAAGTGTGCACCGCTCGGCATCAGCGACAACACAGCCGAACACCCTGCTTCATGCGTATATAATGGCCCGTCGTCGCTCGATCAATCAATCAGCAGCAGCACGCCGATCAATACCCTACTTTCTCCTGACTGCGCCGGCGGTGGCTACTGAGCTCGGCCAAGATCTCCAGCCAGGCAGCCAGTCGGCCGTGACGCTGGCCTCCTCTGCTCTGCACTAACTGTCAGGTAACGTCCGTGTGTGTGTGACATTTCTGGTTTTATGCAGAGTTTACATATCTACGCGCGCACGCTTGGGTTCCTTCCGGTTACTTCAGTACCAGTCTGGTTGTCAACCGGCAGGATCAAGATAAATTACTTCTCAGTTACGCTTCCTACGGCTCACTGTAATGTTCATGTGCATTTCATAAATAAACTCCCTAAAAGGTTTTCCGATGACCAACATCCCCACATAAAAATGATATACAAAGAGAAATAATGACAACAATATAGTTCAATACACATATTTAGTGCTTTAGACGATCGTCTCCTTCCTTGTATTCATCAACTTATCGAGTTTCTCTCTCATGACCGGAACCTCGCCGTCTCTCTTCACCTTCTCTTTTGATGTCTCCTTCCACTGGCCTCCCATTGCTTGTCTCTTAAGTTTGACTCCGCCCTTCTTCCTCCCTTCTTTTTCCTCTTCATCATTCTCTTAAGAGGATGAGGTACACCTTGGTCTCTTTGGTGGAGGAGCTTCATCTTCCATTGTCCTCCATTACTCAGTGGGTTCTAGAAAGTACCAACAATGTTGGCACACAAATGGTGTGCCTTTCGACCCTTGTGTTTGCTTGTACCTCTCTTGTGCAATTCGGTCGTCCTACAACTTTTATAAAAAAAAGATGGTTGGATATACGAAATATGAGCACATTCATATGGTAACATGGAGATAAACAAACCAAACATGAAACTCACATATTCATCAGCGGTGGCACCACTCGGAGACGCATTCTTTACATTCTCGAAACAACTCGAGCACTGGTTGCAATAGGTATGCTTACCTTTCCACTAGCATTTGAGATATCATTGAGAAACTCTATAGTTCCTTCAAAAGTTGTTGGAACAAGTCGTCAGTGTGTTTCGTATAGTTGTTACCGGTTAGATCATTGTCGGTGACCACATCTAACATGACACTCTCCCATGCCCTATCGCCTCATCTTCATCACTTGTACAATTCAATTGCCTTTTCCCCTCCCATTCCTTCTTTGTTTGTTTGAGAAGCATCAAACACACACATCCTCCTTATCATTCATGGAGTCATCATATTCATCAAGACATACAATTTGATCTACTGGCATATGTAGATTGAGTCCAAATGAATCTTGCATCATGCTCTAATAGGAAACAGGACTGCTATGAAAATCAATAATATGATTTATAAATTACTAAACTGGGAACGAAATTGACCACATGTACATTCCAAATCAAATTGACCTAAATCATGCACGCGGATTTATATCTTTTGGCATTCTACCGAGAGCATTGTGGGCGTCGGCATCAACCATGGTCGAGGCATCCATCGAGGACGGATGCAGTACTAGAGGGGGAACCCTCGTCAAGGACACAATGCGGGTCGTCGCCTTATCTTCCACCACGTCGTGTTGGACTTCCAGCGTCTACGAGGTGAGGTTGGGGGAGGTCAGAGGAAGGCGCCTGACAGGGCGATGGGAGACAAGAGGACGCGTTCTTCCCCGGCCACTGCGACCACACGTGATCCATGTAGGTGATACCGCGGGCACAAAAATGGCGCCTGTCCAGGCACATGAGTCGTCGTTGGCCCCGATTCACTTTCCCCTCTATTCGAAAGACAGTATAAAACTAGTTTGGACCGCTCCACTTTCCCCTCCTTCCCCTCCGTGAACAGTTCTCAGAGGCGAAGAAGGCCAACTCCACTTTTCCACCGCATCCGCCGGCGAGGCCGTGGGTTCCCTCCCCCTCCGTCGGCCGCTCCGGCGGTGGGAGGGTGGGGGAACCCCGGATCTCTGCTTTGGCGTGTATATACGGTGTGGATAGGTAGGTCTCCGGCTGGCGGCGCTGTGGAGGCGGGGGCGTTGTCGGTGGGGAGTTTGGTGCTGCTGTTCTGCCTCCTCCGCGTCGTTATCCTTGGTGATCTCGACGGTGAGCAGCCAGCTTTTGGTGCTCCGGGCTCTTCGGGCTCGGGGAGTTTCTCTTCCCTCTGCGTGGGCGGCGAGGCGATGTCGTCGCCCGTGCGGGTTGGGGATTTTGTCCTTCGGCTCCATCTTCGCTGTGTCGTCGTCCCCTCCAGCGGCGCCACGGAGCTTGTGAGGTGGTGTGTAGGAGGTGGTGCTCGGGCTCGGTGGGGCGTGTGCCTGGGCTCCCCTGGCCGGCTGTGGTGGCGAGGGGGGGAGCGGCGGGGGCGGCATGCTTCCTTCTGGCGGCTCTGGCGTCTGGTTCTTCGTGGCTCCTCCAGCCGGCCGTGGAGGTGAGGAGAGGAGTCACCTGGAAGTGGTGCGCTGGAGTGGAGGGGTCTGGTGCTGAGCTGAGGTGCTGGGCTGGTTGGCGCGGTGGTGGTGGATCTTCTGGCATGGCCTCGCCGCCCCGGCGGAAGGCGGTGTTGGTGCTGGGCGTGGGGGTGGCTAGGCCGTGCTCGTTCATCGACAAGATCGCGTTGCTCGCGGCGTGTGGATCATGCGGCTTTCTTCAAGTTTGGAGGTCATCCTTCTCCCAGGTGGCAAGTGGATCGTCTTCTTCTTCTCCGGCGTTCGCCGGCGTCGACGAGGTTTGGTGGTTCAGCTGCTTCTTGCTGCTGTAGTGCTTTCAGTTCAGCTCCGTCTGTACGGGCTGGCGTTTGTTCTTCTTCTCTGTATCCTGTATTTGTACGCTGGTCTGTACTCCCCTCTTTCAAAAAAAAAAAAAGATTCGAAAGACATTTTTTTCGCTTCAAAAATTGCAATTGTCTGTGAACAATAGTATAGAAGCACACTTCTCTATAACATGTACACGTACTGTAAAAAGTAAAATTTATTGCCATTACATGTCTGTAAGGTTATTTTAAATAAATTGTTTTGAAATACACAAAATATTTTCCATCTTGCTAAGAATATAGCGAGCGTAACAGTACATAAAAATAAATATAGCAAAACGCCAAACATATGCGGATCAAATCACCTCTTATAATAAGAAGAAATATTTCTCGTATACTAGGCCCTCCAATTTCTTAAGAGGTTTATCTAAAAGATTCGCGATATAACTAGGAAGACCTTTCAAATACCACACATGAGTCACGGGACATGCGAGTTTGATGTATCCCATTTGATATCTTCGTATCCGAGATACCAAAAATGGAACTAAAAAACCGAAGATAGGAAAAATTCTGGAAAAATAAAAGAACATAAAAAATTATGAAAAAATAAAAGCATGTGAACGAAAAGAAGAAACTTGCAATAAAATAAGGCTGTGTGCATCGTCTAGATGCATAGGCCGGTGTTGTGTTCCACTTTATAAAAAAAGAAAACCAAAATATATAACAAGCTACAAATATAATTTTTTTACGAAACAGAAAAAGTGAAAGAATACCACGTGTTGTAATGCAAATAAGACGGATAATACGCTATGGGCAGCAAATAGGGGTGGTCCTATTCTACGCGTTTATCACCGTGTATCGTCCCGACGCCTGCAGCGAGTTGTTGATGGGTCGCGGCCCACGCGAGTCGTCTTCTTCCTGGCGATCTCCACCACCGAATCCCCCGCCGCTGCCGCCGGCCAGAACGCCGGCTGCAGCCACCCACGGCCGGATCCGCTACCGCGGCGCCTTGCCGCCCCGCCCTCCTCAATCCGCCGCCCACCGCCGGTCCACCGCTACCCACAGCCTCCCTCTAACCCCCCCCACTCCCGAACCCTAACCTCGTCGCCGGCGACCACCGCACCGCACCCCCCCAAGTTAAATCTCTTCCTCCCCTCCAACGGCGACGCCGCGGCCCGCCACGTCGTCCCCGTCAGGACCTCGCCTCGCCGACGACGTCGCGGCCAGCCGCGTCGTCCCCGTCTCTGGCGAGGTCGCCCGGCCTTCATCTTCTCGGTCTCCGGCGACGTCGCCCCGCCAACTGCGCCTCATCTTCTTGATCTCCGGCCAAATCCGCTGCAGTGGCCGTCGTCTTGGCCAGCCCGCGATGCGCTGGAGGGATTACAACGGGCGTTTTGGTGCTATTCATAACAACGGGCGTAGAATAGGGATTCACAGCAAATATGTAGTGCTAACAACAGGAGCTGCTGGGCAAAGGTGCTGTCGTCTGGGCTGGCTCAATATTCGTCCAGTACCAATCTCAGCCCGCGGGCCAAACACAGCCACAGTACGGGGTAGTTAGCCCACGTCCATGAGAAGTTCAAAAGAAATGGAGCCTGGGAGTGGCTCTATATCTAACTATATCAAAGACGGTCACTTTCGCGAGCGGAGAGCTGTCGACGCACTGTACAACTACAGTAAAGAACAGTAATGAATAGTACTACGATCCACACCATCCGGTGTCGATCCAACGGTCCACGCGCATCCCGTGACGCTTTTGCAAAAAAACCCTCCCAAAACCAAAAAATAACCCGCAGTCCACGATTTCGCGAGGCGGTGGACCGATTTGCAAAATACGAAAAAACAACGGACGAAAACGCAAAAAAGCGCTCACACCCCCCCCCCCCTTCCTCTCCCTCCTTCTCCACGCGTAGGTCGCCGCGCCGGCGCCGGCGCACACCACCGCCGCTCCACGCCTTCCTCGACGGAACCACCGACACAGGAGGCTTCGCCGTCGCCCCTTCTTCGTCCTCGCCGATGGATACCTGCCGGGATGCCGCAAGAACGACGAAATAGTCGCCGGCGTCAGTTTCGTCCGCCGCCGCATCTCGACGTCGCCGGCGACGCTCCGGCCACCAGATGCAGCCGCGCCGCCACCCGTGAGTAGCCCGCGTCGACCCGCGCCCGACGCGTCCAATCTCGCTTCCCAGCACGCTCGGACGCGGCGGCGCCGTGGTCTTCGCCGTGGGCGGCTCCGGCCACCGACGACGTCACACTGACGTCATGGTGGGCCTGGGTCGCAGACGGGCCCTTGCTGGGCCGGGCTTCCCTATTTTTTTTTCCTTTTCTTTCTTTCTGTTCTGCTTTTCCATTTTTCAAAACTTTTTTGAACTTTCCAAAGACATTTCCAAAACAAATAACACTAAATTCTACAAATTTATCAAAATCAAAATAGCCACTGCATTTAAAAAAACAAAATTGATTAGCAAAATTTCCAAATCAAATGAGACCAAATTCCACAAATTTGCAACAAAAAAAAAGTCACTGCATTTAAAAAACAAACATTTGATTAGGCGAATGTTTCGATAAAATGCAAGCTCATTTGCTCTAATTATGGCTTGCTTCTAAATTTAAATTAACAAATGTAAATAACTTCAAAAACAAAAAAAAAGTGATTACATACATTTCTAAATCAAATGCGACCAAATTCCACAAAATTGTAAAAAAAAAACAAAATAGTCATTGCATTAAAAAAAAAATGTTTGATTAGATGAATATTTCAACAAAATGCAAATTCATTTGCTCCAAATGTACCTTGCTTCTAAATTGAATTTAATAAATATAACTAACTTCCCAATTTTCCAAATTTGGCATTCGAACAACTTAACAATGTAGACTTCCCTTGAAATTGAACATATTAGAAACCAAAAACCTTTTAAATAAGCACATTTCCAGAATTTAATTATTTACACCACGGTAGTCACAAAAAAAAATAGCGTACCTACAATAAAAAAAAGAACTACTCATGCCATATGATCTCCATTCAAATTTCAATATTTCAGAAAAAAAATTCCTTCCATGTATTAGCGTGAATGGCTAGATAATCTCCAGAGGAATTAGAAATCGTTCAACAATCAAAAACTCTGAGTATATCCACCGACAAATATATGGGTAATGCAACAAAATAATCAGAAAATTACGTGGTAATTACTTATGCCATAGAACAAAACTTTCTGAAAATTCAAAACTTTTAAATATTTGAATATATTTGAAATACATCTTCCCTAATTACAATTAAAAATTCATGCCAACATACGAACATATTTAAATACTTTAATTCGATAAATATTTGGACATTCACTAAACTATGTACAAAATGCTCAGAAAAAAATCAACGCTAACTACATATAGCAAAACACAAAATATAGTTGCACAATTCAAAATGGTCAAAATTTGAATGCAACATAGACAAACTTTCTCCATTTGTTAGCACGAATCAAGAAAACATGCAGTACCGCTAACTACATAGTTAACTTAAATGTTATTTGGGAAAAAGAAGCACATTTCAACATTTCAAAATGCTAAAATATTTGAGTTACCCCAAAATATATCAACATGCTCAGGGGAAAAAAAATTGTTACTTACTAATGCCCCATACAAACAAACTTAAACAATTCAAACTGCGTAATATTTGTATACATTGTAGGTGCACTTCATCTAATTATGGATTACAATTTCATAAATGCTCATAGAATACATTTCCTCTGATCATACTACGCAGTCGGGAAAAAAAAACCATTATTTGTACTACTTATGGCATAATGAAAACATATTTCAAGATTTCAGTTCGCCAAAATATTTGGATAAAATCCAAGCTAATTCCCTCAAATTATGAATTGAATTTAATAAATGTCCACCTAATGTAATCCATTTGAATATGGAGTTCAACTAAATTTTCAAGGCAAAATACGAACTTATTATATCTTCCCAAGATGTTTAATATTCAGAGATAATTTAGCTGAAAACTCTCTAATTATGGACATAAAACTTAAAAATGCTTCATTCACTAAATGTTTGCAGAAAATAAAAAATTCACTTCCTCTAATTATGGATTGAATTTAACGAAATCCCTTACAATGCACTTCCTCAAACTACGGAGTTAAACTAAATATTTCGATATTTATGACAAATTACAAAGATACCTGACCATTCCAATATATGGAATTAAATTAATTCAACGAATGCTGTTTGTTTACAATAATGCACATTTTAGTACGAACATGCAGAGAAAATAAAAAATAAAATTTCCCCCTAAGTGATTTTGTTACTTAATCTTCTCAATTCTAAACCATTCCTTTAATACGCTTTGGACATCTGCAATACTTTAATAAAGCATTGTTCACGAAATATTACAACAACATATCGCCAATAAAAAATTAATCCAACATTTGATTCCGATATTCCATAAAATAAAACCAAAATGCTCACCAAAAATAACTGCAGTATACTCATAACAAATACCAAATTTATTTCGACATTTCAATTTGGCCAACATTTCGACACCACACGAACAAATTTTCACCAAATGTAAAATCAAATTCAAATGGATTGTTCTGATTTCAATTAAATATTGACATTGAAATACAAACATGTTTGACCACTTCAAACCTTCGAACAACAGAAATGCACACGAAAAAATGCTACCTGTTCATAAGAAAACAAACAAATGTTTCAACACTCCAATTTAGCCAACATTTTGGTTAAAAAAATACACACAAAAATCACCAAGGGCGTGGCGTGACGCCACGCCAAAATTCAACTAGTTAATAATTGATATCCAAACAATATGCATCCAACGCAATGGTCCATGAGAAGTTCCAAAAACTTACAGACCCGTGCAAGAAGCCCATTAGTCGAACATGCCTAGGTGGGTCTTCCGTCTTCTCCTGGTCTATGCGAAGGCAGCCGAGGAGGCGGCGACGTGGCGGCGGCGACGCCGCTGCACGTCGGCGTGCGGCGCCGGCGAGTGAATGGCCTGCCGCGGGGAATCAGTGGCATGTCGCCACGGGGAGGGTGCACGACAACACGAGGGGCCATATCTTCGCCGACGACAGCATGCTTCTATATAGGTACGAACAACTCAAATGTATACACCCTAGTTCTGTCGCACGTAATTCCATATCTCCCTATGCAGGGAGTACGAGATACCTCGTTGGTTCTTGTTAGCATTCGTTCCCTACTCCCTGCAATGCCAGAGAGCAAACGTTCGTCGTCAGGTTATCACTTAAACAAAACAACTGGCTAATTGGTTGCATATACGTAATCTTTTTGAATGTTAGCAGGAGTGTTGCTAAATTCATTGAAAAGATAGAAAAATGATCTAGTTTATGAGATAAACCAGACCAAAAAATTATACAGGTAACGCCTTTCGGCTTACAATGCACACGTCACCCACAGAACAACAGGCTTGCCTTGCCTAACCCCTGCCAAGAAAGCCTTGCCTAACCCCTGCTAAGAAAGGTGAGGGGTCAGGGCATAGAGCCACTAGACCGCTTCACAAACGAAGCAAGACAACTCAAAAGAACAACCCAAACTCTAGAAAGGCACGCGTCAACGTACAACTCACCCTTGACGCCAAGAAGTAGTGGCGAGTGAGCGGCAGGTCCCGACAGGGTCTGAGGAGAGCGTCGTCAGAGAGGTGTCGAGTCAGTGTACATCGCGCCCTAGAGGCCAATATTTTAAATAGATGGCTATAGAAAAATAGCCCTGACCCTTAAAATGGGGCAATAGCCAGGCTAAATGGGGCTATAGCCGAAAATTGTACATGAATTCATTTAGCCCCAAGATACTCAAAAGACTATAGCCGGGCTATAGCTGACTATTTAAAACTATGCTAGAGGCCCAAGCCGGCTATTTAAAACTATACTAGAGGCCCACACTCCGAGATGCGACCCGAACAGCACCTCCAAGGAAGGAACGACACCGTAGCGTCGCCACTGCCTGAACTAGCAAGCTGGCTCTGGGGTTTCCCCCATTGCATAGGAGGGGGCATGACGGAATGGCATATACAATGCCTTCAAGAAGGTGACGACGCCCACAGGCATCACAGTCGTCCGCAACAACATGGGATTTCTCCTAGCCCTAATATCAGCCCCGACATCCACAGACCACACCATCGGGAGTCAACAGCCGAGCACACTACCGATGAGAGGCGGACACTAGTCATCGCCGAGGGAGGCAATGAGCGCCTAAGGCATCACCCAAGGCCAGCCCGACGTGCTGCTGGTCCTTCTTCCACATCCCCGTGGAGGAAGGGAGGATGCAACGCCCACCACGCCGGCGCCATTCATGTCCCTCCAAGCACACTCGCCTCGCCCAAACATCCTCCGCAGCAACGCTGGCTTACCGGCCCATCTTAGGGAGGATGCAACAAACGCAAACATGGTGGTGCCTTAGCCGGCCCTCCTTCCTCCACTTCGCACGAGAACGCAGCGCTGACCTTCACAACCTCCTACCCGGCCGAGCGAAGACAGCAGCCTGGCAAGGACGAGCACCCGCGCGGCCACCAGCACTCGGTGCAAGCTACACGAGCTCCAGCACCTGGATGCCACCATCCGCCGCTCAGCGGCGACGCCAGGAGCAATCGGTGGCAGTGGCCCTCCCGACCCAGATCGGGGCCTAGATCGGGCCCAAATTGGATCCGCACCGCCCAGCTCATCCCGCGCCAAGTCGCCTCCTCGCGCACAACGTTACCATCTCCTCCACTGCGCTCTGCTCGTCCTCGTCGTTGCTACTCCGCTCCTCGAAGCTTCCCTGTGCGCCACCGAGAGGACGCCACAACCCCGCTCAAAGGGGCGCCGCCACGATGCGCCGCCACTGCCGTGGGTGGCGGCGGCGGTGGTGGCCAGGGGAGCTCAATTTGTAGGTGGTTTGGCTAGGGTTTGGTAGGCCTCCAGAGCTGCCCGAGAGGGAACGGCCCGTGAGGGGGAAAGAATGTTTTAACGTTGCATATACATAATCTGATGTATGCCTAACACAGACTTTTGGCTCTCGGATGCAACGTACCCTGATATGGGGCAAAAAAAATTAGAAATACAAAACATTGTTAAAAAAATCTGAAATCTTTTACACTCAAAGATTACCAAGTATTCTACTCATGTAAAAAGTTTGGATAGTAAATAATTATCGTTGTCTTCTGGTACAAAAAGTGAAATTTCTGACGAATATAGCGTGTATATAGCGCAACTTTAGCCAAATCTTTTGCCTAGGGTGCAATAAAAGTTACTTTTTGATGAAATTTTTTGTACGGGTACAATTCTTGGTAATGTTTACCCGAATGTCATTTTTGGAAAAATTTAACTTTTTTTAATTTTTAAAATTGTTTTTAGATATCAGGGTATATGGTACACTAATAAGTACTACCTCTCTGTCCCTACATACCAACCAAAACGTGGCAAATTATATTTAGGGACAGGGCAAGTAATATTTTTTTACAGCCATAATATCCCTGGAAGAAGAAGATTTGACTGCCACTGAACAAAGGGCCAACGAAACAACGACACTGGTTGTAGATACCCCAGCTGCTAGTATATACGGCTGTGCCAAAGTGCAAGCGTCCAGAATCCCGGCCGGCCAATGTCGATACAAGTTGAGTAGCCAACGAATTTGGCATGCATACGATGAATCTGGGCGAGAAGTCGCTGAAAAAAAGCGGCGGTTGCGTCCACCAATCGCAGGTAGGGTTGGATATCGAGCCAGCTCGACTTAACTTGGCTCAACTCGTAAATACTCGTTAGTTAGCGAACCAACTCAACTCAGCTCATTAACTAAACGAGCACCAAATCCCAACTTGGCTCGACTCAATAAAAACTCGAGTTGGCACAGTAAACTCATTAATCTCGGTAGCAAATGTCAACAACATAAACATGTATGGCAGGAGTACTCCATAATATAATGTGAACTTAAACATTCAAACATTGCATAACAAATCAGTTCCCATAGAATAAAAAATGACAGCATGATAGAACATAACATCGAGATATGCCCTACATGGCTCTATTGGCTATGCTCCTGCGTAGATATGGCCTAGATAATGTGGACATTATAGATCTGAACTTTGTGTTGCATGTTGATGAACAAAAACAGTTAATGGAATAACCCACTAATTAATAGTCTTAGGCACATTACAAGCTACACGAGTTTGGAATAACCCACTAATTAATAGTCTTAGGCACATTACAAGCTACACGAGTTTAATGAGTACTCATAACTCGACTCCTTAAACTCGTTTTCTAAATGAGCTAGAAATGTCAGCTTGACTCAATTCATTAGTGTCCGAGTTCGAGTCAAGTTGAGCTGAGTATTCGAGTACTCATTAAGCTAATGAGTTTCGAGTTTTATTTTCACCCCTAATCGCAGGTGAAACATTGATGCTCTAGCTAGCTTTTTATATAAGAATATTGCTTGATTTTTTCATTGACCGATGACCCAAAGATGCACGTGAGTTAACATTGGGGCTTTGATTTATAAAGTTAGTTGTACCTAGTAGGGATGAAAACGGAGCAGATACAGATGAAATCAAGTGGTGCCACATTTGTTTTCAATTTTTTCGGAAACAAATGCAGAACCCCTGGAAACAAATACGGAAACAAAGATTGTCGGATGCAAATACACACCGAACATGGTGCAGACACGGAACATAAAGCAGATGTTTGCCGGAACCTAGAGACTCCTAGAATAATGCAGGAAAATTCAAACAAACCAACAAACTTGTCAAATTTCTTAGATGGAATAACATATAAGGAGAGATCATGATTATATAATATAGTGTGCATAATTTATCAGTTTTGGCACAACATTAAAAATACCTAATATCATCTCTAACCTTTTGCAATACTGAAATGGTGAACTGGGGAATTACTCACGAGTGGATGATATGTACATAAGGCTGAAACATGGTAGGTTTAGATCCAATTCATTTTTATTCGGATCTGGGGTTATGGCTAAATGTTTCCCATATAAGTTTTTAACCTGCTGGATTCGAAAAGCACCGCGTAAAAAAGAAGGGAGGTTCCATAGGAAACAGAATTTGCGTTGTCGTGATCGTTTCGCCGGAATGCGTTGTTCCGTTCTCGTTTTCGTTTCTGCATAAAAGTTTCCATTTTCGTTTCGCAAAATTCCTTTTTTGTTCCCGTACTTCCTTCCGTTTTCGTTTTTCCGCCGAAAAGTCAAAACGTTTCCATTCTGTTTCCATCCCTAGTAACTGGTGAAAATGCAAAACCACTTAAGCACTAGGAGGTGGACATACGGCTCACTTAGGGCATAAGCGCAAGTCTAGACCGTGCAACAAGGAAATTGTATTTTTCGACGAGAAACCATGCCATATTGCGTTGATGAGGAAATGAGTCATATTTCAATGACGGTTGTTGGTACTTTACTCATTTGCATCCTCTAAATTAACATGTATACACATATAATAAACCAAACATAGACAGGATGTTCATAACTATACAACCGCTAGGCACTAGGTGAATGTGCCAACCGCCTCGCCTATTCCTAGCGATTTGTTTCAACCTAGGTTCAACTTGTTACCGGTTAAAATCCGTCTAAATTAAATATTCAATGGGGCCTTGGACAAAACACGTGCAACCAAATACTATTCCATCGTACAATGTTATATAAATGTGGGCTATAAAGATTATTTAGAAGTGTATCACCCAACCAGGTATCCTACCAATTGCCAACTAAAAAATATACTCCACTAAAAAAACTCCCCTTGGCACTCATAAATATTTTCTAAAAAGGAGAATATGTTGGTATTTATTATGTAGTAGCCCTTGCCACACTCCCCTCCCTGCTAATTTAAAAGTTTATAGAATTTATTTGGTTAATAAACATTTGTTCTTTATTTCTAGCACCTCCACCCCGAGACCATCTTGGTCCTTTAGTCGGTAAATGATATTCCAATCAACCGATATTTCCTTTGGAGGTGAAAGAAACGTTATTGAAGCTGGCTACGCACACTTTTTTTTTAGATAAAGAGTATATATTAATATCGCGGAGATATCAATTACACCCAGCCTCTGCAACAACGCATTGCCCTAGCGACATTACGGATGCACACAGCCAAAAATAGAAAGAAGAATTAGAAAAAACAAAAGTCCCGCTGCAGCGATCTATTCCTTGAAACAGCAGCACTAACACCACCAAGACAACACCAGAAGTCCAGCTTCTCTATAAGCGACGCCTCCATGAAGCAAAAAGTGCATAAGCACCGTCATCACCCGATAATAAATCATAGGTTTTCACCCTGAAGAAAGTCCACGCACTCAAAACAATGCCTCCAACAAGGTTATTGTCAGGCACAACCAATTAAGCCCAGACCTTGGATCTTCACCCTGAGGCATAAGACTTTGGACTTCTCCTGTGCAGTCGGCCCCACTTACAAACCGCGGCTCCAAGCCACGAATCATCCAGCCAATTCCTCATCGCCACGAAGACACAAACCACCATTGCTAGTTCCCAGATCCCGCCTTCCATGACATTCTCCGCCAGCACCATGGAACGAGAAGGCATGCTCCATAGTATTAACAGCCAGCAGAGCTTCAAAGCGCTCACTCTGAAACCAAACGGTCAGATAAAAACATGGGTGCGCCCGACCGAATACCACCCGACCCAGCAATCTCCAGGCATGAATCGACCAATGGAGTTCGCCGGCGGAGCCTTCCGGAACACGACCGTCCAGCAAGTTCGATGGGGACCGACATCCGGTAGATCTTCATCTTGGCGCGAAGAAGAACCAAGGACCACCACCTTTATTCAAAGCCACGCCAGCGGCCCCCACGCCACCGGCCGGCAACGGAAAAGAAGACGAACTCAAGATGCCAAAAACAGGGGCAGGCAGCCGCATGGCCGGCAAACACCACGCAGCACTGAGGCAGGCCCATACCGGGTCAGATCGGCCCGCCCCGCCTCTAGCGCCGCGCCGCCGCCAGTACATGCCGTGCCGCCACCGGCCACCACTGCCGGCGCCCGCCCGCACCCCTCCTTCATCCGCTCCTCCGCGAAGCCCAAGACCCGTTGAAGCCGTACCCCACCGCTCAAGGAGACCAGCCGTGCGAGCCCTCTCCTGCCCTCTGCCTTCGGCGAGAAGGGCGCCGCCACCGCCGCCGGCGGCGGCAGCGGCCTGGCGGGGCTGGAGGCGAAGGCTCTAGGCGGCGGCGGCGGCTGGGGGCCTCCGGGATCGCCCGAGCGGGAGGCGACCCGGGAGGGTTATGTTTCGTGAGATGGGATCTCAACTAGCATGATGCACGAGACAGTTAGGATCCATCGATCTAATACATAACTTGACATTGGTATATATTGCCACAATCATGAGTACAGACATAGTTATCGCATCGACCCAACACATGCATTTGCTTTGCAACTGCACTATGTAACATTGTTGTAGCAGTCGCCGTCATTTACATGTGTGTCTCCCATGCATTAATCTGATGTATGCACAGGTGACTACTAGATGTTATTTCAGTCTACAATACCTGACATATGTATATGTACTAGCTAAGTGCCTGTGCGTTGCTACGGAAAGATATAAAACCTCAATCTTGAATTTAAAAATAAAATGCTTTTGAACGCATGATGGCAAATGGCAAATGTCTCTCTTATCCCATTCAGATAACCCCCAATAAAACATTTCAATTTGCATCTTTCCCGTATCCCTCCATGGCCTAATATTTAATATATACTCTTCTAGAGAAACCAAAAAACAGATGCAGTGTCTTTTTGACAAGGATGAAGGTGATCGGAGATGCTCATACAGCCAAGTATCATGAACAAAATGATTTCTAGCTAGTTATCTCAGATCCAAATAAAATCTGATATAAATTTATTGAGATAAATGAATAAGAGTCCTTAACTCTATATACTAAATAATATCTTGCTAGGTAATTACATGCAACATTACAAGCCCCTCTGGCTTGATTGACATCATACCTAAACAGTGGCACGCTAACAAACCATACGAAGACCAAGTATATATATTTTATTCATCACGCAAGGCCCACTTTGGCAGTCTTAGACCTGAATCGGAAGTACAACTAAAAGAAAAAAATTACATGTACTCTGATACCCATGGCCAGATGAATAACTTGATTGTAGCAAGCATCCTCGGCATGAGTCGAGACTCGAGAGGGAAGGGGCACCAATTGAGTTGTAGCAAGCATCCTCTGCATCAATACAAAGCAAAACAGGAAAGGGCAGTAATGTTTGTGATGTTGGATGCGTATACAAAATTCTGTGATAGATTAACACGATTAACACGATTAGTTTCCAAGAATCTCTAAAAATAAAAAGTTACCAATAAGGCTAGAAGGTGATCGGTGTGACCGGCCTATGGCATTATGGCTACAGATCTCATGATCTTGCTCGAGGTCAGGAAGGGCAAATAGTAATGGAGTTGATCAAATAAATAGATGTTGTAGACCCGTTAACAAATCTAAAGATTCAAGCATGCACTACTCTCTGTACTGGCAAAATTCCATTCCAGTGTGCAAAACTTAAACTAATGAACATGTGTAAAGAAAATTAACTGACCTTGATATTGGCACACAATTCCTGATTGTCTGACTGCTAAGGAGGACCATAAATAGAGTAAGCAAAGCAGGCTGACGAAGAAGGGAAAGGAGTAGTGCAGAAAGTGAGCAACTTGAGGATAAATAATACTACCTCCGATCCATATTAGTGGGCACAACTTTGTCTAGATACACATGTATCTAGCCTAAATAGTTAACTAGATACATATGAATTTAGACAAAGCTATGCCCACTAATATGGATCGGAGGGAGTAATTCAGAGTATCCAACATAAAATCCAGGTGAACTGAGGTCTTGAGAAAAGAACAACTCACTCTATATTTCACAAGGAACGACAGTCAACAGCCATCCAGCATTTCAAAATAGAACTTTAGCCATAGATGGAAGATACGCAAGTGATACAACAAAAGCAAGTGGTTCACGTATTTCAGCAGCTTCTTCTCGAAAGAGATTTCTTCAGATCCTCCAAGCACGTTAACATAACACATTTGATTCACTAATTACAAACCTGGCAGGCATATCAACAATGGATTTAGCATGTAGAACACTAAGACTAAAAACAACATACATGGCAGAGGCAAAAACAAATATTCTTTGAACATCAATGAGATTATTAGGGACACAATCAACCAACCTGGCTCAAAGACATATCTAAATCTTTAGGCGGCACAGTAATAAACCCACCAACCAGATTATCCTGCAACAATTTTCGTGATGGTTCTTGGGACAACAATAAATAGCAGAGATCAAGGCCTATGCAGTGGAGGAAATTATCCATGGGAGTATTAAAAGAATATCTATCTTATCACCACGTACACAAGAACAAATTAGCAGCAGAGGACAACAAGCACACATCGTCGACTGCGATGCCAGTTTCTCCATGTAAGCAGCTTGCTTGGTAGAACACGCCATATCATAGCTGCTTATGTACGCAAAAGTCAATTAAATGAGCATCAAGAAGCCATAATTAATTTATGACCAGTCTGATGATCAACTACTGAATGTATCACCTACACAAAAAGAGCCTAGGTTTCAGACAATCTAATGGTTTGCTAATAAAAAGTAAAAAAAAAAACTGATAGATAGATATGGGAGTACGAAGTATACTTTGACGCAAAAAATAGCTGTGATGACAATTATCGTGCAAGCAACATTTGTAGGAGAGCAAATCTCTTCCATTGCAGTCACACTTTTGTAGTGAAGATGTGCAAAAATTTCATATCTCCAAATTATGAGGCATAATATTACTCGATGGAGTTTTAGATATGTCTCAAACCTGGCATGTTCCGAACAACAACAGTCAGATAACAACATGACAGCAGCAAAATATAGCAAGCAGTAATCAGTAGCAAAACACAGTCTAATCTCTCTACAGATTAATCTGAATACCAATGGACATCATTATGTCTCTCTCTCTCCAATCAGCTAAGCTAACCCGCTCAGTATAATCCCTATCTGGAAAAAAAGGGAACAGCAGCGGTTCATCTCCTTTCTGACCAAAACGTATCAGCAATTCATCCATTACAGTACCAAAACGCACAGCTCACCCCCTCCTAGCCTAAAACGCAGCAGCACCTCATCAGCTCATCCCCTGCACCATTGGACCCGCCCCTAACCTTGCTCCACACCGTACCCATCACCACCACCGGCGCCGTCCCGGCCACCTGCTCATACCTCTCTCCACCTACAGGTCAGTGTGCGTGACTACCTGCGTACCCCCATGAGGTTGACGTTGAGGTTAGCGTTGAGCTCGACGAAGAGCTCGTACATCTGGCCCAGGTCGGCGGCGTTGCCGTGGGAGTAGAGCAGCGTGAGGTTGGCGCCCGTCTGGCGGACGTGCATCGCGACCACATCCGTGCCCCGCTTGGTCCGCAGCCGCCGCGCTTCCACGTTGCCCCTGTGCGGCACCCCCACCACCACGCTCCCGTCCTTCCCCTTCGTCTCCCCCGCCCAGGCATCCGCTGCCAGCCAGTGAATTGGTTCTGTGGGAGCGGGACGCGCAGAGGGATTTGTCCATCACGGTGGTGATGCGGAGCAGCGGAGGGGGTTCCCAGCGAGGAGAAGGTCCGATTTCCTCGGTGTCCTTCTAGATATCCGTGCAGAGGAGGGGATTGATCGCGAGGCTTGGATTCGCTGGCCGGCGATCCCTTTCTTCCTACCGGAGGCGGCCGGCGGCGCCCACAGAAAATCGACCGGGTAGAGGCGTAGGAACTAGATCCTCTAACGTGAAGGAGAGAAGTCAGGTAAGCTACAGTACAAGCTAGTGTAAAACAACGAAGTAAAGTCAGCGTACTGTAGCGGATAATGTATGTACTATACTGTAGCAGGTACTGTACGCAGTTACTGTTGATAGAATTAAATCTGAAATTGATTTTTTGACACCATAATTTTGTTCATATGTAATTACTGTAAAGGTATACAGTAGAATTGTATTTTGCAAATTAATTCAATTCATTTTAGCCTTAATCATATGGATGTGAAGGAGGGAAGTTAGGGTACTGTAGCTTACCTGACTTCTCTCCTTCACGTTAGAGGATCTAGTTCCAGAGGCGTAGCGGGGAAGAGCGAACCTAGGCATAGGCGCGTGGCTTATCTTATGTCTCGGAAGGGCTCTGTTCAGAGCAACGACGTGCTACCCTACCAGCGCGAAGGCCAACGGGGCTTTGTTGGGCTTGACCCATTCGTGTCGCGATCGGCAGGCACAAAATGATCGGCAGACTTTTCTGCCAAGTAAACGTACGTACGAACTCGAATATAATACGTACTCACTCCGTTCCAAATTAGATGACTTTCATTTGTTCACATGAGAATGTATCTAGACATGTTACATGTATAGGTACATCTATATGTGGATGAATGGAAAGTCATTTAATTTAGAACGGAGGGAGTAGTAAAGAAGATGGGTCCATGGATGCAAAGAGTGTACACATGAACACAGACCTGCAGCTGAATATCTAGCCTGGATGCAGGGTTTATCCACCACCATCAGCTGTTGCTCCTCTAATATCATGTGTGTAGTTGCTAGCAGGGTTTATTCCATATATATATAACAGTACTAAGCCATCAAGCTAGGGTTCATCCATGGCCATTAGCTGTTGCGGCGAGCATATATGCATGTGTAACTAATAACTGTTATGTGTAGTATGTATGTTTGCATTACCAAATATACATATAGTGCTTAATTGCGTGGCTAGCTTCTTATGACACACCATATAGTGAATAATAAGTAATTAATTAAGGTTAGCTAGACACGCTAGCTGTAGGTGGATGATCGATCTTGTGTAGGTAGGTTTGAGACATGGCGTTGCGGCGTTAATTATACATCCTCCTGCCGCCGGAGCCGGCCTCGCGTTGACAGTTGAAGTAGACGGCGGCGACGGGCGGGCCGAGGTTATAGAGCTCGGCGAAGTCCCTGGTATTGAAGTTCTGGCGCCACCCGGGCGCGTACACCGTCTGCCGGCCAAGCTGCTGGAAGAGCACCAACACGATGCGGTGGATCCCCATGTTGGGCCGAGGGCTGTCGTAACACATCACCTCCTGCCCGAACGAAGCACTAGTTGTCCCAGGAATATCTGTCACCAGCCTGCACAGGCACCAACAGCAGGAAATGATCAGCACATGCTATATCATGCTATCTTCTGACTAACTAATTAATCGAATACATGTAGTGTTTAGAATCAAGGGAATTGGAGTAATTACCAGTGGAGATATTCCCTGTGGTCGGGGTCGCTAGGGCTTGGAGCATCCGGGTCTACCATCACCTGCATGCACACCATGCTCAATGCTAGATAATACTCCTCCCGTACCAAATTATAAGATGTATATAAATATTTCAATGTGAATTATATATGGAATGAAATGAGTGAATATACACACCAAAAGACGTCTATAACTCTATATACATGCGATTAGAAAAGGGTAAACTTCATATAATCCGAAATGGAGAAAGCACTAGATAGTACAGACACATATTCATACACATGAGCGTCGTGCATTAGCCAGTCAGGCAGTCCTCAGAGGTGCTTAATTAATTTGCCAAGACATGGCGATAGAGAATTTTGAATCGAAAAATGCACATACTAGCTTGCATCTTAGGCTTATAGTATCAGTTAATGATGTTTATTGGATTAATTAGGAAGTGAGTAAGGACGTGTAGTATATATCTTACTATGGCGCATCTTAGCCACAGTTTAGTTTGAGTAAAGCAGTATACGTACGAGTGTGTAGAAGGTCCTCATCTCATTGCCGCCGACCTCGACCCTGGGCTGTTGGGTGACCATGGACGGCTTGAGCTCGCAGCCGTTGGACACTGTCCTGTTGCCGAAGGTCACCCTGAGACTGGTGGTGCGGACGAAGGGGTCCAGCACGTCCCCCACAACCCTACCAACCACCAGCGGGTCCCTCCCGGCCATCGAGATTGTTAGCTTGGGTTGGCGACGAGACGACGACCAAGCAGGTCAGCTAGCTATCGTATTGCCTCTTTTGGAGCAGTGGAAGTGTGTGAGCTGAGGAGCTGGATGATGATGCTGATGACTTTCGAACTGCTCAACGGCCAGTGGTCAGTTTATATAGGGCGCAAAAGCTAAGCTCAGGAGGGGCGTGGCCTTGTCCATGTCTATACGCACTAGTTCTGCTGCTGCTCTAAGTCTGCCTTGCGCGGCTTATGTGGCAACAGAATCTCGCCCGGGAGAGACCTCTCTGTCGCCGAATCGATTATGTGGACGTACTCGATGCAGCCGCCAATTCTTGCTTTTGACCTCTCCAGGCCTCAGGCCTCAGCTGGAACTAGAGATAGATTTGTCTGTCGTAATAAGCACGGGCCTGATCACCACTCTCTGATGGCCAAGTTGCTAGTCGACACTGGATGATGATGCTGTCTCGGCCGCGGCCGGCCGGCAAGGCGGCACCGGGAATGTCTGCCAATTATTAGCGTCGCCTGCCGGTGCTTAGCTTGATTTGATCGGACCCGGCAAAGATAAAGCTGATCACTTCGTTGCGAGATGGATCTTGAATTTAAGCTGCTAACTAGCGATCGAGCTCTCTCATGTCCGTACAGCCAGGTGTCGATCAGCGGCATATGTAAAAGGCTGCCTTTTCCACGTGCATGGTGACGACGGGGAGGGAGAGCAATACCGCACACCTTCTTCGGATAGGCTGTGGAGATGGGTGATTCGTTGCTGGGCCGGGGCCGAGGCTGGGAGTGCGTGGTCGGAAAGAATGAAGAAGACGGGCTTGTCAGGCCTTCCCGAAATGGTAGCTTACCGGGGACGCGATTGCCATAATAGGTAAATTAATGCCTCCATTTTCTCACAATAATACAGTGAAACATGTACATATGTAATGCCTGTCCGGCTTTGTAGTTAGCCAAAGACGATGGTAACTACAACTTTGTGGCTGATGTTTTCACTAAAATCCTCTCTAAAGCTGCCACTAATGGCCTAATTAGGGGGCTGCTGCCACAAGTTGTTCCGGGAGGGATCATTAGCCTTATACCATTCTGTTTCTAGATAATAACCTTGATTATGCTAGGAATCTTAAGTGGTTTTTGGCTTGCTTTGAATATATGTCGGGGTTGAGAATTAATTATCATAAGACTGATCTGATGACAATTAATGTCGAACCGGAGGAGGCTAGGGTTTTTGCCCAAGTCTTCTGCTGTCAGATTTCTTCTTTCCCCTGCAAATATTTGGGGGTGCCCCTACATTTTTCTAAGCTTAGAAAAGAAGATATCCAACCTATTATTGATAAAACTTTCAAACGGTTTGCTGGCTGGAGAGGGAAGCTTCTTAATTATAAGAGTAGGCTTATCCTCCTTAAATCCTGCATTGCAAGTATCCCGATGTACTTACTTTCGGTTATTAAGTTTCCTAAGTGGGCCATTGATGCTATTAACTCTCAAATGTCTCACTTTTTGTGGAGTGATGAGGAAGACAAGAAAAAATACCATTTAGCCAATTGGGATCTTGTTTGCCTTAAACAGGAATTTGGGGGCTTGGGGGTCCAAAATCTTAGAGAGTTTAATCTCTTTCTTTTAGCTTCTTGGATTAAACGTTATCATCTAGACCGTGATAAAATTTGGAGGAAGATAGTAGACTTTAAATACGATCTCTCCCCCAATATTCTTTGTGCTTTCCCTCAGTCGTGTTCCCCTTTTTGGAAAGGTGTGATCTGGGCTGCTAAAGCAGCTAAAATGGGCTACAGATGGAAGTTAGGGAATGGTGCTAAGATTAGGTTTTGGAGTGATGTCTGGATTGGTAACTGTAGCCTTGCTGTCCTGTTCTGGGACTTGTTCGTTATTGTTAACGAACAAGACTCAACTATACAACAGGTTTGGGATGGCGTTGATTTGAAACTTACTTTTAGGAGATGTGTGCCTCCTAGCTTGATGAGTCGGTGGCTTGAGCTCTGCCAACTAATCAGCACTGTTCCTTTCTCTGAGGAAGACGACATGCCTATATGGGAACTGGAAACCTCAGGGGTTTACAGTGTTCGATCTTTCTATGCGGTGGTTAACAACAGGGGGGTTGTGCCTGTGCATACTCCTGCGGTTTGGCGTTTACATATCCCTCCTCGTATTCATGTTTTTTTGTGGCTTTTAGCTAACAATAGAACTCTGACTAGGGATAATTTAGCTAAACGCATACCTGTAGCTGACCTCACTTGCTTATTCTGCTCGGAACCTGAAACGTGCCACCATCTATTCTTTGACTGCTTTGTTGCTAAATTAGTTTGGCCTGTGGTTTTCGAGTTATTTGGTGTACATGTTGGTAACGATTTTGAATCGGTTGCCAGGTGGTGGATAAGCAATAACAAAAACTCTGCCCTAAATGTAGTTTGCACTGCTATTTTATGGGCTCTCTGGAAATTGCGTAATGATATGTGTTTCCAGGGAAAAACATGGCCAGGGGTGAACGATATCTGGAGAAGGGTGGCGACGGATCTGGAACAATGGAAAATACTCTCCAAAGATGCAGTCTCCGACATCCTGGCAAGATGCGCTCTCTTGTTGAACAAGAAGCGTGGGGAGGTGCTGCGCATTGCTTGGCAATGACCTCCAAAATCCAAAGGGTGGAGGGAAGCTACTCTGGCACATCACAAGATGAACCTGACGGGTATCAACTGGAAATCTGCAAGATGCTGATCAAGAAGTACGTGAGCTGAAGTTGGTGTTCGTGCTGAGTAGGATAAGGAGTAGGTTTCTTTCTGTAGATCTTTCGGTCTGTAATAAGCTCTCTAGATCTTTGTGGTTGTTCTAACCTGGTGGTTGCACTCTGTTTCTGCCTGGATACTGTAAAAACTCGGTTCTTTTGGTGGTGATTTCAATGAAATCGGGGGGGAGCCCTTTTATCTAAATAAAAATAAAAATAAAAAAGACGATGGTAATTGCTCGAGAGATAGACCACCTGTCCTGGACTTCAAATAAACGGTCCAAAATATAATATACTTGCACTATTCTTCACAAGGGCATCTTTGGTTCTTGTGACTAGTTGAACAAACTTCATTTTGGACATTTGGTGTTATGACACTCTCTAGATGGTTGCTGTGGGTCCCATTTGTGCTCGAATAAGATTGTTTTAATTAGGATTCTATTTAGTTGAATTTCTTGACTCCGTAGTGCTGGTTATCGAGTTTATTGAATACATATTTAGTTTCAGTTTTTTTACATAATAGTTAGTGTCAAACAATGTTTGTTCTCACTGTCAGATGGCCGAGCTCATCCCAATATTGTTTATCTAACACCATTTCACGAAACATAACCTGGTATTTCGCTAGTAGCGACTCAATCATAGGTGTTCTGTTTTAGTCGTACCTTGTAATGGATAAACCAATGTTGTATGCACTCTACCTGTCGATGGTAACAACGCTTCAGCTAGTCCGTAACTCCCGTGTTCCATATGGAGTTAAGGGTCTCTTTGGATTGAAGGAATTTCAAAGGAATTTTGGAGGATTCCAATTCAGAGGAATTTTTTCTATGGAATGCCTTTAGATTATAGGATTGAGCCCACCAAATTCCTAAGGAATCCATTCCTATGGGCCATATTCCATAGGAATCTTAACATGAGGTAAAACCTCATTTTATTCTTCCTTTGCAAAGTCCAATGCAGTCACACTCTATCTCTCTACTCTCTCTCCTCATTCCTGCAAATTTCCTGTGATTGTTTCCTGTGCACCATCCAAAGGCATCGTTTACAAAATTCCTATGTTTTGAAACCCTGTAAGAATTGAAGTGCATGACATCTCAATCCTTTATTTTTTCTATTCCTACGTTTCAAAAATCCTGCAATCCAAAGAAGCCCAAGACATCTCCCAGTGCATTGTATTTTTTCACCCTATCCTTGGAGAGATACAAGTATTTAAGAGACAACTACCCAAATACATTGTGTCTTAAGTGTTGTACGTATCGAAGTGAGAGTTTGCATTTATTTCATATAGGGTTATCCTTAGACATGATTGGTTAGTACCTCTTATCTGCATATGATCTCATGCAATAGTTATATGGTAGCTAAAATATAAACCTCTCTATGTTCCTTAACCACTATGCCACATTAGAAAAATATCTATAAAACCATCTTATGAAACCTCCACTGGGAAAAGCCTAATGGCTCCAGTATCTACGGGGAGCATGCATGTTGCGGCAGCCAAAGAAAAGGGGCATAGCTATCTAACTTTTACCAATCTAAAACCCTAGGAATATTGAATTGTTGGTGCAATGTGAAAAAGGTTGTACAGTATCCTTTTCCCGTCGATTAATGAACGGGGCATCTAAAAGCATCTCTAACCACGGTGGGCAAATTGGTGGAGAATGAGAAATAAGGACAAAAGAAAGTAAAAAAAGTGAAGAAAGTAAAAAATGTGATCCAAAGTGGGCTTGGCGGACAGTCCAGACATGCCCGGACGCCAGTATGAGGAGTGACAGACATCCCGGACAAATCAAATCGGTTTGGGGGACCGGTTGGGTAGCTATTTTACTTCTTTTTGTGTCTAGGCTGTCCGTCTGGACAAATAAAACCAGTTTGAGGGCACCGGTTGCAGGTGCTCTAAGCGCAGACAAGTATGTCCTCTCGAGGCTTGGACTAGACGTGCATTATCTATCATGCTGTAGCACGAAAGTGAAGTACCTTTCTCATCCCCGTTTTCCTTTTATCCATGACCAGTGAGGCTAAAGTTCCAAAAAGACATCTATATATACTTTTTTCCCTATCGGTTGCTATTTGCTCATGTCTCTTTTTTCCCGCCTTTTTGTCTCACCTAGCTAACCTTCCCTTTCCAAATATGCAACATCAATATCAGACACGGTTGCAGCTCAATTAAAATCCAACTAGTGCCAAAGTGTTCATTTTTTGTGATAGAAAACCTGTGGGCAAATTGTACACATGTACCGGCCTAGAGATGCAAATAGGGTGTAGCTCATATGAGCTTGCTAAACTTTGTCTGCGTCGTGGGACGGGTAACGCGCGCGTTTGGACTGAGGAACCCCTGTTGATATTGCATCACAATCATCAACTCTCTCCGTATCAAAATATAAGACTCTCTAGATACTTTGCACACACATGCATATAGACATGTTTTAGTGCAAGGTTCATGTGAATCTTACACGTGAACATGTCTAGATACATGTGTGTGGAAAATATCTAGAGAGTCTTATATTTTGATACGGAGGGAGTACAAATTAGGGTAAATACATTTTAGATTAGCAGATATATATTTTCTTGAGGTTTTTTTACCAGATATACATTCCATGCGATTGATTAGCAGATAACGGAGAGAGAATCTTCCATATGCATGTGCTCTGGAATCTACTCAGTTTAAGTTTAGGGTTTCGTGGGGTCGATGCCTCCACCTCCTTTATGTTTATATACTTGGCAAATACAGGTTACATGATTACATATGTATACAACACGTATACCGAACCGGTCTCTTAACATACTCATCCTCCACGCTCATCTTGTCTATCAGCATTGACCATTGGGATCATTCCTCTGGTACATATCTCAACTTTGTGTTTTTTTAGATAAAAGGGTCACCCCCGATTTCATTAACGAAACCAGCTACAATATCCACCTCACACACATAACACACCAGACATTACGCTCCCCATACAACGGAGAACATCGACAGGTTTTTCGATCCTTACAGTCTTGTACAGGGGAAACAAAATAAAGACAAGGTACAGAAATAAGCAAAACACAGCTATTTCTGACATACTCCAGCGATGGAAACAGCACACAGCGCAAAGACCAGCCTTCAACCTTCTAGTCTTGGAATCCATGGCCTCCAACTACTTTTCGCTCCATACACCTCCATCGCCACCTTCTCAATCACCTTAGTGCAGAAGAGAAGTCTGCCCCTTCCTTCCTGTTTCACCTATAAAGAGCTCCAAGTTTGAATCCACATACAAATCTGAAAGATAACAGAACAAGGCTCATCGGGCCACTTATTCTGAAAACATGCTAAATTTCTAGCTTTCCAAATACTCCAAAGAATTGCCGCAATGCCTACAGCCACCAAATCTCTTTTCTTTTTTCCATAGCTCCTAAGCTAGCTAGAGATGCACTGATCAACCGATCTAAATTGACAGTTAATCCCTAAGGCTGAACTAACAACATTCCAGACATATCTGGCTAAAGGACATAGAAAAAATAAATTAGATATGGATTCTTTGTGTCCACAGAATAAACGTTTTAGCTCACATTCACGCCCCCCCCCCCCGTGATGCAAAACATCCTCGTGAGGATGCTTTTTTTAAGCATCAGCCAAATGAATGTTTTGATTCACAAGGGAATCTTAACTTTCCAGATGAACTTATAAGGCACAGTGTTACTCAATTGCATTGCTAAATAGAAGGATTTCACAGAGAAGTTCCCAGAGGTAGTTAGAGTCCATCTTAACTTGTCTCGGTCTTCACTGAGTGTCACATTATTTAACATTTCTGTCATTTGGTTCCACTGCACCCTAAGAGCCCCAACTCTTGCTCTCCTGAATTTCAAAATATCAAACCCCCCATCTATCACCTCCTTAACTGTTAAATTTTTCGTCGTCGATACTGAAAAAAGCCTAGGAATTTTTTTCGCTAAACTTTCATCAGCGACCCAAATGTCTTCCCAGAAACTCGTCCTCTCCCCATTTCCAATGTCAATCTTTGGGCTGCCAGATGTGGCAGTATCGTCGACTCCACGGTCTGCACTGCTATCTGGAAACGGAGCAACGCTAAAGTGTTCAACAATATTGATGAGCCCCTGTCTCTCGTCCACCGCAGATGTACGGAAGATGTCCATCTCTGGGCTCATCGATGTAACTCCTCCTCCGCTGCTAATGCTCTTAGAGCTTGGTGTGTCATTTTTGACCCACCCTGAACTCGTTTTGTTGTAATATCTGCTCCTTCCACCCCCATGCTTGTATTTCCCCTTGAACTGGTCGTGTGGTGATGATTAATAAAAGGTTCAGGCTGGCCTAAGGCCCGCCGAAGTTACGGTTCAAAAAAAAAACTATCTTCATCACCATATCCATCCATTCTTTCGGAAAGCCCTTCTGTTCTAAAATCTGATATAAGAAAGGCCATTTGATCTTATCAAAAGCCTTTTCAAAATCAATTTTAAAAAGCACTCCCGATTTTTTATTCTTGTGTAAATCATTTAGAACTTTCATGTAAAACACAAACACCCTCCATGATGTGCCTTCCCTTCAGGAACGCTGTCTACGTTTGTTCAACTACTTTTTGTATTACATGTGTGAGTCTGTTTACTAGTAACTTAGTTATAATTTTCAGAGTAACATTTAAAAGATAGATGGGTCTGTACTTTTGAATCTTATCTGCATCCTTTCCTTTAGGGACTAGCGTTATCACACCGTAATTCAGCCTACCAACGTCTAGCTTCCTATCATGAAAATCCATCAGGAGTCCAAACAGATCCATTTTGACTAAATCTCAACTTTGTGTTATTACTACTTCATTTATCTTGGAGTGAAACATATCTCCATTTTCACCGGAGCGTATCGACGGGAGCCGTGCAATATGCAGCGCTGCCGAGAGATCTCACGGGAACCGAAGGTATAGATCCCTCTCTCGTCACCCTGGCTTTCCGACGACATGCGCAAGTCGTTTCACAATTCCCTGCCTGGACGGCACATCCATGTGCATGCAAATCGATCGATGCTGTAGAAGGAACAACACCTACGTGTCGCGGCGGCGTGCTCGCCGCCGGCCCGCCGGGCACTGGAGCACACGTATCGGCCGGCGAGCTTCGTAGTCTGTCTTGTCGCCCAAAAGAGAAGCGACAGGCCAGGTCAAATCGGCACATATGCAGTCACAAAATGCATGGTTTGCCGCCTTGCGCATCACCCGTTATGTTTTCTGCTTTCCTAGTGGCGCAGCAGAGCACATCCTACGGTTTTTGGTTGCCTCCAATTCATCGAGGAAAAGGTCAGAACCTACACGACCGTTATCGCATCTCACTAGCTAGGATCCTGGTTCTAGACGAACATGATCGAACTGCGGATGCATGTACTTGCATATGACTGGGTTCCCGTGCAAAACCCGTATGTTAATTAACATCTATACAACGATAATGTTTTTCTTCGTTAAATAAGTTGTCATGTCAGCAATTTGCATATGATAACGTAATAAGAGATAACATTATGGAATGCCATATGTATGACCTCTTGTGGATTGTAGGGAAAGTATTTTCTGTCTAATTTATTAGAAGTCATTTTTAGTTATGGGTTTATAATTACAGCTTAATTACTATGTAGGAGTATGTAATTTTAAAGACACGCAAACACTAATTGATACACAAAACTCATTATAATACATAACAAGCTTTAATTGTCACATCTACCTAAGAGCTAGTGTAATAGTAGTCTTCCTTGCGTGAATTTTTTTCCTATTTGAAGAAGAGAGACAAGGAAAAGGAGAAAGAGTGAGTTCTCATGCAAGAGCCAATCTAGACACTTGCTCCTAGAGAAAAGAGCGAAAGTGAATAAAAGTACTAATCTATTGCCAATTGTATTATATGACTAATTAATAAGATTGACTTTCGATGACATGGCTGTTTTATATAACCAGCTGTTTGCTCTACTCTTATCCTTAATCGAGCTTATGGAGGGCGAGATACGGATTATGCTCAAGAAGATGTTTCTGACACCTATACTCTCCCCCACCCCACCCCACCCCCAAAGCTCTATTATAAAAACTTGGACTTTTTATGCCTTATGTAAAAACTTATTTTATTTTCCATAGCCAAAACATGTGTAGTTTCTTATGTCTTTTATCTATAACTTACTTTATTTTTTATCGTCGAAAGAAGATTAGTTCTATTAAGTTATCGTTTACTCATTGTGTATATATTTACGAGCATCTAAGTGACTTTCCACTATCGTTAAAGTTAAACTTGGCAGTTTTATAAATTGCTAGTATATAAGTTATGGTAAAAAAATGATGAATGTGACTGGAACTTATAATATAAAGTTGAAGTTTGGCTAGCAAAAACCTGCAAAACATATTTTTCAAAGAAGGAAATCTAGAAGATAAAAATATTATAATTCTAGAAGAAACCCGGGAAATTTAAGAGTACTCACAAATAAAATCATGAACGTTTATGCTTTTAATATATTTTTATTTTTTTCCTCGATTTGTTCTCCAAGATTTATGCTTTATATTTTACAAATTTATGATTTTCTGTGCACTTGAGATATGTGGTGCATGTCATTTTCATTCTATGCAAATATTCGATATGTGTCATAGTGCGCAGAGATGACAGTGTGTTATGTTGTCTTAGGGCCTCTTTGATTCAAAGGATTTTCATAGGAATACAACCCCTTGTTTTTTCCTATGTTGGTTGTTTGATTCGTATAATTGAATTACCTGAGATGTTTCGTAAGGATTTTTATGCACTATATTTTATTGAAAACTTAACATCCACTAAAAGCTATTGAATAGAGTCATATCCTATGAAAAAACACAAAGAAAACATGAGTATATAGGGTTCAGATGTTGCTGACATTCCAATCTAGCATTTTTTATGTTTTTGCATTTTCAGAATCATGTAAATCAAAAGACCCTCAGAGAGAGGAATTTAATACTTTCTCCGTAGATTATTGAGCGTTCACGTATTTCAAAATTCAACTTTCACTATCAATAACTAATAAAATATGGTTATGTGCCTAAAATTTATTTAAAACAACATTTGAATGTGAGTTGAATGCTATAATATTTAGGCCCCATAAGACATATATTTTATTGATTAAAGTTCATGGCTAAAGTTTAACCACAAAATACGTGAGCAACTCATAAATTCGGAAATATAAGTACTACAATGTCTCAAATTAATATACTCCCTCCGTCATAGTTCAAAGGGCTTAGACGTAATACAAGAAATTTTTTGACATATTTAAAAGTCATATCATTGGATTTATATTTAAAATATGTTCTTAATTCTATATTTTTTATGACATAAAATTTATATTTTGTTTACCAACTTAATTGTCACCATTTTCTTAAACTACGTGCAGGTCGTTTGAACTTGGACAGAGATGTAGGAGTATCGTAATTTCATATTAATGAATAAATTGATGGTAGAATTTTTTTAACCTGGTCATAGTGGGTAATAACATAGACTAATATCATGCATATGACACTAGCCTATGTTTCTTCCGTCATAGTGCAAAATATCACAGAGTTCGTATCATGCATGGCTATATTTATCATCTTGTAAACTTATTTTTTTTAAAAAGTTATATGTGATGGTAACATAATAGAGTATTTTACCAACCCATCTCCTTCCTCATTTAATATCCTGCAATGTCACCAATTTGCCTAGTTAGCATTGCATGAACATGCATATTAATAATTATGTTACTCCCAATATGGTTAGTCTTACGAATGGCAGTGGAAGTGTTTTCATTGTAAATAGGGAAAAGGTAAAAATAAATTGAAGCAATTATATAAACTCTTTTTCGATAATTTAGTAAAACTCTTTAACCCATGCAAATCCAGAGACATATATTACCTTTGTTTCTAAATATAACCCTTTTTAGCTTTTTCCTAATTCATATGTATCTAGATGTATTTTAGGAGTAGTTCACTCCTTTTGCTCTGTATTTGACATGTATTAAAATATCTAAAATATATTATATTATGGAACAGAGGGAGTACATGTATGATGCATGTGGACAGTGTTGAAGATGCTCCACGTGATGGATCGCAAGCTAGCAACGTGAGTCATCACCTCCACCTCCACTTGTATCAAGTACGACCGGCTAGCCGCGCGAGGCCGTGGATGAGTACGAAGGCAGTAGTACTACTACGTGGAAGTCGCAACAGCGCCGGCCCGAGGAGATTCTGGCCGGCCACTGCAGCTTTAATTTCCGAGGAGGATAACAAAAGGAGCTTTGATTGGCTGGAGCTTGAGCGGATCAGAACGTTGCGCATTATTGGACAAGGACGCCAGCTCGATCGGAGAGAATCCGATTGCATTCTCATGGCTATCTTTTCCTCTCTCGCTAGCTACCTAGCTAAATCTCCGCGCATGATTGAGCTATAGCTTTGGGGCCCCATGTGGCTAAGGGACCTAGCTATAGCTACATGTACATGGAACAAAAGAGAAGATCCAAAGAAAGAGCTAGCTAGCCCTTTCATAATCGATGTACATATATCCATCTTCGACACTCTCTAGAGTTCACCCTCCGTAAAACACCCTCTCTTCAGTTGATTTGGGGAGCTATACATGCTGTCACTTTCATAAAAATATCTCCCTTCGCTTGCAAGTAGCTATCCGTACTCTTCTCTAGGGCATCGATCGTTTATAATGCCCGTTTGGCAGGAAGATGGATTATAATATAAGCTAAACTTTCTAACCCGCTTTGCTTACTCTATTGTTGGCTAACATATATAGGATATAATAGTAGTACTTTTGTGGGCTCGAAGGAATATGCTAAAGTGTCATAGCAGTCCAAGCATATTTCATGAGTTGAATCTGCGAGTTTTAGTTCCATCCGAATCTGATAACCCAGACACTAAAGCTGACAAGGAGAGGGAATTCTGATGGATTGAACGGATCAAAATCCTTCACACCGTTGGACAAGGAGATATTAAAACGAGAATCAGATTGCATTTGCGCTGCAGGGCCTCCAACGACAATATCTTTTCCTTGAAGTTGCATGGCTTGCAACCGCCAGGAGGATCTTCATTTTTATTTCGAGATCATGGGAGGATCTTTAATTCATTCTGCATATGCATGGTCTCCAACGACAATAAAAGAATAGTTTACCTTGGTACTACTAAACCTAGGGCTGAGGTTTTTGATCCCTGGTGGGCGGGGTTACAACCACTGCACTAACCTCCTAAGCAATATGTGGTTGTCAATAATACTATTTTATGCGTGGAGGAAGTGCCATGCGGAGATATACATTTTCTACCTAGATACATGACCCCAAATATTTAATTTTTAAGTAGATTTGTTTCTTTCATTGATGGCTAACTTTGTAATAAATTATGACTAACTAAGCTTTATAAGAGATGATCATTGTCTACTTTTTATAAGAGTACGATCGTTGTCTTCTTAGCCTCCGTTCGGCATGAAGGTGGATTGTAATATAATCTAAACTTTCTAAATACTAACGTGCTTTGACTACTCTGTTGTTGGCTAACAAAACTTACCTATTTGAATAACTATTTTTTTAACAACCGACTATGAAATAAGATCATCACATTTTAAGTTGGCAATCACGAACTAACCCTTAAGTAGTATTCAGAAATGTACATTATTATCTTCTTGCGGTGAATGCATATTATTTTCAACATATCATATACTAGTAGTATTTCTATTGGCTCGAAAGAAACTACACACAAGTTTCATAGCATTCCAAACATATTTCAAGAGTCCAATTTTGCCACGGTTTAATCCCATCCAAATTTGATAAATATTATTCAAGCTTTAGGAGCTGCCAAGGAGGGGGCATTTCGATGGATTGAATGGATCAAAATCCTTCACACCCTTGGACAAGGAGATATTACCACGAGAATCAGATTGCATCCAATATAAAAAGCAAAGATTTTGCCTCGTTTCAAAAAAGAGAATCAGATTGCATTTGCACGGTCTCCAACGACAATATCTTTTCCTTGAAGTTGCATGGCCAGCAACCGCCGGGAGGATCTTTATTCTTTTTCGAGATTGTGGAAGGATCTTTAATTCATTCTGGATATGCATGTTCTCCAACGACAATAAAAGAATAGTTTACCTTGGTAGTACCAAACCTAGGGCTGAGGTTTGATTCCTGATGGGTGGGGTTACAACCACTGCACTGACCTCGTAAGCAATATGTGGTTGTCACATGGAGGAAGTGAAATATGGAGGTAGGAGTATACATTTTTTACCTAGATACATGTCCCCAAATATTTATTTTTCAATAGCTTTGTTTCGTTCATTTATGGCTAACTTTGTAATAAATTGTGACTAACTAAGCTTTATAAGAGCATCGATCTTAAATGTCATCTTGGCCTCCGTTTGGCATGAAGGTGGATTATAATATAATCTAAACTTTCTAACCCGCTTTGAAGTCTATGCCAATGCAAGTCTCTTAGCACGATTTCATAGGCATTTTGTTTATGTGGCATGATAGTTAACGAAGAGAGAGGGTGAGATTAGCTAACATCAACCTTTGCACGTGGCCATAGGCAAAAAATTGTGCTAACCCAATCACATGCATGTATGAGCCCAAAATCATTAAATTAGATACAACTCATACTCCTATGATGACGTGATAAGATACAATGCATTGGCACAGGCCTGACTACTTTGTTGTTGGCTAACAAAACTTACCTATTTGAATCGCTATTTTTTCAACAACCGACTATGAAATAAGATCATCACATTTTAAGTTGGCAATCATGAACTAACCCTTAAGTAGTATTCAGAAATGTGCGTTATTAGCTTTTTGCCGGGAATGCATATTATTATCAACATATCTTATGATAGTAGTATTTCTGTTGGCTCGAAAGGAATTAAAGTGCACTGAAGTTTCATAGCATTCCAAGCATATTTCAAGAGTCAATTTTTGCCACAGTTTAATCCCATCCGAATTTGATAACTCATACATTAAAAATAAAATATTATTCAAGCTTTTTGCAGCTGACAAGGAGGGGCATTTGCGATGGATTGAATGGATCAAAATCCTTCACGCCGTTGGACAAGGACCTATTACCACGAGAATCAGATTGCATTTGCATGTCCTCCAACGGCAATATCTTTTCCTTGGAGTTGCATGGCCTGCAACCACCGGAAGGATCTTAAATTCATTATATGCATATGCATGGTCTCCAACGAGCTGGTGGATCTTTTTCTCCCTGGAACATAATATTGAAATATTGTTAAATTTCTAGGGTGGGCTTCTGGCCCATCTAACAATTTCCAGAAAATCGCTAAAGGCCCATGTGGTGGCAAATGCTGAAAGTTTAGTCCCACATAGCTAGTTGGGAGAGATTTACACCAGTTTATAAGGTGAGCTCTTGTCCCACATGTATGAGGTGTTGGTTGTGAAGTGAAGGGAGGTGTTCCACACGCGCGCTACTCCTCCTCCGCCGCCCGCCTCGCCTTGTCACGACGCGGCGCGTCGTGTCGCGCCGCGGGTTGCGGGAATCTCGCCAATGGAGAATGAATGTGGGCTGAAACGTTTTGTCTTAAGTGCTATTAAGTACGACCGTTTCTAGTCTATTAATTGTCCCTTAATTGCGTGTGCTTCCGTTGGCCTTCCACCTGCGTGTGTGTCTATATAAGAGAGGTCGCTCCTCTTCAGATGACACAACAGATAAAATCTGCTCGCGCCAACTGGCCTATTGGAGGATACACGTTTATTCCTCTCCGGATTACCTGCTGCACTGAAACCAGCCCCGTTTACGGGGACATATTTTAAGCGTTGGTAAACCAAAACCACCTTATGGCTCACTGCGATGAACGTATTCTGGGTCGCCTGTTACTCCCACTGGAACGATTGCTCCTGAACAGGAGAAGGCGTTCAGGGAAGCCACCGTCGTCTTTGTTGGAGCCGTTCTGAGCGTGATCGGAGATAAGTTGGTTGATGCATATTTACATGTGCGGGTTGCCAAGGACTTGTGGGAGGCGCTCGAATCTAAATTCGGCGCAACCGATGCTGGAAGCGAGATGTACACTATAGAGCAGTTCCACGATTACAAGATGGTTGAAAACCGTTCTGTATTGGAACAAGCTCATGAGATACAGTGCATCGCTAAGGAGCTTGAGCTTCTCAAGTGTGTGCTACCGGGCAAATTTGTCGCGGGATGCATAATCGCTAAGCTGCCTAATTCCTGGAGGAACTTTGCTACTACTCTGAAACACCAGAGGCGTGAATTCTCAGTTGAGGATGTCATCGGCCATCTGAGTGTCGAGCAGAATTCGAGAGCAAAGGACTCGCACGGAAAAGGGAACGAGGAACTTCTGTTGCCAATTTTGTACAGAAGAACTCCAACTTCCACAAGCCCAAGGGGAAACCTGGTGTCCAACAGAATACCGACTTCAAGAAGAAGGGTAAGAAGCCCTTCAACAAGGATAAGAAGAAAGGAGCCTGCTTCACATGTGGTTCAGAGGAACATTGGGCTCCCAAGTGCCCAAAGAAGTTCAAGAAACCAGGACAGGACTCCAAGTCCGTCAACATGATTGTGAGCAACAATGAGAATGGTGCATCTGGGTACGGTAATTTGTTTACTGTATTTTCTTTTGTCAGTCTAACGATTGGTGGATTGACACAGGTGCAAATATTCATGTATGTTCTGACATCTCATTGTTTTCTTCTTATCAGGTCACAGGGAACGGATCCGTACTGATGGGGAATGGCGCAAGTGCTTCTGTTCTTGGTGTTGGCACGGTCGATCTGAAGTTTACTTCGGGAAGGATCGTGCAGCTCAAGAACGTGCAGCATGTCCCCGCCATCAAGAAGAATCTCGTTAGTGGCTCCCTTCTATGTAGAGAAGGGTTTAAGTTGGTATTTGAGTCTAATAAAGTAGTTGTTACGAAATATGGACTATTTGTTGGAAAAGGTTATGAATGCGGAGGCTTGTTCCGCTTTTCCCTCGCTGATTTTTGTAATAAAGTCGTGAACAATATTCATTCGAATGTTAATGAAACAGAAGTTTGGCATTCACGTCTTTGTCACATTGGTTTCGGTTGTATGACGCGGCTAGTAAAATCGAATTTAATCCCGAGTTTCACTTTAGCCAAAGGTTCTAAGTGTATTCGTGTGTGCAAGCAAAGCAACCTCGCAAGCCCCATAAGGCTGCGGAGGAAGACACTTGGCACCGTTAGAACTTGTACATTCTGATCTTTGTGAGATGAATGGTGTGTTGACTAAAGGTGGAAAGAGATATTTCATGACACTGATAGATGATTCCACTAGATATTGCTATGTATATTTGTTAAGCACCAAAGATGAGGCTCTACACTACTTTAAAATCTATAAGGCAGAAGTTGAGAATCAACTTGAAAAGAAAATTAAGCGATTCCGGTCAGATCGTGGTGGAGAGTACTTCTCTAATGAGTTTGATTCTTTCTGTGCGGAACATGGTATTATTCATGAGAGGACGCCTCCCTATTCGCCCCAGTCAAATGGGGTTGCCGAACGGAAAAACCGTACTCTAACAGATTTGGTTAACGCCATGTTAGATACATCGGGTTTATCCAAGGCATGGTGGGGGGAGGCTATATTGACATCATGTCATGTCCTGAATAAAGTTCCGACAAAAGACAATGAATTACTCCCTATGAGCAATGGGAGAAGAGAAGAACGACACTCTCATACTTACGTACTTGGGGCTGTTTGGCGAAAGTCAACGTGCCGATCCCCAAAAAGCGTAAGCTTGGACCAAAGACCGTGGACTGCGTTAATTTGGGCTATGCTAAGAATAGCGTCGGTTATAGATTTCTAGTAGTGAAATCTGAGGTACCTGACGTGAAGGTCGGTACAATTCTGGAGTCTAAAGATGCTACATTCTTTGAGGATATTTTTCCTATGAGAGATATGCCAAGCACTTCTAGACAGGAATCTGATGAGACTCCTGAACCTGCCATTCCTATGGAATATTATGAACAAACACATGATGAAAATCCTGAGAAGGATGACGAGGAAACCCTTGGTAGGGGCAAGAGACAGAGGACTGCAAAGTCTTTGGTGATGATTTCCTTGTGTACCTTGTGGATGACACTCCCACTTCTATTTCAGAGGCTTATGCGTCTCCGGATGCTGATTACTGGAAAGAAGCAGTCCGTAGCGAGATGGATTCCATCATGGCTAACGGACATGGGAAATTACTGAACGTCCCTATGGCTGTAAACCATTGGGATGTAAGTGGGTGTTCAAAAAGAAGCTTAGGCCCGATGGTACGATTGAAAAGTAAAGGCTAGGCTTGTGGCCAAGGGTTATTCCCAAAAGAAGAGGAAGATTTCTTCGATACTTATTCACCAGTGGCCAGACTGACCACCATACGAGTATTACTCTCGTTGGCGGCCTCGCATGGTCTTCTCGTCCACCAGATGGATGTTAAGACGGCTTTCCTGAACGGAGAGCTAGACGAGGAAATCTACATGCAACAGCCAGATGGCTTTGTATTAGATGGTCAGGAAGGAAAGGTGTGTAAGTTACTGAAATCTTATATGGCCTGAAACAAGCACCTAAGCAATGGCATGAGAAGTTCAATACAACTTTAACCTCTGCTGGTTTTGTTGTTAATGAAGCTGACAAATGCGTATACTATCGCCATGGTGGGGGCGAAGGAGTTATACTGTGCTTGTATGTTGATGACATACTGATATTTGGGACCAACCTCAAAGTCATTGAGGAGGTTAAGTCTTTCTATCTCAGAACTTTGAGATGAAGGACCTTGGTGTGGCTGATGTTATTTTGAACATCAAGCTACTGAGAGATAATGAGGGTGGGATTACACTTTTGCAATCCCATTATGTTGAGAAGATTTTGAGTCGTTTTGGATATTCGGACTGCAAAATTTCTCCAACACCATATGATCCTAGTGTGCAGATTCGAAAGTTCAAAGGCACAGCTAAGGATCAGCTGAGATACTCTCAAGTAATTGGTTCACTCATGTACCTAGCAAGCGCTACAAGGCCTGACATCATGTTTGCTGTGTGCAAACTGAGCCGGTTTGTTTCCAATCCGGGTGATGTACATTGGCATGCTGTTGAAAGAATTATGCGCTATCTGAAAGGTACTGAGAACTATGGACTTCACTATTCTGGAACCCGTCAGTGCTTGAAGGGTATTGTGATGCGAATTGGATCTCTGATGCTGATGAGATGAAAGCCACAACGGGTTATGTGTTTACCCTTGGAGGTGGTGCTGTTTCCTGAAGTCTTGCAAGCAAACGATCCTGACGAGATCGACAATGGAAGCAGAATTAACAGCATTGGACACATCTGGTGTCGAAGCAGGATGGCTTCGAGATCTGTTGATGGACTTGCCTGTGGTTGAAAAGCCAGTACCGGCTATCCTTATGAACTGTGACAATCAGACAGTGATTACCAAGGTCAAAGTTCAAAGGACAACATGCAGTCCAACAAACATATAAGAATGAGATTAAAAGCTGTCAGACATTTGAGAAACTCCGGAGTAATAGCGTTGGATTATATCCAGTCGGCTAAGAATCTGGCAGATCCCTTTACTAAAGGGCTATCACGTGTTGTGATAGAAAATGCATCGAGAGAGATGGGTATGAAACCCACATGAGTTGCCATGGTAGTAACCCAACCTATGTGATCGGAGATCCCGTGAAGTAGGACCTGGGAAAACAAGCTAGTGGTTAACTGAGGAGAGTACTTTTACTAACCCACTCCGTTGGAGATGCAATACTCTCGGTAACTGTATGGCAGGTTGACATTTGTCTTAATGTGTTCCAAGGCTTTGCATAAGCAAGATGCTATCCTACAATCTTTGGAGGAACACACCTATATGAGCCTGACTGCTGGTCACAGTCTATGAGATTGGGTTGATCTCTAGTAAGTTCATGAATAGGTCAGGAGTGTGACTAATATGCTCCACCCGAGGGGTCAGCCTTCAGCCTAGTACTGGTAAGACATTTGGTGAAACTACTTTACGCCAAACTGACAATTCAAGGCATAGTCCATTGTCAGTTGTGAAGGAGTGTAGCTATTTGCTCTAGGTGGATGTTCAACCTTAACGGGTCTCCACTGAAAATACTGGTATATCAAAAAGTGTTTGGAACAGAGAACAACATCATGGGTCTTTGGGATCTGGTGGGGGTTGTTGAAATATTGTTAAATTCCTAGGGTGGGCTTTTGGCCCATCTAATAATTTCCAAAAAATCCCTAACGGCCCATGCGGTGGCAAATGCTGGGAGTTTAGTCCCACATTGCTAGTTGGGAGAGATTTACACCAGTTTATAAGGTGAGCTCTTCTCCCACATGTATGAGGTGTTGGCTGTGAAGTGAAGGGAGGCGTTCCACACGCGCGCTCCTCCTCCTCCGCCGCCCGCCTCGCCACGCCTCGTCACGACGCGGCGCGTCGCGCCGCGGGTTGCGGGAATCTCGCCGAGCCGATCTTATCTTTTTATCACGCAGGAAAAACTGTGAGCGGTAATGGAAACGTTTTGCCTTAATGGAGAATGAATGTGGGCTGAAACGTTTTGTCTATTAAGTACGACCGTTTCCAGTCTATTAATTGTCCCTTAATTGCGTGCGTTTCCGTTGGCCTTCCGCCTGCGTGTGTGTCTATATAAGAGAGGTCGCTCCTCTTCAGAGGACACAACAGATAAAATCTGCTTGCGCCGCCACTATCGTTCCTCTCTTTGTTGCTGCCACCGGTGATCCCATCCCGTCCACCGCGTACACGGTTGCCGGGAGAGCAGGCCTCCGAAACCCCGCCTCTCAACATCCTGTGCGGGAGAGGGGCGATTAGGTTTTTGGGGAGCGTCTTCCACGTGACTGCTCGCCTCCGTTCGTCTGCTTCAACTACGTCTGCATCAACTACGTCTGCGTCGCCTTCGTCATCAACATGAGTACCGACGCCGACAAGATTGCCGAGGAGACCGGTACCGCTGCTGCTGCCTCTGCTGCTGCTACGGCCAACTGGCCTATTGGAGGGTACACGTTTATCCCTCTCCTGATTATCTGCATGTCTGTTGTACTAGCGATTTGCGTAGATGTTTCTACAATTTTTCTAGTACATGGTTTTATTAACAAGTTTCAGTATGTCATTAGCACTGCCCACATCTTTTTCATGATTTATTCTTGGATTAATTTAATCGAACAATTGCTTAAATACTCAACACATAACGCCACTTTGCCTGCAAGTTGCAGTGTTCTTCGATACTCTGTTGTGTGAAGGACAACTTTGAGAAAGATAACGTACGTCCGGGCGCGTGCCAGCCGCAGAGTCTTTCAACGGAACATCGGAAGAGATGTGCAGACGTTTCCATGTCTCTGCTACCATCAGTCACGTGGGCGAGTATCTGCACCATGACTTTTTGATCTCGCTGAGGAAAAAACACATCCTTAGGGCTTCTGGATGCACTGTATATACCTAGGCGGACATCTTCGCGGCCTCTCAGGCCCTCTACTATTGTTCATCCGCGCGATGATTTCTGACCGTCCGATCATCAATCGACGGCCCACATCTACCCCTACCCGGTGAACAGTTCCGGCAAACAGTACCGATGAACAGTGCTGTTGCGCTGAACATTTCGGTCAAACAGTGCTGCCGCGATGAACAGTCCTGGCCGAACAGTGCTGTCGCGATGAACAGTACCGCTGAATAGTAATACTGCAGAAATTTAGATTAATTTCAAAATCCATAACTAATTCATTGTGCATGGGAAAAATATGTTCAACATATCAAAATGTTTTTAAAAATAAATCCTATTTATTTATCTCGAATCCATGAATGTTCGAAAAAATTAACCATGGTTATTTGGAATAACAAAATTAACCAACTCTTAACCATATTTAAAATGCCAAAGCATTCCCTTAATTCACAATGTGGTTAATTTTTTGGAGAATTGCGAATGAACATTGCCGGTGAATATTTATACTGCGATGAACAGTACCAACGAATAGTAATAGTAATACCGCAGAATTTTAGATTAATTTCAAAAATTCATAACTAATTCATTGTACATGGGAAAAATATGTTCAGCATATCAAAATATTTTAAAAAATAAATCCTATTTATTTATCCCGAATTCATGAATGTTCGAAAAAAAATAACCATGGTTATTTGGAATAACAAAATTAACCAACTCTTAACCATATTTAAAATGCCAAAGCTTTCCCCTAATTCACAATGTGGTTAATTTTTTGGAGAATTCAAATGTATATGAATATTTTCCATACTTCTACAAATTACAGAATATTAAAAGGAACTACATCAATATAACCACACGGGCGCGGCGTGCCGCCGTGCCATCTTACCTAGTTTATATTACATTTATAGGCTGATATGTACGTAATATCTATCACATATTCACATGGTATGTGCAGTTGCAAAGGTTAATGTCACATCGGGAAAAGAAGTGGGGAATGCATGGTGTGCACATCTACACACTAGCTACACCAATCAAATGCTTTGAGATCTTTGTAGGGATTGCACTGGTAGTGTATATGTGATGTATTTGCTATCAGTTGGGGCGTGTTTGCCTATTTGGTTGGCCATAGACATTTTAGGCATTTGGCCAACATGGTCTTGGTGAGACTGTGTCGACTTATGTCGGTTCTTCATATGGCATTGTCTGCATCAGAGTACAAATTAATCCAGTGTTTGTTTGCATGTTGTTCATGTTTTTGGCTGATTTCACACAAATGTTGGACATTTGCTTATATGCAGTAGGGGTTATATGGTTACCTCTTTAGTTGCATGGTGAGATTACCTAGCACTCGACCAACAAAACAGAAGTCATACATAGATAAGCATATCATAAAAATGACTAAAGTAATTAGAACTCCCTATGTTCCAAATAATAAGATGTTCTAGGTTTTTCTAAAATTGCATCTATCTAGACATGTTTCAGCAGTCCGTATGTAGTCCACATTGAAATATCCAAAATATTTTAATTTGGAACAGAGGGAGTACCACATAAGTTAAACAGTTAACAAGCAATGTTACTGATGTTCCATGAGTTCACCAACAACTATTCGTGATACACCAAAAGTTCATCATCTAAGGGGTTAGTATATACCACACCTCGCAAGATATACATATGACTTTTCATGAAGTCCTACTCACACAAAACATATCACCACCATCAACAGATTCTCAGCTCCTCACAGATAGTGCTTGCGTGGAAAGCAAGTAAACCACTTCATCATGTGATCAGGGGTACGTCATCCAAAGATAGATGAGACCTTGCGCTTTCTTCACCACAAGGGGGCTGAGAGCGAGGTGCAGTGCATCCCCATTTAATGCCAGGCGTGGGAATATGACTGTCGTAGATGATGTTCACTATTCCATACACTGGTAGGAAAACCCTTAGTGTAGTCCTAGTGTCTGTGCCGTTTTTTCTTTCGCGCGCCACTGATATTTTCAGTGGCATGTCGAATTTGGGCGCGCCAATGTTGTTCATCTATCAGTAGCGTGTGGATAAGGACGCGACTGATGCATGTAAAATGCATACATGAACTTTGCACTTTAATTGCTTATATTCCAATCATATTTGCATCATATAAGGGTTATATCAATGTTTTATAATGATTTTTGGGAATATTCATTTATTTCCTATTTTTATGGAATTAACCATGCACAGGCAGAAAACCCCGTTTTCTTATTTTAATGTTTCAGGGACCCAAACGTCAACGAAATCACCTGGAAATTTACGGGCGTCAATATTTGGAAGGAAGAAGACCTGTGGGCGAAGGAAGCGAGCAAACGGAGGCTCGAGGGCCAAACGAGGGGGGCCCACGTGGTCTGGTACTATAGCCGCGTGGGACCCACCCATTTGGGCCTCGTGGCTCCGTTGCCTTCGATCTTTTCTCCACCGACATCGTCTTGACCTAAAAACGCCTATAAAAAGGTCCCCCGACGTTCTCTGGAAGGAGCGCCGCACAAACACAGAAACACCGAAACGGAGATCAGGAGCTGCAGATTGGAGGGGGGAAACTCCGGCGGGGCGCTGCCGGGGTGGTCTCCACCTTCTCCAACGACTTCTCCACCGTCTCCATGATGAAGGGGGAGTAGTCCACCCCTGGATTTGGGTTTGTGGTGGTAACTTATGTATCTCTCCTCTCTTTGAGCTTCACTAATTAGTACCGTATGAGCTGCTGAACATGATTACGGTCATCTATGTAATTCCCATGGTGGATATTGTGGTGTGAGATAATATTTGTTATGCATTTACTGTTGTGTTGGATCTTTTATGACTTGTCATACTTTGGAGATATTCTATGATGCATGTGATGGTTTGATTTATGCATAATGCCTTGTTTATCTTTATCATGAGGTGATTGACACCACCAAGTGTAGATAGATGAGAGAGATGTGGTCACACACACGAAATATAAATCATTGCACTAGTGTTTAGAATATTATCCATTATGAAGTATGATGTATGTGGGTACTGGGTGGCCAATGTGACAGAAGGCATAGGTATTGAGTGACACAGTACCGTCCAACATCCTTTATCTAGGGGTAAAAAGGGAGAAGTATGATGTGGGTGTGACAGCAACCACGCTAGCCTTACGAGGGTGACACTAGCAACACAAATGAGTATTTCTTTCAACTATGTGTTTTAGGACATGTAGCCGTTATAAAAGCTACCATTAAAACATGACAATTATGTGTACTTTATCTATAACATGATAATCACCATAGATGAGAGAGAGAGGATTAAGTCAACCCATGAACCCATGTCCATTGTTCCTATAAGAGAAAACCTTTGTCTTGTCCTCTTGCATTGAAGAGGATTGGGACACTTTTACATTCTTGCTTGGTTACATTAAACTTCCATCCACCAAATCAACCACCTTGCTCCTTAAACTTGTTTAGTGCATAATCAACTAAAACTTGTGACACTTTAGTTGTAGCGAATAGATAACTTTTCCTTCTTACTCTGCGGATCGATACCTTATTTCCACATTGAGAGGTGCTATAGTGATCCCCTGCTCTTGGGGGTAATCAACCACACCTCTGGTACATGGGTCCCACGTGGCCACATGGGCGAAGAGTCATAGTGGCATGCGGTGTCCGTGACATGCCACTACAATCATTGCATCGGTGGCGCATCCAGCTAACATGCCACAAGCAGGCGGCGCGTGGTGGCATGTCATCCTTATCCAAACGCTACCGCAATCCCAAACACCGCCGCGCGTACGGATCCTCTGGATATATACCGCGACGGCGCAGATTCACGCACCCTTTATTGCCACACCCACCACCACTCCCCGGCGTTAAAAACCCTTTCCTCCCCACTCTCTCCTCACTAAGTTTTTGCCGCACACCCCCACTCTTCCCCACTCTAGATCTCCACCAGATGTGCCGCTTCCATCGGCAGCACGATCCACTCTGGCGGAACCAGCGGTGCAAATTCAATCTCCACTCTGCCTTCTGTCGTGCCTGATCCTCGTCGTCTGCTCACGACCCCGGATGCACGCGCCCATGTCCACCACAGCGCTCTGTGATACGCGGTTGTCGGCTGCCAGAATGTTGGAAGATGAATGTCACGCAAGTACCGGTGGCGCCGCTACTCGAAGGGCGAAAGCGGCTTGACTTCACCAAGCGCGTGTGGCAGGACATGCCATCGGAGTAGCGGATCCAGCTCAAGTACTCCATGTCCTTGCCCCATTGGGACGACGTGGTGACTGCGAAGCACGTGACCCAACAAGCAAGCGTCGTCAAACCAGTCGGCAGGGCCTCACTCGCGTCCAAAGATGAGGGGGATTTTGACAAAACGTCCGGCGAGCTAGAAGAGGAGGAAGTGGTTGGGCTCAGCGACTTCCACGAGGGCATGCAGGCGGCAATAGAGGTATCCCTGGCTCCGGCGCAGCCTCCATCGCCACCAGCTCCTCCAACGTCGACACAATGCATTCCACAAGCTGTTGCGCCGGTCATTGACATCGGCTCCAACACCGACTAGGGCGGCGACCCAGAGGCATGATACGTCCAAAACGTATCTACTTTTATAAACACTTTTGTTGTTGTTTTACCTCTAATTTGCATGATTTGAATGGAACTAATATGGACTAACGCTGTTTTCAGCAGAATTGTCTTGGTGTCTTATTTTTCTCCAGAAATTGAAGTTCTCAGAAAAATCCGAGAAAATTCCAGAAATTCTACATTGCCAAAAGACCCGCGGAGCCCGAAGGGGAGCTGCAGGAGGGGCTCACAGCTCCTGGATGACCCCAGGGCACGGCCAGAGGTGGAGCCACGCCCAGGTATCACATGGCCACTTCGGAGCCCGTCTAACGACGCCCTTTGGACTACTTAATCTTCCTGACCTAAAACTCGCGACCCCCAAAGGATTTTGCAAGAAACACTTCCGAACTCCGCTGCCACGAAAAACCCTAATTCGAGGACAGAATTCCTATTCTGGCACCTTGTCGGGACGGGGATTTGGAGGAGATCATCGTCATCACCACCGCCTCTCCATCGACCATCCATGTGTGAGTAATTCCCCACTGTAGGCTGAAGAGTATGGTACGGATTGGATGAGATTGTTCATGTAATAGATGTCAGATTGTTAGGGCATGGTGCCTAGCATTGTGTGCTTAATGCTTGACACTTAGGGCCCGAGTGCCATGATTTCAGATCTGAACATGTTATGTCTTCATGAGTATATTTATTGTTTTAGATCATATCTACAAGTTATATGCATTTGTTATTGTCCGGAACCCGAGCCCCGAAGTGACAACAATTGGGATAACCGGAGGGGATGGTTGTGACTTGAGGATCACATGTGCTCTATTAAAATGAGTACCTTAATTACCATTAGGTTCCATGATTGGTCCCGCTGAAACGGGATGGTAGGACAAAAGAGGTCGTGCAAGATTCTTATTACAAGCACATACGACTAAAAATGGAATACATGCCTATGTTTGATTAGTACCTGGATACTTTATTATTGTTTACCCGCAATATGCCTGTGTTATGACTATTACATGAGTTATCTTATCCATGCAATGCCCGTTCATTCGTCCCTATGCATACGGTGATTTAATCCTACTGTCTACTACAACTATTCCTGTTGTCACTATTGCCGTCTTTATTTTGCTACTGTTATTATTAAACCACTGCTTCTATAATATTACTGTTGCTACTGATAGATTGTGTCAAGCAAGTTTACTTCCAGATGTGGCTGAACTGACAACTCAGCTGCTAAGACTTATAAATATTCTTTAACTCCCCTTGTGTCGAATCAATAAATTTGGGTTTGACTTCCCTCAAAGACTGTTGTGATTCCCTATACTTGTGGTGGGTCATCAAGGCATGCAAGCTCCTCAAAAGCCTCCGTCGTCGCCGTCACCTCCGACATGCCGTTCCTCAAGGCTAGAGCTGTAGATTAGGGTTTAGATTAGGATGGTGCTTGGAATTGTAAAATGAATCTAAGAAATGAATGAAAAACTTTGTTGGCATTTGTTTAATTTCCGATTTTGTTTGTTCATTCTCTTTCAAGCGCTGGCGGTCTAGATTGAAATAGGTCACTGGCCGGTGGCGTCAAACACCCAACGATGTGCTTATCAGTGGTGTGTGTTCCTCCACGCCGCTGGATAAAACTAAGCAATGGTGTGTGCTCTTGTGCGCCACTGACGTAACGCTTAGCAGTGCCGTCTGCGCCGCGCGCCACTGTCCTAACTGCTACCAGCTAACAGCGGTGCATACCCAGTGGCGTGTGGAAAATGCGCGATTAAGGGCCGAAATGGCATGCTGGTACGCACTAGACTATTTCCTCCTAGTGATAGTTGCAATTGGCTTGTCGGTGTACCCAACGTCCCTCGGTTAACCCTAAAGTGAGAATAGTGTTATAAATCTAGGGGCTCTGTGACAAAAAGTAAAATGAGGCCACCCCAATTGAAGAATATACCTCTTTAGTACTGTAATAGTGAAATACAGTGGTCAATTAGGATAAATTCCTACATTAGACACTAGTTAATTAAGCACAAATTTAGTAGTTGAATCGTTTTAAATGGAGCATTAAGAGCATGCTTCAAAAGTTCGAATCCCCACTACTTCTTCACCTAATTTTCTGTTTTTCTAACTATTGTGGCTGAAATGGAATTGGATGGGCCTCGTTGGGTTGTTGGACACGCTGGCTCATGGGCTGCAAAGATGCCCAGAACTGGCACAGGTTCGTGTGGTTTCATCGTAGAAATTAATCTAGCACACAAGGCTGGGGCCCTACAGTTTTAGGGCCATGTGCCATCGGCACTCTGCACATGCATGGGCCTGGGCCTGCCTCAGCTCCCGCAATTGGGCTCCGTCAAGATTTTTGAGCTTGCATAACAGCATCCACTTCGCTCTCCACTTTCTCAAGTGGTACACCTATGAAATGCATACCTTATGTCCGTAGAACTAGAAAAATCTACATAAACATATTGTAGGTGCCTCTCTCAAAGCCTTTGTAAAAACCTACCCCATTAGACATGAGCTCATAGATCCTATGCAGGGCGAAGTTGTACATATCATATTTTCTCTATTCTAACATGCGAGATACATGTCAGGAGCCAGTACATATTAAAGAAGTTTAGCCTCCTCAGGCGACCTCTACATCACTTTATCAAGAGGTAGCACTGAGTTAGCCAATAGACCTGGGGACACAGGAGTGTCCTACAACAGGTAACCATTGTAAGTATGCATCATGAAAATCTCACACATAAGATCAATGGTAAGCATGCAACAACATTATCGAACTGTAGTAGCATGATATTACCTATAAGGGGAATACCGGTTAAAGGATGAGCACTACAATATATAACTAATTTGAACCATCAAACACCGTTGTCCCCTTACTAACGCATCGATATAACAAGACAACATCAACATCGAGAACCAAAACATATCAAACTACGTAGCCGGTGTCTCCTCTAACACATCCTCACAGAACATTCTCAAGCATTACTTGCAAAACATAACGTACTACTTTATATATTTAGATATACACATGCTCACAGATCTAAGCTATAAGGGCTATGGTTTGATGTTACTTATAGCCATCTGAGCAGCGAACAAGGCCGAGGAGTTTCTTGGACAACCGGAGGAAGGTGGCTTGACGCTGCCGACCACGGACGACCAGAGAAAATGGCATCGCTTACCTACTCGTCGGTGAAGTTGGCGTGGAAATCTTGAGGGGGATGGTGTCGCGACTTTCAGCGGCGAGCTGAAGGGGCTACATAGGCGAGGTTTAAGAGGGAGGTCACCAAATTTCTCCCGTCGTATTTTCGCAGAAGCGTGCAAACTCGGGCCATCTCTATATATGCTCGCACGAGTTTGGTTCCGCGTTCCTGATCCTCCCTTTACATGACAAGGGTGGCTTGAGGAAACGGACAATCTCTTGTTCCTAGCAGGGAGACCGTGGGTGTGCGGGACTAGCTTGGATCAAAACCTAGGTGACCGAACGTCCAAAAATTACACTGATTGAGCCTGATTTGAAAGATTGTGGTTAACCAAACACACCCTGCTGGAGTTTCCATAAATTCAAGATGACATACATGTGGGACGCACAATAAGAACCAAGAAGCATATTTGTTGAGCACTCAATGCGCAATGAAAATTTGTATTCCTCGATACATATTTTTTACTGCAAATTTGGACACCAATAAGCACATCACAACAATAGATCTACTGGTTTTGATATCTTGACGGTGGAGGTTGCAAGGTTTTCAGGAAGGTCGCAGCAGCAGACACAATCTATCACGTCATTTCTGTTATGTCGACACCACACATATGGGACATATGGACAGTGTGCCTTGTTCGCACGGCGATGATTGTAATGTTGTTCCCAATACACCACCACGTGTACATGTGTAGTGGTACACGCTTTTGCATGTGTGTCCTCGTCTTCAACCTCTGCAAAGTGGTTATACCTTAATTATTGTACTGACGCAAGTTCTCTACGGTGTGAAACTATCTGTTAGCTGTTTATCTAGAGTACTGTTTTCCTCTTCTTTTCTTTGTTGAAACTATGTTTTTCATTCTCTCTTTTTTTATTCGGGTAATCAATTAACCACGAGCGTACGCCTACTACTCTACTAGCGACCTGTAAGGAAACGGGCCTATGCTAGCATGGAGCTCAGGCCCGCCAACAATCTAGTCCAGTAGCCTCCGCGGCCGCCAGGCCGCGCATGGTTTTTCACTGGGTTGTAAGAAACATGGCCCAGATGAACAAGTACAAGGTGCCGGTCGCCAGCCCGCAAATGCGGATGCGGAACACTGAGAGAGCAATGACGTCACGGTGGTGACATAGCCAACGCTTCACAGCTATAGCTGTCGAGGCCTCTCTTCCTGATCGGTTGCCTCTTCCGGAAGAAATGATGGACCAACGTGGGGTTTTGCATCTTTTACCGCGTGGATTACACCTGCTAGGAATTCCATGCCACGCACGGACGTTGCTATTATCACGTGTAGCTAGTAAACTTCATAAACTGAGTAACTCTGACTATTGCAAAGTTTCAAACAAAAACTCTGACTATTGCAAAGTTGTACACACGCACGTGAGACACACGAACAATACTAATGCCTTGATCTTCATTCTTCAAGCAGTCAAGATACAGAAAAGGAATAGACGACAGAGACAGACCCGAGGGGCTAAAAGTAGCTCATGATCGATCGAGGTGAACGTTGAAGACGGAAACCATAACCCGGTAGCCGGCGACCAGTCGGACGTAAACGTTTGTCCATTCCACAGTGATCTCGTTGGCACATATTTTTTTTCCACACTGGCATTGCCACGACCTTTCCTGATTCCCACCATCCCGGAGTCCCTCTCTCTCTCTCGCTAGCGCTCAACATCCTGAACATCTATATATAATCCTAGCTCATTACGCATCTTCTTCGCAGCGGCGGCGGTGAATTCGTATACGCGCGTACCTGCCACTTGATCAACTGTAGCTCGAGCTAGCTAGCTTATTACCAGCTAGCATATATGGAAAGGCGAGCAAGAAGTGGTGGCTCGTCCAGGAAGCCGCCCCATGACGACGTGAAGGTGAAGCACATCATCACCAGGAAGGTGAGCACGGACGAGGCCAGCTTCAAGGACGTCGTGCTCAGGCTCACCGGGAAGGACTCCGCCGCCGCGCGAATGGAGCTGCTCCGTGGCCGTGCATGCGATGGTTCGTCCTTAACACGGGCCTCTGCGCCCGTGGTGGCATCTGTCGGTGGCTCGAGCCAAGGCAGTGTCGGCGTGCAAGGCAGCGGCGGCGCTGGTTTTATCACGGGTGGTAGGAAGCCGCCCCATGACGACGTGAAGGTGAAGCACATCATCACCAGGAAGGTGAGCACGGACGAGGCCAGCTTCAAGGACGTCGTGCTCAGGCTCACCAGGAAGGACTCCGCCGCCGCGCGTATGGAGCTGCTCCGTGGCCGTGCATGCGATGGTTCGTCCTTAACACGGGCCTCTGCGCCCGTGGTGGCATCTGTCGGTGGCTCGAGCCAAGGCAATGTCGGCGTGCAAGGCAGCGGCGGCGCTGGTTTTATCATGGGTGGTACTGCAGTCCCGTTCCACGACACGGCAGTGCTCCCGTCGTTGGAGGAGATGGATCGCTGGTGGGGCTCGCATGATTCATACGCCGAGAGGCCCTGATTGAGGTTCATACTTTAGGAAAATCCAAATGTTTGCAAGAAACCGATCGATGACCGGCGAGATCTCGGTTTTGGGTTTAGGTCATACACGTGCAGCTCCGATTCTAAGATATTTTAGGTCCCGATAGGAGGATTTGTAAGATTCTATGCATATAAAATTCACAAAAATAATAATATTTTATAAGCATAAATAGTTGCATGCGTATCTTAGGGGTAATAGTGGCGGATTCGAATAACGCTGTATCCACAAGAAAATGAACCTGACAAACTTTATTTCATGAACAACTGAGTTCCTTTTCAACTACTGAGTACAAGAAGTTCAGATCAAGACAACATAGTTGATGTGGGAGGATGGGAGGAAAAATAGTTGTTCGATGATTACAAGCTATAATTTTTAGATAAAAAGCACAATCATGCACATCTTTAGTTAATAAAGCTATCACAAGTTCACAAGGGTAAGGCAAAGTACTGCTGGAGTTACCAGCTTAAAATTACATCCCAAGCCTAAGGTCAACTGTTGAACCTAGCTAAAACAAAACACATACATGGGGATCTAGTGTAAGTCCTATGAAGATTTGCCGCAACATGTCCAGCATCACGTCTAGAAGAGGCTGATCTTTACATCTTTGAAGGGAGCACCACTGCTGCAAGAAGATCATGGATTTCAAAATGAAGCCAGCAAGCTGCTTAGGAAATTTAGATTCAATAATAAATTTGTTGCGGGTAATCCAAAGAGCCCAACATTAGGCAACAAAAGGAATCCACACAAATTTCGATCTTGTCGTCGAGATTCTGCAAAAATATTTGGAAAACTGAGGAAATGATGTTGCGTACCACCGAACTCCAAGCATCTCATGAATGTCAGCCCAAATAAACTCATCTAACACGTAATTAAAAAGATGTGAGCAGAATTCTTACTCCACACAAGACACAAATGCTGTCGGAGGGACCATGTCTTTTATAGATATTGTCATTAGTGCATGAAGGTAAATTTCTATTCGGAGGGATTACGCTCGGAGATCGGAATGTTAGCACCATGAGACAAAGATTTAAACAGGTCCGCCCCTGGTGAACAGTGTCAGGCAGCAGCCCAACTTTCCATTTGTGGTGGCTTGGATTATTTGTTTGTATGCTCCGATGATGTGAGGTTGAGCTCGATCTCACCTATGATGATAATGGTATGTACGAATGTCTCTTTACAGCAGGACCTCCCTTTTTTCTAGAACTAGGAAGACCTCCAAATTTGGTCTGCGAAAAAAAAACCATTATACGTGGAACTGCTATAGGATGCGTTGAGCGTCAAATCTGGAGCCTGCGCGTACCTCCCAAGCGTTATGGGCTTGGCCAGTTGAGCACGTTCCACAGTTTTTATCATTTTTGGTTTATCTCGTGCAATTTGTGGTGCAAGCATTCATGATAGCACTACCATAGTTGTACAAGTTCGATCATGTATTTCTTTTCTAGTTTCATTCCTAGAATTTGTGTACTAAAAAATGTTACAATTTGACAAAATGATCAGGGATTCAGAAAGTATTCATGAATTTAAAAAATGTTCACGAATTTAAAAAAGTTCACAGATTTTAAAATGTTCAAAAATTGACAAAAATGTTCAAGATTTTAAAAGTTCATGGATTTGAAAAAATGTACGTGAACTTAAAAAATGATTGGGAGTTTAAAAATTATTCATGAATTTTAAAAATGATCCTCATTTTACAAATATTCACGAATTTAAAAATTATTCATATATTTGAAGAAAGTTCACCATATAAAAAAAGGTTATCATGAATTTTAAAAACGAGAAAGAAAAAAGAGAAGAAAACGAATAGGAAGCACTAAAAATATATTTGTACAATTCGTATAAAAGAAGGTTCTCATGAATTTTAAAAATGAGACAAAAAAAGAGAAGAAAAACGGATAGGAACCGGCGAAAAAAATATTTGTACAAGTCAAAGAAAAAAGTTCCCATAGTTAAAAAAGTGTTTGAGAGTTTTAAAGTGATGTTCGCACGGTTACACAAAATTATTTCCGATTTCGCAACAATATTCTCATCTCTTTAATAATTTGTTTGGGAGATTTTTAAAAATCACTTATCATGCAATTAAAAATATATTATTCATATGATATTTTTAAAACTAGAAATGAAAGATGAACTTAGGAAAAAGAATAAAAACTTGTAAAAAAGGTATAAAAAAGAAAAACAAAAACAAAGCCAAAGCCAAAAAAGAAAGAAAAAACCAGTAATAAACTGATAAAGAACGAAAAGGGAAACCGGTCAGAAGCTTGAAAAATGAATGAAAGATAACGTACCTGAGCCAGCCCATCTACCTTAGAATTGGCGCTATGAGCGTCAAATAGAAATCACCCTTTATAGGGAGCTCATTTTTAGCGCCCGCTGCAAAGGTTAGCAGGCAAACGCACGTATTGTCGCCAACCTGGGTTCGGTTATGGTTAAATTTGTTTCGCTGTTGAAACAAAAGCGTCCGGTTTTTATTTAAACGTGAGAAATTTCGTGAATAAAAAAAGTTTCTAGATTTTCAAAAAAAGGTCATAATTTTTTTAGAAAATCATGAACAATGGTTCATGAATTGGAAAAATGGTTCGTGAATTTACAATGTACTAAATTTGAAAAAAATCATGTATTTGAAAATGGTTCACGTAATTTTAAAAAATGTTCATGAATTTGAAAATGGTTCATCGATTTAAAATGTGTTGAATTTTAAAAAGTTAATGAATTCAAAAAATGGTTCATGAATTTGAAAATGGTTCGTGAATTTAATTTTAAAAAGTTCATGAATTCAAAAAATGGTTCATGAATTTGAAAAATGGTTAATGAATTTGAAAATGGTTCATGAATTTAATTTTAGAAAGTTCTTGAATTCTAAAAATGGTTCAAGAATTTGAAAATGGTTCGTGAATTTAAAATGTGTTGAATTTAAAAAGTTCATGAATTTTGAAAAATTGTTCACAAATTTGAACACTTATAAATTTGAAGATTTTCGAAAATATGAACATTTTTAAATTTTAATTTTTTTTCAAAAACTAAAAACGAAAAAGAGAAAAATACAGGAAAATAAAAAAAACTGTCAGAAAAAAGCAGGAAGAAAAAAAAAAGGCAAAAATTGGCCGGAAGCTAAAACCGTAAAGAACTAGCACCATACCTGGGTCGGCCCACTTAAGGATCGCGTAGGCGTTTTCGTGCTAACCTTTGCAGCGGGCGCTGAATAGTATATGTTCCCTTTATATGGGATGGAGGCCTGAGGCCACCAACAATTTCGGTCAATTGGGTTTAAGAGCCCCATGAAAAAAATGGTTAGCCAAGAGTAGCACTGAGCCCAACAGATTCATGGATTTTTTTTCGTTCTCAGGCCCAAACCCGAAGGTCGGGTGCTGTACGTGTCATGAGCCCCATGAAGTCAGATACTCAAGAAAAAAAGTGAAATCTGAACTCTGAAAACGTCTTCCCAAAAACAAAACAAAAACTCTGAAAACGTGTCCTCTGCTCATCACATGAACAAAAAGCCCCATGAAGGCACGATCTGAACTGTGAATAGCCACTAGGCCTCTAGTTTTATTTTTACGTAACAAGGCCACTAGTTATGTGGTGGCCATTTTTACCACTCGTGTTTTCAAATACCCGATAGTCCAAAATTAAACGGACATGAGTGTGACCGGTTTGGAATTTTGGAACGTTCTAAACTGCCACTTGCCAGTCGACTGTACAGCTGGTGCTTTCAGCCAGAGCAAGCAGTCACCGAATTCCGATCAATGAGGACATCGCAAGAATAATAGTCAGTGACAGGTTCCCAAGTGATGCAATCCAAAGGTTTGGATGATATAACTTGATTCTTCTCAGCCACCGCTACGCAAGTATCCATGGCAACCGAGTTGGATGACCGGCCGGTCGACGTCGAAACTTAAGACCGTTATCCAAAACTCCAAATTCTCTGACCATTCGCTGACCATTTGGATCGACGACTGCTGGAATCGCTTTTCCATTATTAATTAGAAACGTTAGCTACATCTTGCTTCCCATTTTGGTCCGGGATTAAGACAGCCATCATCTGCTAGCTGGACAGGAGAGGAAAGATCGATCAGGATCTGACCTGACGCGAACTCTTTCACACACACAACAGTGAGAGAGCTCCCCCTATTGATATATAAACGATGGGTAAAAAAACGATGAAGAAAGCAGAAGATCAACCAACGGGGACACTAGATTTAACGTGAAAAACCCCTTCAACAATGGAGGAGAAAAAACCACGTGCGTCAGCCAGCAATATTTCACTATATCGGGTGAGGTTACAAACGTCGAGGATTTACAACATGCGACTTATCCCAACCGGCGGCTTACAAGAAGTATTTATATGGAGACAAAATCCTAAGTCGGTTGTAGTCCAATTCGGAAACGATCCGTACCATTCCGCGGGGGGCTGCCGTCCCTGCACCCCCGTGAAGTGGGCAACCGGATGGGCTAACTTCTCAGGTACGCTACGGCCCAAGCCTCCGCTCCGCTTCAAAGTTAGCATTTATCTTTATATGAATTTGGATCACCATAAAACAACACTCCACTTTGAGACAAATTTCATCTTGTAGCATGAACAAGAACCTTCACCCTGAAACAACAAAGAAAACACTTTTGGCGCCAAATAGCCTCTTGGTCTAGACAGTGATACCAACTAATACTGAGCATAACTCAAACTTAGCAACAAGAACTGGCTTTGTCATCATATCAACAGAATTATCATGAGTGCTTATCTTGCATACTTTCAACTTACCTTGTGCAACAACATCACGCACATAATGGTACTTGTCATCAATGTGCTTTGTTCTCTCATGGAACATCTGATCCTTACACTAGTATGAAAAGGCCTACCGCTGGCGGACGGAAAAGGCCTACCGTTGGCGGGCGAGCGCCCGCCAGCGATCACTACGCCGCCCGCCAGCGGTAAGGGTTGTTACCGCTGGCGGGCATCTTCCGTGTCCGCCAGTAGTAAATTATAAGAAATTAAAAAAATTAAAACCAAATTAGTTAATATATTTGTTTTTGCGAAAAAGTCCCCGGAACATAACAATTACAATTGGGTCCCTCCAATCAATCCTCGTTTTTTCCCCACCCTTGCCGCCGCCGCCGTAGCTCGCCGCCGGCGCCTGCTCCACCGTCGTCGTCGCCGACGCCTGCTCCACATCCTGCGCCTCCTCCGCCCTCGGCGTCGTGGGGCCGGGCGGGGACGAGCTGGATCCTGGCGAAGACAACCTGACGGCGGCGACGCCGCAGAGGACGAGCGCCGGTACCAAGCAGGAGAAGTCGCCGGCATGGTGGAGGTTGTCTAGCACGGGGAGGTTGCAGAGCAGCGTGGAGCGGCCGACCTGGACGGGCACGGCGCGCGCCAGGACGAGGTCCCCGACGGCGGCGCTGCATAAGTGGTTGATGCTGAGGTGCACGCTGGCGACGCGGCGGAACCCGGATGCCATGTGCGCGCCCATGCTGGCCAGGCCCTCGGAGACCAGCTCGGACACGCCGCCGTGGAGCAGCATCGGGGAGACGGTGTCGAGCTCGAACCACATCACGTGCAGCACCGGGTCCAGCTCTGCCGTGTCCGGTTTCTTCGGCTTCAGCTCGATGGAGGTCGCCATGAATGCGCCAGAGCTGGGGGTTGAATCGGAGTCTGGGAGAGGGGATCGAGATCTTGGTCGGGATGGAGGCAAGGAGAGGAGAGAGAAAGAGGATAAGGTCAGGAGGTTGCGTTGCGTGAGTGGTTTACGTGTGTGTGGTGTGCGTTGCGTGTGGTGTGTGGTGTGCGATTGGGGAGGTTGTGGAGCGGCGTGTGTGTGGGGCCGGCCAGGAGGAGAGAGAGGCGGGCACAACGCATGGGCTGCGGGGCCGTGCACTTTCCCAGGTTATCGCTGGCGGGCGCCTATGCGTGCCCGCCAGCGGTAGTTAACTTATCGCTGGCGGACGCTTTGGTGTGCCCGCCAGCGGTAACTTGGTCTTTTTTTTCCTAGGTGCGCACAACCGAGCCAACTACCGCTGGCGGGCACGCCAAAGCGTCCGCCAGCGGTAAGTTAACTACCGCTGGCGGGCACGGATGCCGTCCGCCAGCGGTAGTTAGCCCCGCCTCCTCGCACCTGCCTGCTACTACCGCTGGCGGGCACCGTGGGACGTCCGCCAGCGGTACGTGTAGAACCAGTGGCGGGCACGGAAAACCGCCTGTCAGCGGTAATAACGCTGGTGGACGCAAATGCCGTCCGCCAGCGGTAGGCTGGTGGCTATAAGCACATTCCTACTAGTGTTAGTAAGTTAAATGATATTTTGACTGTCACAAAACAGGTTAATGCAAGCATCATCTCCACAAAGCTCAGCGAACAAACCTTTCAACCAAACAGTTTATTTAACTGCTTCAGCAATAGCCATGTATTCAGCCTCCGTGGTGGATTGGGCAACAACCGGCTGAAATGTTGCCTTTCAACTAACAGCACAACCGCCAATGGTGAACACATAACCTGTAAGGGACCTTCTTTTATCCAAATCGGTAGCAAAATCTGAATCTATATAGCCTACGAGTCCCTCACCAACCTTGCCAAACTTCAAGCAAGCATCAGACGTGCCACGGAGGTACCTGAAAATCCACTGAACAGTTTTTCAATGTTTTTTTGCCAGGATTAGCCATGTATCTACTCACCAAACTCAGAGCATATGATAAAGCAGGACGTGAATAGACCATAGCATACATCAAGGAACCAACAGCACTAGAATATGGAACTCGAGACATATACTCCAAATCATCATCAGTATTAGGACATTGTGTAGATGATAACTTAAAATGAGAAGCAATAGGAGTACTAACTGATTTTGCATCATGCATGTTAAAACGATGAAGAACTTTCTTAACATAACTTTGCTGACTAAGAAATAAGAACCCAGATTTTATGTCACGTGTAATTTCCATACCTAGGATTTTCTTAGCAGCACCAAGATTCTTCATCTCAAACTCGCTACTCAATTGTGATTTGAGCGCAGCGATTTCTTTCTTGCTCTTGGCAGCAATCAACATATAACAGCAAGTATATAGACGATCCATCAACAAACTTAATGTACACACAACTATCAAATTCATACCTCTTAAAGCCATGTGACAACATAAAAGAATCAAACCTTCTATACCATTGACGAGGGGATTGTTTCAAACCGTACAAGGACCTTTTCAACTTACAAACAAGATCCTCCTTACCTGGCACTATGAACCCTTCTGGCTGGTCCATGTATATCTCCTCCTCCAACTCTCCATGCAGAAACACAGTTTTAACATCTAACTTCTCAAGCTCAAGATCACGCATATCAACAATGGAGAAAAATGTCCGAATAGAACTATGCTTGACAACCGGAGAGAAAACATCATTATAATCAATACCTGGGATTTTACTGAAGCATTTTGCAACTAACATTGCCTTAAACCTTGGAGGCTCACTTGGGGACAAACCCTCATTTCTCTTGAAAATCCACTTACAGCGGACAACCTTCTTTTGTTTAGGCAAGCGCACAACATCCCATGTGCCATTTTTCTCAAGTGACTGCATCTCTTCTTGCATAGCGGAAATCCACTTCTCACGGTCACTTGAATCAACAAATTCAGTATACGTGGACGGCTCATGTCCATGCTCCACCTGTTCTGCACAACTTAGAGCATAATTAACAATGTTACACTCTTCAATTAAACGTGGTCGAGGACCACAATTTCTCTTTTATCTACCAGCAGCCATAGACTGATTTTGTGGCTGCAAAACAAGGGGTGAGTTCTGAACATTATCATTGTCAGAATCAGAATCAGAAACATCTGAAGTAGCACCATCATTATCTACAGTGACATTTTCCTTTTCAACAAAGTGCTCCACCTTGACACAAACCTGTTCCTCATCAGAACTATCTGAAAATCTGAGGACAACTTATCAAAGTACATAACAGATTCATTGAAAACAACACTCCTGTTCATGAATGCCTTGTTAGTTTCGGGATTCCATAACTTATATCCTTTTACTCCCAAACCATAACCAATAAAACAGACTTAACAGCTCTCGGCTCTAACTTTCCATTATCAACATGAGCATATGCAGTGCAACCGAAAACTTTAAACTGTGAATAGTCAGCAGGAGAACCAGACCATACCTCAATGGGAGTTTTCTTGTTGAAAGGAATAGATGGTGACCTGTTTATCAAGTAACATGCGGTGGCAGCCGGCTCAGCCCAAAAACGCTTACTCATGCGAGCGTTGAAAATCATGCAGCGAGCCTTGGAGATGATGGTCCTATTCATCCGCTCCGCTACAACATTCTGCTGGGACGTGTACGGGGTGGTGAGGTGCCTGACAATTCCTTCTATTCTGCAAAAATCATTAAAAGTATTCGAACAAAATTCGCCACCATTGTCAGTACGAAGTAATTTCATCTTCCTTTCTGTTTGCCTTTCTATCATAGCTTTCCACTCTTTCAAAGCAGCAAACGTATCCTTATTTTTCATAAAATAAGGCTAAACTCTTCTAGAGTAATCATCAATAATAGTAAGCATGTAACGAGCACCACCATAAGAGGGCTTACGTGACGGCCCCCAAACATCAGCATGTACATAATCAGGTGTACCTTTGGTGGTATGAACGGAAGCATTAAGCTTTACTCTCGTGTGCTTATCAAAAATGCAATGTTCACAGAATTGCATCTTTCCCAAACTGCAGCCTCGCAGTAGATCTCTCTTAATCAATTCTGCCATACCTAGTTCACTCATATATATAAGACGCTTATGCCAAAGGTTAGTTTTACTTTAATCATCATGAGAAACAGCAGCAACAGTACCAGCTAAAGTGCTACCTCTAAGGACATATAATTTAGCAGAATTCATATCACCAATCGTAACAATGAGAGAACCTTTTGATACCTTCAGGAGTCTGTTCCCGCCGGTATATTTGTACCCGTCACAATCAAGGGTACTGAGTGAGATCAAATTTCTCGCCATGGTTGGTATGTGTTTCACTCCAGTCAGCGTGCGTGTCATACCATCATGTGTCTTGATCTGAACAGACCCAACGCCAGCAATGCGACATTGTTGGTTATCGTCCTTGTATCGTCCTTTAAACTTTGAGCGATCATCAATAGTGTGATTACTCTTCTTACAATACCTGCAGAACTTGTATCGTCCTTTAAACTTTGAGCGGTCTCTGTCACCCTTGCTCTAATCTCTGTTGTTGTGGTTGTAGTTGTTATCTCGCTGCTCAGGCCTACCTCGAACCTGCAAAGCATCACCCTTTGGAGGACTCCTCCTTCTTCTATAATATACCTTTCATCTTTTCCCTCGTCAAGAGGGTCTCATAAACTTCAACAGTGGTTAGCTCATCACGGTTTAACAGTATGGTATCACGGAAATTTGCAAAGTAATTTGGCAGCGAAACCAGAAGTAAAAGTGCTAGATCTTCATCATCATATTTTACCTCCATCGACACTAGGTCAGAAATGATCTCCTTGAAGATCGATATGTGATTCATTACTGAACCACCTTCTTGCAGCTTGTGTGTGAACAATTTCATCTTCACGTGCATCTTGCTGGTTAGATCCTTGGACATGCAGATCGATTCGAGCTTAGCCCACAACTTTGGTGTGGTTTTCTCCTGCAGTACTTCTTGCAGAATATCATGAGATAGATGAAGTTGAATCAGGGACAAAACCTTATGGTCTTTTCGTTTCTCATCAGCGGTCCAATCTGCCGCCGCCTTGTCGCCGAATTTCTCCAGCGCATCATCAAGATCATTGGACTGTGCGAGGATCGCACGCATCTTGACCTGCCACAACGAAAATCTCGTCTTGTAGTCCAGCAACGGTAGATCAAACTTCATCGATACCATCGCGTAACCCTAATCTGAAACACGGCTTTGATACCACTTGTTATAAACGGTAGGCAAAGAAACAATGAAGAAAGCGGAAGATCAACCAACAGGGACACGAGATTTAACGTGGAAAACCCCTCTAACAATGGAGCAGAAAAAACCATGGGCGCCAGCCAGCAATACTTCACTATATCGGGTGAGGTTACAAACGCCGGGATTTACAACATGCGACTTATCCCAACCGGCGGCTTACAAGAAGTATTTATATGGAGACAAAACCCTAAGTCGGCTACAGTCCAACTCGGAAACGATCCGTACCGTACCACGGGGGCTGCCGCCCCCGCACCCCCGCGAAGTGGGCAACCGGATGGGCTAACTTCTCCGCTTTGCTTCAAAGTTAGCCTTTATCTTTATATGATTTTGGATTACCATAAAACAACACCTATTAGCTTAATCAGCTGCCTGGTCCTCGAGGATATATATGTTATGGTTCATACAGTACTAATCCGCCGATTGAAAGGAGCTTGCGTTTGCAGTGTGGAAAGAATGATCCTTGTCATAGATAAAGGAAAATTGGTCGACCCTTTTCGTGGCTAGATCGATCGACAGCTAGTGCATGGACACGACAAAGTTAATCAAAGCCCACGACGACTCCGCTGACTCTCGCGCGACGTTGCCATGCTCGATCTCGCTCTAGAATATCTATCTACACGCCCATACGTATTACAGCAACGCGCACCCGGCTACCACTACTAAGGGCATCTCCAGCCGTTGTGCCCCCAGGCCGAAATCCGGCGCTATTTTTGGCCGCCTGGGGCAACGGCGCTATATCGCGCCCGGGGGGTGGTGTTTTCCCTGCCGTGCCGAAACCAAGGAACAAGCCCACAAATTAAAAAAAAAGAATTTAGGCGAAACTTGGAAATTTAAGCGAATTTCATACTATATAGGCAAAATTCGCAAAAGTTCAGGCGATTACATATATAGGAACTTAAAAAAAATAAAATTAAACTAAAACACGCCGCTCTACATGCCCAGCTGGCTGTAGAACTGCGTGTAGTCGCTCAGCGGCGCGTCCGGGGCGTAGCTCGGCCCTGCGCCGTCGTCGCCGCCGTGCCACCTGCTGGGCCCTGGCGCGTAGTACTCCTCGTCGATGTCGTCAAGGACTATCACGCCGTGGCCGCTCACTGGAGGTGGCGGAGAAGAAGGACGACGAGCAGCACGGCGGGCCACCACCTCGTCGAGATGACGCTGGTGGCGCGCCACCTCCTCCTGGGCGTGCTGCTCCCGCGACCAGGCGAAGGCAAACTCGTCCTCGGCCGGCAGGACGTCGTTCATGGAGGCGGCCAGGGCGAGCTTCTCGCAACTCTTCGGGGTCGTCCGGCGCCTCCACCTTGATGGCCGCCCTAACATACTCCGGCGGCGCCGTCCACTCCCTCGCCGGGGCCTTCTTCTTCGAGGTCGCGCCGCCGGTGCCTGGCTCCGTCTTGGGCCTGACCAGGCGGAGGTGGCCACGGGGCGGCGAGGGAGCGTGGCGCTCGTTGATGCGCAGGCTGCCGCTGGGCCTTCTTGGCGGCGAGGGAACACGGCGCCCGGAGTTGAGGACGATGCCGCGCGGTGTGTCCTCCGGCTCGGGTTTGACCCGAGCGAACGCCGACGTGCGCGGCGTTGAGGAGGAGCCGGGAGTCGACGAGGAGCGCGGGCCCGATGACGAGGATACCCCGCCTCGTACATCATCCTGGCCTCCTCCGGGTAGAAGAAGCGGCGGCCGAAGCCGTTGGCCGCTGCTTTGTCGCCAGGGAAGCGTTCCGCCATTGCTCGAGGAGAGAGGGAGATGGAGAAGGCGAGAGAGGGGCGAAGTGAACTGCTACGGCGGGTTTGGGTGGGTTTTTATAGCACAGGGAGGCGAGACGGTGGCGCGCCATTACTCCGGCGCGTGGCAGCCGATTCATTTTCTGCAGTCCACGCCATTTATTTTCTTTCTGAAGAAGATCGAGCAGCGGCATGTATTTCCGCCCCTATTTCCGTGTAATCATATCATTCGTTCCAAGTGCGCGCGTGTCCAGTTCTGCATGCCGGTACCGATCGCCTCTGCAGGTTCCGAGCTGGCTCGCCGGACGCCGGCTGGCTGGTGGCGTCACGGTCTCGGGAAAGCCATGGCCGGCCGGCGAGGCGCTAGCTAGCTAGCTAGCTACTCCATTATCCAGCGCGCGTCGTAGGGGTGGGTGGTAGGTGTCGCGGTGTCCGTGACACTGGAAGCCGAAAGCGATGGCGGCTGCATGCCCAGAGCTGTGTGGACAAGACGATCGAACGTGATGTGCGTGCTCCAAGCCGCAAGGCGTCGCATGCAGTCGCGCGCACAGCTCAGATTTCATGTAACCTCTGACTTGTCCATGCATGGCTGCGCTCGCCGCCGTCGCTCACCGGCACCGGCTCATCGTCTGTGACCTTCCTTTGTCGCCGTCCGTCCTGATCGATCCATCGCTGGAAATTAGCGTCGTCATAAACTTCCTGCGTCGTTTTGCCTGCGGACTCGTAGATTCAGGGTCCAAGCAGTTAATTAACAGAGGCATGCATGCATGCGGCGGGAGTGAGTGAATTGTTGCTTAATCAGTGGCGGTGTTTCAGCACGTACTGCTGCAGTTTGATCGATCGCGAGTGCTTGTTTCCGTGTGTGTGTGTGTGTGTTGCTTTCCGAGACAGGATAAGAGCACGATGAGGTAAGAGAGCAATCAGTCACTGATCAGTGTGCAAGTTCGTTATGGAATACGTCTGGTGTGGTGGCGCGTCAGAACTGAGAAGTCCATCGCCACTCGCAATTATGCTACGACAATCAGAGCTAGACGTACAGCTAGCGTGATGGCTACCTAAAGTGCCTTTTGGTAACTAAAGCACGCTGGCTATATGTCTATATCGGACCTAATTAAATCACTCGTAATCATTGTACGTGGTTGCATCGTCTGGTCATGCATGCATCAAGTGGATATATATGTGGATTGGATATGTAGCAAGAAACTTGTACAATTCGACAAGTGTTTCTGCTCCTCTTCTGTCCACCACCAGACAGTCGATCGCCAACGACGACCTCAGTCAGCACACGCAAAGTGGACACATTCCATTCCATTCCATTTCATCGCATGCATATAGACGAACAAACGGATAATCACGAGCCATTTATTCGATCGTGGAACCGGAGAAACGTGAGCTCAAGAGCAGAGACACCGGTCAAAGTAGCTCAAGAGCATCCATCCAACAAGAGAGCCGCACGCAAGTACTTCCTCCGTTTCTAATTAGATGACTTCCATTTGTGAAAAAGTGGATATATTTAGGCATGTAGCGGTCTACATACATCCACTTTTGTACAAATGAAAGTCATACGGAGGGAGTACGCAACATGTCGACCATGGCGTCGATCGTAGTAGCTAGGCAGAAAGAAACAAAGAGTGCCGGTCCCCTCACGTCTCAGCACCTTGAGCCTCGTAATCAACCAAATTAAGCTAACCTACCACGGCCCAAGACCAAGGAAACGTCAAAAGCAAAGCAAAAAAGGTGGCCAAATTTCAAAAGTTAATCCTTACCGGTGCAAATGTCAATTAATTAGCTGGACCTTGTCTCGATCATTCCGGTTAAGTAAGTAACTAAAAGCTAGCTTCTCTCTCGCCCAGTTGGAGACCTCGTCCGTTCACGATCACCCACCGGAAAAATCACATGGAAATCGCCCGTAGCTTAGCTAGCTCATGACGACTCAGCTAAAGCCCTCCATCTCCTTTATCTTCCTTTTTTTATGGGAAAATGTAGGGCATCTCCTCCTGCCTGAAATAGCGTCATGAGTAGCCACTGCATGATGGGCGCAAACTATTGTCTCCCGACCGAGAGATGGCTATCAGTTGCCAGGAGGAATACCCTTTGCCAAACAGTTCACGAATTTACATCACCTACCATAAGTTGAATCTTTTTTCAGTCAGTGACTAGGTTTCTCGCAGGTTGCCAGTGACCGATCTATCTGTGTGCCAACTCATTAGAAATTCAAGGGCAGAGTGCATGCATGATGCAGCATGTGACTTTTTCCCAACAAATTTGACTCGGGGTTTATGATCCAACACATGTAGCTACCAAGTTTCCTTCTTCCTCTTCAGGCAATGCCTCCAAAATAATAGTAACAAATTGTTCTTTTGTACTCAACTCGACCGTGGTGGTTGTGAGGCAACACGATATATTACTACGAGATGTAAATGAATGTAAACTTAACATAAAACCTAATGCCATGGTGCTAGAAAGAAGGCGTTGTCGGTGCATCTAGTATGAATAATTAATTACTGAAAATGTAAATGTAGTGCAACAATGTGAAATATGTTACTTATAGTATAAAGTGGACGGGTTCATGGGTTCATTTGACCTCTCTCTCTCTCTCTCTCTCTCTCTCTCTTAATCATGATGCTTCTAAAAATATTGAAGGGAAGATACATATAGTTGGTTTTAGATCAAAACGAAGAGGCAGACGAAAGAACAGAGGCGATTGGATGCTCCAGGCTCCAGATCACTCCATGACACGGGTGGCCCACTTGCCGCGTCGTGCAGGTCTTCTTGGCCTCCAGGTGGCTTCAGCTATGTCTCCTCCCTGATCTCAAAATCTTAGATTTCCAAAATATTGGTGTCACAACAGTCGTCTATCCATTTGACGTCTGGAAGGTTTCTGAAATGCAAAAAAAATAGAAATAGGGATTTCTGCTTTCCGGATTTCCACAATAACAAAAAATATGACGCAAACTCATGATGTGATGCAAATAAACGAGATACTAACATAATAAACAACAAATTTCATAGATACATTTCCGACGTATCAATGCCCAAGGATCCTGAGTTCGTCGTGGGTTGTGATATGGGAAGAGCTTCAAGGAGGACCTCGGTGGGGGCCTCCTACAAAGCCCCTTGCCATTGTCGCTCGATGTAGAGATGTCCCGTTGGGCGATCCGAGAGGTTGGTATGGATCCAATCTATTGGCGTGAGCCCCCTATGTGGCATGCCAGCTGTTTAGGGATAATCTCTAGACTCCTCGGCAACCATGCGTCTGAGAGTATATTTATTTGTACGGTCCAAGATCTCAAGCCAACACGGACAACTAGACAAGTATTTAGCTAGGTTTGGGCCTCTCGATTTGATGAGAGAAACCCTACTCCTGCCTTCAAATTTTTATGATAGGAGAACAAAAAATATGATTACAATTGGATTTCTATCAAGACGGTAGAGATACATGAGCGGACTACGGCGGTTACAAAATAAAGTCTAAGAGAAACCAGCAAATATTCGAGATTTTCAAACTCTTTCTTCTTCCATGATATAATCTTGTACTTTTCTGAAAACAACCATATAATGACAAAGATACCAAACCATAAACATGTGAATATCAACGAGGCTTCTCTCATAATTTTAATTTTAAGCCGCAATGTCAAGTATACGTGCACGCACGCATCCATTAAATTAATCAACCAATATCGACAAGAGTTCTGATATTTCAAGGAGAATATCTTTTATTCTACACAATAATAATAAAATATGATAAATTTTTAGTTTAAAATTTATCACAAATTTTTCAATTTTACACGGTCAGGCCGCCGACACTGAGTCCAACAGGAAGGGTGGTTGCCATGTACCGACGACACATAAAGCAAAGGGTCTTGCTCTTGCATGTATACCTGTATCTACGCGTCATGGCCCATCCGGACAGCTGAGATGGAAAAGGCTTTGACGAGTCGGAGCAAAAGCTCACGGGCCTATAAAAAGCGCTTCCCCTCGCCAGCCGTTCCATTCATTCAAAGTGCTCTGCCCTGCTCATCTCTGCAGCAGAGGCAACAACGCACCGTCGATCCCTCCTCTGCTTTCCACGGTAGCTTTCTTGCCGCCTTGCTCGCGTCCATAGTTGCGTGTGACCGGCATTCACAGGATGAAGAACCTGCTGCTGTCCGTGCTGTGCTGGTCGCTGATCCTGGCGGCGGCGGCGGCGCAGAAGTACAATGCGGTGTACAACTTCGGCGACTCGATCACGGACACGGGCAACCTGTGCACGAACGGGCGGTCGACGGCTATCACCTTCACGCAGCCCCCCTACGGCGAGACCTACTTCGGCACCCCCACCTGCCGCTGCTGCGACGGCCGCGTCATCGTCGACTTCCTCAGCAACAAGTTCGGCCTGCCCTTCCTGCCGCCGTCCAAGTCCACCACCGCCGACTTCAAGAAGGGCGCCAACATGGCCATCACCGGCGCCACGGCCATGGACGCGCCCTTCTTCCGCTCCCTCGGCCTCTCCGACAAGATCTGGAACAACGGGCCCATCAGCTTTCAAATCCAGTGGTTCCAGCAGATCACCTCCGCCGTCTGCGGGAGCAGTAAGCGCTCTGTCTGCTCTCTCTCTGCACCCATCACTGAATGCATATGCATGCACACACACACGCCGACATCAATCCAGCCGTTGCCAAAACATATACTTTACTTTTCATGGGTCCCGACCGACCATCCTGATGAGTGGAGCTGTGTCATGTTTCAGGCTGCAAGAGCTACCTGGCGAAGTCGCTGTTCGTCTTCGGCGAGTTCGGGGGCAACGACTACAACGCGATGCTGTTCGGCAACTACAACTCGGACCAGGCCAGCACGTACACGCCGCAGATCATCAGCACCATCGGCGACGGCATCGAGAAGCTGATCGCGCTGGGCGCGGTGGACATCGTCGTCCCCGGGGTTCTCCCCATCGGCTGCTTCCCCATCTACCTCACCATCTACGGCACCTCCAGCGCCGCCGACTACGACTCCCTCGGCTGCCTCAAGAAGTTCAACGACCTGTCGACCAACCACAACAACCAGCTGCAGACCAAGATAACGGCGCTCCAGGCCAAGTACAAGTCCGCCCGCATCATGTACGCCGACTTCTACGCCGGCGTCTACGACATGGTCAGGAGCCCCAGCAAATACGGTACGTTAAGCTTGATTAATTTGCCGTTAAGCTATGGTAGATGCATGGCTGCACACATAGACTTGCGGTTTCCCGTGGGACTCTGCGCTGCGTCTTGGCGGGTACTGTGGCTAGCTAGATTTCAAACTCGCCGTGACTGCTCTGGACCCCGCCGCCGGCGTCGGCGCAGAGCATATTTTGGCCGGGTACGTCACGCTTGATCCTAAGAGTACAGTAGCAGCAGTACTAGCACAACACGGGACAAGCAGCGTGCTTGGATTAAATACACAGGATTGTTCCGTGATTACAACCCGTGCACGTACTGTCGAGCAGTAATCGGCAGTGCTGGCCACCACATGTGCCACCGGCCGGCGGGGATTCCTCCCGTTGCCGCTCCGGCCAGCCAGCGCCGTGCATGGGAACGTGGCCGAGCGTGCTCCTGTCCGGCGGCGGCGGCGCGTAGGGGGAGATCGAGATCGTGGTCCGTCGTCCGACAAGACACTGTCCGTGCACGCTCCTGGAGTCACTGACGAGCGGTTTTATAATGGCGATTTGGTTGGATACATCCAGGATCGTGAGCTACAGACATCCAATTATGGGGAAATAATAATAATGGTAGATCCGCCGATTTGGTGGCCACTTTTTGTTTAATCGGCGCATCTGCGGAGAGAGCAGCCAGTGTCCCCCAACCAAACACATGCCTCACCACTGCTCCCTCACGTTCTCGAACGGAAACCCTCGGAAGCTAGCTCAGCTAGCGTACGAAAGAAATCACGAATATTCGTCGTCAACTTGTAGATCTCAGCGAACAAGAAACAATGGAGAGAAAGAAACCACCAGCGTCTATGACACGGTGTTCTTTGTCTTAGCCTGCGAATCTCTCGGTCACAAGAAGATTGTAATGTTGTTGGACTTGCAGGTTTCAGCTCGGTGTTCGAGGCGTGCTGCGGCTCCGGCGGCGGCAAGTACAACTACGCCAACAGCGCGCGGTGCGGGATGTCGGGCGCCTCCGCCTGCGCCAGCCCGGCGTCGCACCTCAGCTGGGACGGCATCCACCTCACCGAGGCCGCATACAAGCAGATCACCGACGGCTGGCTCAACGGCGCATTCTGCCACCCAGCCATCCTCCACAGCTAATTCATCGATCCGGCATCATCCCATTATTAATCAATCACTATTATTTATTCAGTTGGGTTAATTAATGTGAGGGTGTGTGTGTAATGGCGAAAAGGAAATTGATGTTATGTTTACGTTGCCGAAGAGAAAAATCACGGCAGCTTTCTTTCGAATAATATGTGCAACTACTATGTGTTTGAAATGAAAATTGATAAAATAGAGGAACTTTCTGCCGTGGCAGCTAGTATGGCTTTGGATCTTTCGCTGAGTCGCTGGGTCATGTGTGGCTGGGGCTTTTCGAAAAAGACGCTGCACAAATCTCGCTCTGATGCTCATCCTGTCCGAGACTAGTCTAGTCGCTTGTGGTCACCCGTGCGTGAGAGCAAAGCCCCCGTGACAGCGACAGACAAACTGGGGCAGCTAAACGGCCAGGCGAGGCTAACAGTGAGCACATCGATGATTCACAGGTGAGTGTGTGTTTATTCTCATGAAACGGAACGTGGAGAAAGATCAAGAAAATTCCACAAAGCAAAATTCAATACCACATTTGTATTTCTATAAAACGAATCCAGATATTTACCACTTCCATTTCTATTTTTTTTGGATTCGGATATTTACCACTTCTATTCTCAATTTCTCGAATTCGAAAATGTCGGACAATATGAATTATCCGCTACCAGTCCCCACCCCTAAATGTGATCCCGGACAGAAAAAACGGCCACAACGTCAACCCCAATCCCCATCTGCCCGGACAAATCCAAATTCTATCCAAATTGGAGAGCGGACAACGCCTCCGACAAGCGAGTCCGCCTATCATAGAGGCAGGGTCGGTAGTCATTTACCCCCACCTCGTCCTCTAGTTTTGTCTAGCCAGCGATTAGTGCCATCGCCGCCACCCTTTGTCGTCGCAAACTCACCGCCGAGAGTTCGCAGCGACCGCGCAATCCGACTCGCCGCCATGTTGTTGTTCTGCACCTCCACAGCTCGTCCCCGTACCGCCGCTATCTCCCTCCAGCCCCGCAGGCAAGGTGTTTGGCCTTTTGTCAACAAGTCCTTGTTGATTCATTGCATTGCTTCAATAGGTTGTAGACGGCGACCGTTAGATTATGTTTCACAAAAGGATCTAAGAGAACACCAACCTTGCAGCCGATGACGAAAAATCAAATGGTTCTCAATATTTCGCTAGCTGCGCAAGAGGAGCTGGAAGCCACTCCTAAATACAGAGGATCGAGGGCGGGATGGCTAGCCAACAAGAACCTTCGAAGGACAATGGGTCATATGTTGTTGTTCAATGACTATTTTACGCAGAACCAAGCAAACAATGTTGTTCAATGACTATTTTACGCAGAACCAAGCAAACAATGATCATGATGTTCGTCGGCGGTTTAGAACGAAGAGGGACGTGTTGAAGACCATTGTGCATGGTGTTGGGGACTATGATGACTACTTCGAGCTGAAAAAAAGATCGCACTGCACCTTTTGGATTCTCATCCGCTCTTACATATGGAGCTCCTGAAGATTTTTTAGGCGACTACCTATGTGTGAATTCACAACCATTGAAGCCACCTCAGTGAGCTAACTGAATTATTTATGTTTTGTACAATATGTGTACATAAAAGTTGTAGTTTTCTATAACTTTCCCCAATAGTTGTAGTTCGTTGCAAACATGACCCCAATTATTAAAGGTTTGTCAAATTTTCACCAGAAAGTGTTTGAAGGATATGATCCTACAGATAGATCGCAAGTGGGTGACGCAAAGGCGCAAGTGGAGAGAGCTATTCTTAGCTGTTCTTCGACTAACAAAGATCCAGACAGCTACAAGACCCATCATCATCCTTAGGAGTAGGAGGAACCTTCCTATTCAATGCGACATCATCCATCTCTAGACCGAGATGGCATAGCTGTGGTAGGGAATTCGAGAAAAGTAGCGCAGAAAAAAAAATCGATTGCCCAATCCAGATCTTCAAAAAAGAGAGAGCCAATTTACACCATCTTTGCCGAAAGCGAAGTGCATGGTTGTGCTACTAGTTTGTAATGCATTCTTTCTATACAACAAAATTTCGTCAGTGAAAGCAGAGTGCATATGGTGTGCTGGTTTGTAATGCAGTTCTGCTTTAGATAAAGCGGATAAGAATGTGACAGGAATGGAGTAGGGCAGCTCGTGCTGGAGTTAGGACGACAAGGTATGGTATGGCGCCTGGATCGTGGCTGTAGGCTTCCTCAGCGGTATTACCGGCAAAGTGGCAAATGATTGTACCTGGTGATCGAATCAAATGAGTACGCACTCCAAGAATCTCTACTGGGGGCGGCAGGGGTCAACCATTGTGTGTGTCATCATGTCGTCTGGTCCATAGTTACGTGTCCAGACTGAAGCTCATTCGGATTCAGCTACCTCAGCTGGACCACCTGTGCATTCTTTTCTCCGGTGAAGCTCTAGCATCTTTACCTCTGGGTGGCATAGCCCTGCATTGCAGATAGAGAAACTTGTTAGCACTCATGAGATTGGTCTGAAGATGTTTGCACCCAAACAAGCATGAATATCAGTCACCTGATGTGATTCTCTCATCTGTGACCTCTATAAACACATCTCTAGAAAAGTTATCCATGTATTTTACTCAGCTGCCTAAAATGAATCTAGATTACTTCACGACTTGTACGCATGCCAGCCTCAGGAATTTTACTAATCATTGTGCTTCATTTTCTAGAAACAGGGGCAAAAGACTCTGTTTTGTTCATCATTAATTACTAAACACTGGGCTTCATCATGTTGCAGTAGATCAAAATAATGTACAATATTATGGCACTACACATGTTATCTAGTTGGTGGGATAGGCACAAATAATACATACTCCATGAATGTGAAAAATCAAAATTCGACGATGCACTTTTACTTCAATAGAGCCACCCAAAGATAGAAATTAACCTGAACATTTTGGAATGTCCCAAACAGCAATTGAAGATGGTGTACACTCAGGCTCACAGAGAGCATGCGTGTTCTCGTGGTTAACATTCATAGCAAGCATCCAGGATCCAATAGTAACATCCTCGTTGTTGAACATCCGGAAACTGCACAAAGATAGGTAAGAATCTATTATAACTCCATGACTCAATTCGAGGTTAAACAAAAATGGAAATTTGATAGTGTGCCTACGTGAGAAAGCAATATTTCTGAATTTTCTGAACCAGGAGCTACCAATTTCCTTGCTCCGACTGTAGCCTACTATAGGCTTGAGGGATACTGACCTTAACACAATCTGACCAATTTCCACTCTTTCTCATTGCTCTACTTTGACCAGTCACAGGAAAGGGGAAGTTTGCCTAGCTACATCATTTACTAATAGATGGAAGAGACATGACCATAAGTCCATAAGCCCTATCCATATCAGAGACTCAGATATAAGTTTCACGATTTGGCCTATGCTATCGGCATCACATAATTTCAACCATCAATAACTGCAAAATATTTTGGCATGTGGGAAGAATGTTCCGCATCAAGATTTGTTTTCAGGTTGACGTTCAAAGCACATTGCCAAGTAGTAAGGCACTTCAAGACTATGTGTCAGCATGACTACTTGGTACTAGGGGTCAATTGCTCTGTACCATCCAAAGATCACTCGTGCGCCACTAGAATAGGCCTCAGGGCCCACTAGTTAGCGCCACATTCAATAAAATTTTCCAATGATTCGTCTTCTTATGTACCTAGCTAACTTTGGATACCATTAGAGTATTAGACGCGCCTAAGATATAAAGATACTACCTCCGTCCAAAAATATAAGATGTTTTGGTAGGCTGAAACATCTTATATTTTGGGACAGAGGTGATAGATAAGCTAGTACAATTACAAAAGCTTGTGTAAGATGGTAAGTTTGAGATTGCTAGTTCCACTACGAGAAGGTGAACCAGTAGCTTACCTGTTATTTCTCAGTGCAACCAAGCTTGCCACCACATCAGCTGATAAAGCATATATAGGCCCATATGCATGAAGGAAGTATTCCGATCCAAGTAGGAATGACTGTGGCTCATACCTGCACTTGTTAAATGAGCAAGATCAAACAAAATAGGTAGGCACGAATTTGCTACACATAACACAGTATGATCTCCCAGATGGAGACTTGAAGTATTAGCTATTATATATGAACAACCTATGGAGAGAATTACCCTCTAGGTACCTAAATGTGTACACTTTATGCTGCTCAAATCCCGAACTGTGCAATCCCATTTGTTAGGTCTTTAACTTTGCATGTTTGTATCAACTAGTTCTGTAAACTAGCAAGTTTGTTCTGGCATCTTCTCTAAGTTTGAATCGTAATATCATTAGGTCCCTTGACTTGCAATACGGTCTTGTTCTGACTATTTACCCTCATGGTGACATTGTCAGACCAGTAGTTTAATCTCGTGGCATTGTTTTTGGATGCCACGCAGCAAGTTCTTTGTGGCTGTGTGCATAAATTGATGCAGAGACCAAGGAGGCAGGGACACTTCCTACTTTCCGAAAAAAAAATACACAGCAGGTTCTTTTGCGCAGAAACAATTCAATTGTTCTGCAATTAAGCACAGCCATAACCACATATTTCCCAACAACATCTGTTCTCGTAATTCTATTTCCTGATCAGAGGGGCTGCCCAAGTACTGATGTCGTGTTTGATATATCTTAGTATACCATCCCCATAGTAATTTAGGCTACTACAGTACTAGTACAACTTCTGCAAGGGTGCTAGTAGTGGAGAAATTGTGTAACTTTAGGGATCACAAATAAATTGCAAGGTTAGCAATCTAACTAATAGAACAGTTAATGTTTAGTTAATAGAAGACTGAGTTACAAGTTCCCATCCAAGTGACTGTAAGGTTGTCAACCTAAATAATAACAGACATATGCAGGTTTAGGAACTCATGGCACAATTCATTCCAACACATATGTTGATTCATGCCATCCATGTTTGGCCATTTACTCATATCACACATGTAGCTTTAACGGGTTAGGTGGTTAGCTAGCCAATCTTGGCTGAGCCTAATTCAAGTAAGCTAGTTTCAATCCTTAGCTACAGATATGAGAGATATTTTCAGTCTTTGATGCTCGAAAAAGTTGTTTTTTGCACTGTGCCATATAGCCACGCAAAACCAAGTTGCTACCACATACAAGCACATGCTACGCACTAGGCAGCATTTACCATAATCACTGAGGACTAAGTTTCTCCAACATCACTTAGGCCTGCTACGACTGGTTAGGTGATAACATTTGTACCCACTGATGGCACTAAGCTTTCTTTTCTGAAACTAATGTATGTAAAAGTAAGGAAGCTAATGTTTCAAGAAGCAATGTCATTCACTTCTGCTAATGAAAACCAAGAAACTTGCAATACCATGACAGTACTTACTACATTTTTCACACTGGAACGTTATCTTATCGTTCATCCAAACATAAACACTATATATTAACAGTCAAATTTAGGAATATTTGACCCAAACATTGGATCGGATGGAACATCACTTGACAAAATGCTAGCCACTAAAGGATAGCGAACATGAATTTTCTTTGATTCCACACCAACCCTAACAGAATTGATATCCAGAACTAGTTGTCAAGAGTTCACAATGCAGGTGCATTATAACCTACTATAGTCCTATACACAATTCAGTAGACTCATTCCATGCAAAGCAATGCATTTCTCTTCCAATCTTCAAGCGCAATTGTTTTCTCCAGACATCACATATCTAGGGTAGCTAAGAACTTAACCATAAAAAACCATCCAGATACGGAAGTATTAGAACCCGTCCAAAACGGTTATCAGCACTGAACGTAGAGAAAACAAATTTAGACCCTTAGAACAAATGTTGCCCACTAGACCAATCCGTTAAACATTTGGACACACTACTTCCATACATCCTGGGAGGTAAAGCAGGTAGTCGTATAATCAATGCATATAAACAGTTAGATGTGAAACAAGGATCATTTCGTCACCACTCCTTGCTTACTAGACAATGCCAACAATTGTGGTTTCCGACAATAAGATATGACCATTCTATTATGAATCTGGAACACAAATACTTCTGAGACCATAAGACTAAAGTTTGATGGACTATTTTTATGCTGTAGAAAGTAAATTCACGTCTAGATCAGGTTTTTGCAGTATTAGCTACTTTCAACATATTTAGCATGTTACTGCAGGTATTGCTTCTAAGAGTTAGACATCCTTTCAATATTCCCCAGGAAAAGCATTATGGAATTATGGAAAAGAAGCTAACCATTTCAATTTGGGATCAGTAAAAACAGGCCCCTTTTTCATGCATCCGATGTATGTTTGTGTATGTGGACGCTCCTTGGCCAAAAGCAAGGAAAGCCTGTCTGCAGAACAGAAATTGGTGATGCCAGCAGAAACAAAATGAGTATGTTGGTCAAAGCTATATCTTGGATATTGTTAGTTCACCACTCACCTGGTCTCAAGTAAATGTCATCATCGGCTTTAACATAGAAATCCGAATCGAACAACGCGTACGCAGCCTTAAAGTAAGCTAAACTAAAACATAAGATCAAATCAGTTTCCATATGAAGTGATAGCACAACGATAGGATAATGATTACAATATATTTACGTTTTGTATGGAAGCCTGCTATACTCCTCCTCGAGATCTAAAAGCACAAAATCATCATATTCTTCAACCTCTCTTTCAAGAGCTGCCATCTTAGACTTGTCATTGCTTTTGCCGATCACAAATCTGAATGCCAGGCCAGTAGCTTCCTCCAACCTGCATTGCAGTGAACCAAAAAGGCAATCATTGGTAGAGCACTCAGGCAACATCATGACCAGAGTAAACCAAAATCAAAGCCAGGGGTCGTGATTCCACTAAAACCACGAGTAACTAGCAAACCTTCTGTCTACGAAAGTAGAAGTGCACATTACAGAATACTTGGCGATCCTAATGTCACCAAGCAGATAACTCAAAAGCAAACTGGACGAGCAAAGTGGGAAACAGTAGAAACCGATATCCATAAGGTCCATTAGATGAGTTCTACATATGCATGAAAAATTAACCAGCAACATTTATGCAAGAGCCTGAAAACTATCTGCCAATTGATGAAGATGTTGGTACACCGTTGTAAAATCTGGATCATGGAAATGGACAGACGGAAAATGCCTACCCAATACTTATCAGCAGTTCACCACTAAGTGTCACCATGGTAGGTATTAGGTAAGTTGGTAAACAACCAAATCAAGAGTTCAACACTAAACTATAGCTATACTAGATCTCGGGTAACACGAACTAGGAAGCTGTGTCCGATACCAGCAACTAACCGGAGGAGACCTTGGCGATCCGCGGGGAGCCAGGTCCGCCTGAGAGCACGGCGGCGGCCGACGGAGCCGAACCCGGTGAAGATCCCGACGAAGGCCATCACCTTGTGCCTACCGCGCGATCCGGTGGCGTAGTCCGCCGGGAGCTCGGCGGCACCAGCCCCGGCATCCCCGGGGCGCCGGTCCCAGGCGACGGAGACGGAGAGCGGGCGGGAGGAGTCGGGGCAGCGGCCGCGCGCGGGGTCGGGCGCCGGCGCCCGGGAGAGGGAGACCGCGGCGACGAGGAACCCGGCGAGGCCGAAGAGGAGGCAGGCGGCGGAGAAGGCCGGCGAGGCGAGGAGGCGGCGGAGCGAGGAGCGGCGGGAGGCGGCGGCGGCGGAGGTGGAGAACAGCTTGGGCGAGCTGGGCATGGCTGATGGCTGCCGCGGACGGGGCGGGCGTCGAGGCTGCGTGGGACAAGACGGCGGCAGCGTCAGATCGGAGGCGGGGCAGTGACGCGGAGCGGCCGATGGGTCCTCGGTACTGTGATGGCCTCGGCCGTTTTGCTGAGAAAATTGCACACAAGATTTGAGCTGGTGGATGTCCACCGCTTGGATAGATAGAATATAATTGACTCAGTTTATAAGGAAAATCGGACCAAAAACCATACAAACTGTACAATGCCTGGTTTATGAGGAAAACAGGGCTAAAAAACCGAACAGACGAAACGACCCACCGCCCACACGACACAAGTCAACCAAACGCCACAACACACACCACCCGCTCCGGGGCCGCCGCCCCGGCGTAGCAACCAGATCGACCTTCGCATTGCCCGAAAGCGAACCAGTCATGGTCGACGAACCCTCTACCCGCGCAGTCTTCATCCAGGTCGCCACCAAAACCAACCTGTTCCGGGGCCGCCGCCCCGGCATAACAACCAGATCGACTTTCGCATTGCCCGAAAGCGATCCAGTCATGGTCGACGAACCCTCTGCCCACGTAGTCTTCATCCAGTTGCCACCAAAACCAACCTGTTCTGAGGCCGCCGCCCCGGCGTAGCAACCAGATCGACTTCGCATTGCCCGAAGGCGATCCAGTCGGGTCGACGAACCCTCTGCCCGCGCAGTCTTCATCCAGGTCGCCACCCAGACTCACGCTAAACAACAGCTCTGCCTCATAAAACCGTTGTAGCGTGAGAACCAAGTCCGCCGCCTCGACATCCACCACCGTCCGGAGCCGCCGCCCCAGCGTCCACCTCCTCGACAACAACATCAACCCGCCCGGCCATCGCGAAGCCGTTGCACCACGAGGGCCAAACACCTCCCAGGCGACGCCTTCAAGAAGGTAGCGACACATCCGTCGCCGCCACCCGCACTAAAAGAGATTAGGTTTTCACCCGGAGATGTTGGTACCACCCGCGTCGGATTGGATCGAACCTCCACAAACGACGCAAACAAGAAGGGAACGACGCCCGGAGGCGCCGCCGTCGTTGGCCCCGACCAAGTCGGCGCAAGGCTTTCGCCCGGAGGTCGATCCGTCCGCGAAGCGCAGGGAGCAGCAGCCCAAACAAGGTATCATTGTTGCATCCACCGAACCTCCAAATGACCATCAGCACCGGCCACCACGCTCCCGGGAGCACGACCGGCGCGCAGCTTCTCCATCGGGCGGGAGCGGCCTCCTTCCACCCCCGCCGAGGCCAGCAGCACGCACCGTCCCTCAGCTCGCCTCCCGCCATCGCGCGGACGACGCCCTGGCCATCACTCTGCCCGAACGCCGCAACTCCATCACGTGCAGTACCCTGCCGGAGACGAAGCCCCAGGGCAGGCACCCCGCGGCCCGCACGGCCCGCCGCCGGCCCAGATTGGGCCCGGGCGGGCGCCTCCCGCAACCGCACCACCGCGCCCAAGCTCAGAGCACCCCTGCCGCCTCCATGCACCGCACGACACCCACCACGCCACCAGTTCGCCGAGCCGCCATCCCGCCACCAGCTCGTCGCGCCCTCCAGCCCACGGCGCGCCTCCGTGTCTGGAGCTTGAGAAACAAAACAACAGAGAAACGCCCGCCGCCACCTTCCCTGGATGCGCGCGGCTTTGCCGGCGCTTCCTCGGCGGCGGCGGAGCGGCGGGTAGAGGAGGGAGCCCCTGGGCGGCCGGCGGCTAGGGTTCCCCCATGTCGCCAGGCGTGGGCGATGCGGGGGGTTGACTGGGTGTTCAATGTCTAGACGAATTCCACAACCACTCTTTTTTTTTATTTATTTTTTTAATTGCACACAAGATCAATGTTTTAGTGACAAATTTGAATAAAACACGAATTAAAACCATTTGTCAGATAACCCCAACTTGAATAAAAGACAGAATTAAAACCATTTGACGGATAACCCCAACTTATGAATAATATGTTGCACCTAGCCTAAATAAATGTCTTAGAGCATCTCTAATCGCGCCCCCATAACAAGTCTAGATGGCGCTGGAACGAGCTCTAGGGGCTCCGGCGAGATGGCGCATATTGGGGGGCGCCTCTCTCCACTCGCAGCCCCTAAACGCACGCCCCCAGCAGGTTTTAAACACATAAAAAAATATGGGTTTCTCTAACGCTCAATCGAATGAGAACTAACCTGCAAGTTAAGTTGCAACTCATGATTAGCACGAATCACGAAGCAAATCAAATGGTCTGGAGCAGTTGCAGGTCCATTTGCAACTCAGTCGAATGAGAACTAACTTAATTCTCAATCGCATGACGTCATCAAATCCCAGTTGCAAGACTTGCAACTGCTACACGAATCACGAAGCAAATCAAGTGGTCCGAATCAGTTGCAACTCCACTTGCAACTGATGACGTCATGTGATTGAGAACTAAGCTAATTCTCATTCGATTGAGAATTAGCAAAATAAAAAAATATAGTTTTACAAATTGTTGGAGTTCAACAAAGAAAGAATAGTTCCAATTTTTCAACAATAAAATAAAGATTATTCATACAATTAAAATAAGTTAAAATAAATCGGAGTTCAACTATGATGTGGCCAATCCTTTGCGGACCCGCAAATGCTACACTAGATTATGTTGTAGTTGCTCATGAGCACCTTCATATCTTCATCTGCATGGCGATGTAGTCAGTCCAATCCGCTGCCACATTGTGATCAATATCTGCGAGAGGACCCTGGAAATCATACGGAAGATGATCATGCACTGGATTACACGCTTATTCTAAATGATCATGTCGTGCATGATCACACACGCATTTATGACCATCAACATCTACTCGGTCGACCACGTGAGAGCAAGATACCATTCGCACGTAGGTGATCAGTGTTTTCTGCGAATAGCCAAAAAAAATGTGTTAGATTTACGTCGCATATACATAAAGCGGTACCATTCGGCAAATTTAACAGAAAAGGTGATAGTTTTACGCTGATTTGTTGTTTTAGTTTGTTTGGAGTGGCCACATGTCCTTCACTCATTCGATTGGAGTGGGTAGTGCACCCAGCGGCAGCACTCATTTAGTCTGGAGTTGATCCTTTTTTTGTGGCCATTGTCTCTATTTCGTCCATTCTATATAACACCAAATTTCATAATCAATTAAATTGAAATTGTTCGCAGTCAACTACACAACATAGTTCACACAATATCATAAAATCAAATAAATGAGAGGAAATTACTAATTGTTTCCTACGTTCGAGCAAACGGACGACGAAATTCAGCTGTTCTGGCCGGATCCGGGAGGACAGTCGCAAAATTGAGCCTCCTTCGGCGTCGGCGAGGTGGCGGTGGTGATCCAGGATGACGCCGAGGGATGGTTGCAATGCCTCGAGCTCCTTCAACGGCGTCCAAACAACCCAGCAAAATGACTGGCCTCCGGCAAGCAACGGGTCAAAACAGACGCCAACCATGAACGTCGTAGGTGGCAGCAAAGCGGAGAGGGAGGGGGCTGGATGGGGGTGGGGTAGACTGAGAGCTGTGTCGCTGACGAGAGGGCCCGGGGAGGACAAGGTGATAACCCAGAGCGGACTAACTAGGGCAGACGCGATGTTCGACCGCAAAGGCAACATAAATTTGGACTAACCCCAAGAGCCCCCCAGCGCGCCGGGTTTCGCCTGCGTTTGCCCGCGCTATTTTGACGTCCTGGGGGGCTGGGGGGGGGGGGGGGGGGGGGGGACTGGGAGTATTTCGGCGCTATTTAGTCACCCGAGGCTAAAACCGAACCTAAAAAGTGGCATTGGGGGGCTCTTGGGGGATGACTGGAGATGCTCTTAGAGAGCGACGAAGGAGACCTCTGGTTTTTTCATTGTCGTGCAAAGGAGATTAAAATCATCTCCTAAACAGATAGACAATAGAGCTCTCAAGACTTTATCCATGATTTCAACAAAGAAAGCATTCTTCCTCTCCGGCTGAACATGACCATAGATGTTAATGATCCCCCAGTGCGCATCAGAAAACAGATCCCTAACGACCGAGCTGACAAAAACAATCACTTTGCTCCTTATGTTCTACTGCGAACAGGTCTGATCTAACAGCCGGCTTGATGTTCCAATCATAACTCTGTTGAACAAACTCCAAGTTCTACTGCCTGCGACCTGCTGCCCCCAGCCCAGCATTGTAAATGAGAAGTCTCTATTCGTAAGTTGCCTCAAGTTGTTTTTTAAAGTAGCCTTTTACTTCTTGGATAAAACATTTGGCCATACTCAAACCGCCTATTTATTGTATAACTTACGACTTAAAGTTCCAAGTACATCTTGCTAAATCTGTAGCCTTGAATGCCACAATTTTGTTGCTACCTGATGTGCTTCCAGCCATATTTTAATATAACAGCTCTATTGTGGAAAAAAAACACTGAAAGTCCTTTTCAATTCTAAACATGCATGCAATCCACAACAATTTTGTTCTTGTCCAATGTTGGTGGTAGTCCTTAGTTGTAAAGATAGGAACATAGAGGATTAAAGGTGTAAACATGGACCTTGTATATACTTTGCCTTGTCTGAATGAAAGAGGTAGAGGATTCCAGAAAATCCCCAATCGACTACATGGTATCAGAGCTGGAGGCGACGGTGGGAGGCTGCCGGCGTTGAATCGGTGGCCAGCGGCGCATGTGCATGAGCTGAGGCTTGTGCTGGCTGGTAGTAGTAGCAGGAGGGAGGCAGAGGTAACCGGCTAGCTGCAGAAATGTTGGTGTGGAGGTGGCGGCCGGCGACGAGAGGACCGGTGGTCTTGCTGGTTGTGGTGCTGGTGAAGCACCGTTGGTGGAGCTCCTGGCGTGGGGGAGATTCGTCGGGAGGAACTGCAGCCGAGCTGGTGTGCTGCAGCGGAGAGGAAAAGCAGAGGAGAGGTGCTCGTGCTGGAGTGCCACAGCAGGGACAAGTCCGGCCGGCCGGAACTCAACAAGGTATTGCAGGTGAAGCTGCACATCGTGGGGGGCTGATTGGCGCTGGTCCGTGTGGTGGCCGGGAGAGAAGAAACAAGTGCGGTAGTAGGTGGTGTGCTGTATTTTGCAAGGTGCAAAGCTTTCTGGTGCTGAATCGCTGAAGGCAGGAGACTGCAGAGGAAATTGACTGTCGATTTGTGGCTGCCGTAGTTAGTTTGGGACATTACTTGTGGTTCGTCTATCCAGCTTGAACGAGTGTTGTGTGTGTGCATCTTCAGTGTTTGTGAAAATGTCGAAGGGAGCGGTTCCATCTCCTAGAAGATACAGTGTGTGGTATTGCGACCATTGCGGAAGACGTGGTCATTTAAAAGCTTTCTGCTGGGATTTACAGAGAAGGCAAAAGGAAAGGAAAAATGCTTGTGCAGTTAGTACGGAAGCATCACATACTGTGAAGGTCCAAATGACTGTTGATGAATGGGAGAAGTGGTGCAAATTTAGAGAAGTAAGCACTGTGATAAGTCAACCACTAAGATATCTGGTCCCTGCAGTAATACTTCTTATCTGGCCAATTATGAGGACAATCATACTCGTGCACCGTGGCTAATTGACTCTGGAGCATCGAGACATATGGTGGGGTCTCACAAGGAATTCTCAAAGTATGCTTCTAATGTGAAGGGACAGGGTGTACAGTTGGCAGATGGATCTACTCAAGCTATCATAGGGACAGGGACAGTTGTGTGTGGACATGATATGTCTTTATCCTCTGTTTTGCATGTTCATCATTTCCAATAAATCTACTGTCCATCAGCTGTATCACAAAAGAGCTCAATTGTGCTGCTATCTTTTACCCAACATGGTGTGTGTTTCTGGAACTTGGGACGTGGAAAGTCCTTGGGACAGGAATTATGCGAGATGGCCTGTACTACTTGGATGATGATACAACACCTGTGGCTTCTACTGTTCTTTCTCAGTCACCATTGCAGGAATTCCTTCTTCATCATCGCCGGCTAGGACACTTGGCCTTTAACACCCTGGGTCAGTTGTATCCTCACCTCTATAGTAAAATTTGCAAAGAAAGTCTAGTATGTGATGCATGTCAGTATGGGAAGCTGACCCGTAGTATATATACTTCATCTGATCACAGAAGTATGGTGCCATTTCAAACTATCCACTCAGATGTGTGGGGTCCTAGTGGGGTGTGGTCACTTTATGGATACAAATCTTTTGTTACATTTATTGACTGTTGCACTAGGACTACTTGGGTGTATGTACTAAAAAACAAAAGTGACGTGTTTGAATGCTTTAAGGATTTCCACAACTTAATCAGAAATCAATATGATGCAAGGGTGAAAATATTTCGAACTGACAATGGTACAGAATATGTAAATAAACAATTTGATGAGTACTTGTCAAGCTTTGGAATTATCCATCAAACTAGTTGCCCAGGTACTTCCCAGCAGAATGGGTTGGCTGAAAGGAAGAACAGACATCTCTTAGAAATCACCCGGTGTATCATGTTAGCTATGAATGTTCCTAAATATTTATGGGCTGAAGCTGTGATGACAGCGGCTTATTTGATGAATAGAATGCCATCTCAGGTGATCAATAACAAGACACCGATTGAGTGTCTAACTGGTGAAACTACATATGTGGTTCCTCCAAGAGTATTTGGGTGTGTATGCTTTGTAAGAGACCACAGGCCATCTGTTGGGAAATTAGATCCAAGAGCAGTGAAATGTGTGTTTGTTGGGTATTCTGGTAAGCAGAAGGGCTACAAATGCTGGTGTCCTTCGGAGAGGAGAATGTTTGTGAGTATGGATGTTACCTTCAGGGAAAATGTACCTTTTTATGGAGAACCTACTGACCTAAATGATGTGTTTCCTGATTTGTTTACTGATGATAGCCCAAATGGAGATGAAGATTGTGGGACAGGGGGAGATGACAACAAAGAAGGTAATGCTGAAACATCACAGAAGATGATAGTTGGAGTTATTCCCGGAGAAGATGCTCAGGATGATGCGGGTGTGTTTGATGCAAGGCAAGAAGAGGTACAGGGTCAGTAACAAGATGAATCAAATGAAGCTGTTAAGTGGCCAAAACCAAATGAAGAACAAGAAGTTCGAGTGTATAGTAGGAGACATCGTTCTGAGAAGGAAGTTATCCCAACTACAACTAGGTGTGATCATGAAGCTCAAGAAACTCCTGCAGTACAAGCACAAGGAACCTTGCCAAGTGTGATACAATCAGATTTGCACGAGTCATCTCCTCAAAATGATGGTACACTTCCCTTACTATTGGGTGATTTAGATATTCCTATCGCTCACAGAAAGCAGCCACGTTCCACTGCAGGGAAATTACCATCAAATCTTTCTCAATATGATATTTCTAATTATGTCTCATATGTGTCATTGGGTTCTCAATATAAGTCATTCATAGCTGCACTGAATTTCACTCTTCCTATACCACGTGATTGGCAAGAGGCGAAACAATACCCAGAATGGAAGAAAGCTATGATAGAGGAGATGGAAGCACTTGACAAGAACAATACTTGGGTACTTACTACTCTTCCTCCTAATAAAAAGGCCATTGGTTGTAAATGGGTATTCACCGTGAAACAAAATTCAGAGGGAAAAGTGGAGAGATATAAAGCCAGATTGGTGGCAAAGGGATTTAGTCAAACCTATGGTGTGGACTATGATGAGACATTTGCTCCAGTGGCAAAAATGAATACAATAAGAACTCTAATTTCAGTAGCTGCAAATAAAAGATGGAAACTCTTTTAGATGGATGTTAAAAATGCTTTATTACATGGTGATTTACAGGAAGAAGTGTACATGGAGATTCCTCCTGGATTTCGTACCCAACAAACTATTGGCAAGGTATGTAAGTTGAAAAAATCATTGTATGGATTGAAACAATCACCTAGAGCATGGTTTGGGAGATTCAGAAATGAAGTATGCTCTATGGGTTACAAACAGAGTAATGCTGATCATACTTTGTTTTTTAAGCATAATCTAGGAAAGGTCACTATCCTTGCAGTGTATGTGGATGATATTGTGATTATAGGCGATGATGTGGTGGAAATAGCCTGGTTGAAGAAAGCATTAGCGAAAGCCTTTGAAGTGAAAGATTGGGTCACCTCCACTACTTCCTTGGCATTGAGGTTGCCTATGCACCACAAGGTATATATCTTTCTCAACGGAAATATGTATTAGATTTGCTTACTGAAGTGGGAATGTTGAACTGCAAACCAGCAGCCACACCAATTGAGCAAAACCACCGAGTAATGGCTGAAAGTGGTGAGCCTATAGACAAGCATCAATATCAAAGATTGGTTGGTCGCCTAATATATTTATCACACACTAGACCAGACATAGCCTATGCAGTCAGCATAGTTAGTCGGTACATGCATGATCCACGGTCAGGTCACATGGATGTGGTAAATAGGATCCTACGTTACTTAAAAGGCTGTCCTGGGAAAGGTATCCTGTTCTCTTCTCATGGGCATTTGAGAGTCGAGGGGTACACGGATGCTGACTGGGCGGGATGCCTAGATGACAGAAAATCAACCTCGGGTTATTGTGTGTTTGTTGGTAGAAATCTGGTTAGTTGGAGAAGCAAAAAACTGAGTGTTGTATCAAGATCGACTGCGGAGGCAGAGTTCAGATCCATGGCGTCTGGTTTATGCGAGTTGTTGTGGGTGAAAATATTGCTGGTGGAACTTGGGCTGTTTGATAAAGGACCTCTTCGACTATATTGTGATAACCAGGCCAGCATCAGCATTATACATAATCCCGTGCAGCATGATAGAACGAAACACATTGAAATTGATAGGCACTTCATAAAAGAAAAGTTGGATGGGGGAACACTTCGCGTGTCTTATGTAAAATCAAGAGACCAACTAGCAGATATTTTGACTAAAGGTGTTAGTGTTGTATCATTCGAAGATGTTTGTAACAAGATGGGGCTTATTGACATCTTTGCCCCATCTTGAGGGGGAGTGTTGGTGGTAGTCCTTAGTTGTAAAGATAGGAACATAGAGGGTTAAAGGTGTAAACATGGACCTTGTATATACTTTGCCTTGTCTGAATGAAAGAGGTAGAGGATTCCAGAAAATCCCCAATCGACTACATCCAATGAGATAATATCAAACTTCTCTACTAGATGCTCCCCTATTCTATGTTTTTTTTTCAGACATGCATGCATCTCTTGTTATATGTTGGGATCTAGCTGCAGAACCAGTGACACGGCGATTGAATTGCAGAAGCATCACCTCAGCCTGAGTGGAGGCAAGAGGACAAGTCCACAGCCAAGACAGGTTTGCATTATTTGGTGTCACCAGATTCACAAGAATTAATCAACTGTGGGGGATGTGGGAAGCCACTTTGAAAGTCTGTAGCAACAAAGTCGGCAGTCTCTTCTAAATATTTGTGTTCGATGTGTGCGACCAATACTCCTTGACCAGCTCGCGGAAGAGAGATCCTTCAGTTCCCATGAGCTTTGCAGGCTTGTCAAACTCCACTACTCTCCCTGGAAGTGTTCACATATATAGCTCATTAGTAGTGGGAAAGTTCTACTCCCTCCGTACACAAAAAGATGTCTCAACTTTGTCCAAATTTACATGTATCTACACATGTAGCTCATTAGTAGTGGGAAAGTTCTACTCCCTCCGTACACAAAAAGATGTCTCAACTTTGTCCAAATTTACATGTATCTACACATGAAACATGTCTAGATACATGCACATTTAGACAAAGTTGAGACATCCTTTTGTGGACGGAGGGAGTACAATACATTTAGTTTCAAGTATTATTCATATATTCCACATTAGTCAGTAGCACGATGAGTTGACAAGTATAAACAGATTTCCAGTAAGAGAAACATACCATCACTCATTGCCAGTACCATATCACAGTCCATAACTGTTGGTATGCGGTGGGCAACTGTAATGACAGTGCAATATTTGAATTCCGTACAGATTGTTGTTTGAAGGACCGCATCTGTTGCATTGTCTATAGAGGCTGTGGCTTCATCTAGAACTAAGATCCGGCACCTTCTCAAAAGTGCTCGTCCTAGACAGAAGAGCTGCCTTTGGCCCATGCTCCAGTTCGACCCATCCTCCGTCACTATTATGACAAGATCTTGATCAGTACTAATGAATGAAATAATTTCAAACAGCACAGTACTAAAAGTTCGACATATTTAGTGGCACATGTATTTTCTACACCTATTTTTAATTTCTGAAATGGCTAGAGCAGAGTTTTCTGTTTTGCCCAATTTGTTTGTTTGAGAAAATGAACTCCAGCAACCAAATTATAGATGAAGTGAAGTTTCGTACCATGTGAATCCAATCCCTGTTCCTTCTCCTGGACAGCTTCAATAAGTTGGCATTTTTCAAGAACCTGAACCACAATAACAAATGGAGTAACCCCTTTAGTGATAACTTTTGAATATATGATATAAATGAGAAAAGGGGGCCCCGAGCCTAGCTAAGTTTGAATTCTCCTCAACTCGAACTTGGGTGCCTATTCCTACTAACAATGAAAAGTTGTATCCTCGCAGCAATAGTTTTTTTATGAGAAAGGTGACTTGTCACGTGAGATTCCCCTTTTTCAGTGTTCTGGACTTTCTGAAATTGTTAGTTTTATGGTCACAGTAACTAAGCTGAATTGCAACAATACTAAGAGGACTGCCTCGTGATTAAACATTACATCAGGTTCTTTCAGTGCACCTTTCCATGGTTATCTTATCTGATCATTGGGTAAGACGAGAAAATTCAACATAGATAGCTGCGTACATCTTACCTCCCATATTTGTTGATCTGAGAATTGCCCAAGAGGATCTAGGTTGTATCTTATTGTACCCTGAAAAAGTGTTGGATCTTGCGGAATGATACCCAAACGCGAACGCAAGTCATGTAAGCCTATCGTACTGATGTCCACGGAGTCTATAATTATTTTCCCTTCAGCAGGTTCAACAAGACGAAACAATGCACCAATTAACGTTGTCTTGCCACTTCCTGTTCGACCAACTATACCAATCTTATCTCCACCTTCAAACTTGCAAGTGATTCCATGCAGTACAAGGGGAGCATCTTTCCTATATCTAATCTGTCAAATGAAACAAATACTTGTTAGAAGTGTTAATAGGATTTTACCTTGCATGTAACCCGTATATCAGTACATGTAATTATTTATATTTGATTACCTTCAAATCTCTAAGCTCCACATTGCCATCTTGAGGCCAATCTGGTGCCGGTCGATTTTCTTCAACAACTTCTGCTGCTTCACTCTGTATGTCCATGTACTGGTTTAGCCGTTCCACCGAGATTATTTGATTCGCAAGGAGGCATTGGTTTTGAATAGAGAAAACAAGTGATGTATTCAGGGAAAGACCATAGGACAACGCCATTCCCACAAAACCTGTGCAACCATGAAAGTAGGGAATTAGCTCTACTATGTGTAACATTAATACTTATAAACTAAATAGTATGAAATACTTTATTAAGCTGACTACAGAAAATAAACATTGGGACTAAAACTGCATTCTCATACAAGATACAAACCAACCCATAAAATTGTCAGAACTAGTGGTCGCTGCCGCTTGAGAAATGTACGGTGTTTTGTGTTCAACATATAATTTCCTTCAAACAACAAACGTTACTACCTCAATTTGTAAATACAATACATTCTAGAAAGCATTCAGTCAAAATTTCCTAACTTTGACTGCTACTACAGGAAAGAAGTATTTGGACTGGTAAGGTCAAAATACTATCATTGATTTTTCGTCAGTACTGTTTCAATAATATAACTCTCTTCCAGTTTTCTACCAAAATATACATATAAAAACACTCAAGTAAGTTTGTTGGAGATCGTTCCATGTCTAAAATGTCATCTATACAGGCAACAAAAAGGTAACAACATTTACATGTCAATGCGACCTAAGACTTATCACAAATCAGATACAAGTGTCGATGGACATAGAACAAGCAGGATAATCAGTTTTGTCCTATATTTCAAGCAACATGGTGCAATATATTAACTTACCAGGGCTAAATGAACCTTGAGGAAGAATAGCCAGGACTAAGGCAGAAAAAGAAAGAACTGCTGCGGTCATTATTTCCAGACGTTGAATCAACCATTCAGTTGCTGCAAAATTATAGAAATATGGACTAGCATTCTTGTCAACCAGGTCCAGATTTTTAGCGAAGAAACGATCTTCTTCTTCAAACGCCCTTATTGTTACAGTCCCTGCAATCGATTCACCTAAGTGATTCGCTAGAGCAGATTTGGTAGTACCATTGATACGCATCAATTCCTTGGCCGAGGCTAGATAGTATCTCTGCATGACCAAACAAAACATGTTTCAGTTAATGAGAACTTTGAATGCAAAACTATAGAATTAAATAATCAGCCCTGAACAGAAATAGCAGAAGAGCACATCAATTAGGGAATGAAATCAAATAATCCAAGAAAAGAGGCTTAGCCATATATAAACAAAGTCATGCCAATTACCTGCACCCTAACTGCCAAAACAATCATCGGAACAGATACAAACATAACTTCCCATGTAACAACAGCCAATACCCCTAGACTGCTATATGCGTAGAAGCCGGCACCAAGGGCAAACACAAAGGTAAATGGAATATCAAGGTCAACGATACTCAAATCTGAAGAGACCTGCATTCGAAATTTTCAGGTGTAAAATTAAACTATAATTTGTTGTATTTATCATTTGTGTAAGAATTCTTACCCGGCTAAGTACCCTTCCTAGAGGAGTAGAATCAAAAAAGGACATTGGTGCACGGAACAATGAATTGAGTAACTGGGAAAATAAGGATCTTGATGTATGCATCCCAAGAGCAACAGTTGATAGAGATCTTGATAGCAAGAAGAACATTGCGCTAACTCCAATAATAATGTACACAGAAATTAATTTCAATGTACTAACATCAGGATTTTGGACATTAGCAGCCATCCATAAATTCTGTAATATTTGCCCAGATATGAAAATCATGTGAGAAATCATAGAAAAAGAGAAATACAAGAAGCCTTTGTTCTGCCGCAGGTACAGAATATAAGGCTCAAAACCTGCATCCCCTTTTTCTCTTTCCTCCTTCTTGATCAGTTGATCTGCCGGAGATGGCTTCACAGACTCTGTATATTTGCTTCCATGAATGCCATCTGTTACCTTTATTGATACTTCCTTCGCACTGTGAGGGGTCTGCTGTTATTAACATCTGAAAAACTAATAGTATCTTTATGCGCATTTACAAGGTCCTTAAAATCTTGACAATTTGCCAGTAGATCTTGATAAGGTGCAGAACGGATAACCTCTCATCTGACATTAACTGCAGAAATCATCACTAGTTTTAGGTGGCATCAACAAATAAATGAAGCTCTCTACAGATTGTATAGAACATAGAGGCACAAATATAATCATGGGTGAATTTTTCGAAGTGGAGAGAGATTTACCAAAATGGAGTCAAATACGGGTAGAAAATCCACTTGGTGGGTCACCAAAACAACTGTCTTGTCTGAGAGAGCACTCATGACATATTCCTGCACAACTAAGAGCATCAGATAACACTTCATAATCAAACAGTAATAAAATCTGCATTCTTCTGACATGATGCTTACATTGAAGAGACTTGTTGCTGTATGGGCATCAACAGCACTGAAAGGGTCATCAAGAAGATAGATGTCTGCATTTTGGTATAGTGCACGAGCAAGCTGGACGCGCTGCTTCTGACCACCACTAAGATTTACTCCTCTCTCCCCAATTTGAGTATGGTCTCCGAATGGTAGCATTTCAAGGTCCTTGACCAAGGAGCACCTCTCAAGCGTTTCTTCGTATCTTTGTATGTCCATCAAAGATCCAAAGAGAATATTGTCTTGCACAGTTCCTGTTTGGATCCATGCAGTCTGCGAAACATATGCTATTTTCCCACATACTTGAATCTGAAACGTTTATGCAAATATCAATAATTTGATATTAAGTGCTCATACAAAAAGAAAAGGAAAATACCTTATGATGGTAACTATTGTCAACGAAATTTTCACAACAACTTTGCAACGCAAAACATTGGTGCAGTTATTAACAAGCTGTGTACCTTTTAAACATGTAAAATGACATATTTTGAGAAAAAACTCCCTCCATTTATTTTTTGGCCAAAATTCCCTGAAAGAAGGCGTGGCGCTAATTTTGCACTAAACCTGCCAAAATAACCCGGAATCCCGCGCTAGTGCACCTCTAATGACGTGCTAGATTAAATACGCTACGCTGAATTCTTGAGCTTCCGCTTAGCTTTATACCGGTCCCAATGCTTGAGTTTTAGCACGGTTTTATAGGTAAAATGCTGAGGTCGCACAGTAATTGAAGAAGAGAAAGGAAATGTATGTTAGTGTGGATACAGCTCTTAGCACGTCTCCCTAAGCAGTGAAATCAAATTTTGGATCTCATGCCGTTGAGATGCAAGGAGATCCGTAAACCCGTTAAATGCAACCTCATTTAGATACAACACCTAAGGGACAATCCATTGGGTCTATCCATTCCTATGATACCGCGTTAAGAGCCAAACGCATTGGGAATGGCCTCCTCTAGAAGAGTGGCCATCAAGAGACATACTCACATAGGGCCACATGGATCGCCCCAGTGGGAAATAGAAAAAAAAAGAAAAAAAAGGAAATATGTTCTATGGAGTTGTCAACCGGCTATGTTTCTTTAAGAACATGTCTAAATGTCTAAATTCTGAATATAACATATAGTGCACTAGATGATAAAGTTAGTAGAAAAACATACCGTGCCTTCAGTTTTAGGGACCTCTCCAAGTACAGCAGCCAAAAGTGTGGACTTTCCCGATCCTACCTCTCCACAAATTGCAATCTTTTGCCCAGCTTTGACTAGCAGATTGATATTCTTTAGAATTGGTTTTGATGTATTCTCATCCCAAGAGAAGCTACACGAATTCATTGCTATAGGGTAATCAATGCCAGCATAGTAGTTCTTCCTAACTTGCCCGTTTAGCTCAGGTGCATCGAGGAACTTTGATATCCGAGTGAAAGCAACCTTAGCTTGTATCACAACTGCGATAACATCTGGTATCGTACTAACTGGGTCTTGCACGAGACGTAGAGTTGCCACAAAGGTGAAGACATTGCTAGCATCAAGAGGGATTTTCAAAACATAGCATGTTAGAAAGGTAGCCGCCGAAACCACAGCAGGCGATGCCCAGAACAGGAAACCGTTGAATGTCCTCCTAAGCTGGAAAGCATGCAACCACTTGTACTCAACCTCCCTCAACCGCTCAATGACCTTCTTAAAGTGAGCTTCCCATGCATAAAGTTTCAAGACCTTCATATGAACTAATGACTCTGACATAGCCTTCAATCTCACATCTTGTGCTTCCATAAGTTTACTCTGAAATTTGTGTTGCAGTTTGGCCAATGGAGCATTACAGAGTATGGTGATAATGATGACAACCAACGCTGAAACCACTGCAGCACCAATGGCATTGTATAAAATTGCCAGAGCTATGCAAAGCTGAACACTTGTTGTCCATGTTTGATGGAACCAGTATGGGAATTCCCCAATCCGATAGGCATCGACGGTCACATAGTTTATAATTTCTCCAGAAGAGTGCTTCATTTTTGCTGCATTTGATAGCTTCTGTTGTTTCTTATAAATAGCTGCTGAAAGCAATGACCTCACCTGCAGTCCTAATCTCCGAGTGCGGAAATACCACTGTCTCTGTGACAACGATTCACAGCATTTGCAGACAAACAATGTCACGGCAAGCACATAGCCTTCATATCTAAAGGTCTCTTTCCCAAGTGACACGTTGATGAATGTCTTGAGAAGCATTGGGCCTGCAGATAAGGTGAGAACCTTGAGCAAAGCAAAGAAACCCGAGACCAAGATCTCACGCTTGTGACAAGAAACAATAGTCCAGAAGATTGATGGTGTGGCGTGTGACGGCGACTTCTTTTTGCCGTTCAGCTTCTCCATGAACATCATGTACTGGTTCTGTGCTCGATCTGTGGCGCCTAAAAGTGGCATGTCTTTGTCCTCAAGGGGATTCTCATAGCCCATCTTCAGTAAAGGATTCAACCACCAAAACGACATCTCACTGAAGTAACCAGCTTTAGCAAAGGGAGTGACCTGACTCTCAGAATTAGCTGCCTCACCGTCTGTCCCTGTGTTAAGGGGCTTGTAGAAACCATTCCCAAGTCCTCCATCACCCTCTTCATCATGGCTGCGCTGAAAGGCATAAACAAAGAAGAAAAGAGCACCTGGTAGGGATAGAACATCTAAGCAAGCCTTGACGGTGATCGTCTTCTCTGAAACAATATAAAAAACGGAAGAACAACAGATGAATGCTGCATAGACGGTCAGCAAGACCGACCAGAATCGACCAAATGTCGCACCAAGAAACAGAGGACTAATGCTGAAAGCGAAGCTGGCAAGGATCAAATTCAGTCCTTGAGATAATGTCAGAAACCACCAATGTGGCAGGTGAACAGCAGCATCCTGACTGAAGTTACTTTGCAGCATCCACAGTCCTAGCCCAAGATAAACCAAACCCAAGCCGCCATTGGACGCCACAGCAGCCAAATGTAGCTGTGAGCTGACTCTGACAAGCTGCCTCCCCGGCGCTCTACTCTTAGGAATTTTGACAATCAGTTGGAGCGCGAGCACCACTAGGAAGAGCACGACGACGCCAATCTGCACTAGATGATTCATGCAAGTAGAGGGGTCGAATATTTGCTTCAAAGTACATGAGGCCACATCTGGACCGGAGCATACTGGGCTCCCACACAAGTTCAGCACCCAAGAACCTGACGTGTAGTTCATGAAGTAGTGTTCGAGTGAGACAGGATTCCCAGATTTCAGATTTAGCTATGTAGTACGTAACATGACGGAGTTGAGGAGAGGAGTTACCTGAGACGGAACCCGTCTGTGAAATTATCTCCATTGGCCTATTGCACTTGTTCCAGGTGGATCAACTCCTGTTACAGAAAGCAAGTTAGGACAAAAAGAGAGATACGGAGTAGTACTATTTCTGGTAATGATGAAGGAGCGGACAAAAGCAGAAATACTAAAAGGATACTTGTACTGGATGAACACCAGAGAGTCCAATTCCCTGACGAGGATGAAGAAAACTGTACTCGTGAGTGGTCATCGCAACAAGTAGTACCTTTCTTGACGATTCACGGTGGGGCGAGAACATCAGAAGCAGAGGAGAAGAGCCGGCTTCCGCCGCATTGCTTCCGCCCGGCTTGTTCTCCCGCTGCCAGAGTCCACTCCACTCCACGCCAAGAACAGAAGCACCGGATTCTTTCCGGAAGATCTCATCGGATATAAAAAAGGAATCCATTGACAAAGCTCGAATCCCGAGCAACGGTGCCAGTGTTGACCTCGCAGGCTCGGGAAGTCAATTGGGTGGTAGCTCCTCGATCTAGTTGACCAACGAATGAAAGAACACAATTTTTCTTTCGAGAACACACCAACGAATGAAAGGGAACGGGCCTGCTGGGAAGATATTGTGACGGGAGGAAGGGGGCGGAGCACAGGGCCGCGCGGCGCGTCGCTGCTCGCGTCGTCGCCGTGTTGCGCTGCCTGTGTGAGCCGGTCGGGTCGGACGACGGCGTGCGGTGGCGGTGCCCCACATCGCTTCTCCTAGCCACAGTCTGGCACCAGAAACAACAGCGGGCTGGGTTCGTGGCCACGGGACGGCAGGTGTCGCGCGTTAGGTAGGTCTTGGGCTCTTGGCCTTTCAGCGAGCCAATTCGTTTCTCTTCCAGATTAAAAAAAAAAACTACGGAGTAAAAGGCTGTGCTACATTATCTCTATTATATAATACGAGTAGTGTTTCTTCCTTCGTCCCTTCGGTACGTGGCAGTGGTACGTCTGTTATGTGGTACGTCGTGCGTCCAAACCAAGTGTTACTCCCGATCGGAATAGGAGTCCTTAATCGATTGAAATACAGAGTCCTCCCAATCGATTTCGGCGACCGGTCATGCGTACACCACGACACGCAACAAAAACAAAACAGCGATCGATTCCGGCGACCGGTCAAGCATACACCACGACACGCAACAAAAACAAAACAGCGATCATGACGTGTACGAGAACAGTAATCGGCACTAAGAGAAAAAAGAACTCCCGATCAGATGGTTATTCGGTTATTCTTATTATTCCTCGGTCTCCGTGTGGCTGCCAGCAGCAGTACGTGCGTTAAACACTTAAACTGGCCTTCATACTGGTTAAATGAACGGCACAAACATTGCCGAACTCAGTTGCAAAAGAACATTGCCGTACTACACGGTTAAAGGAAAAATCTAGAACGATCACTTCTGAAAGAAAAATAGCAAGTACAGCAATCGCTTCATCGCGGGGACAACTTGCATATACAGGATCTAACATTAGTAGAGATGAGATAGTTTTTCTAATACACAAAACATGTTCAAATATTCCAAAAATAATTCATTATAAATTTTCATCTTGGCAAGTTGTTTTGGATAAACGTCTATTTGGTTGGTAAACTATAATAGGACCGTACCACTTTATTACACTTAGGTAGAAGGATTCTCATGCACAAATATATATAGGTCTGAATAAGCATCAGTATAAAATTCTCGACTCAAAAGAGTATACAATAACATATCAGTGTGACCATATCTTTTATGTGTGAGCATGAAAGAGGTTGAACCATTTGCTTAAGTGACCACAAGGCATCACGTGTCCAATCGAATCCGTCGGCCCGCGATCGCGTAGCTTCCCTTACAAGTTTTCATATTTTGAATGAACGGGTATATATGCTATAAAATATAACTCAATATTATGTCGAAAGGGTGAACTAATCTAGGTTTACACGGGTCGGCCGACTTTGGAGAAAGATTTGGGTTATGTCATGTTTTTTTAATTAATTTGTTTCTTTTTCAATCCCGTTGCAACGCACGGGCATTTTGTTAGTATCTATACTACTATTAAAAGAGCAAACTTCGCCGGATACATTAAATCTATGCCGTACGATCTTTGATCAACGAATCGGATTGTCCGATCCGTGTTGAGCTAAACTCAACACGTCCCGAAGCGTTATTTCCTTTTTCCCTGAGTTAGGCCGAACACGACCGAGGCGTCGCTCTGGGTGGAGGGCAGTGGGGTCGGAAGCTGTTGGAGCTCGCCGTGGTCGTCGCCAGGGTCTGCGCCGGCGCCGCCTACGGCGCGCCGCCCTGGCCGCGCCCCTCTGCTCGAACCTCCGCCGCGGTTCAACACCGGCCTGCCGGGAAGACGGCGCGCTGGCGAGCGAGCGGCGGCCGTGGCTAAAGCGAGGGAGTCGGCGCGACGGGAGCGGCTACATCACGGAGAAGTGTAACTGCTTCCTTCGCCGGCGCAGGCAATTGATCAACGTCGGAGGCCGACGCGAGTACGCTAGGGAGCACACGACGCCAGCGGCGTGTTCGCGTGGTGGATTGGGAGGCCGGTGCATCCAGAGTCCACCTCCACGTCGTGAGTGGGGCACAGGGAGCAGCTCTCCCGCCAGCGTGGGCCGGTTCACAACATCGTGCGACAGGCTGAGGGTTCTCGCCGGGCAGGAGGCTGACATGCATCGCCCGGGCTGGAGGCGGATGTGAATCAGGTGAAGTGAAGGGGAGGGGAGCCGACCGGAGGTTGAGATGCAGGGAAGGGAGAGGCGCTCCTTGTTGGTGGGGTGCTCCCAGTAGCAGGGAGAGAGCCGTGGACGGGTTCGCAGGGTAGGGAAGGTAGCTGGTGGCGGGAGAGCCACACTCCGGCAGCCTGCCTGCATCCCCGCGGCGGTTCTTACCTCTGAACTTATTCTGGTGCTAACTGTCTGAACATAGAGGAAGCGCCGCTGTTCCGTTTGTGCAGGTGGCCGGCTGGTATCTTTCTAATTTTCTGCTGTCTAACCGGATTGATCTGCTATGGGGCTGCTGAAACTGGCATAATCAGCATCACGAGCTGCAGCAAAAATCGAACTGTTAGTTCACCATCAGTGCGTGCAAGCGTCTTGAGGTGAATTGCAATTCTTTTCGGCCAAATGAAGTGTTAGTTCCATGTTGAGCTGTTGCTCGCTACTGCTTCATATTCTGCTATTATCCCCTATAAAGCTATATGTTTCTTCTCTCCTTTTGCATCCTCCGGTATGCAGTATGCACTGATGGCCGCAGCTGCTAATCCAATTAATCCCGGCTACAAAGTAGCAGCAACGTACTATTAAATAATTCCTTGCAAAACTATTTCAGTTCTGATGTGAATCTCTTGCAGCTGGTTGAAAGCAATTTAATTATGGTTGCATTGCATTAGAAATGACATTTCATGTGCACTGTTTGCAGGTCATTCAGGGTTTTTGTTGTAATGCCTAAGAGTGGTTGATTATGAAAGTTAAGCAACATGATAATTGCAGGTTCGAAATTTCCTGAGCGCATTTTGGAGACGTGCGTTGCACGTACATTCCAACTAGTGTACGGTAAAACGAAAACCCATTTTACAGCATGGCTCATGCCGTTGGTATAAATACTTAAGACCCGTACTGTAAAACTGAATCTTGTAATTATGAAAACTCTATTGATTTTCACTATTAACATTAGAGCAACTCTAACAGCTCCTGCAAAAGTCATTAAACCCCATAATAACCATTTTTGACGGCTTCCCGCAAAGATGAGAGGGCTTGGCCTGAACAAAATTTTAGGAGGAAGCCACCACCCCCTCTCATCATCGATTCGAGACTTACCAGAATCCACCGCGCCACGGAGAGAGACCTCTACCGCCACCATGCCATTCGTCCTTGTTTTAGAGTTTAGGATACCTCTCCTCTTTTCTGAGCCGCCTGCGATGGATCCGGCGGGAGCTCCGCGCGAGGCCGTAAGTGCTCGAGTTGGGCAATGTGAGCAATGAAAGCTCATGCGAGGTCATAAGCAATGTGAGCAATGAATGCTCCGCGTGGGCATGAGGCCGTAAGTACTTGGGTTGGGCAATGTGAGCTCTGCACGAGGCTGTAAGTGTAATTGTTTGAATCAGTGTGAGAAAAATTCATATTGTATCTTGCAACACTACATGAAAGCTAAAATTCTTATTTGCAGGTTTTGTACATCAGTTGTATTATTGATCTTGCAGTTGACTTGTTTTAACACTATGAGATTATCTGTCTGCTGCAACGGTTGCAGTTCCGGTGACATAATGCCTAAGTGTTGGAAATATGTCCTAGAGGCAATCATATTGATGATGATATTTCCACATGTTTATGAATCTCTGACAAAAGAATAATTGTCATTCCGTCTCTTGAATAAACTATCATGATATTGGTTAATGAATACGTGATTCATTTGTGAAACCCATTATCTCTATGATGTTATTCTAAATAGGTTCCTGGTCAACAATCATATGAGGGAGGCATATGATTTAGTGACTAGCACATGTATTGATAGATGATCATGTTTCACGGATCATTGACATGGAGATGTCGATCATTAATGTGGACTCATGCTACGAACATGGAGTTGGACTGACCCACCATGAGACACTGTGAGAATATCTATTCTTTCATGTCATCAGCTGATCTCATACAATGTGTATGCTGATTCCTTAGACCTGAGATCTTCGCGTGAGCTTGGGATGTGTAAGGGCTTTACTTTGGGGGTATCCAACGCTACACCGTGAAAGGGTAGCTATAAAGGTAGCTTCGGTTTTGTCACGAAACATGCTGCAAATCATGGTTGATCAAGATGGGATTTGCCCTCCGTCCAACGGAGAGATATATCTTGGCCACTCGAATGACCGGATCTAGAAAATGTATGGCCGTACTCTCGGTTAAGTGTTAACCATGCTTCAGGAATTCCGTGTCATGGAAATCGAGGAAGATGATTAAGCTATTGCAAGGATGACAAGTTCTCACCTTGAGCTAAATCAATATCGTGAGGCAAAAGGAAGAAGTATATATTATTGTGGAAGGTTCGTCCGATATGATCTTTACGTGTATTTGGGAGTCGGCACGTCTTGCTAGAGCCCGCTACCGATTATTGGTCGAGTAGTGTACTCGCGCCATGTCCATCTATACGTGAACCTATAGGGTCACACACTTAAGGGTATGGAACAGAGACTGGATACGATCCATCTCTTATTGGGTTTATAGTGCTAATGGGCCTCTAATGTAGCAGCCCATTAGGAGGACTATATATAAGAGAGGAGTGGGCAGCACAAGGACACACGAGTGGAAACCCTAGCCGCCGCACTCTCTCCACCAGATCGCGCCATTGGTGCTAGCACCCCGACCGCGGTGTTCCATCCCTGTATGTGTGGATACCGATAGAGGCGTCACACTTGGTGCGCTTGGACGAATCGTTCATGGGATCCGCGAGGTGCTGTTCGTGGGATCGCAAGGAGGAGAAGTAGTACGACTACACGGCAGCGACGCGCGACATCGACAGTCTTCCGCTGCACTGCGCGTCGAGAGGTAATTCGTGCTCTGTGATCGATTACTTGCAGGGGTTCCCGGGTTGATCGCGGTAGAAAATTTTGATTTGTGCTAGCGTAGCCTACCCCGATTCACTACAGTGGTATCAAAGCCTTCCTGTTTAGTTCTAGATTCGGAGCTGCGGTATAAGAGTTATGCCAGGCGGATTTGATCCGTCGGTGGTAGATGCGATCTGCCAGATTGATCCGCACGAAGTTGTTCGGGCGTTTGGAGTTGACGATCGATTAGAAAATTGATCCGGCGGCGGTTTTGATGCGTGGCCTGGTTGCTAGTCGATTTGATCGCTAGTTCCATGTTTGCCGATCGGATTGTGCCGCCACATGGGATCGGCGATTGGATTGCGCGCGCCTGGCTTGTAGCCTTAGATCGGCTGATCGGTGAGTCTCCTGTTCAGTCGCGCATGGATATGATCACCGCAAATTTTGATTTGCTCTGGAACACCTGTTTGATCTGATCGGGTATGGTGTTCGGCGGCGCCAGCCCATGCGGCCAGGTTATGCAATCGATCTGCTACAGGATCTGTAGTACTCGATTTGTATTATAATTCATTAGATGGTTTTTGAGTTTTTCGGAAAGCACTAGCAGATACGATCTGTATTTGTAGCTGTTCCTCGCAGTTGATCATCTCCCATGTTCTATGGTAGCATGGTTGGGTTTTTTGTATTGTACAAGCCTGATCGGCCGGCCGGGTATTTGGTTATGTGGATTGATTCATACGGATGGATTGGTCTGCAGTTCAAAAGCATCCAGCTTGATGCTAAGTACCAAATGTGGATGTGATCTACTACTATACTTGCTTGTATGGTTTCCGGCCGGACGACTATACGTATTCTGGTACGTACTGGAGATAGGCAGGTAGAAGGTCGGGATTTGTTCTTGGCCTGCTCTCATGGCGCATGGCCGGCCGCGCGGCACATTGCTGTATTTTCAGAAGACATGTATGACATGTATTCAGAGAAAGGAACGAACCAGGCATATACGATGGTCTCACTGGTTTTGTTCAATGCTATATGATCGCGATCTGCTATACTGTATTTTACCATTGTCAGTTATGCATTAGATGGTTTTGCACTTGTTCGCTGGTTGGTAGATGTGATATACTGACGGACGTATATGATACGTGGTTAGCAACAAATGCACAGTAGACACAATTGCCTGAAATTGTTCAGGCTAATAGCTTCTGGTTGAAAAAGATCGGTTCATCTGATGGATCAATTCATCTTAAGTATAGCTAATAAATTTGATTTATTGATCAATCCGTTGATCAGGCATAATTAGATATGATCTACTGGCAAGTGTGTTTCCGGCCGTACGACAGTACGCTAAGCTAAAATGTTCATGAGATGAACGTGTAATTGTTTTTCTGGCTGTCTAGTTATGACATCATGTGCTTGATTCACCGTATGTTGATACGGATATTGGTTTAGGCAATGAATGGTTGGATAGTTGGAATACAATATGCTGGTTCAGATTACTAGCAAAATGGGCTTGATCCCAGATTCTGTTTCATGGGATATTAATGTGTTTCACGCTTAATTTTTCGATTGTCCGAGATTTATTCATGTGATGGATTATTGCAACTAGTAGATGTGATCTACCTGTTCTATTCTTGGATCGATCCAGTGATTCACTAGTTCAGGTACATCGATCCTAATGCTGCACGTTCGTGTGCCTAAGGTGACTGGGTGGATTTGTAGTGTACAGATCGGCTAGTCTCGGACGCGAGTTTTTGCATTGTTGATCGGTTCAATGATCAAGCTAATCTTGATCAGTAGAATTGTTCTACTGATTGTGTGCAGCAGTAGTTTAGGCGTGGCTGTTGATGGTATTGAATAGAAAGGAGTTTCTATAACTCGGGTAAATGTTACTCGTTTAAATGGGCTGGTTATAAAGTGTTATAACGCAGTAAGTAAATATATATATATGCGTGTTGATTAATAAGATTCATCTTAGTTCCTCTCGTTTACTGCTAGTGAATTTGTTCACTTGTGCTTTTGCGATTGGACATGGTTATCGAAAATTGTTTTTGACTGTAATTCCTATGGGATAGTATATGTTACCATTTCACGTCATTATCTTATAGAATATGATTCTACGCAAAATTGTTTTGTGATTAATAATATGTGTATGGTTATGTCCATTTGTGCACATATGATGTGCATTGAGTACGAGACGCTATAAAGTGTTATGGCATATTATTTGTACTCGGATGCATATGATGTGTCGTGAAGAAGGCAAGCGGAGAAAAATATGGCGACAAAGACGTCATCGCAAAGGTGCACAAATTTATAGTTAATTTGATTATCCGCAATTTGTTCATGTTCCTTTACAAGGTCTACTTCTATTATTGTTTTGTTGCTTGCCATGCTTGTTACATAATAGAGTAGATTCCCTCACAAATGTTAAGTTAAACAAATGCCCTCCCAACTAAAACTTGCACCATCCCATGTCTTCTACAATTGATGGTGGGACTGTTGCCGCAGACGCCTCAGTTTTCGTTGACTAGATGGGTTTGTATCGGTTAGATGGTATTTTCTGTTGCCGCAGTGTGCCATCTACCGGTAGCTTACGCGCATAAGGGGTTGGTTAACTTATCAAGGTAATCTTAACGGTTAAGCGCCTTGGGGCATAAAGGTTGGGTTTTTAGGCATAGAGATGTCGCCCAACAACAAGAGTCGTATGTGATATGATTAGCAAGTGTTGCTTACCGATCTACCTTGTCTTCTAGCAGTGATGCATACATCACTAGTTGACTTGTTCGTTGCGGATCTTGAATCGCTAAAAGTCGTATGAGGGATACGAAATTTAGTGGGAGTATCTTTTATCAAATAGTTTAATGCAAGATACTTCTTCATAAACATACATCTCAGCTTTGCATGAATATTACTGTTGTAGATTTATTTTGATATGGCTACATCAGTTTTATAGTATTATGTGTGTTCGATTATTTTGAACTATTAGTTGGCTGAAATTTTATTTGTAGAATTGTTCTCAAGTAGAATGTAAAATGGAATATGTTTAGGAGTGTACTTATTCATTTAGCTGTGTCTTGATGCTACTCAAGAAATGCTTGTGAAGCATCAAACTTTCCTTGTTACTTGCGTTCTCTTAATTACCGCAAACTTCTCTGAGCTTTTGAAGCAAGATGAGATTTGTACGTCTACAATATGATTGTTAGACTAAAAGGCATATATGAGAAATAAACAAAAACGAGATGTTTGACATCTTGGGGATATTGTTGATGCAAGATAGCGGAAGGAAATATTGGTCGATCTCCATGTAATTAAATTGTTTAGTTACATTGAGAATTTGGAAAATGTTTCCGTTTGTCAAGTGTTGACAATGTTTGATTCCCTCATTCATCTTGATTGTCAAATGATTGTCGTGAATAAATGGTGGACCAAAGTGCATTAGATGCATGTGATAGATGAGTTGAGCATTAAGAATAGGCATTGATCATGTGATGATTATGCCGAGACAAGTGCTTTAAAATGATAGGTTAGGACTAAAGCATGTTTTGGGATATGATCCTGAGCATGAGCTTGTGTCCAATGATCCGATCGTTGTTCTAACTCATGACGATGAGTGGCACTTAGTCGTTCGCAGTTATTGAAGGAAAGAGGTGCATGAATTCCGAGGACTAGAAAGTGGGCAAGGGAAGTGTGACTTCATTGTCCTTGATTTTTGTTGTGAATATTCTCATTGTTGATTGTCTAACAAGCTCTTTAGTATTTGATACTTAATCGATTGCTTCGGGCAATGCGATGCTTGAGCTGGTTTTGACGAAAGGTTAAGCAGTGATCGAAGATGGTCTTCGTAATAGCAATGCGGCAATAGTTGCTACATTGGCTGTTTACATGCTGCAATTGTTGCTATTGTCAAACCTGTGAATGGAACTAGATAAATGTTATTATGTTTCTACCCTCATCACATGCATAACTTATCTTGTTTGACAGAAAGTTATAAATTCTAAATAGAGAACAAAAGTTGTTCGATATTATGAATGATGTGTTGAGTGGGAGTACTCCATTAGCGAATGGACTACTCGTCTTAGTTATGACAAAGTCGCATAGTTTCACAACATTAGATAAAAGTATGGCAAGAAATTAATATTCTATGATTTGATCATAGACATATATATTGAGCTATACACGGTAACCATGTGTAGCAATGTGGAATTGTTCCACTATTGCTATAGCCACCGAAGCATCCAAATGTTGGACCATTCGGATGGTATATATATATGATCAAACCTTGTTAGACATGGTTAGATCAATGGTAAACCTTTCTTGTCTGAAGTTCTTTTTCTGTTGCACATAAGAATGAGTTGTTCTAATGTAGAATTGGGTTCTGCTATATGAGACCATATGAAAGACACCGTATATGATATGGATCAGGAGGCGTCCTGAGTTGCCGTTTCATGAGGTCATCATAGCGTTATGAAGAGGGCAAAATGTTTGCCGTTCCGAAATGTCTTTCTAAGAGAAATTGTTTCTCTAATAGAATTAGTGGGAGCACGACGCGACTCAAATTTGTTTGAGACGCGCCTACCCAGAGAGCGCAGGTCATGTACTCGTCGGTAATACGACTTGTACATGAAGGAGCGTGATGGACCCTGACTCAAGAAAATGGTTTTGAACCATTACACTCGTAATAGATTTATGCATGTCATTAAGGTTATGAACCTGGCTGACACAAGTAGTGGTGAAGTGTTTCTTGAAGTTCAAATTGTTGAACATAATGAAATCTTCTAGTCTATTGTGATGCTAAAATCTTTTGTGAGTGAACGTTATTGTTTGACATAGTCAAAATGTTTGATTTTGCCAATACAATAAGAAGTCTTATTTTGCAACAAGATTAGTGGGAGTACACTCGTATTGATCATGCATGTGGAGACATGAAGATCAGGATAATATTCTAATAATTGAATCCTTATAATCTTCAGAAGAAAAGAGTTTCTTGTGAAGTAATGATTGTTGAAGTGTTCATCAATTAGTATGTCACCATGATTTCATGATGAATACCAAAAGGATATGTAATTTGTTATGTGTCATGAACAAATATCAGTCAAATCTGAGTGAAAGTCACTCGCTATGGTTTAAATCCTCGGGTGCTTCAGAAGCACAAAAGGATTTTTCTAATGGTTAGTGGAGCTGTTCGTAAAGAGTTACGTTACTGCTCATTACCAAGTTCATAATCGTTCATATTATGTTTTGAAAGACGGTGAGCTGGAATTGTTCCATGCGAGAGGCCGAATTTCGTTATATGCAATTTATGCACGGGCAACAAATGTTATTGCGCCGCCAGCAAAGCGTAAACCACAATCTAAGTGTTAGATGCGCAGATGAGTAAGTGTTACTCGATTCTTGTATAGTGATACATGATTGACTCTAGTGCAAGTGGGAGACTGTTGGAAATATGCCCTAGAGGCAATCATATTGATGATGATATTTCCACATGTTTATGAATCTCTGACAAAAGAATAATTGTCATTCCGTCCCTTGAATAAACTATCATGATATTGGTTAATGAATACGTGATTCATTTGTGAAACCCATTATCTCTATGATGTTATTCTAAATAGGTTCCTGGTCAACAATCATATGAGGGAGGCATATGATTTAGTGACTAGCACATGTATTGATATGATCATGTTTCACGGATCATTGACATGGAGATGTCGATCATAATGTGGACTCATGCTACGAACATGGAGTTGGACTGACCCACCATGAGACACTGTGAGAATATCTATTCTTTCATGTCATCAGCTGATCTCATACAATGTGTATGCTGATTCCTTAGACCTGAGATCTTCGCGTGAGCTTGGGATGTGTAAGGGCTTTACTTTGGGGCTATCCAACGCTACACCGTGAAAGGGTAGCTATAAAGGTAGCTTCGGTTTTGTCACGAAACATGCTGCAAGTCATGGTTGATCAAGATGGGATTTGCCCTCCGTCCAACGGAGAGATATATCTTGGCCACTCGAATGACCGGATCCAGAAAATGTATGGCCGTACTCTCGGTTAAGTGTTAACCGTGTTCAGGGATTCCGTGTCATGGAAATCGAGAAAGATGATTAAGCTATTGCAAGGATGACAAGTTCTCACCTTGAGCTAAATCAATATCGTGAGGCAAAAGGAAGAAGTATATATTATTGTGGAAGGTTCGTCCGATATGATCTTTACGTGTATTTGGGAGTCGGCACGTCTTGCTAGAGGCCGCTACCGATTATTGGTCGAGTAGTGTACTCGCGCCATGTCCATCTATACGTGAACCTATAGGGTCACACACTTAAGGGGTATGGAACAGAGACTGGATACGATCCATCTCTTATTGGGTTTATAGTGCTAATGGGCCTCTAATGTAGCAGCCCATTAGGAGGACTATATATAAGAGAGGAGTGGGCAGCACAAGGACACACGAGTGGAAACCCTAGCCGCCGCACTCTCTCCACCAGATCGCGCCATCGGTGCTAGCACCCCGACCGCGGTGTTCCATCCCTGTATGTGTGGATACCGATAGAGGCGTCACACTTGGGGCGCTTGGACGATCGTTCATGGGATCCGCGAGGTGTTGTTCGTGGGATCGCAAGGAGGAGAAGTAGTACGACTACACGGCAGCGACGCGCGACATCGACAGTCTTCCGCTGCACTGCGCGTCGAGAGGTAATTCGTGCTCTGTGATCGATTACTTGCAGGGGTTCCCGGGTTGATCGCGGTAGAAAATTTTGATTTGTGCTAGCGTAGCCTACCCCGATTCCCTACACTAAGTGCTTCATCATTTCTGCTAATTTAGACAATGATGTGCCGCATTCCGGGCGCCGATGCAGAGCAGAGGAAGACCAGAGCAGGACTCCTCACTATTGTTGCCTCACAGTTCGCCTCTTCAGAATTGTCGCTGCTTTGGACACGATGACACGGGAATGCATTATATGCATTTTTTGGGGGCAAAACACACAAAAGTATCTAAATTAAGCTCTCAAAAAATCCTTCATGTATGTGCAAATCTTGGAGGGAGCGGTGCCCCCCTGACATGCACTAAGATGACGGCTATATCTTGGACAACTCCAACTACGGCAAAGGGGTCACCATCGGCGTCTTGGACTCCAGAGTTGTCGACGACTAAGGAATGATCTTGCCGCCGCTGGCCAATGGGAAGGGCTCGGCCACTGGCGGCGTCCGCTGCAACAACAAGATTATTGGTGCCAGGTCCTTCTTCGACGACGACTCAGGCCGAACGACAAGAGCACGCACGTGGCCTCGAACGGCGTCCAACAGCCCGATAATAATTCTCTGATGAGTATTGCATGCGGTGTAAAATTCTGAATTGGAAGACGGTTTGCTGAAATCAGGATAGTAATGATGTGATGAAGATTTTTTCTCAGTTCAAAAAAAAGAAAGATTTTTCTCAGTTTATGATTATGCATCATTTTCCTTAGTAGTTTCAGCACACTGATCACCGCAGTTTTCTGAAATTAGGGACATGCAGCGAACTCTAATAGTTAGATAAGGATTGATGTCGATTCTTTGTTCAGAAATCCTAATTCGGAGGCGGGAAGCGTCTCACGATTCGGGCATATCAGCCGAAATTAGCTAGCAACATATACATAGGCACAAGGTAATCAAGGATGTAGTTTTCTCATAAATAATGTGGTTAATTTTACATTACAGGAAAACGTCTGGAGTTACATTCGAACTCATGGGGCAACTGCCTCTAGTACACCAACACAAGCCCAAGCCGAGTTACAGTGGAGATTTGGCATCATGAAAAGAAAACGGATGCAAAAATTTACTAGCTACAGTAGTAGGTAGTATCTCTGAAGAACAAAAAATAAACTTGGACGGCGACAACGGATGATTGAACAGCAGCAACACAAGAACGCCTGAAACTAAACTAACACGATCCTGCGCGACGAAGCATCGCCATCAACTGTTGCGGTCGTCACCCTAGTACGCCGCCTCCTGGTAGCCCCTGACGTCGACGCCGTCGTTGGCCTTCTCGCACTCGTCGATCCACTCGCTGTAGACGTCGATGGGCTCGGTGAGGGCGTGCGCCTTGGTGGAGTACCTCTCCTTGCAGACGAAGCAGGCGGCCTCGGCGATCCAGAGCTTGAGGTCGATCTTGCACTCGACGCTCCCGGAGTGACTGCAGAACGGGCAGCAGAAGGACGTGTCCAGCTTCACCGCCGGCTTCTTCCGCGACGCCGTCTTCGAGCTCGCCGACTTCCGCTTCCCCATCTCACACACGTACCGATGGATCTCTCGCGCGCTCTGGTGGGAACAGTCGAGATCGCCGAGCAAGCGCTTTGCGGCAGCAAAACGGAGGTGCTGGAGACGAGGAGAGGTGCGATCGATGTGTCCGTATGGGGGCGCTAGGTCTGCACTTATAAAGGATGTCCGGCCGTCTCCGACTCGGCTTCGGGCGACACCCTTAATCTCGCGGTGCGCTGCAGCCTGCAGTAAAAACCATTAACCGCCTTGCCGCCGCCGAGCTGGACTGCTGGAGTCGGATTCGTCCACGCGGGTAGGGAAATCGCGTCGCCTTCGTCGCACCGCGCAAGCCGTATTTTTGCTCCATCGGTCAGGATGAGATGGAAGGCGGCGAGGTTCCTACCTTCAAATTAACCGGGGAAACATGTTTCGGTATTGCGTATACTCATTACTCAAGGTTGAGGAGAGCTCGAAACCAATTACACAGGAAGTTTGTAGCGCGGCAAAAATCTTTCCAGGAAGAAATCGATTACATTTTGATTTTTACAGAAATTACATGTTTGACTAACACCGCATGGTCTTGTTTTTCTTCAATTCTTCTAATGGAATGTAGGGCGGTTGTCATGTTTCCACGGCTCCGGGTAACGATTCCTACACACAAAACCACTCTATGAGTCCTGAAAATATGAGGAAGTGACACCATTTGTCTGCGACCTCGTCGATGACGGGGCAACAAAACCTCATATGTACTATTAGCACCTTGGTTTAGGTTATAACCGAAAAATAGAAGGGGAAACATCTGCGATGTGTCAAAAAAACTCAAATCGATGATGATGCCAACTCTCAAGTGGAAGAGTAAAAAATCGTTCTACGGGACACAAAACACACAATATTGATTCCTCTTTCGTTCATTGAGTTGTGTGGAAGTATCGAATGGGCAACCACTTGAACAAACCTCGCTTTTCGAGATATAGATTCTTTGAATCATAACTCTCATAGCACCGTGGCGAAACTAGAGGCAATGCAACCATACTCCTATATGTGAATGAGGTAAAAGACTATTATTCCTTTTGTCACACCCTCTGACATCATGCCCGACACAATATCCTAAAATTTTAAGAACTAAAATCATACCTAACATGACTGCTCTTCCACCTAGTAGGGCCAAAACGAACACCGAAGGCATGACAGACCAATCAATATGCTGGTGCAAGAGCGTACGTACGATCCAAATTAAGCAATTCCTAAGATCCTTCAGAACTTCGTTTGGGTCATATACTACCACACCGCTTCTTCGTCAGAAGGGCCGTCAAGGATGACCAAATTTGGAAAAGGCGAAAACAAGAGCTTAGACGGCATGGTAAACTGAACCAACAATGACGTCATCACTGACAAGACATGTCAACGCACGATATGACCAGCAATCAGGACATAAGTTGAACGATCATGCCAAACCAGCCAATGGCTTCGCGGTGTCGACGACGACAGCCATGCCATACCAAGACAAGGGTAACTCCACATCACACAATTCTTAAACAACCGGATAACACCCGATTACAGACGGACAAAGTGAAACACCAACACGAACACCGATCACAGGGCGGCAGTGACCACACCACGCGCGCGCGCACAAGCAGCATTCCAACAAGCGATTAGAGGGCACAACACCACGCCAGGCAGATCTGATGGTGGGCGAGAAATTTCTAGAAGCAAGCGGCAGGCCACGAGCGACGAACAGCAAGGAGCGAGAGAAAACGTGCGTCGGCTCGCCGGTGTCTGGGCGGGGGTGGCGGCGGGCGTGCGGCAGGGCAAGGAGAGCGAGCAGTGCCGGCGGGCGTTTCGTCTCCGCCCCGGCAAGTTGGAGCAGGGAAAATGTAGAGGGAGCAATGCCGCCGGAGGATTCGTCTCCGCGCCGGCGCTCCGGTGCAGCGCAAGGAGAAGCTCGCCGGGGTAGGGAAGGAGCGGCGCTGCCGGTCCCGGCCGCCGCCGCGCTGCCGCGCGCCTGTTGGGGAATCGGGAAGGAACTCGTGTGGGCCTGTGGCTGTGGAATAGTGGGCTGGGCTGTTTTCTCGGCCCGAAGGCAAAGAAGACGGCGATGGCGTGTCAGGCACCTTGAAATACTCCGACTTGGCGCCCGAGCGTAACCGTCTCAAGTCAACCGACATCGCCTTGCCTCGCCGGAGCACCAAGTACCCATCAACCCCAGCTCGCCCTCTCCGCTTCTCTCTCCACCGCGCAGCACCCACCGCCTCCGCTCTCTCCAGCAGTCCAGAGGCGGCGACCGATGGAACAGTTCCACGACGGGCAGCACGTGTGGCTGCGGAGCCGCGTGCACGGCACCTACCTCCACGCCGACGACGACGGGGAGCGCGTCTCCCTCCGCCGGCGCCGCGACACGCTGAAAGCGGTGTGGGCGGTGCACGTCTACCACGGCGACGGCCTGTACGTGCTCCTCCACAACGCCGCCTACGGCCGCTACCTCGCCGCCACGACCACGCCGGCGCCGCTCGGCCACCGCGGCTTCCGCGCCGTGCAGCGTAACTACGACCGGCCGGAGGTGGAGGCCATCATGTGGAAGGCCGTCGGGGCCGGCTCCAGGAACGAGAACGACATCCTGCTCCGCAACGTCGGCGGCCGCTACCTCCGCGCCAACGGGAGGTACCTCCGCTGGAATAACGGCGTCACCGTCGACGAGTTCGAGAACGTCAGCACCATGATGCACTGGATCGTGGATCCCATCCCCTCCAGACTGGGCATTCCTGCCCTTCCAGGTCCGGCCAGGGTGAGTTCGGCATGCCCGCTTCTCTATTCTTCTCGAATTGATTTCGGCAGAACATGTCGATTGCGCGAAATTGTTTCTTGGATGTGGCTGATGTTCATCCAACTTTAGCTGCGTGTACTACTCAATGTGTCAATTTCATTCGCCCGGGAGCAATTTGTGGTTCTGCTCTGGCCTAATTTGCGCTTCTTGGGGAGCAGTTCTTGGTTTCCACCACCGGATTTCCAATTCTTGATTTCATTTGTGTTTTCGATAACGAAATCCTGTTACTACGTACCCTGCTTCTTTGATCTCCTGAGCATGACCATGTTCCTTTGTGGCTCGCCTGCAGGACCGTCTCCCCGGAGACCTCTCCGTGGTCATGCTCAGGCGCGGTGGCAGCGTGGCAGCTGATTCGGTTCGTGCGGGCGAGAAACGATGGGTTCTACACCGAGGCGGGCTAGTCCTCGTTCCATTTCAGAGGGAGGTCCGTGCACCACCTGAGGAGCGAGCTGGCCAGCCGCGTCGGGGTCATCGACGGCTTCTTGGGCCTCATCATGTATGTTCGAGCGGGCCGCTACGGGAGGCTGACCCCACTCGTCGTCGACCTGCCCCGCGGCGGCTACTACGATACCATCGAGATCGTCGTCATCACGGGCGGGACACCAGGTGAGAGCTCTGTCCCCAACTCCCTACTGATCTCCTTTTGGCAAGAAATACATGTTGGTAATCTTGGCTGAATCTGTTCTGCTGGTCTGCACAATGAGCAGATGTTGGTCGTATTGATATTTTCGAATGGATGTTAATCTGCTTGGGCTTGAAAACCAGTTGACCGAAACTGTTGTAGTCTGACAATCAGTTTACTGACATAGCTGTGGCCTGAAACTGCTGCTAAATCTGCTTCTGTTAGAACTTGGGACATGCCTGAAACCATTGCAGTCTTGTAGATAAGTAAGAATAGTTGAATGGAAACAATAGGCATTTACGTGTACCTTGTGGATTATAAGTCAGGGTATGCTAAAAGCTGGTCTGAGGCTACCTGGTTACTTATTTTTGGAGCAACTACCTGGTTACTTATATACCACATGTTTGCAGTCAACCTTGATTCAGTTCAGATGGTCTGAGGCTACTTGTTGGTTTCATACTAGTGCATTGATTCAGATGATTCAATTCTTCCATTGGGGGGTAGTATTTGCCGCTAGTAAACATATATTTTTAGTAAACCTCGTAGAAATTTATGGAACTAAAAAACGAAAACCAGTTGACTTGTCTCCTTTTTAGTCTGACAGAGAAATTGGTGATATGTGTTTGATTTTAGCCTATTCTACTTGCGTTGAATAAAATGTGAACAAAATTCAGGTTCTATCCTACCGTATTACGTAGAAGCTAGTTTATGCACATAATATAGTTTTCAGGTTTTGTTCATGAGCTGTATTCTTGGCATTGTTAGAGTAATGTATTCCATCAAAACTGTGTGATTTAGATTGTTGTTCTGCTTCCGTGATCTTCTTTGGCGAGAAATACATATTGGTAGTCTTGAATTGGCTATACAGAATGATGTTAATTTAGATACTATTTGGTGCTTGTGGATTTACCAGTCTGTATACAGATCCTTGGAAAGGTTGTTAATAAGTCGCATATTCATATCTGCACTACTGTCCTTGACACAGACAGTCCAGTTTGTTCATCTCGTACAGTTTACCGCTATTATGGGACCTACAAAACCAAACCAGTTCAGTCTTCTCATTTCGTCCTTGTAGAGATGATACTAAATTTCTGTTAGAATATGTGAACAAAATTGAGGTTGTATCCTACACACTAAAGCTTAGTTTCTGCACTTCTTTTGTGAAGTAGTTTCTGCACATATTATTGTATTCAGGATTTGTCTTGGTGATTTTGTTACGTTTTTTTTACTTTGGAAAGTTCTTACATTGAGACTATTGATCTGTTGCCTAACTGCCTCATTGTGTTTTGCTAATTCAGCCGCCGATGAGCTGCGACACCCTGATGTCAACGCAGTGTAAAGAAAGATTAGAGCGGGAGTCAGTTATCCTCTTCAGAAGCTTCGCCGCCTCGTACATGACGACAACAGAACTGGGCACCTACTATTGCATATAGATAGATATAGGTTCAGAAAACTCAGCAGCTCTGGTGTTTCCTCTGCCAGACTTGATCCGCTCTCCTTGCTGGAGGAACCAGTGTGTTTTTGCCTCGCGGTTCTTAGATTCAGAACTGCTGAAAGCGTTCAGTTCAATGGCTGAACAACTTTTGTAGTGACACTGGTTGTAATTGCTGCAGTGTTAGCAAAGGTATGCATTACATAGAGATAAGCCAAACAACAAAATAAGAGAAGTTGCTCTTCTGACATCCATCAATCTGATGTGGTTGCTACTGCTTCCCGGATGAAGCATTTCAGTGTTGGGATTCTTGCAGTGATACTGTTTGGCCTATTCTTTTTGGAAGACGGACGCATTCATGCATTTCATATAAATGAAAATTTCTGTGGTTCTGTCAATGAGTTGATGGTCCTGCATTTTTCTTTAGACGATGCATTTTCCTATGAATGAAACATGCAGCAATGTAGGGCGTTCTTCCAGTGAGCTGGTGAGTGGGTTTCAGTTGCTCTCATTTGAGTTTTGGCCAGGGAGGAGGGAAAGGAATTTCTCCTGTCTTGTGTGCTGATCTGATGCCATGTGCCTGGTTTCTGAATGAGGCCACAGGCCAACACTTCTCATGCGTCCGATCTGATACATACTACCTATTATTAACCTCCAAATCGCAAGCACAACGTACAAGGGCGTTTGGTCTAGTGGTATGATTCTCGCTTTGGGTGCGAGAGGTCGCGAGTTCGATTCTCGCAACGCCCCTTTTATTATTTTTAACGCTTTTGATTATGTTCCTGTTCTATTTCTTCACAGCTCTAAATTCAGGCAATGCCTCCCACCCATATTAGAGTTGAAAATAGAGTACAATTTATGTTTGACAACAGTAGGCTTCATGTTTTGCGTTTGCCCATGCTGCCGTGTTACCTTAAAATCTCACAATGTTGCCCTTTTGATGTCTGCATTAACACGTTTCTTATAAATTTTTGTCTGCGTGGTAGTGCTAATGATTTTTTTCTTGTAATGTGTTATGGACGCCAACGTACAAGGGAGTATTTGTGTGTCAACTCGTTTTTTCCATGTTTTCTACTTTGAAGGTGCTGTTAGTGTCGCACTTTGTATTTTCCGTTAACTAAATGATGAAAATGGGAATAGCCTGGTCGGGAAAAAAGGTATCACGTTTGTCTTTCTACAAATTTGTTCCAAATGCAACGTTTGGAAGGAACTTAACAAGTCATGAGTGCCAGAAGAAACTTAACAAGTCAATAACAGTTGTACCTACAAATTTCACAGTTACCGTACTAGCGTCAAGATTTCTATGTTGATAGGTCTTGACGACTTTTTTAATACTTTCAAAACTGATTTACATCGTACATGTACTTTAGTATTTATGTACTCCACCGGTTTTGATGAATATTTTTCGGTAGTGTACTTTGTACTGGGTTTAATATAGTTGTTATTTTGCGCTTTGGTTTTAAATGTACTTATATTTTGGGCTTTTGTGATTCGGGAATTTTGTACTTCAAATTTTATATTTCGGGAATTTCGTACTTTGGATTTCAATGTACTTATAATTCAGGGTTTTGTAAATCGAGATTTTGTAATTCAGAATTTTTTTGAATTTGAGAGTTTTTATTTTTTGCCCTTTTCGTTAAAAATGTCGGAAAAAAGGTTTTTTTTTGTTTGAAAAACCAACCTATGCAGCCCGCCAGCCCCCACGGGTCGAGCCGTTCGTACGCTAGCGGCCTTCGTTTTCCTATTTTCCTAAACATCCTAGCCCGACCCGGCCTGGTAGATCTGACGACGACTGTGGACGGTGTCTCCTCTATTTCTTCCCTCTCTATGTTTGGCCGCAGCGATGCGAACAGGAATCCGTCAAACCCTCGCCGTCACTAATCCCTCCCCGGTGTCAAATCCGCCGCCGCCGTCAATGGAGGCAGAAGCTAGTAGTTTCCGACTACCGCCCGAATGGAAAGATATGATCCCGGACGAGGAATGGGCCGGGATGTCCGAGTTCGCCAAGGGTAAGATCATGAAGATCGTGTCTAACCAACAGGAAAGCCGCCGCCGCCTCCTCAGCGTTGGTGTCAGTGGCAATCCCGACAGTACGTACCTTATTTACATGATCCCATCCCCGAAAACTCATTACTTATTATGAACAAACGATCTAGATAAGCACTTTTCCTGATGTCGTTTCCTATTGCAGACTTCAAGATCCCCGCCGAGTTGCAGAGTGACTCGACGGTGCAAAGGCATCGTTTTACTGGTGACTCTGATGGCAAGACGAAGGCAAAGAAGCAACGTCAGGGTATGGAAATGAGCGGATTCGAGATGCAGTCGGGCGACAGCCTCCCTCGTCAGTCCCCATAAACTTTCTTGTATGCCGATAATCTAACCCTTTTTTTTTGTCTAGTCAGTTGATTCACTTTTGCTCCTCAGTTTGTCCATCAATTTGATTCAGCAATATATCATGTCTTCTACTATCACGTACAACAGTATTGGTAAGCGTGAGACAACTGCGCTCACAACCCATTGATATAAATCCATCACACAAGGGCTATGTTGCTTAGTCCTGAGTTGCTTTGGTTCCCTGTTTACACTTATTCGTTGAATATTTAGGGCCTGCTTGGTTTGTGCCAATTATTCTCTACACTGTGTTTGTTTGCATCAAACTGTATGCAATGTCTGTTGTAAGTTTTAATAATGTGTTTGCGTTGTTTATCGTGTTCGATGGATTTAGTTCGGAGAAGATGGTGAAATAATAATGTGTTTGCATTGTGTATCATGTTCGATGAATTTAGTTCGGAGAAGAGGATGAAAGAGTTCTGCCACTGTTATATTTTGCTTGTGTGGATGTTGTGCTACATCATGTAGGCATAAGGCAAACTCACCCGATTGCCCTCACTCCATTTTCTTCCTCCGCTCTTGCCTCCTCGCCTCCTGCGCGCTTGCCTATGTGATCCCGTCCCCATGGTGCCCAAGGAGAAGACGGCCCCCAAGAAGGGCAAGGCCAAGGGGCAAGGCCAAGAGACGGACAAGATGTCGGCGAGCGAGCTCTCGTGGGAAGCGGGTGACGCAGCCCCAGGGAGCACTTCCTGCATATGAAGGTCATCGTCGCGGGCAAGGACAACAAGAACGACAAGACCCAGCGGGATCGCACATGTACTTTGTTTTTTGGAGAGCAAGCAAACATGTAACTTTCAACCACTACGGGCTTCTGTTCTCACATAAGCAAAAGGCAAAAGATACAAATTAAGGTACTACAGATTTAATAACATCATTGACTAAACAAAACAAAGCAAATTCGGTTGCCTCACATAAGCGATTTCTTTAATGTCTTTTAGCTACGCATAATGCAAGTACATATCAAATTTTACCATATCCAACTTAAAGCTTAAAAAGCAACTTCAATCTCTTGGTAAGGAAGTGTTCCATTACTCTTATTACGGGTCCAACAGTTGCGACAAAATGTGTACCAAATCCTCTTGTAATTTTTGTGAGTGTCGAACTTCATTTATGTTAAGTAATTAATGGAAATAGGAATAACCCAATCGAAAAAAAAGAATCATGTTTGTTTGTCTACGAATTTTCTCCCATATGCACCATTCGAAAGAAACTTAATAAGTCATGAGTGCCGGTCTTATGTGAGGAGGCTTTGTAATACCCCAGCATTTAGGAGTTATCAGAGGGCAGAAATAGGAATTTGTGTATCTACATGCATGCATTTGGAAAACCGAATAAATTTTTCGCAAATTAAAAACCCTGGAGTGATCGGAGTTCATTCATCTTCTTGAATTAGGTTTAGTTCATCTTAGGTAAATGTAAATAAATTTCGACATGACCTCTAGGTAAGTTATTGGCTGAGGAAAATTTTGAATCCAATTTGAATATTCAAATAATTTGAATTTGTAAAGTAATTCAAATTAACACAATTAAGTAACAAAAACAATAATTAAGTAAATAAATTTATAGTTGTTTGAATAATTTAAATCTTTACAACACATATTACAATATATAGAATTTTAGAAAGACAAACAAATAACTTTATTGATTAATTACAACAACACATTGTCTTTACAAATGTTCAACAATATAGAGGCAATACAAATATTAAGTATTCTAATTTTCTAAACTAAAATCTTGTATCATCTTCTCTTCAAATTCATTTCTGCTTCAACCTGTTCCTGCAAAACAAATAAGAAACAAATACATAATACAAAGAGGGGTTAGGGGTTAGAATTACTCTCAGTCTAGCAATGAAATGCATTGCTAATTACATCATCGAGTGTACTTAAGGGATTAAGAGTAGTATCTGTTCTTAATCAAAGGAGTTAGCCTCAGAGCAACATCATTGGCTAGGCAGCAATAAATCCACTTGGCAAGCCAAAAGAATGCATCACATAGGGATAATACCAAACCAGCCGTAGCACATCCAAGTTAACAGAACCTGGGAGTCAAGCAAGCAAGCAGCACAATCACCTCGTGCCACTGTGCTGTCAACAGCACAGCTATTCTACTCCCAGGAGTGGATAAGGGCAAAGGGCAGTCGTAGCAACCAAGGAGCAAAGCTCATTTTCACTCACCAAAGCACCAGCTCGAGTTCATCTCTGATCTGAGCTCAGCTCAACACAAAATCACTTACACCCCAAATAATCCACCACTGAATCCTTGCCGAAAGCAAGAGCAAGATGGGATAGAAGCACAAGGCCAAGCTGGAGCAAGGGAGGGAAGTCCAGAAGCTAGGAAAAGAGCAATCTGGAGCTGGAGGAGCAGGCCAGCAAGGTGAACAAGGAGGGAGAACCACAAGATCAGTAGATCAAGCAACCAGAGGAGCCACAAGCAACACAACAACACCACCATCACACCTGATAACAGGTTGATCCCTTATTTCTCTAGCAATATAATCTGCTAGATACACTTGGGTATGGTGGAGTGATTTTCCTCAGTCTAGCATAGAAGTGCTATGCTAAATCATCATAGGGGAGTAAAAAGAACCAAGCACAGCATCTGTTCTTAATAAATTGAGCCTCAGCCTGTGCATCATAGGCAGGGGATATAAATCCACCAAATTAGCAAAGGCATACAAGCTTTTATTGCTTGGAGTCACATTTTGGGAATCACACATCCAGTACATGTTGCTGGGCACAAAACCCACAAAGGGGAGAGGCACCACAAGCACAAGCATGCACTAAAAGCACCACTGAGAAGTTTGAAATAATTTTCCTAAGCCAAAAACATCAGGATGCTTCTGTGTAACTCAAAGGAGGCATCACAGCAAGCTATACTAAATTATTTAGCTCAAGAAAATGAGATTTACTTGCACAGGGCACTAATAGAGCATCATATCTAATGGACAAATCATCAAAGTCATATTTCTGAACCTAAGTTCAGAATAGCATCATCTGGACAGAACCACTGACAGAAGCATAGAATCAAGCTCACATCCAAAGACACTAGCAGGAAATTCTTTAGTAAACAGTAAAGCAGGCCATAAATCTTCAGACTTATTAAAACACATCAGGAGAGCATATCTGCCAACTGGTAATATACAGAACCAGGGGATAATAAACCAGTGTCCATCGAATCATCTACAACACAAGCAACTGTGTGCAAGTTAAATACCAGCAAGTATACATCTGCTCAGAAACTTATAAATCATTCATAAGCAAATAAATATGAAACCAGTCAACACGAGTCTATTTAGTATCAGATTTTTACCAATGCCTTTACTGGAAGCATTCCACAAGCACATCACATATGTCAGGGATGAGAAAATCATCCAAATGGAGGCATTACTACCAGCACATCGTCACCACAGACCACCTATCACAGCATAGTTCATCGGCACACGACCGGTCACAGAAGAAGTTCACCTCGAGAAGTTGTAGCCGAGGCAGGGCAAGGAGTAGTGGTAGCCGTGGGTCGCCGAGGTTGCTGTGACGGCAACACCGACATTCCGTCCGCGACAGCAGCAGTAGTAGAGCAGCATTCACAGCACCACCACCATCCCTGTTCTTAGCCGAGGAAGTGACCGTGGCGAGTTACACTGCAGTTCGTGGTGGCGCTGGCAAGCAGAAGCTCGAGGTGGAAGTCGTGGTTGACACGGTGCAGCACCAGACCAGGGGGGAAGGCACAGCGGCGAAGGCGACGCCGGGGTTGCAGCCGCGGCACTGCCATCCCGCCGGCGTCGAGCTTGAGATAGGCGACCGGAGGCGAGGTCGAGCTAGAGTCCGAGCAGGGGCTCGAGGAGAACCAGCCGGAGGCGCAGCGGCGCGGTATCGCGCCGGCGACCCGAGCCATGGCCGCTAGGGTTAGGGTTCAGCGTGGGGAGACCGTGAGACGCTGGATAGTGGAGATTGAGTGGGGAAAACAGCAGAGAAGGAGGAGGCGGAGCAGTGCCGGAGAGTTGCGGCGCAGGAGGCGGCCGGCGACGGCCGGAACCGTGCGTGGCGGCGGCGCATCGCCGGACGGGAATGAGAAAGAAACGAGAAAGGGGATCGAGAGAGATGTACGTGCGTGTACGTACGTGTTGGGTCCAGTTTCAGCATACGTGTAAGTAAGGTTGTGTACGTGTGTAAGCTACTAGGCCCAACACACATTGGCCCAATATACCATTCAGCTCAATTAATCAATTAACTTTTCTTTCCTTTTGAAATAATTCACAAATAATTCCTTAAGGAATTTAAATACTAACTGAGCTATATATAAATCAATGTGAACGGAATAAAAATCACTATAGAGTGTTATATTATGTGAGAAGTACAAATATGATTTTTAGGGTATTTATGTAGCTCAAATACATCTTTCTAATACTTGATTAAATATTTTTGTCATTAAAAGAAATACCTAAAATTGGATAAGTAATATTTTGAATGACTAATCACTTAGAATTTAGGAAAACTTATGAAATAATTACTTCATGATTTTATTAAAAATCCCTTAAAGACATTAACTAAAATTGAAGGTCTTGTTATTAAATCCTTGAAGATATTTTCTCAAATAATATAAATAATATTCCTCAAGTGGTTAACTAAAATAATATTTTCCATAGGGAAAATAAGTATTAGGTAATGATTCTATAATACAAAAGTAAATCTGACATGTATAACTTTACCATACTATTATTTCATAAGATGTAATGAATATTCCAAAGTAGTTCTGAATTCATAAAAATAATTCTCTATTTAATAAAACTTGATAACTATTCTTATTATCAGTAATAATTGGATTAATTTTGTGCTATAATCTTATTAATTTAACTCCATATTCTAAAAGTAAGAATTGTATAATAAATGGTGTTACTTTACTTGTTTTCTGTTAAGTGTGTTACTTAAATAAAAAGATAAACTTGTAAGTGGTTACTCTTAATATTTGATAATACTTAATCAGTTAAACAAAAGTGATACACACTTAAAAACATGAAGGCATCACATTCTAAGTAATCACTAGATCCAACCCCATAATCAATTCAAGTACTTATAACATCACCTAATGGTGATGAAACAATCTTAAGTCAAGTTAATACAATGTTATCAAACTAGTGCGTAAGGCGAAGCTTACTTAAGCTTGGGGTATCTTTGGGGTATTTATGATGCATCTCATATTTATGCATAATAGCATCTTGCCAGAGTTTCTGTAGTCCTTATCGGGATTACGTTGCCTTTTTCAGAACTCGGGGTTTTACCGCAAACCCTAGAACCCCGAAGGGTTTGAACTGCTATTTCTCTCCAAGGCAAGTTCACTCTTGCTCATGTCCTACTTGATTATGTTTATCAAAGTAAATGCAAAATACTATGGTTTATCATTGCATGAAAAAGTAAAACCTATTTTCGAATGATGTGAATTGCTATATATATGTTGTTGGCTGGCAGATGGAACCATGGTATGATGTGGTTGGTGGAGGTTCCATTTGCACGGGAAAGTATTACCTAGGACTTAAGAACCAATGCCGTCAGTGTTCTTGCGCCGTAAATGAAGCGTTAACCATGAGACTTGGAATGGGACGGGAAAGTCATCTGTGATCTTTTCCCTTTCGCATGTCAACGGACTGCCAGTTCCTTAGGCTGTAGATCTTGCGGGACTACATGCACATGGGTGGGATCCCTTAATTCCCAACGGTAACTGGGGTCTATGATGGATTGTAGGGATGTCTGGAACAGTCTATCTTTATGGTATAGGGGAGGACTTTGGTCTGGAACAGTCTACCAAAAGATATAGGGGAGGACAAACCTACAAAAGGGTGGGCATGCGGGGTTGTTGGAGAAGCACGGCGAATGGCTTGGATCAACAATCGGGCCCCACACCATAGGAAGTGTGGACAGGAAAGTACGCCTGGTTGTGCAACATGATGTTGGTCTTTTATGGGTAAAGTAACGCACCTCTGCAGAGTGTAAAAATGTGACATGTTACTCCCCGTTCCAGGAAGGAACGACGAACGCTGCAGGAAAGGAGGCTCCTCAAGGCCCTAGCACCTGTGAATGATGACGGGCATAGTTTTCTGAAGATAAAATGAATTTTTTCCTAAAAATGTTTTACAAAGATATGCATGTTCATCCATGACCTTTTGGTATGGATGGTAGCTAGTGCATAAAACACCTTATACCTGTTATATGAACTTGCTGAGTAACGCTCGTGTTGCTCACCCTTTCCTCCGTTGACCCCCTGCTTAGATTATTGGAGACAACAGAGGAAGGACAGGGATCCATAACGATGTTGGGGAAATCTTCAACAAGGAGTCAAATCAACTTGGTGGAGCCTAAAAGAATCAACCTCTACTTTGTCAAAGAAGGAGTGGCGACAACAGTGCAATGGTGGACACGACGCCAATAATGTCTACGGAGAAAACCAGGATTATAGGAAGGAGGAGCACTACTCGAGACAAAGATATTCCAGATGGATAGATAGGGCTGTGACAACAGCAGTAGTGGATTAGGGGTTAGAAGTAGAGCTGGTACCCAGCTTAGTTCTACGACTTGGATCTTTTTGGGAGTTTCATTTGCACGAGACCTACTTCATTTTGTAAAGGAGGTTCTCGAGATTTTGTACTGAATAGTGTTGTAATCCTATAGTGTTACCTTGGACCGACTATGTTTCTGTTGTACTACTCTGAAGGATGTAATATTTACGGAATGGTCCTTCCGTGAGTATTATGTCAACGACTTGTACACTACAACATGCAGTGGTGTGCTGGGTCACTACAGGCTTATGTTCTTTTTCTAAGGAAATATTACTCAGGAATAGGGTTATAGTATGCAAGCATAAACTATACACCATGTCAACATACTCTTAATTCTTGAACCCAGTCCAAAGAAAAATGATAAACGATGAGCAATACGGTTATAATTACGGGCCGACGCAAGGAGGGAAGCTAAAAGACACTTTTTTAGATGTTAAAGACACATCTTCGATGACACATCTAAGAAGTCCGGTAGTATTTTTCAAATTAGGGGGCCAACTCCGGTAGTATTTCCCGTACACAAGTTCGAATTCTCCAAAATTTGTCCATTCGTCCCTATCAGTAGCAGTCACCACTAAGGATGGCAATTTTACCCATGGGTACGGGTACCCGCGGGTACCGTACCCGCATGGGTAGGGTATGGGCAAAATTGTATACCCATGGGTAGTACCCGTACCCTACCCGTTAAGTCATGGGTAGGGCACGGGTATAAATTTGTACCCGTGGGTATACCCATAACTTACCCGTTTATATACCTTACCCGTGGAGATCCAACGTTCATTCTCGTTAGCTTTTGAATCTATGTTAAAGTTATCATATATTGTCAATTTGAGTTGAGATAATTCACACATACTCAAATATATGTTATTGTGTTGTGATAAGGTTTTATTTTATCAAATGTGTTATCGATGAATGTAAAATTATGAATAACTTGTATACTATTTTATCTACCCGTTGGGTACCCAATGGGTATGGGTAACGGTCGGGTATGGGTACGGGTAACGTTTCATACCCATGGGTACGGGTATGGGTAGAATTTTGTACCCATTAACTAGACGGGTATGGGTATGGTATTGCTCTACCCGCCCCATACCCTACCCATTGCCATCCTTAGTCACCACGTCACCGCCTAGTCGCTCGGCTCAACTCACCTCCTCCGATGGAAGCCGCCGCCGCGCCTCGCGTCCAGGCGCTCGCCGACGCCGGCGTGCCCCACCTCCCGGCACAGTACATCCAGCCGCCCGACCTCCGCGCGGACCCCTCGCACCGCCCCCCGGCCGCATCCCTCTCCATCCCCGTCGTGGACCTCTCGGGCTCTCGGCCGCCGCCACCACAACAACCGACGCCGTCCGCCGCGCGTGCGTCGAGTGGGGCGCCTTCCACGTCATCAACCACGGCGTACCCCTGGAGCTACTAGACGCGATGCGGGCGCGGGGCTCGCCTTCTTCCGCGCGCCCATGGCCGAGAAGCTCCGGTTCGGATGCGACCCGGCCAGGGGCGCCGCCGCCGAGGGGTACGGCAGCCGCATGCTCGCCAACGACGACTCCTTGCTCCACTGGCGCGACTTCTTCGACCACCACACCCTCCCCGAGTCCCGCCGCGACCCCGCCCGGTGGCCCGACTTCGTCCCCGGATACAGGTGGGTTGCCCCAACAGAGAAATATTCCCCATCTTCAAATCTTTTCAAGAAGTTGGGGAATGCTTTGACCAGCTTATAAGCACTCGAAGAATTATACATTCAGATGCAGGGATTAACAAAAGGTGGGTAAGAGAACACATGACATACTGATATTGCATTTGTCCCTAAATCTGCTATTTTGCTGTAGATTCATGTTCAGGTTGAAGTGACATACTATCAAGAAATGAACATTTCAATGCAACATTCTAGTTATCTATAAATGCTCTTTCAGACAATGATTCCCATTGTGTCTCTTATTTTTTCATTTTCCAGATACAACTGTAGCTCGTCATCATTGTAGCACGAAAAGTATCAATTTATACAACTTATTTCTATCGGTCCATGTTTCTATTCTAGCCTATCACATGAGCTATCTTTGCTAGAACAAAGAACCTGATATACCTGCAATGTGTACAGGGATACTGTTGCGAAATATTGCGACAACATGAAATTCCTAGCCGAGAGATTGTTGTGCATCATCTCCGAAAGTCTGAACTTGCCACCCTCTTATCTACAAGAGGCGGTGGGAGACGTTTATCAGAACATCACCATTAGCTACTATTCCCCTTGTCCACAACCAGATCTTGCTCTCGGGTTGCAATCTCATTCTGACTTTGGCGCAATAACACTTCTAATTCAAGATGATGTGGGTGGGCTCGAGGTGTTGAAGGATGGGATGTGGATACCTGTGCCTCCTTTGCCTGATGCAATCCTTGTAATTTTGTCTGACCAGACAGAGGTAAACTACCTTCATATGCTTTATGTGTTTGTTATTTGTTATATGCCTTCTAAGATATACTAGACATATATAATTATAATATCTTGTTCTATTCTGAATGACTTCAATTCAATCTTCTCGTTTATGTTACAATTGCTTTACATATCTATTTTGACTAGCTTGTATGAATGTGATGAAAATCTCGGCAGATGTACAATACCGGTAGGAATGATACCTACTAGTTTAATGATGTGCCTCTTGATGTTCCATTAGCCAAAAACCGAAATATAGTAAACTAGCAGAGAAAATTTGTCAGTAAACTCCATTACACAAATCACTGCAGTTGTTGGCTTATCAGCACATAATGTACAGATTCAGAATCATGATACACCATTCTTCTATTTACTTGCCCTAAACGATCCCAGTTTACTTAGCGTTCATTTTCTATGCTTCATGTACACTGTTTTGGTAAATTAGTGTGAATTTCATCATGTGGCCACACTACTTCTGTATGCACATTTTGTTATCTTTTCACTAGATTGACAACCTGAAAATCTCATCCTCTGCATACTTGCTATATGGGTCCTTCATATGTTGCTCATGTTTTGTAACCTTCTTCAGATCATAACCAACGGAAGATACAAGAGCGCTGTGCATCGAGCTATTGTCAATGCTGAGCATGCCCGCTTGTCGGTAGCGACATTCTATGACCCACCTAAATCTCAGAAGATATGTACCGCACCTCAGCTTGTGAGCAAGGACCATCCACAAAAGTACAGGGATGTGATCTATGGTGACTACGTCTCGTCCTGGTACAGCAAAGGGCCAGAGGGTAAGCGCAACATTGACGCCCTCCTGATCGAACAATAAAGAGCGATATTGATGAGCGGCTGCATAGTTTGTAATACAGACTGGGCACTCAAAAACTTGATGAATAAAGAGAAGTAAAACAAGGTTGTATATAATGTGATTTGTCACGTGTGAAACTTCACTCAGACATTCTGATAATTAACTGTTCCTCCCTAAAAGAAAATGCAGCTACAAGATGCCAGTGAGAGCAAGTCCAACAGGACCCCATAATGTCACCATGATTTCACCAATTTAATTACTCGAAGTAGCTATCACACATTGTTTATTGTTGGAAAAATACAATACTCACGTACATTTAATTATTCACACAATACAAGTGATCCTGTAGTCGAAGAAAGAAGCTACACCGATGATTATTCTAAGGAACGGGTAGTCGGTGTAGCCGATGATTATTCAAGGAACGGGTAGTCGGTGTAGCCGATGATTATTCAAGGAACGGGTAGTCGGTGTAGCCGACGACAGGGTCGGATGTGTAGAAGGTCATCCTATCATAGTTGTTTAGCTCCGCGCCAACCTCGAACCTCTTTGGCAGGTCCGGGTTCGCGAGGAACAGACGTCCGAAGGACACCAGGTTGGCATATCCTTCTGTGACCACCTTGTTCCCTTCCGCAAAGTCATACCCGCCGTTGGCGATGAAGGACCCCTTGAACGCCTCTCTATATGGCAACAGCCGCTTCGGCACCACACGACGTCCCTCCACCATGGCCAGCCTCGGCTCGATCATGTGGACATAGAGGATGCCATGGTCGCTGAGCTTGGTGGAGATGTGGAGCGCGAGGGAGTGAGGGTCCGAGTCGTGGCACTCCATGTAGTCGGTGAAGGGGGAGAGGCGGATGCCGACACGGTGGCCGCCAATCTCCTTTGCGATTGCGTCGACCACCTCAAGAGCGAAGCGGCACCGGTTCTCGAGGCTGCCTCCATACTCGTCGGTGCGGTCGTTGGTGTTGTCCTTAAGGAACTGCTCGATGATGTACCCATTGGCTCCGTGAATCTCCACGCCGTCGAAACCTGCGAGTGCCACACCATTGACGTCGGAGTAAGCAGACTATGCATCGATGCATGGTCAGCAAATGATTTACTCTATCCTGCTCGAGAATACATTACCGTTTAAACATGGACATAGTCTCTGAGGCCATGCTTTGACCGCGTTACTAGGACATGGTCGTAAGAATGATATATTTCGAAACTATTTCTTCATGATGATTCTAACGGTACAAAAATTCTACTGAAAAATCAACTAGTAGTTCTTTATCGAAAAATTAAGTTGTTCAAGAAAGATGTTTGACTGGAAGCTAGTAGTACACATATGACATCATGATCGTGCGTGGCGTGGCGCGTACCGGCGTCGATGGCGTTCCTGGCGGCCTTCCTGAAGTCATCCACGAGCCCGGGAATCTCCTCCACCGTGAGCCTCCTCGGCGGTGAGAACTCCTCGAGCCTCCCATCGAAGCTCATCTGCGGGCCAACCCCCTTCTCCGTGCTGGACACCGGCGCCTTCCCGCCGGGCTGGAGCTCGTAGCTGGACACGCGGCCGCAGTGCCAGAGCTGGCAGAAGATCACGGCGCCCTTGGCGTGGACGGCGGCGACGATGGGCTTCCACGCCTCGACGTGCTCCGGCGTCCAGATCCCCGGGGTGTCGCGGTACCCCTGCGCCGTGTCCGAGACGCCCGTGGCCTCCGTGATCAGGAAGCCGCCGGCGGTTGCCCGCTGCGCGTAGTACACGGCGGCGTGCGGCTGCGGGACGTTGCCGTAGGAGCGCTGGCGGGTGAGTGGGGCCAGCACGACTCTGCATCCATGCCATGCATGATCACCTTCGCCCGTACGTGAATAATTGCACTGAGTGTCTGAAAAGATAGACTGAAATTGGATCGTTACCTGTGGGAGAGGTCGAGCTGGCCCATCTTGTGTGGCGTCAGCAGAGGGATGGGCTCCATTGTTGTAGTACTAGCTTTTCTTACTCTGAGCTCCGATAATGGCGGCAGCTGCTAGCTAGCTTGAGTGTGCTGCAGGATGAAGAAGATGAGTGACTTATCATGAGGCAGCACATCCATTTATAGATGATGTGGAATAGTGTAAGATCGATGATGTGATAATGTAAGGGGTTATACTAACACGAAGGTGAGTTCAGAAAGAGCTCCGCGAACCGCTCCCGCACGCGAACCGCTCCCTAGCTAGGTCTTCCGCGGCCGCGCTGCCACCGCGGCCGGCCCCTCCCTCGCCTCGCCCTCGTCGCGTGCGGCCGCCGCCGGCCACCCCCTTCTCCCTCGTCGCGCGCGTCCGCCGCCACGGGCGTCCGCCACCCCCCGTGGCGGCGGCGCGCGCCCTCGTCCCCTTTCTTCCTCTGCCTTCTTCCCTGCAACCTCCTCGTCGCCGCCGCCGGCAGGGGATGCCCGACGCAGCCCGAGTGGCGCCGGCGGCTTGTCTCTCCCCACGTCTGCCTGGGTGGAGGCGGGGCTCTCCCTACCGACGGCGGTGCATCTCGGGTGGCGGCGGTCCGGCTCCGGCCGGGTGGTAGCAGGACGACGGCGGTGTGCCTGCAGCGGGGCGGCGCGGTGTGCGGGCAGCGACGAGCAGCGGAGTCCGCCGACCGGCCCATGCGGCCCAGATCTGGGCCCGTGAAGCCCACCTGGGTCAGGGCGGGCCGGTTGACCTGCTGTGTGTTCTGCAGATGAAGGGGAGGTGGAGGATGCCGGGGACAGCGGCAACGGCGGCCGGCCTGTTGCAGCGTGGCGGTGAGCTTCACGGGCCCGTTCTGGGCCCGGCCGGACCCTGTTAGGACTGGTGTGCCCTTCGGGGCTTTACAGGCCCGCTGGGCCTGGCCGGACTTGACGGGGACTGGTGTGCTCTGCGGCCACGTCCGGTCGACTACCGTCTTCGGCGGTGAGGTTGTTCCCTCCCGCGCGGCTGCGGTTCTGTTGACCCCGGGTCATACTCCTCACCTTCGTCTTGTAGACCGTGTGTGCCTGCTACTTCGGTGAGACGGCGACGGTGGTTGCGGGATCGTTTGGGCGCATGTTGGTGGGCGGCTCGTCAGGTGGTGTTGAGGCTTCTCCTCACGGGGCTCCTGTGCTACGGATCGCCCGGGGTTGTGGATGGGGTTTTCGGGAGAAATCCTTGTCGGTTCGTCTGACACCGACGCGGTGCCGCCTCCGGGGTGGCATCTTTCCTTCCTGAAGGGCGTCGTGGCTACCCTTCATCCGCTTCCCTCTGTGCCGGGGGAAACCCTAGGACCAGTGCGCTGGTCCGGGCAGTAGCGTGGCTTTCCTTCTTGAAGGTGTTGCTTGGTACTCGTCGATTCGGTGCTAGGAGAGTGGTGGTACTTCTTCGGAGAGGGCGCAGCGGTTGCGGGTCACCGTCGCTTAGTCGATCCGCCTATGTCTCCATTTTGTTTCTCTTCTTTTCTTCTCTTCCCCTTACTTTGGGTGTATGTTTGCTGCCGCCTCAGCATTTCGTGACTGTTGGTTGTATCGGGTTGTTGCTATATTTATATAGCGGGGCTACGGCCTATTTCGTCATACTAACACGAAGGTCCAAGGTGATGTAGTGAGAGTGGGACTGGACGGTCATCGATCTGGCGACTGGCTCCGGGGATCCGGCTGCTAAGCCACCTTTATTGATTAATCACAGAAAAATCGTACTAGGTGAGGTAAGTATATGGAAGAAAAAGGGCATTTCATAATGTAAATGGATTACGCACCGACCAGGACGCACTAACAATTAGTATCACTGTTGACAACGAGGCATCAAGTTATGTGTTTCTTTGTTTTTATAGTTTATTTACCATCTGAGAGAGACAACCACGAAGTGTTCGTCCGTTGTCTTCATCATCTTTCTGAGAACTTTTCAATTATGATAATATATTAATATCAAGCTGATATCAGGTAATTTCATTGTCTCAGCCAGAGGCTTGTTTTTTACATACTGGACACTGGGCAAGGCCACATTAGTGGGTGCTGCGAAATTGTGTTACTGTGAATTACTCCCTCCGTTCCAAATTATTTGACTTGGGTTTGTCAAAATACGGATGTATCTAGACACAGTGTCTAGATACATCCGTATTTTGACAAACCCAAGTCAAATAATTTGGAACGGAGAGAGTACATGCAAGGCGAAATTTCAGTCAACACTTGTCAATGCCTCTTCATTGAAGACAGACATGCAGGTTGCGGAACAAATCTTGTGAATATACTACTCTTTACCTGGGTTGGTCTCAATGATAATGGTGTGCAAGGCGTGGAATACTGGAGCTTCGGCTGCTATTGCAGCTCGCAGCCACCATGGCCTTGCCCAGGCCACAGGTTTAACTCTGAATTTTCTGCCAAGACAGCTGTTTTTCCTATGAAGCACAACAAAAAACAAGATTGAAATGAAGAGGTGTCGCGCATTGTACATAGAAAACGCTATTCCAGGCAAGCTGACTCTTTAAAGTTCCATCACTATCCAGGCCAGAGGTCTAACTCTAAATTTTCTGCCAAGACAGCTGTTATTTCTATGCAGCACAACAAAAAACAAGATTGAAATGAAGAGGTGTCGGACATTGTACAGAGAAAACACCATTCCAGGAAAGCTGACTCTTTAAAGTTCCATCACTATCCAGGGCAGGGCTAAACTAGCTAAACTAGTGAGGTTTGCCGGTTACACAGGGAGGTAAATGTGTAAATTGCACATCCATTTTTCTTCGTCTAGCAACTACAGCCATCAGATGGTGGTTCAAGAAGCGAGATTGTCCTGATCTCCTCGTGTGGCCGCATCATGCTAGCTTGCTCTTTCGTCTCGAGCTCGTGGGACGAAACGCCACAGATCAACCGCAATGTCGACTTCCTTTTTATTGTGGAACTTGTATGTCTGTGGTAGGGCATACCGTAGCTGTGACAAGAGAAAGAGAAGATATGGATTATCACATCAGGTGCGGAACACAAGACATGATTTGGACCTGAAATTCCCAATGCATAAAAACTATTAAAAAACAACGAGTTATTTTTCCTGATTTTGAGAAAAGCAAGAGATGCTAGCAAAGATCATATTCCAATGTTTCAATTAGCATTACCTCACACAGAACCTCAGCACTGATTGCATTGCAATTACGCAAGGCTGTCTTCTTGATGTACTAAAGATCACAAACACAAAAACAGATGTGGAGAGTCAATCAACATATTCCACATTCATCAATGTACAAAATGGAAAACAGAAAAATATCGACAATTGTTAGGTTCATCGAGTATAGAGTTGATTAATTCCTTTTGCCAGTACAATGTTCTCTACGAAAAAGAGACTTTAAAGATCTACACAGCAGAATCACATTAGATTAAAGAGCGCGGTTGGATAAACAACATTTGTAGCTCTGGAGAAAAAAACTTACTTCTCTCGTGGAAGTCTTGTGTAGAGAATAGACAGCTTGAGAGGCAACCTGTGAACATAAATAGATATTAGAAAATTACGACACTAATGTCATCTTTCATAAATTGGTACAAGAACTACTGCTTTAACCACCTTCAAGCCCATGGAAAGGAATTCCATATCAGCCCCTTTTCTTTTTGTCCCAAAGGGAGGATTCATGACAACAGTGTCAACAAGAAGGCCTGCACCATATCTCTTATCAAGCACCCCAAAGGTTATGAATGATTTTCAATGCTGAAAACATATATACTCGTGTACAAACATGATTCATTTCAAGAACCACATTTTGCAAGTGTTTCATTTGCTATAAGTGATTTTATTTCATCTACTTCCTATAACCTGCACAGGCTACATGATATACTGGAGAGTGGAAATAACCCAGCCAACTTGTAAAGCATGTTCAGCTAGGATACTAAATTGGTTGTAAAATGATTTTCTAGACACTATTTACTGTGTTGAGCATACGAAAGGGCAGTTGAGAAGAACAACATTGAAAAGAGCCTCCATAATGATAAAAGACAATGTATGATAACAAAAAAAAAAACTAAATTTCGCCGAACCTATACAAAAATATTGTTAGAGTTAGCTATGTGGGAAGGTGTTCTTTGTATGCTGCATAAGCTACTTCTTCTTGTATTACATAGTGTCATATATATAGGATACAAGGTTGGTCACTACAGACCTTCTACAAGTTTCTACAGCTAGGTTTCTACAGCTAGCCTTCTAGAGTTTTCTACTATTAACCAGGATGACAAAGCTCTACAGCCTTCTATAGCTCTCTACTCTAGCTTACTGCCTAAGGCTATGTAAGAATAGTACTACTAGAACATACTAGATATATCCTAAGCAAGGATTACTCTCACAATTCTCCCCCTAATCCTTGCTCTTCAAGCTTGACTTGATCTGGACCATCCCAATTCGAGCACGCAGCTCCTGAAATTTCACTCGCCCCAAAGATTTTGTCAAAATGTCAGCGAGCTGATCTGATGTACTGATGAAGCTGGTGCTGATGCTTCCGTCTTCCAAGCAGTCTCTGATGAAGTGATACCGAATATCGATATGTTTGCTGCGCTCGTGGAAGACTGGATTTTTGGCTAATGCTATGGCAGACTTGCTGTCCACCTTTAGCTCAACTGTTTCAGCTTTTCTTCCTTGAAGTTCTCCAAGTAGTCGAGCCAGCCAAATTCCCTGATTTGCTGCAGTTGTGGCTGCTACATATTCTGCCTCACAGGAAGACTGAGCAACCACCCTCTGCTTGAGAGATTGCCAACTTACCAAGCAGTTACCGAGGAAGAACAGTGTGCCACTTGTGCTCTTCCTGGTGTCAATGTCGCCAGCGAGGTCACTGTCACTATAACCAATCAGCCGTGCCTCCTTTGTCTTCCGCCTGTAGTGAAGACCATAGTTGATCGTGCCAGCGACGTAGCGTAGGATTCTCTTCACAGCCATTATGTGCTCCTCCGTGGGTCGTTCCATGAATCGACTGACGAACCCAACAGCAAAGGCCAGGTCTGGCCTGGTGTGGACGAGATAGCGGAGGCTGCCAACGATCCGCCGGTACTCTGTAGCGTCAACCTCTTTTGCTGTACTTTCACGGCTCAGCCTGAGCCGCTCCTCCATCGGAGTGTGTGCAGAATTGCAACCTTCCATTCCTCCCAGCTGAAGGATGCGCGAGGCATAGTGTGCCTGACATAGGCTGATGCCGTCGGCGTGCTGCTGGACTTCGATTCCAAGATAGAAAGACAACAATCCAAGATCGCTCATCTCGAATTTTGTCTTCATCTCGTCCTTGAAGCTCTCCACTGCTCCCTTGGATGAACCTGTGATAATTAGATCATCCACATAGACTCCAATGAGCAGGATTGCCTCGCTGGTGGTGCGCCGGTATATTGCATGCTCGTGCTCGCTCTGTTTGAAGCCCATTTCTTTGAGCGTGCAATCAAGCTTCGCGTTCCATGCTCGCGGTGCCTGTCGCAGGCCATAGAGGGCCTTGCGCAGCCGTAGTACCTTTCCTTCTTCACCTTTGACGACGAAACCGGGTGGCTGCTTCACATAGACTTCCTCCTTCAGTTCTCCATTGAGAAAAGCTGATTTTACGTCCATGTGGTGGACGGGCCACCCCTCCTGGGCAGCCATAGCAAGTAGCAGCCGGATCGATTCCATGCGAGCCACGGGAGCAAAGACTTCATCAAAGTCTATGCCGGCTTGTTGAACGAAGCCGCGAGCGACCAGCCGTGCTTTGTGCTTGATTACTTCGCCGCTTCATTTTTCTTCAACTTATAGACCCACTTGAGGCCTATTGGTTGATGCCCGTGTGGCAGATCCACGAGCTCCCATGTTTGTTTCGCTCACAGCTTCAATTTCCTCGCGCATGGCTGCCTGCCATGCCTTGTCGCGCTCAGCTTCCGCAAATGTGCACGGCTCCCCCGTGCTGGCCAAGTGTAGCTCACAGTCAGGTTGCGTGGTGCGAGTCCAGGCACTGGTTCTTCTCCTCCAACCAGATCCTCGACCATGCGATAGCGGACTGGTGTCGCCATGTGCAGCGTCAAGTCGATCATATCATCTGCTGGTGGCGAAACAAATTCTGGAGTTGCTGGGGTTGTAGCACTTGTTGCTGGAGCAGATGGAGGCGATGGTGTGGCTGGCTGAGGCACCTTGAGCCCCATGTCTCGACGACGCAGGTCCATCTTCTCCTGAACTGGACACCTGGCTGGGCTCCCTGATGATGTACTCTATGTCAAAGTGGCTGCCGGGGAATCCGCTGCCTTCTGCTGCCCAATCCCAGCCACGTTCTTCATCAAAGATGACGTCACGGGCTATGCGTACACGCCTTGTTGCCGGGTCCAGCAGCCTGTAAGCCTTTACTCCTTCCTCGTAGCCGATGAAGACAGCGGAGAGCTGCGGTCATCAAGCTTGCGTAGGTTCCCCTGTTCCTTGACATACGCCAAGCACCCAAAGGTCCGAAGGTAGTGGACAGCCGGCTTGCGGCCATGCCATGCCTCATAAGGCGTCTTTCCGGTGAGGGATTTTGTGGGAGCTCGGTTCAGTAGGAAGACCGCGGTGCTCACTGCCTCCCCCCAAAATTCTGCTGGCATACTCCTCTGTTTCAGCAGAGCACGCGCCATTGCCACCACCGTCTGGTTCCGCCGCTCGACGACTCCATTCTGCTGCGGGGCATACGGAGCAGAAAAGTGGCGCTGGATTCCTTCATCAGCGCAGTAAGCGGCAAACTCCGTCGAGGTGAACTCGCCGCCGTTGTCAGTGCGGAATACCCGCAGCTTGCGTCCGCTCTGAGCTTCTGCTGCTGCCTGAACTCTTTTTATGGCATCCGGTGCATTATTCTTGGCTGCCAGGAGCATCACCCACATGTAGCGAGTGGCATCATCCACCAACAGCAAGAAATAGCGCCGGCCTCCAGGTGTTGCAGGCGATATAGGACCGCATAGGTCTCCATGGACGAGCTCAAGTAGTTCTTGCGCACGGTACCTTGCTTGCCGAGGGAATGCACTCCGACGATGCTTGGTGATGACGCACGTGTCGCAGAACTGCTGCACATGCTCCAGTCGTGGCAGCCCACGTGCCATGTTGAGGCGTCCCATCTTCTCCAAAGCATCAAAGTTGAGATGCCCAAATCGCTCATGCCAGCGCCAAGCAACATCATCGCGGCAGGCAGATAGACAAATTGGTCGGGCAACCTCAAGATGGAGAAGGTAGAGGCGATTCCGGCCACGCCGGACCCGAACAAGGAGTCGACCTTGCTTGTCCCATATGCGAAGCACACCTCTCCTGATCAGCACGCTTGCGTCGCTCTCGTCAAGTTGTCCAATGCTGATAATGAGTTCTTCAGACGTGGGATGTAGTAGACGCCGCTGAGAGCCTTGTGTTCACCATTTTTTCCAGCGAAGATGATGGTGCCGATGCCCTGATTTCAACAACCGAGCCATCGCCGAATTTGACGGTGCCGGTGACCGTTTTGTCAATTTCAGCGAAGACGTCGCTGCAGCCCGTCATGTGATTTGTGGCACCAGTGTCGAGGTACCAGCCCTCAATTCGCTCCTCGTCGCTGCTCGTTGCAAGGTAGGCTTTGCCTTTGGTTCGTCGATGTGAAGTGGGCCATGCTGCGGAGGTGTAGCGGTGTTGTCCTTCACCACTATGGCTGGGGCTGGAGCGACACTTTGCTGCACAACCTTGGCTGGGGCTGGAGCGTCGCTTTTCTGCACCTTCATGGCTGGGGCAGGAGCTTCACAGACCTGCGCCATGAGGAGAGCAGGCTCCTCATCATCATCTTCTTCAGCTTGGGCCAAATGCCCTGTTCCCGTTTTTCCTAGGCTGCCAGCAGTCCTTGGCCCAATGGCCGCGACGACCACAGTTGCGGCATGTGTCATCGCGCGGGTGTCCCTAGCTGCTGCATGATCGCTGCCCTTCTCCACCCTTCTTACGCGGTGGTCGTCGCCGTTGCTGTGCCCTGCCGCGCGCAGGCCTGGAGGAGCTGCCTCCTTGGCGCTCCTTCATCTTTTGTCGCCACTGCTCCTCGGTGAGCAGAAGCTTTCCCTGCTCACGCAGCGGCTCCGGCGACTCGAGACGGTCCTCTGCTGCCTTCAGCCGACCGGTGACTTCCTCCAACGACATATCAGCAGTGTCAAGGAGGGTCTCGATTGCAAGGGCTATCTGTGACAGCCTAGGCGGCACAACTCGCAAGAATTTCTCGACGACTTGAGTTTCGTCGATAGGTGCTCCGAGCGTGGCGAGGCTTGTGACGAGGTTGGTGAGGCGCAGCGCGAAATCGTCAACGGACTCCCCGTCGCGGAACGAGATCATCTCAAATTCCTTCTTCAGCTGCTGCACCTTGCCCTTCCGCACGCGGTCTGAACCAACACGCATGGCTCGGATCGCCTCCCACGCCTCCTTCGCTGTCCGCTTGACAGCCAGGCCAGCCACCATCTCTGGTGGGACAGCTTGCAGGATGGCCTCCAGCGCCATTCGATCTTCCTGGAAGTCATCGGCGCCGAGCTCGATTGCATCCCAGATGCCCCGAGCCTGCAGCTTCACCTTCATGAGGAGGCTCCATTCGGTGTAGTTCGTCCGCGTCAACGTCGGGTAATTGCCGCCGCCAACTTCCTTCACGACACGCTCGACAACGACCTCGCGCCTTCCAGCGTCGCGGTGGCGCGGTCGTCTCGGTGGTGGTGAAGGGGAATGGCGCCGCTGAGACGGACTGCGGGCAACACGCTGCTGACCTTCAGTAGACATCTCTCAGGATCCTCTCCTCACTGGGCTGATCCTCTCCTAAGGGTGGCTGAACCTCTCCTACCTTGGCTCTGATACCAAATGTTAGAGTTAGCTATGTGGGAAGGTGTTCTCTGTATGCTGCATAAGCTACTTCTTCTTGTATTACATAGTGCCATATATATAGGATACAAGGTTGGTCACTACAGACCTTCTACAAGTTTCTACAGCTAGGTTTCTACAGCTAGCCTTCTAGAGTTTTCTACTGTTAACCAGGATGACAAAGCTCTACAGCCTTCTATAGCTCTCTACTCTAGCTTACTGCCTAAGGCTATGTAAGAATAGTACTACTAGAACATACTAGATATATCCTAAGCAAGGATTACTCTCACAAATATGTTACCACTTAAGAAAAATACCTTTCAAATTTAAGTTCTTTATGTCACACTGAATTAAGTCGATATCCAGCTGCATGACCAAACATTTAATGAAAAGAAACATGTCATTCACATGTTAAAATATTTAATAGATCTACAAATATCAATTACTGTGTCAATTCTCTCACATGCTACTTTCAACCTCACAAATTAACTAAGCAAGAAAAACAATGTAGGAGCCAATAACGCCGAGAGAACTGAATGCAAAAGAACTAGATGACAGCAAACATAGAAGCCAATATTCCTGTGCGGACAAAAGGCAGCAAACATAGGGATACGACAGGACAGCATTGCACATCCATGGAGTACTAAATGCAAGGGAACTGAAGTGAAAGGTTCTGAGAGTTGAGGGGTGTTGTTTCTTGACCGGTATTGGAGTTCCAGACAGGGAGGTAGACAGGTAGTGCACCTATCTCTCAAATAGATACTATATTTAGATGGCCCACACTTCCATCATATGGTGTATGATTTCTACAAGTGTACCAACAGCTTGTCAACTCCAGAATTACATTCTTGTAACCCTAGAAAAGAAGATTTGCATTTGGTATATGCTAAGGAACTAAGGCATTTTTCAGCTAACTGCACTTGCTTGATCAACTGTAGTATGCACTCAATTAGGTATGCCACATGCTACCAAGGTAATAGATCAAAGCTGGTCAATCTGCTAAAGAGTTGCAAAAATAGCTCATTTAAGTGCTGGAGTAAAACCTTAGACAAAGGTGTTCAACAGGAATATGCTGATTACCAATTTTCTCAAACTACGTATACATGACAATTATAGCAACATCTGCAGAATTTTCAGACTCAATATGAAGATTTATCCTTCAGATAAAAGCAGGTGGAGACTAAAGCAACAGCATACCTCCAGATCAGTAGCATTTTCTTGAGCAAGTTCAAGGGACTGCAGATCAATATCAATACCACTAACATGCCTGTCATTCCGCAACCATGGTGAATAAGATTAAGAATCGCTAAAAAACAGAATAACAACAAAATTCGTAAGATACTAAATGACACGCAAACACATCAATTTGTAGCTCATGATACTGATCATGGTTTTTGAGTCGAGCGACTAGTCGATGAGTCACAATGTGAAGTCCGACTCGGCATCTCGACTCGACTAATTGGTTGAGTCGAGCGACTCAATCGACTAGTCTCGACTAGTCCAGGTTTTTGAGTCGACCGCGACTTAAAGTTGGCCCCGCCTGTCATCTTTTTTCCAATATTCCTTGCCCAGCTCCCGTGAAACCTAGATCGACCAAATTTCCCCCCGAGCCAAAACTGTTTTGGCGGCTTGGCTCTCGCGTCCCTCTCCCTTGGTTTGTATTTTAGACTATTAATAAGTATATAAAACTAGTCGAGTGTCCAAGTCCTTCCTCTTTTGCCCATGGTTCTGTAGCTTTCTAGTGTTATATACTGTTATGCATGAGTCGAACATGAGTCTCGACTAGTCAAGACTAGTCGAGAGTCGTTACCCCTAAACAACTCGTCGACTCATCGACTCAAAAACCATGATACTGATGGACAACTATTTAAAGTATATTATCCAGTAACAAGTATATGAGTTTGTTTCATGCAATGCGAATGATATTGTCACATAGTCAGTTAGACAAGACTATGGAATTCTATTATGCAACATATTTTTGACCGGTAATGTAGAAACTTTTTAGCTCTTCAGTATGAGTAATTAAGTTGCAGATGAGGCACTAAGATCTCCTAAACTACTAAATCAGCACTGTTTACTAAAGAAAACCTTAGTTTCCTCCCAAAACATGGCAAACCTCATTCATCTCAAACAATCAGCATATCATGGAAGAGGTGGCCACTCTTCAGTACTTCGTTGAAATCGACAAGGGTTAAAGTACGTGTGCAAACGATGGGACCGGAGTTATAAAAATGAAAAACTGTTGCACCATTAAGGGGTGTAGATCTCTGATGATATCAGTATAGAGGAAATAACTGGAGGTTAAGGGGTGTAGGGCTCTAATGATATCAGAAATAACTGTGACAAAGAACTCCGGAACAGAATCACCAACATATTAAGAGCTTAAACATACTCACTCAGCATCCAGCAGAGCACTGGCGACAGCCAGGGTACCGCAGCCACACCCAAAGTCAGCTACCACTTTACCAGCTATGTCATCGAAGCTGTTCTCGGCCTGATGGATTTACCAAATCACCATGAGAAAGATAAACCAGAGGGAAGAAGCACGCCAGAATCAATAGAATTTTAGCATCCTAGAGATACACAGCCAAGTGAGTGAGTGACACATTCCCAAAGGTTGAGAAGCATAGGTTGCAACCCTCTGAAAAATCGAATATTCCAAAATTTGTACCGCAAGTGGTAGCATACAGTGCGAATAACTATCACAGAATCCTTCAAAATTCTCTACGGCAGAGCACCAAAACCGCCACCAGCATACCATGGACGGATGGACCCTAGTCTACCGCCGGAGTAGCTTGCCTTGTTTGGGCATGGAACAAAGGCTGCGCGCACTCGGAGAGTCCAAATTCCAACTCACATCACAACAGAGACCAGGATTTGGCCGCCTAAAGCGAGAAGGCATCGGAATCGGAGAAGGATCCAACCGTGTAGAGCATCCGGGACGCGATGTGGGGGCCCGTCGCGTACTGTCCAGCTCTACCTGCACCCACAGCCACCGCCGCCGGCGGGAAACTTCGTATAAATTCCTCGTCTCATTTCCCTCCTCGTTCTGGAGGCGAGCAGGGAGGTGGCAGAGAGTTGTACCTTGGGGTCGGAGAACTGGGTCAGGCCGCCCAGGAGGCCCTCCAGCTGCTTCAGCTTCATCTCCTCCTCCCCTCGCCGGAGCACGCGAGAAACGCCGTGGAGCTGGAGATTCGATTCCCTCTTGCTGCCGGCGAGACACTGGCGCCTCCGACGGCGAGAGGGCGGCCTTTCTCTTAGGGCCGGCGCAGGTCTGACCACAACCGGGCCGAACCAGGCCCGCGTAGACTGTTCAAAATAAGCCCAAGAGTCCATTACGCCCGACCCAAAACGAGCCCAGTTTGATATCTTTCTCCTTCCTTCTCGTCCAGTGCGGCGGCCAGTGTGTCCAAACCGCCCGTCGCCATCGCCGCCGGTTGCTTCCTGCTCCCTCTCCGGGGCCGGAGATACGGGAACTTCCCGTTGGCGGCGTACGTAGAAGGTATGCGCCGCTTGTCCTCGTCCCCCGTTCTTCGCCGTTGCGCTTGAGGAAGCAGCATTCTCCTTGTCAGCTAGGTTTCTTCCATTTGGTTTCTTCGCTTCACAAAAAAGGTTCCATTTTGTTTGTGCGGGTAATAATATTTGTCGTAATTTCCTTCATCTCAATCGATACTTCATTTTACTTATGAGGCGAGTCTCTTGTGAGACTAATCTGCCATCCTTCTCTGAAATATTCAGGTCAAATTAGCTGAATACATGCTCCAGCCAGAACCTAATGTCTTCCATTTGCTAAAGATCGTATTCTTGGTCCCTATTAAGCACTAGTTCCATACTCTTTGATGTCTGCGTAAACTCGCGTACAGATGCAGCAGAGAGGGAATTTACAATTCAATTGTGCATAATTTTTATTTATTTATTTGCTAAGGAGTAGTTGTGAAGTACTTTAGACCACATAGAACACGAAACGATTAATAGCATCACACGCCATGCTCTCCGATGTTAATATCTTCATGACCAAGTTGTTTCGGTGGGTGGTGTGTGCGCCACGTTTGGGAGTAATGCTTTGCTTAATTAATTAGTTCTCTCTTGCATGAAGTAATCTATTTATGAAAGTAAATGTCCCATTTACAATGCGAATTAATAAAACCTTAAACACCCTTAACTAGTGGTCTTTAAGTGACATAGGTTCTTGTCTAGATATAATGTGACATGCTATACCATTGTCTCCTCCTCCGAGAGATGCAGGTAAAGAGGAGCCATTGTCCGGTCTCTCTATATCCTTCCCCTAGATAGCTAGCTTTTGGAACCCACCCATGGATTTCGGTTGCTTCCAGCCCCATGAAGGGAGCTGTGATGACATGCCGCTTGATTTCCATGTGCAGCAAAATGGCCACTATGACCTCCAGGCTCTTGATGGTTCATTCGGGCCTGCCAGTGGATCCGTCGTTCCGTTTACAGCCTTCTACCAGGACTACTATCCACAAGGCTTAACAAAGAAGGCTCTCGTCGACGACTCTTCATCGATGGTTCATAGTTCTGGACCTTACTTGCCTCTGTTGACGCCAAAACTGGAGGTTTCACATCTCATGGGAGGTGGCCTTGGATCATACAGGAGGTATGAGATGAGCCGCAGGTTTCTTCCAAGAAAGAAGGCTTCAAGTAAGGCTCTCAAGAAGGCTAATGTTGTCAAAGGGCAATGGACTCTGGAAGAAGACAGGTAAATTGGATTTGTTGATGCAGACTTTGTTCAATGTTTTCTCCATTCAAAAGTAAAACTGTGGCCGTATTGTAAGTTCCAGTTGTCACCTTTGAGTTGCTCTCTTTACAAGGTTCTCAATTACTTCATTCTTGTAAATTTTGATAGGAAATTGGTAAAGTTAGTGGAACAGTTTGGACTGAGGAAGTGGTCTCAGATAGCGCAAATGCTGCCTGGAAGAGTAGGAAAGCAATGCAGAGAAAGATGGCACAACCATTTGAGACCTAACATCAAGGTTAATCTCCATTACTTTTGTTTCACCTGACGAGTCAAATATCTTTTGATGTATTTTTATCTATAATAAAGGAAAGCTGACAGTTACTTCTTTTACTTTGACCACATTTAATGAAATAGTAAACTAATTTAAACACATTCAGTGAGACTTGGAAGCCACTTGGACCACATGCAATTCGTTACGGGTGCATCAAATTTGAGAGCTTTCATAGATGAAATATCTTTTAGTATTAGAATGCACCTCTATCTTTTTCTGCGGAAAGAATGCACTTTTATCAATGACAATGAACAAACGCTCGAAACTGCAGTTTACTTTCTCTTTTATCCACCTTAAAATTAAATCTTTCTATTTCGATTGTCTGTTTACTGTTCAGACACCAACGGTCCAAAAGGGAAGAAACAAAACAGAGGGAAAATTAAAAACAGTAGTTTAGTATAAACAGAAACAAAGCATAATTGAAACCATGTGGTCGGCTAGAGTTAGAAAATTTTATATATCCTAATTTGCACCAGTTAACTTATCCTAGTTGTTACATGGCTAAATATCATAGTGAAGCACAAAAGTGAAAAGTCGTGTTTTCAAAATTAAACTTAGTTTGTGACAATCTTGCTATGAAAATACTAGATAAAGATTTCCTACACGCCATATTATCTATGCAGTATATATGCTTGTGGAATAAACGTTTGATGCATGGAAAAACAAATGCAGAAAGATACTTGGAGTGAGGAAGAAGACATGGTTCTAATACAAACACATAAGGAGGTTGGCAACAAATGGGCAGAGATAGCTAAGCGCCTCCCTGGGAGAACAGAAAATTCCATAAAAAATCATTGGAATGCAACGAAGAGGAGGCAGTTTGCACGAAGGCGGACCCGCACTAGCGCCAAGAATCCCAAAGCAGGGACCCTTCTACAAAACTACATCAAAAGCCTTGGAATTGGCTCTAGCAAGGTCATTGCTCCTCTAGATCCAAAAGAACCTCCATTCTCACCATCTTCTCCAGCACCGTCAACACAAAATCTGGCACAGGTGAATGATATTTGGCCAGAATCCAGCCCATCCAACATAATGCTCACCCAAGGAATATTCAGCACAGATGACAGACAAACTCACTCTTGTGAAGAAATTCTAGTTCTTGCAAGTGATGATTTTTCCATTGATGTGTGCGATGGTCTATTTGACACAAAGGAGGAGGCACAGTACCAGGTTTACAGCATAGATGATGATGTTGACATGGACTATATCTTCAACCATATTGATTATGCTATTAAGATTGACCATGAGATAGATATGGAGATGGCATGGGATGACGACGCACTCATAAACATTGAATCTGGATTATCGCCATTGACGACACCACTGGATCCAGCAGAAATCATGGCTGTGCATGTGAAGGAGGAGATGGATCTAGTTGAGTTGGTCACACAAACACAAACTTCCTAGTGGGCAAGAAAAAACCAGTAATATTATTATATATGACATGTTATCTATAGGTAATATGACGACCTTCTGAATGTATTATGGGACATGCTATAGATAGCATGACGACCTTTTTAAATGTATTGTGGAATATATATTTGCAATAAAAGTGATAAATAAGATCATGTGTATGTATGTATATGGCTTCAAAAGAAGTGTTATATATATATATGTTTCTCATTTTATATTGGCGTATTAGTCATCTAATTTTAACTTGTATTTTCTATATGAAGTGGAGTAAATCCATGCTAATCTTATTTGTCTTCTAATCTACTTTCTTAATTTATATAATGGCGTATTAGTCATCAATTTTAACTTGTATTTTCTATATGAAGTGGAGTAAATCCATGCTAATCTTATTTTTCTTCTAATCTACTTTCTTAATTTATATAATTAATTATAAACATCTCAGTTGGCATTACCGAATGCACATATGTCTATTCAGGATGAAAATTACTCTACAAAGTGACTAACACGGTGCACTTTCCAGTAGATATAATTCAGCTGAGATACACTGTGTTCATTTAGCATCCGGCACACTTAGATAATTCTTCTCTCCAGCTCAAAATAGCATACAACATGACCTCTTGATTAGTACATAATAATAGGCTATTATAAGCTAGATATCCCCGCTAAGGCGTCAGCTAAGCCATTCACTCATTTATTGTTCAGTTGATCCAGGTAAGACTGATTATACCTGCACAAGATTGTAGTAGCTTATTACATAAAAGTTTAATAACCAATAACAGTTTAAAAACATATGGTTTCTTTCAATCAAATTAAGTTATGTGCAAGTTAGATTCTAGTGCATGTTGCAGTCTTCAATCTCTGCTGATAATACTAAAATGGAATTATATCCATAAGCATTTGCATGTTGACGATCCAGTTCAAATATACTGTATTCCATTCAAAAATATTTTATTTAATATATGCACTTAATATTTTTCTAAACTGTGAGCTAAATAAGGCATACATTCAATGTTAAATAAACAGCCGTAAGAAGATGTTAAATAAACAAGAAATATTGATTCCCATTAGTTTTTCCTAAGTACCACTATATCTTGCTTGGATATTAACAATTCAAGAGAAGAAAAAAAATTACCCTATATGCAGGGACGGGTCACAGACTGCAAAGTGAAAAGGCTCCTGCTGGTTAGCTTCATTAGCATGGCCACTAGATCCACTAGGTCCAACATCCTGGCAAGACATTTGCAGCACATTGTCTGCACTAGTTTCTTGTATCTGGTACAATAAAAGAGATAAAAGTTGAAAACATGCAGAGCTCACACTTTCTTTAAATATATATCACACCCAGCCATATAACTAGGGTTTCCCATAAACCATGTTCAGAACCTATTCCTTCTTTTGACTGCTCTACAAGTGTTGTCGTCATGCAGCATTAGTGCATCACCATTTACAAAAGCAAATATACAGATCCAAACCAGCGTTGAAAGGGAAAGCCATTCTACTAATTGTGACATGTCTCTTTAGGAGAAACGAATTAGCCATAGGAAGCTAGATAATTACAGTACAATTTAAACGAAGTAACCAAATATAATATCCACCAGCTAGTGCTAATTTTCCCTATATATTGTTTTTTCATCATTTGAGGCTTCCAGATATTGACTATAGAAATCATGGGTATGTCCAAATAAGGATTAGCCAAACGAATAAGTGTATAAATGGCACATTCAGGCTAAACCAATTAAGACCAGCGATTAGCAATATGATAAAGAGTTGTTTTTCACGAGGAGAAAGATAGGGCTTATCGCACATATTACTGTATTACCTTCTTTCTTAGGTCTTTGTTAACATCTTGCAGTTGTTGTTCCTGCACAGATTATTGCTAGTTATTCTGGGCCGTAGTTGATGAAATATGTAAACACCAAAGCAAGGCAAATTAACAAGATGCAGGTGTTTACCTTACGCTTGAGATCAAAGAGCTGATCAAGTGACTGTTGGCTCTGTACATATGTAGACATAAATAGACAGTTAGAAACTCAGGATCATATTTTCCATGTTAAATGTTATGAAAAAATATGTTGCATGCATATGTATTCGAAGCCTTTCAAAGTGTGACGTACATAACCACACTTTATACATGAAAATATGGTCAATATACTTTGCTAGCTGCATCGTACCTTGGTCGACCTGATATTTTTGAGAGATATTTCAATTTGGTTCTCAAGTTGCTCAAGCTCCTTCATGCTAAGTGGGCCCAAGTCCTCACCAAGAAGATTTCTGTTGCAACCAATTAGGCACTCCTGGTAATTAATTAACTGTATGATATACCTAACATTTTTTATGTTGGCTAGAGACTACATACCTCTGAGTTGTCTGTAGGAACTCAACTCTTGTCTTCAGCTTTAAATACTCTTGGTAATTGTTCTAGTTTGAATAAGAAAGTATGAACAGTCCACTGATTAACCGAGTGAAATCATGAATATAATATAGAGCCACATTATAAACAAATGTATATGTGTCAGTGTTTACAAGGGTATTATAACTTGCTAGGAGATAGCAGGTGATACCGCAACACTGGAAATAAAAGCTCATGTAATTAATTTTTTACAGCATGTCATACTATAGTAAGACTCTGTTAGTCTGTTATATATGTTTTGAGGTTGATATATAATATGATTGGCGTGGCAGCACACATTGTAACGTTTTACAGCACTTCACAATGAGAGGATATATATAGTTTTGTAGCATTAATTATTTAAATTATCTGATATTTGGAATATTAGAAAGAGAGCATTTCTTATCTATCATGTGAGAGCTATATATTTGTGCAAATGTTCAGAAATCATTTGATTTTATTGAATATTGTCTGGTACTCGGTAGCATTAGGTGTAGCCACCCTACTACATTTTATAAATATTTTACAACCACAGATAGAATTTGAAAAATATATGTTTGTCTCTTCATCTTGATTCGCCATGACCCTCGAGATTAAATTTAAAGTACTCCATTAACAAGATTGCCATCATCAATCTGACCATGAACTGAAAGTGTATCAAAGACCTACCGATTCATAAAATGTATCTGGATGTCACATCGCCCCTATATATATTTCCACAAACACTATGGTCATTTATAAAAAAAACTTCTAAAAATCTGCAAAGCTTTCATATTGTTTACTCGTGAAATGTGTATAAAAAGTAGTGCTGAGAAGGTGTTACCAATTCAGTCTCCGGAGTTGCAGTTGCTTCAGAGTTGTAGTTGCAGCTGCGGTACCGCTCTAGCGTCTTATACATGCTATTGACACAACAACAACAAAATGATTATATACATGGATTTTACCAAGAAAACATCTAACCTAAAAATCGTGCAGTTTAGTGCATCGTTTACATTCACACGCATTTTACACCAGTACCAAATTAACAAGACCGTACCAATAACATACCTATGGGTGGATTTACTACAGCGTGTGAGGTGGTTGGCTCTAGGGTTTGTTTGCTTGTGAAATTTCAAAAATAAAATAAAAAACATATTTTGAAGTTATAGACAATATTTAAAAAGAAATCCCCACGTATGCATCAAGATGTTATCTACTTATAAATTCATTGATGAATAATCTTTGTGCGACGCACACACAGAGAAATATGCGGATCTATAATAGTAGAAGGTACATCATTTTTAAATCCACAGATTTGTCTTTTTGTGGAGGTCACATATTAAAATATGTCTTCATGAAATTTTTACAGGCATAGAGATATCATCTATAAGTACTTGTGCAAAAGAATTCTTATTATGTTGAAACAATAAAGTGTTTTCTCACAAAAAAATACAGTCATTTTATGGTATCCGTTCCTACACCACAACTTCATTAGATTTCTAGCAAGAGGTTAGACCTCAGGGGAATTTTTTTTGTCTTCAGCAAATGCACATGCTGAATTACACAACTAGCTCTCCCTGTTTTTCTTGCAAAGTTCCGATGAATTATTCGAAGAGCTAGCCATGTTTGAAAATTACAATTTTCTGTTTTGAAAATATTGACATCCAAATCCTGGATTTTTTTTTCTATTTTCATATAGTATCACACCAAAGAGCCAAGGTCTACAAGTGTACAACTGCCTAACTACGCCATTGTAGACTTAAAGTTGCCCATAATTTAGAAACAGCAAATTAGTTACCTAAGTTCAATTTTATAAATATTCAATGTACAAGATCGTCCAGACAGGAACACCCTTTTAAGGCATGATTGCTATGTAAAACTGTAACAGTTCTTTTCTTGATCTTTTTTGTTGTGGGACAGTTCTTTTCTTAATCATGAATAAGGAATGCACCTGGCAATTTTATGGGGCGCACAATTTTAATTATGAAATTTATATTTTTACTTCAACTAACATTGATAATATGAATAGTTCATAAATAGATGGTGTTATAGACATTGAAAGTACGGCCACCAAATACATCTTCATCATTAGTTTTATAGGTCCATGTAAATAGAAAACTGTGACATCTCACATTATGGACAAAAAACTCATGGCAGATCTGATGATACTATTTTTACCCTTACAATCCAACTATTTCGTACAATTACTTGTCAAATTTAGTAGAAAACTTTGATTGCACATACGCTTTTTGGACTATCTTCTATTTACGAAAACAGGGTGAGTAATCGGCATGGTTTTTAAGGCGTCGTCTGAGGCGGTAAGGCGCCCTGGCAGCGCCTTAGCATTTTGACCACCTGAGGCGCTTAGGCGTGAAGGTGGGGGTTGATCGCTTTATGATGCCTTTCCGACTTAAAAACCTTGGTAATGGCTTAATGCTACCTGAATGAAGTGTCCATCATATATATTAGACATTTCTTATTCAATAGGCCACTAAACTACACACACATATATAAATGTTTTCAGAATTTTTAGTTACTCGCTCAGGTCTTGGGCCATCGATACTGTTTAAAAAATTACACTTTGGCCATTAATATTTCTACCATTAAATAACAAAATCACCATATTTTAGAAGTAGTTAGAAAACAGTCTAAGCTAACATCACACATCCAAACAAATTATTTCTAAGAATAAATAAAGGAGGTCAAAGGTTTTAAAATTTTGATTAAAACTATGCCTAAAATGTCATTCTTTTAAAGACAGGACCGAGTACTCAGAAAGCTGCAACCATTTTGAAAACAGGAAACTAACTTTGCGAAAACGGTAGTGTTTCAAATTTGTCAGAGTCTTATCTATTCTGCCTTCCATATGCATGGCATCTGGAGGCGCATCTCCCTCCATTCTCTGACTGCAGACTCCATGTCCGTTTTCTTGCATACGATTATGACATGGTGACGCATGCTCAAAGCACAAAAAGCCCAACTTCCCGGAGGACAATACTACTACTACGGTACTGTCAAATGCATTCAACGTTTGCTTCCTGCTGTTGCCTTTAAATTCGGCAGTGGACGATGATACTCGAGCTACAACTACAAGTACCTGAACTCTGTCTGTCAAACGTCTACGGCAACGGTGGACTGGATTCACATGCGAAGAACAATACTACTACATGGGATAACCCCTGACGAGCTCATCGATGGATATCATTTCCTCCATTACTTTTCTCTCCTGGTACTAGCTGGCTGCCCTCTGCTGTGGCCGCGTGCACATACGGCGCCTGCTGAGCAAACCCAGCTGACGAGGCATAGAGAGAGAAATAGCTTAGAGAGAAGGAGAGGCCTCAATGGAACAGTAGAATTGGGATCTGAAGGAGTAGAGAACGGCTAGTTCCCAATGGAACAGTAGAATCTAGTGGAACAGCACACGCCATGGACAAAAGCTTAGAGAGATGCCGACGGAGAGATCTCCCAAGAACTCCTCAATGGAACAGTATAATTATCTGAAGGAGAACGGATTGTGCTTGTTAAGATTTTTGTTAACACAGAAGATCATTAAGTTTTTGCTTCCAGAAAAAATGTACAACTAAACTCCTAAATCACTTGCTCGTTTCCCCAAGAAGAGAAAAAAATGCTTTGTGTTTGTGCGGATCTTTCCCTTGGGTGGTGTTTGTGCAGATCTGAAGAGGCATAGCTCACGAATAGGCTCCGGCGACATGGCCGCTTGGAAATTAGTTAGCAGAGAGTTCATGTTGCTTTGATCTATCTACGTGTTGTGCTGTTAAACAACAGAGAGAAGAAATCAAGAAATAGTCCAGATCGAGTTCTGTAGACTGCAGATGAAGGACGATTGAAGTTGGAGCTGCTCATCTCCCTCAAAGAAGGAAAAAAAATTAGCAACTGCCACATCTTCTTATTATAAGATTCTTATAGCGACTGGAGCTCATGTAAACACCAAAAGAGGAAAGGCACAGCGCCCAGCTGATGGATGATGGAAAGATCCAACAAATCTTTCCCCAAAACAGCAAAAACAAGGAAGAGGAGCTAACATCTAGGTAGTAGCTACCCTGCAAATGCATGCAATTTCAAGACCACATGCAAGCCCAAGAAATCAATCTTCCAGAAAGAAAAAATCCCCCAAATTAAGAAGAAAGTTTCAGATAAGAAGACCTCAGCACAGCATAAATTAGTGACAAAAGAATCTTGACTCTCGATCTAAGGCAAATGTGTGCGCTGAAGCTATCTGGCCGGAGGTTAATCTACAGGACCGGGCGAGGTACGGATGGATAGACGTTTATACCATGATGAGGTGGAGAACTCGAAGAGGCGGCCGCGCGTGGAGAAGATGATGAGGGCGACCTCGGCGTCGCAGAGCACCGACAGCTCGTAGGCCTTCTTCAGCAGCCCATTCCGGCGCTTGGCGAAGGTCACCTGCCGGCTGATCTTGTTGTCGATCCGCTTCAGTTCCACCTTACCACGACCCATCCTTCCTTCCTTCCTTCTTTCCTCCCGGCCTGACCTAGTCTCTCTCTCTCTCTTTCTCCTCTTCTCTTCTCCCTAATCAGATAGCACTACCAGGACGACGACAGGAGGAGTATTTCTATACTTTCTCTTCCTTTATGCTATGCTATTGCTATGCTAGGATGGATCGATGGATGTGTGTGTACCCTACTCCTACTACACATGCACGTACGGTACGTCTGCCTGTCTTGGGTTTGCTCGTTTCGCTTTCCCATCTCTTTCTCTCATCGACGTTGCTTTTCTCCCCTCCATTTTTAAACTAGTACAGCTCCATTTTAAAACTAGTACAGTTAGAGCATCTCCACCAGGCGTTTGTATATTAGCGCAGGCGCAAAAACCGTTTTTTACCGCGCGGAAAGCGTTCACGCCGCTCCAGCAGACGCGGCAAAATAACGCGCGCGGAGAATTTTTTGGCGCGCGCTATATAGAGGGCGCCGCTTCGCGCGCTGTGGATAAGCTCAAGCGTTCATGCGCTGCCAACCGCCCGAAAACTTCCAATCCCCACCGCGCCGCTCAGCCTCTTCCTGCCTCCCCTCCTCCGCCGGCGGAGCACCTCCGGCTACCGCGGCGTGCGTAGTGGCCATCCAGCGTCTTAACGCCGAGATTCGCTCCGGCGACCAGCGCCTGTCGCTCGGCACTTTTGAGACCGCGCGTACGACGCGGCGGCGTGGCGGCTCGGGCGTCCACGGTGCGAGAAGAATTTTCAGAACGTGTGGACGAGCGAGCAGGCGCAGAACCTTGCTCCGCCGCCACGCCTCGTAACTACCGAAGACAGGCGGCACAAGCGCCAGGAGCGCCGCCTCCTCGTCGCCGAGGCGGACGAGCGCGCCATGGCGCGTGGAGGGAGGGGTTCCCTCGGGACATGGCGGACGAGCACGTGTTCTGGGCGCAGAGGAGTGCCGAGCGGAGGGCCGAGAGGAAGGCCAGGCGCGCGCGGAAGAGATTCGCCGAAGCGCAGCTCGCCGGCCCAACCACGATGGGCGACGACCCTCGGTGGGACGACCTCTGGACCGACACCGACTACACCACGTTGGAGGAGGAGTAGTTTTACTATGTTTTAGCTTTTTTAATTTCAGTATGCACTATGCTTGTTTTAATTTCAGTATGCACTAGTGAACTATGCAATGTATTTTATTTTCGGTCTAATTTTTTTGCGCCGTTTGATATTTTTTCATTCATATTTGTGCAAAATATGTTTGCTGCGCGCTATTTAGCGCGCCTGAAGAAGCTCACAGGACACACGCCAAATTTTGCCGCGTCTAGAAAAGCATCACACCGCCCCGCGCGCTAAACTGCATACCGTGTGTTGTAAAAGACATTTAGCGCGCCAAAATATAGCTCCTCTGTTGGAGATGCTCTTGGACCAAGGGGGATAGTGCTATTGCCGAGAGCATGATCTGCCCTTCCGGATGGGACCCACTAATTTGTCGCCCGCGATGGTATGTAGTAGTCAGTTCGGCTTGTGCGAAGACCGCTGACCATAGCCGAGTAAGGGCATCTCCACCAGCGGCCTCGAAGCAAACCCCCACCCTACCAACTATCGGCTCATTCGGGGCCCGGACCAAGTACTCGCTCCACCCACCCCCACCCCCTAGGTTTCTCATACAAATGTCGACGGGTGTCATATCGGGCACTTGTACGAACTAAAATCTACTATGATGTTTCCTAGTTGTGAATTAGGATTACTTATGTCTCACCCCGTAAGGAAAATATCAAAATAATGAATTTTACAGGTTTTCACTTTATGCTAGGCTTTTCAATATATGCACCCAACGGACTACTGTATCCACATAAATAGCTTGAATAAAATGAATGTTATAACTTTCAGTTCGGGAAGTCAATGACGTAACTTGTGATCTTGATATTATGATATATATATGTACATGTTGTATGGTTTATGTGTTACGTTCTCGGCACATTCTTACAAGGTTCCTTACGTTCATTTATTTACAGTCGTTATAAGATTGTAGCAAAGGAAGTCAAGATTTTAGGACGATGGTCAGATATGTAGGATGGACCAGGTGGATAAAAGTAAAATTTCCTTTGATCAAGATTCTGCTCAGTTTTGTGTAACCACACTTCACATCCAACTACCAGCGTGTACGTAGCTGTTTTGACCTCGAAATTAATGTTGGACCTTTTTTTCTTCAAAAAGGAAGGTAACCCCAAGGCCCAAGCGCATAAAATGCTAGACCTTTGGACTAAGCATTTAATTAATTTCTAACATGGTGACTTTGAAGTACAATATATATGTAAGACGTTTTGGGTATTGCCATGTCGGCTATATACGGACTAAAATGAGTGAATATTACACTAAGATAAGCCCACATGCATGCATACGAAACTGACAAAATCTAAAACATCTTATATTTATTTAAAATCTGAGGGAGTAGATCACAATGTGCCAGAACCAGATGAAAAGGAAAATCCATGCGATGCATGCTCCTGTGGCAATAGACAAGCAAAAGGGGCCTGGCCGGAGGGAAGTGGCGATCCGGCTGGCACTGTAGCAGGGTCTGGACAAACACGGGGCGCGAGGCGAGCGGCGAAGCGACGGACCCTCCCCTGCGAGCGAGCACAGGCCATGCAAGGGGGGCCGGTACTGTTTACTTGTGGCTGAGCGAGCACGTGTCGACCGGTGTCTGGGCACAGCGACCTCCATCATTCTACCCTGACGCTGCTGGGAGCAGTAAATAAAACCATGCAGTACGTGCAAAGGGTATTCTTCCAGCTGTGAGTGAGACCATCCTTTTCCTCTACTCTGTTCAAGACTCACGACTTTTTATTTATTTACTTGCACGGTACTTTTTTGAAAAACAAGGAAATAAGTGTTAAGTATAGTATTATGGTTTATGTATACTACTATTTGGTAGTTTTAGGATTGTAATCCAAGTCTATCTCTACAAGGCTTCTTGCCCTCCAAGTTTTATACCCAATATATATAGACAGCCCATCATGGCTCAGTATGTGCAATCAAGCAATATACAATCAATATTCCGCAATCTTACAATAAGAATATATTTCCGTGGTAAACAGATCTGACGATGGCCATGGCCAGGGGCGGATCTTAGTAGCAGTCAGGGGGGGCCGCCCCCCCCCCCCCCCCCAGCCCACGAATTTTTTGCTAAAAATCAATGTATTTTGGCCCATTTTCGTGAAAAAACAGTAGAATTTAGCTTATTTGCCCCCCCCCAGTTCTGGCCCAGCAAGCCTTTATGGCCCATTTGCCCCCCCAGGAGCTCGGCCCAAGCTCCGCCACTGGCCATGGCTACGACGAACATGCCTACCACACACGTCAGTTTTGTTGTCGAACTCAAAAAAACGAGGTAGTTGAGCTATGTGTATTTTGGGCTGCACAAAAAAGACAAACTGGTGGATCTGGGTGGTGAGGAATACACAATTTTGAAATTTCCCCCGATTTGTCTTTTTTGTACAGCCCAAAATACAACGAATTTGGAGCTGAAATTTTGCACGATTGTAGATCTCAACAATATCTACATCCGGGAATTTTTTTCACGATTTTTGGAAACTTAAAAATGTCGATATCGAATTTTCAAAAAAAAAAGGGCTCCATGTAGCCCGGGCTCTAAAAATCCACTCTCACGATAGGACCCTTTTCATGGCGCCCGGACCTGCGGCGTCATGCCAAATACTATGACGCCTTGGCCAAGGGCGTCATGCTACCCACCTCGATCGTCCATGCATGGCTCTTTTGACCAAGGCGTCGTGCTATCTGCCATGACGCCCCAGGTCCGGACGTTATGAAAAAGTTGAGATCCTAAAATATTTTTAAACTGGTTCATTTTGTGTTGAACTTTTGTAAACGGGTCACCAATGCAAGTCCAGTGTTTTGTAGATGAATTGGCAAGAGATTTGTAGCGTGTGAGTTTTCTTTGAAGATCTTTGCTTCTTTTTTTTTTTTTGTAGTTTCCTTTGTTTGGATCCAAGCCCCAGGGCAGTTAATTAACAGCAACATACAAACTGGGAACTGGCCGGCTCGTGATCGAAGCCCTGCCCTAGCCGTTTGCAGCACCTGCCCTCTATCAGTGCAACTGTGCAAGACAAACTGACAGGCGCGGCTTGTTGACACCGGTCCACACATGATGCCTGTAGTGTCCCAGACGCCATCAATGGTTCGCACTCACACGTCCTTTTCCTTTCCTTTGCATCACAGCAGCTACTCCATGGTAGCTTAGAGGTCCCCATGGAGACGGAGCCCTCACTTCATCATCAATGGATGCTGCTGCTTTGCACAGTCACTCCAATGGCCTGGCCCCCAGTTCACGGCACCGGCATGTGTCGTCTACTTGTACATGTAGCTGGAAGCCTGGACAGATATGACAGCAGTTTACAGGAACAGCATTTACCCTAATCCCACCGCAAAACAGTTACTCTGATAGCCCCCACTTCATGCGATAGGTTTTTCACAACATGACCGTTTCATGAAACCATTGCATTTACATTACATATAAGGTCATACTAGATAGCTACATTCCATTTGTTAATAATGTTAGAGTTGATAGATAACTGCTCTTCTACCTGCCAGGTGCAAGATCCCGGTGGGGAGTAGGCGCCATGGTGCAGTGATAATTGTGGCGGTCAGGAGTGAAGTGTGCAGGTTGAACAGGCTATTGCAGTGCTGTGTTCTGCTGCTGGTGCCATTCCTGAATGGCAGAGCGAAGGGCGAGATTCGGGATGAGCTCGTCGTGCTCAAGCGGCAAGTTCGTCATTGGAGATGTGTCGCTGCCGGTATTGAGCCAGCTCCGGATCAAATCACCTTCGTATGTGAAACCATCCGCTGCAATGTGAGGATCATTCATGACATCCTGAAATTTCAGCACGCTGACAGTTAGCCAAGAGATGGAAGACTTATTAAGCTTTTAATATAAACTGAGAATTTTCTACAGACAAACGACAAACAGAAATGGAGCATTCGGCTTTACAATCCAACTTATCCAGTATTGTCATATATTCATGTGCTCCAGAATAGGTCTCCTATTTACTCACCTGGGATATAGGACAGATGAAGTATGATGGTATGCTGCTTTCATCCAGCGCTGATCTGGAAGATGAAGGTGAAGATGACGTTGCATCATCCCTCATGGACTCAAGTGCTCTCCACAGCTCGCCTGAAAGATCAGGACGACACCTCCTGCTTGGCTCGGTGCATCCTAGAGCCAGGTGTGCTAACTGCTGCACGTGCATATCAGGCCACTCCCCTGCTGAGGTATCAACTACAGAGTTCAAGTTACCATGCATCATGGCATCTTCCACAATCCTTTTTACACCAACAGGAGGCTTTCCAGTCAAAAGGCGCAAGACTATGATCCCAAAAGAATAAACATCCGAGCGAGGTGTCATCTCCCCGGTGGCAAGAAATTCAGGGTCCATGTACGCAGGGGTTCCCAAAGGATGCATGGTGCGGTACAGGATGGTGTTGTCGCTACTAGACTGGACTAGCAGGCGAGAAATACCAAAGTCACTAAGCTTACTGACTAAATTAGCATCAAGGAGAATATTGGAAGGCTTGAGATCTGCATGAACAACTGGGTGAGGTTTATTCTCATGCAGAAAGATCAGAGCTGAACATATCTCAGCAATAATTCGGACACGAATCTGCCATGTCAGACTTGCTCTCTTATCCTCACATACAAGAAAATCTTCAAGGCTACCATTTGGTAAGAACTCATAGACAAGTGTAGACAACTCTGAGCAAGCTCCTAGCAGAGTTACCAGGTTGGGGTGTCTCACTCTACTAAGGATGGTAACCTGCAACAGAAATCCAAAAGAAGCTAATCATGGTTAAGTGAGAATGTCTTTCTGAGAACACTAGTTTATTCAAGTTGCAGTTTTAAACTAGAAAGGAGCTAAAGATCAACTCCCTTATCCAGTACAACAAAGACAAAGATAAACTTTAGAGTGATTTGAGTGAAACTACCTCTTGTTCGAACTGTGATTGTCCTTGCAAACCATCTGGCCTCAGCACCTTTATTGCAACTGTCATGTTCCGGAGGACACCTTGGTACACACAGCCAAACCCACCTTCTCCAATCTTCCGTGAACTACTGAAATTTCCTGTTGCACACTCCAGTTCAGATGGTGAAAACTCACAGTGCATCGCTGTAACCAAAACTGAAAGAATCTGCCCTCTTCTCTGACGTAATTCTTCAACTTCTCTGACTGAACGATTCCGTTCATGTAGCAACTGATCGTGCTCTGATAGAAGCCAGTCATAATGTTGTTTCGACTCTGAGAGCTGATTCTGAAGATGCTCATTATCCTCATTGGCTTTCTGGAGTTCCTGAATGACCTCATCTTGCCGTACTTTAAGTTGTTGCAACTCTTCTTGTATTTTGGAAAGAAACTCCTCGGTGTCTTTCCTTTGTTGGACCTGGTTTAAATACAAGTCCTCCGATGTCCTAGCCTGCAGAAATCAAAGTATCAAAGACATTTCATTGATTCTGTGATAGACGACTTGACTAATATGCCTTCATGGAACATCAATAGCCTGCGAACTTCGTAAAATGAAAGGATGCGCCCAGAGATTGTACGCACACCTGATATGGCTAATATGTGACCTCTCCAGTCTAGATAAGCTATTTTTGAAATAAGAAAGTATCAACATGTTAATATGAATTTACCATTCGTTCAGATTCAATCCGCCTCAAGCGCTCATCATAGGCTTCCTTCTTGAATACTGCAGCTTCTTCAATGTTTTTTTTAAGTTTATTACGCAGATCATTGTCTGAACGAAGATCTCCCTGTTAGGATCAATGAGAGCAAATAATTAATCATTTAGGGGGTATTAAAACATAACTAGATTTTTTTAAAGGTACAGTTTAACTATCAACTAGCATGTTTTCAGTGAGCTGCTTCATGTACACCATACAACTTGTTTAAGGTACTAATTAAGTGCTACTTCTTAGGCTTAATCATATGTAGGCCCCTTGCTGGTCAAGGTACAGTTCTTAGTTCCCTGCTGCCCTCTGTTGCACAAGGATTACACACTGAACCACACATCCAAGACAAGTATTTGCAAGAATTCCAAAGAAGCAAGTAATGATGGAAACATGTTAAAAAGAAACCAAATAGACCAACCAGGATCTCTTTCAAATCCTCAGGCCCAAAATCACCGCCATTAGATCTCGTAATGCATGCCGCGCATCTAGGCCAACAAATAAATGGTCAGTTCACGTTGTAATGTCAAGAAAGCTAACAGGAGGCTGGAAAGCTACCTCCTTAAGCCATCAATTACATCAAGACTGTTTGGATCACACTTCAAACCCTCTATGTAAGTTGCCAGAGCACTGTCATAGTTTTCCATCAGGAATTGGGCGTTTGCTTTACGCAAATAGCCCTTCAGAAATGTAGGATCCAGCTCGATACATTTTTCTGCGTCTTCAAGACCTTCAGACAGATTTCGTAGATAGATGTGCGATTGTGCTCTGTTGCTAAAGACCTGGATAATCAGTCATAAGAATATCATCAAAGAAAAACATTACAAGAATCATGGTGCCAAGATAAAAGAAAGGGTCCCACGGAACATGCATCACAATAATGAATGTATAACAAATAAGCCATAGATGGAGGACATATCGGGTGCACCCGGCGTTATTGTGCAAACGGTACACCCAACGTCCAAAACACAGGCTACAAATTCTTGAAATTTTTGAAAGTGGTCGAATACATAGCCATAGGAATTTCAATTACAAATTCGACTCAAAACTCAAGAAACAAAAATAAAAAATTCAGTTGTGGTAGTGTTAACGGGCCCAATTCAAACCCCAGTTCAAATTAACTAGTACTATTCACAACATGATTTGTCTATTTTGTTTCTCGAGATGTTAGCTGAATCTAAGATGAATGTTGTGTCAATTCATACAATTATTTCAGAGTTACTGAAAACATTTTTCATGGATTTTGAGCATTCGGTGCACCGGTTGCACAAGTGATAGGTCCTCGTCATAGATGATATGTATGGTGGGAAATATTTTTTAATCAGAGACTCTTTTAGTTTCAATGGAGCTATAAATTCGACCAATGACACAAAGTTGCATTCATCTGCTATAAGTATAATCCCCGTAAACCAAATCCTTACTCTGGCATCATTTGGATTCATTTTAATAGCTTCAGTATAGTGATCCGCTGCTTCCTGATATTTTTTCTTCTGGAAGAATTCATTGCCTGCAAGATGTGTGCACACTCAAAAGCATTAGTTCTACATAGCGAAAGCACATACTACTAATAGGGATCTGCATATATCATGCATGAAGAAAGAACATAGATTGCTAGGAACCAAGTCCACCTGTTTAGTTATTACCATAGTGTTTGGTTTGAGGTCAATCTTCAGATGACCACGTGAATTTGGGATGAGACCGTTTCACATTTTGTAACTCTTGTGCTCATGAGGAGTGAGGTGGTTATGGACAAACCCATTGCATTCCTCAACCGAAATTGGTTATATCCAGAGTTAGGATCAGAGTACCCACAAAAGACCAAGTGCCCGAGTCCATCGATTTGTGTTGGAACACATGGCAAAAGTTCTAAACCATAGTCTTATACTCACGTGAAGTAAAAACATGAATTTACTACTTTTTATTTCTTCTTGCATAGTTGCACAGAAAGTTAAAAGTCAGAAAGAGAATGTTAACACTTCATGGCCATCCTTTTGGAGAAATTTCTTTATTATGTCTTAAGGATGGCAGATCCAACGTCGATGAGAACAAGTACTAACCAGGCGAGACCATACCCCCTGAACATACTTTTAGATTTGTGAATAATGACTGTAGACACATCAAGAACACCAGCTAACGACCGGTAACAGCACTCGACTATCCAGTTATATGCTACATTGCCATAATTCAACAGCGTTTGTGATCAGCCAATCAGGAAAACATCCAAACCTTTGTGGCGGTGGTGGTCGGCGGCTTCCTGATCTAGCCGCTCCTGCTCCTCGGCCTCCTTCCTGTCGCTCTCGGCCTCGTCCAGCTTGGCGCGCGTCTCCTCGCTGTAGTGCTCGGCCAGCGACTGCTGCAGCGCCCGGATCGCCGGCGCATAGTCCCCGGCGCAGGCCGCGAGCTTGAGCAGCGCCGACCCCTTCCGCGAAAGCGCACGCGCGACCAGCCTGTTGTCGGCGCGGAGCTCCCTGCTCCTCTCCACCGCCTCGTCGCAGTCCCGCACGCACTCCTTGTACTGAAATGGGGAAACCCAGAGCGCGATTGAGCGGAGATCGAGAGAGAGAGAGCGAGCTGCAAAATGGGGGGGTGGGGGGAGGGGAAAGGCGAGGGTTTGGGGAGGGGATCGGAGGAGAAGCTGACTGACCTTGGACATGAGGAGGTAGGCGGCGGCGCGGTTGGTGAGGAAGGAGATGTCGCGGGGGTCGAGGGCGGCGCCGCGGGTGTAGTGGAGCACGGCCGTCTCGAGGAAGTGCTTGTGGTAGGCGTTGTTGCCGGCCTCCTTCTCCCGCTGCGCCTCCGCCGCCCGCTCGTCATCCGCCTCCATCGCCGGTATCGGCCGGGTGTGGGCCCTCTCGCTTGAAGCGCTAGCGGGCGGTGCTACTCGGGAACTGCAAATGCATTTGGTCGCCGGCGGTTACGCGGTTGTGGGTGGGAGGGGAGGAGACTCGGGGAAGTCTTGGGCATCGGCGCCGGAGCAGAATCTCTGACTTGTCGTCGGGTCCCGCTTGTCCTGTCTCTCGGACTCTCGGTCTTCCGACTTTCTAGCTGACTGGACGCCATGTCGGATAACCAACAGCCACGTCAGTGGTCAAAGTTGCCGTTGGCCCAACTGATCGCGACGCGCGTAAAATCTGTATGCAGAAACAGTTCGAAAATGTAGTGGTTTTCACTCGAAACTCTATGGTTTGCCTGTTGTGCATCCTGTACGCCGTACGCGGTTGATTTTTTGGGACGATATCAAAATAAAGGTGAGATGGCAACAAAATGGTGAACACCATATTTTCCTACTTGGTTTGCGCGGCTTCGATCATGGACACATAATGTGTCCCTTTTGTTCGGTTTAGAAAGCGTCGTGGAAAGCCATTTGGTCCATGTCCGTTATGTTCGGCCATGTCACCCAACGACGTCCCTAATTTGGTTCGGCATGTCCGTTTTTTGTGTGTGAATTTTCATCATTTTGGTCAAATTGATACATATCTTATATAAAAAATACACTGTGATTTAAACGAAATAGGTCACAGGATCAAATAAATTTAAATTATGAAATCTGATTATCCAAATAAATGTATTGACAATAAGATTGGACTGATTCATTGGTGAATCCACATGTGATTAACCAAATAAGTTGAGTCGCTAAATAAATGTATTGGGTATGTCCGTCTGCTAAATTCAGTACTATCGGACTGGCATCACTGTGCCCATGATTTGTGAAACCGATTTATAGGCGAGTCGTACACTATTCAAGGATAAGTCTCCTCGGAACCTCTATCGACTAGATGTCATTTTTTAGGAGAAACGGTGGTAGAATTTCCCACTACAATTTTTATTTTTTGAAAGTAATTGTACAAAACTAGCGAGTGTAAAAAAACAAAAAAGATGAATTTAAGATACATTTCCATTCATTTTAAAACTCAGCATTCTTTCTACATTCTCTGGCAAGGAGTGCCAGCTCATTATAGTAGATGCTCTTCCATCCAGAGATAGATGGTCTTTGATTTTTGATAATCTTACTATTTCTAATAATCCAAATGCTCCTGGCAGCCAGTATAATGACCTCCATCTAGGAAGGTAGATATAAATTCTGTTTTGTATCATCAATAGCTTCTAGAACAGGCAGGTTTCTTGCCCTTTGAGAACATACCAGGCCCAGCAATGAGCAGCAAAAAGATATTCCCAGAAAAGATCTAAAAAAAGTATCAGGGCATTCTAGACTGGCACAATTGTTATTAGGGAGGTGAAAGTTCTTCCTCTATAAGTGATCTCTTGTGTTCATCCTACCATGCAGTAGAATCCAAAAAAAAATATCATGATAAATAAAGTTTCACAACCGAATCATGTATAATGCTCAAGGCCAATATAATAATCCATGGATACACTTAAATATCATCATCACATGATTGTCTATAAGCTATATTTCCAACATCCATCTCCGGGATGGAGGAAAATCTAGCCATAGTGAAGGAATTCTAACTTCGTGGAGGGGCTGAAGGAGAAGAAGATGGCCTTCGGCGGCATTCGGTAATATTTGTGGTCCCCGCACCTCTCTTGCGGTGATTAGCTTCCTTTTGAGGAAGTGAACATCGGGATAAATCTCCATCTTTGTGTAACTCGGTTATCTTTGTACATGAGTTTCTTCACTTCTACATTTTTTCTGGATTCTTTCAAGTAAAAGTTGTAAATTTTAAAACTCTTATTTACCCCCCCCCCCCCCCCCCCCCGCCCCTCTAGGTGACACCTTGGTCCGCACCGGTGAGCATTTGGTGTTTTTGTCATGCATATCATCGATTCTCGATCTATAGTGGTGTTAACTTTTGGCGTGGTCAGTATTTCCTAAATTTTATTTTATTTTGCTCCAAGTCTTTTTCCATAATAGTACAGACGGTGGATCAGGAGTTGTAGATCATGTCTTGCAAGGACTGTGTCTGTAGCCACAACGTCTTTAGCAACAATAGATTTCTCCTATTGGATGTGTGACACAAGGGACTTTTCAAAACTTTTTAGATTAGTGCAGCTCCTGTAATTTTGGTTTCTGTGTTTTTTCTTCACTGGAGTTTTGAAGGAACGTCAAGGCGTAAGAGGTGGAGCCAGAGATGACGACTTCGAAGGTTTCCGGTATAAGTTTTAGTTTTATCAAGTAGAATTGTTTTTCATGTACTCCCAGTCGGCACACACACTTAATGAGATTTATGTTTGACTAAGAATTGATATAAGTAGATGAGGGTTAGTCGATAAACAATTTATATTATTCAAAAGTATGTTTCAATACTAATCTAACGATATACATTTTTTTTACAAAATAGCAATATATTATTGTTTAGTTTTTGTGGTCAAAGTTCATCTCAAAAAAGCGTGTGCACCTTATAAATGGGAACATAGGTGTTTTATTTTTCGATCCGATGTACTAGTCAGTTTATCAATACAGTCCTATCATTAACTCAGAAAATTGTTGACTAAATTCGCTAACCAAATATGAATTACATCTAAAGAATCTATATTGTGGGGACGCATGCTTATCCACTCCAAACATCCTTTTGATTACAACCTAAAACAATCGTACAAAATTGTGGTCTTATTCACTTTTCAACATACATAATTGGTCGTACTATAAGGAAATAATGACATCTACTCTATAAAAACAGAGTGCAAGTGAGCTTAAGGAGCATCCGTCTAAAGTGGGTTGCATTCATCTGCGTGTCTACAATCATCCAAATTCACTACTAAAAAACGTTCTTCAATTGGATCTTTGAAATGTTTACCCAACAAAATGTGAATCTTGCATTTCATACAATTCATACCTTCTTTGTGACGGTAATAATGCTTTTACGTTGTTGTTCATTTATGGGCTGCTTGAAATTTTATTTGATGTCTGTCAAATTTCCAAGTCTTTGGATCAACATCCAACCATCCTAAACTCAGAGTCTCAGCCAATACAGCACACAAGTAGAAAAATGTACGATTTTTAATGCTAAAGTTACACCTCCAAATGGTGCAATTTTAGGTGACTGGGAGTTTAATTTTTTTTTGAAGCAACTGAGTAGCACAACAAGTGTATGTTGCAGGATTTCTAAAAATTGCAGCATCTTTTCACTGAGAATTTCTAAGCCTAAATTACAGTCTATGAAGACATGCAATTTTAGTGAAATTATGGTGCATTACTTTATATAATAGTAATGTTTGGAGATGAGGATGGTTGAGTGTTGATTCAGATCGCTTGGAAACGTGACTAAGGTTTAAGAAAAAAAATCAATGAACTTATGAATAGACAACCCTAATGTATGAAGTGGCATGGAGCTGACGATAATTGACCTCCAGTACATGCATGGCATAGCAAGTTTTTTTGCAAAGCTTTTCATAGGCATCACCTACGGATCTGATGATCATTATACAAAATCACTGCATGCTAACTACATAAGGTCATAGTACTTGTTAATACCACGCAGCCGGTGGACACTTGTTCTTCTACCTTTTTTTTCGATAATGACTTGCTCTTCTACCTGCCAGGTTCAAGCTTTTGGCAGCAGGCACCGACACGCCGTGGTGATATTTGTGTTGGTTGGGGCAAAAGCATGGAGACTAGAAAGATTATTGCAGCAGCGTTTTTTGCTAGCGAGATTGGGAATGAGCTCGAGGTTTTGGAGTGGTAGGCTGGTCATAGGGGATGTGTTTTTGCCCATACCGAGCCAGTTCCGAATACAACCACCTTCATAAGTGAATCCATCTGCTGCGAGTTGAGGATCGTTCATGACATCCTGAAATTTTGATGACAAAAGATTAGTTACAAGATAAGAGAGCTACTATTATCATACTCACAATGTCTACAAAAGCGAGACAAAAGACGCGTTAAATTCATTCACTCTGAACATCTATTCATGTGCTCCTGAATAGGAAAATATCACATATATAGTTCCTTTCTACTCACCTGACATATAGGACAGACAAAGTATGACGGTGGGTTTTCATCCTGCACCGAACTCAAAGATGACGTTGCAACATCCCTCATGGTCTCAACCGATGTCCACAGCTCGCCTGAAAGATCAGGTCGGCACTCCCTGCTTAGCTCAGTGCAGCTGAGAGCAAGGCGTGCTAACTCCTTGATTTGCTTATCAGGCCAATTTCCCGCTGAAGTATCAACTATAGAATTCAGGTCACCTTGCTCCATCACATCCTCCACAATCTTCTTTATACCAAAAGGAGGCTTTCCAGTTAAAAGGCGCAAGACTATGATCCCAAAAGAATAAACATCAGAGCGAGTTGTCATCTTCCAAGTGTCAAGAAATTCTGGGTCCATGTATATAGGGGCCTCCACAGGATGGTTGGTGCTATTGCTGTTGGACAAGTTTAGCAGATGAGGAATACCAAAGTCACTAAGCTTACTGACAAGGTTAACATCAAGGAGAATGTTCGCAGGCTTGAGATCTCCATGAATAACTGGATCAGGTTCGTTCTCGTGCAGAAACATCAGAGCTGAACATATCTCAGCAATGATACGGACACGAATCTGCCACGTCAGAGCTTGCCTCTTATTCGCGCATAAAAGAAAATCTTCAAGGCTGCCGTTTGGTAAGAACTCATAGACAAGCGTATATGACTCTGGGCAAGCTCCTAGCAGAGTTACCATGTTGGGGTGTCTCACTCTACTATGGATAGCAACCTGCAACAGAAATCCAAAAGAAACTACGTATCAGTAGTCTTGCTTCATTAAAAGGATTTCGTTAACACAGAACTACAGAAGTCACATCAACGCAATACAAACAAAAGAGTTGTCAGTTTTGAACTGGAAAGGAAGATCACTACTCCCTCCGATCCATTTAAAGTGTCGGAGGAACTAAACGCTGAACACACAAGTTTCTACCTAGACTGTGACACATTTTTCGGATGGAGGTAGTACTATTTTCCAGCATGACATAGGCAAAGTAAACTTCTGAGTTCAGTACAGCTACCTCTTGTTCAAACTGCGAGGGTCCTTGTAATTCATCAGGTCTCAGCACCTTTATTGCAACTTTCATGTTACGCAGGACACCTCGGTACACAGAGGCAAACACACCTTCTCCGATCTTCAGTGAAGTACTGAAATTGTCTGTTGCGAGCTCCAGTTCAGATGATGAAAACTGGAGGAGCATCGCCGTACGCAAAACTGAAAGAATCTCGCTTCTTCTCTGACGTAACTTTTCAACCTCTCTGACTGCACAATCTCGTTCGTTTAGCAAGTGGTCATGCTCTGATTGCAGCCGACTATTACGCTCTTTGGATTCCAAGAGCTGATGTTCAACATTCTTGGTATGCTCATTGGTTTTCTGAAGTTGTTGCAAGAGCTCATGTTGAGCATGCTGATTGGATTTCTGAATTTCATCATTGACCTCATATTTCCGTTCTTTAAGTTGTTGCAACTTTTGTTCTATTTTAGAAACATATTCCTCATTTTCTTTCTGTTGTTGCACCTGGTTTACCTCTAATGTCCTGGCCTGCAGAAAACACACCCCTTTCAATCATATTTATCTCTGATAGATGACTTGAAATATGGCTTCACTTAGCATCAATAGCCTGCTAAGTTTGTAATAAGAATGATTGAATCTAGAGAGTGCATGCACAACCGATAGGGCCAACGTGCGACCCTCCAGTCTGGATAAGATAACTTTTTCAAATAGAAATGCTTATCATGATAATGCTGATATGAATTTACCATTTCTTCAGATTCAATCCGCCTTAAGCGCTCATCAGAGGCTTCCTTCTTATATACTGCAACTTCTTCCATGCTCTTTTTAAGTTCATTACACAAATCAATGTCTGAATGCCAATCTCTCTGTTAGGATCATTGAGCACAAATAATTAGTCACTGGGGAAATAAAACTCAACCAGATACTTATGAAGGGGTGAAGTTTAGCTATTAATGAGCATGTTTCATTGAGCTATGTCGCATGCACACTTATTAAGCTTAATCATATGTAGGCACCTTGCCAGTTAAGGTACAGTTTCTTTGTTTCCTGCTGCACAAGGATTACCAGAGTCACAGTGAACCATGCATGAAAGACATGCATGTATGTGGAAGAATTAAGGAGAAACAAGTAATGACAGAAGACTTGTCTCAAAGAAATTAAGTATACTAACCAAAATGTCTTTTAGATCCTCGGGCCCCACGTCACCACCGTTCAACATCTTGATGCATGTCACACACCTAGGCAAAAAAAAACGTCAGTTCATGTTATAATGTCAAGAAGTCAAAGAGAGGCCTGGAAAGCTACCTATTTAAACCCTCGTTAACAAGGCGATTATTTGGATCGCACTTCAAACCCTCTATGTATGTTGCAAGCGCACTTTCATAATTGTGCAACAGGGCTTGAACCTTAGCTTTACACACATAACCCATCAGAAAAGTAGGCTCTATATTCTGGCCTCCGCCACCTTCCATCGTCGACTTCTCGAGTCGCTCCCGGATGATGGCGTCGAGGATGGCGTTCCCGGTATCGCGGCACACCTTGGCCTGGCGCACGGCCCCGCCAAGACAGCCGGCAAGGCGGGACGACGGCCACAGGTCCGGCGGGTTGAACCCCGTCGCGAGCTTCGTGGCGCGGTCGAGCACGCGGAGGAACACGTCGCGCTCCTTGAACGGGCGGTCACCCATGACGGCGCGGACCGTCATGTTGGTGACGAGCGCCGAGAGGCCCGCGTGCAGCTCCACGGGGCGCGCGGCCGCCGCGGCCTGTGCGACATCGCGCAGCATGGCGGCGACCTCCTCCTCGCGGATGGCGCGGAAGGACAGGACGCGACGCGCCGATAAGAGCTCCAGGACGGCGATCTTCCGGAGCTGGCGCCAGTAGTCGCCGTACGGCGCGAAGACGATATCGCGGCCGCCGTCGGTGAGCACGCGCAGGGTGGCGCTGAGGGGCCGCGTGGCGAACGCCAGGTCGTGGGTTTTCATCACCTCGCGGGCACCCTCCCGGGACGACACCACCAGCGTGGGCACCTTGCCGAGCCGGAGGAGCATCACCGGCCCGTGGCGCCGCGCTAGGTCACGCATCGCGTGGTGGGGGATCTGCCCGGCGAGGTGGTGCAGGCTGCCGATCACCGGAAGCTGCCACGGACCCGGAGGCTCGTTCGCTGCCGAGCGCCTGCGTCTGCGCCTGCAAAGAAGCGCTATGCACAGGGACACGAGAGCTACGCCGAGGTAGACGACGTCCATTTGCATGGTGTACGAAGCTAAACAGTGAAGTCACCCTTTGCATGCAGAAAGTCGCATTACGATTTACGATCCCCTCTGGAAGTGAGATATTTATGGATGGAGGTCAAGATTGATGCACCGAACTTGCTCAGAAGGTGAGATCCAGAGCTTAGTTCTTTTTTAGTCCGTTTTTTCTAAGGATGCAGCATGGAGGGCGCAACCCATGATTTGAGATGTGTCTGGTGCCATGCCACCAATCTGTGACAACAAGCCGGAGCAGATCCCCATCCAGATCCATCTCATAGGATAGCGACCTGATAGGCGGAGCAGAACTTCTGAGGACGACGAACTCATGTCCGAATCCAGCTCCCGCATGCATGGAGGGGGTTTCAACAGGTTGGTTCCTAACAAAGCTTTGCAGGACTGATTGTAAATTGCGCGCTTTCCCTCAAAAAATGTTTTTGTAAATTGCGCGGATGTGCCTTGCATTTTTGAGAAAAATATCATATACAATGTCAAAAGTATATTGCATGACAATACGGCACAATAGAAAAAACCCTAGCCGCCTCCGGGTCGCTCCCAGGCGACCCCGAGGCGTCCGCGCCGCCGCCGCCAGAAGCCGCCCTCCCCGCCCCCCTCTGCCCCGCCGCCGCCGGAGGAGGCCGTCCCACGGCGGACGGCGGCGGCGGGGCGCCTCCCCCGGTCGGTTCCCCTCAAAATCCAATTTCTTCCTCTGGATTCGCCCCCGTCGCCCCGGCCCTCGACCTGCTGCTTCGCCTCTGAGGCCCTGCTGCTCTCCTGTAACACCCCGGCCACCCCCGGGCCGGGCCTGTCACCCCTGGCAGCTCGCTAGGATCTCCAGACTGGCCCCACAGATCAACACTAGTCTTTTCTGCGCACTTTGTCCTCACTCGTGCGCACCCGGGAACCAATTCCCGGTCGGTCACCCATCCTTGGAGTGCTCCGGGCCAAGCACGTTTAACCTCGGAGTTCCTTCCAGATGAGCTTCCGGAAAAGAAGTTGCAACTTGTTGATATGAGTATTCTATCAATCATGTTAAGCCCTGAGTCAGGATCTCACATCCTTCCCCCCTTAAAAGACCGACGCCCTCGTCGGTCAGCCCCCAGTCCAGGAACTTCCCCTCTTGGTACACGTCTGTGCGCCCAGTGCCGGCACATGCTCCACATGTCCGCGCCCCTAACCCGCACACGCCCGTGTTGCCGCGAGGGTCGGCTCTGATACCAAATTGTAACACCCCGGCCACCCCCGGGCCGGGCCTGTCACCCCTGGCAGCTCGCTAGAATCTCCAGACTGGCCCCACAGATCAACACTAGTCTTTTCTGCGCACTTTGTCCTCACTCGTGCGCACCCGGGAACCAGTTCCCGGTCGGTCACCCATCCTTGGAGTGCTCCGGGCCAAGCACGCTTAACCTCGGAGTTCCTTCCAGATGAGCTTCCGAAAAAGAAGTTGCAACTTGTTGATATGAGTATTCTATCAATCCTGTTAAGCCCTGAGCCAGGATCTCACATCTCCTTCCTGGAGCGCGGTTTGCTGCGGAGGTCGCTTCGGCTTCACGTCCCGGCGGTCCGGCCGTCGATCCCGGCCCCGAGGGCGCCGCCGGTTCTTCGACGGTGCTCGGCGTGTGCGGCGGCGCCTGCTCGCCTCCTTTCTGGTCGGCTGGGCCGATTCCCGTCGCCTCTGCTCAACTCCCGTCGTGCTGCAAGGGTGGTGGTGTCGTCCCGTCCTGATGCATGGCTGCTGGCCTGGGACGGCGGCGAGTGGGGCGGGCTCCCTCAAGCTCGTCCGGCCTGGAGTGTTGGGGTGGCAGCCTACCTCCAGGCCCTGTGGCTGGCGCTCTCCTGCGATGGACCGTCGACTTCGACGCGTTTGGCTCTGCGGTGGTGCTCGGTGGATCTGCGAGGGATGGCGTTGGGAGGTGGCGTCGGTGGCTGATCCGTTGTCTCCGGTCGCCGGCGGCCGTGTGGCGCGCGTGGTGCGCGTCGATGCGTCTGGTGCAGGTCCACGGTCATGCTCCATGGTGGATCATGGCCACGGGTGGCGCTCCTTCTTTCCTTGCCGGCATGGTGTTGGGTCTCGTCGGAGTGCTGCGTCCGGTGGTCCTGTTCTCGGTGTGCCAGTGTTGGATCTGCTTTCCTTCGTTGCAGAGTGGCCACCGGTAGTCTCCGCGAGGTGTGGGTGGCTGCGGTGGTGGTGGCTGGTTGGCTTGCCGACGACATTCTGGATTGATATGGGCATATGGCGGCGCTTGTATGTGGGTAGCTCGGGTGAAAGCCCAGTGATGGCGGCGGCTGCGGCCGTCGTATACCTTCTTGAGGCATCACATGTCTGCTACCACACACCGTCGCATGTCGGTGCAGCTCCGGGGGAAACCCTTGATCTTCTGATCGGACGATGATGACACCTTGGTGTTGTTTCTCGTCTTTGGAGTGGGGTTGTCGACGCAGAGCTTTCTGGTGGTGGTGCGGCGGATTTGGGGCCGACGGTGGTTTGTCTCTCTCCTCGGCTAGCCTTCGCGTGGTCTCGACCACATGGATGTGCTTGCCCTTGAGCCTCGAGTGGCTGCTGTTGGGGTGTGGGAGCTTCGTGCTCGTGGTGGCGTCTCGGCTCACCTTTGCTCCTTGACGACACAATGTATGTCTCCCCCACTTGCTTTCGTCTTGATGTCCGTGGCGGAGCTCCCTATCTAGGATAGTGCTAGGTGCTAGGCTTGACACTCCGATCCGATGATGATGGTGGTGCTCCTGAGTTGTGCTGTGGGGTTCGAGTTGCATGCCGGTGCGGTGCGTGAGGCTGATTGCCGAGTCTTGGCATTGTGATTCTTGATTGCAGCCCCTCACCTCTTGTGACCTCTTGGCGGCTCTTGCTGTCTCTTTTCTAGTTGTTTTTTTCATGTAATTTCAGTGTCTTCTCTTCCCCTGTATCCCCCTGTAATTTCTCATCTGTTGTAAGAACATGGCCCGCCAGGCTCTTTTCGAATGAATGCCACAAGCGGTGGGGATTCCCCCCCTGTTATTCTCGAAAAAAAGTATATTGCATGCATGGTCCTCCTCCCGGCATGGGCTTTCTAGTGAGCTGCAGAGCTGGTCGAGCGGTGCATGCAATTTGTTCGGTTTTCGCCTTAGCATCGACCACATGAGAAAATTATCACGGCACACACGCTTGAAAAACTCTCTTTTTATCTCTCTTAGTTCTTAATCTCACAAATCCAACCGTTCATCTTCCTAGAATATAGTACCACTACCATTTCCAACTTTGAGGGACATTAGGCCACCAAAACATTCTTATGTGCACAATATTATTTAATGATGGATATTATCGAGAAAGAGGCGAGTTATCTAACCAAACATCTTCCTATAATATAGTACCATACTACCATTTCCAACCTTGAAATAACCTCTATTAAAGAACACACCTCTCACACGCATAAGGCCCTTCCAAAAAGGAGAATCAATTGGTTTTTCTTGCACTTGAGCAAGTGTCTTGTGACGAAGGTACGATATGTACTAATTATTGCTGAACTCCTTCTTAATTAAGAAGTTTGAAAACCATTCGTTTAATAGACACATGTTTTTTTAGATGTAAGACTTCAGTATCTAGACCACCTTTATCCTAAGATTGACAAACGATATTCCACTTTGCTAACCTAATTTATGTTGTTGTCATCCTTTGCCATAAAATTGTGGTCTGTAAAAGTCAAGACGCTCCTGTACCCCTTTAGGTATTTTAAGGAAGGACAACATAAACGTGTAAACTTGTCTAAACATAATTGATAAGAACAAGTCTATCACCATATGATAAGTTGATAACAACTTGCCCTTTCAACATCAGACCTTTCTTTCTAAACGCTTTTCCATCGGATGCCATTCATAATTACGCAATTTTTGTAATTAAAAGCCATCTTGCTTTGATAGAAGATGAAACTTGACGCAAATAATCCACCATCGCCACTTTTGGACGGTCAATGTTGCGTTACTAATCCAATCAGAACCCCTCCAGATCGTCGATGCGGTGTAAATAATAGTCCAATCCCCCACCTAAATGCTTCCAAAAAGGAGTCATGAACTAGTTGACAACAGAAGGTTTCATTGGCCGAAGAAACAACTTATCTTTCTATGTCGATGCTCACATATCAAATTTTAAAAAATGTTTGATGTGGACGGTTGGAACTTCGGAGTGGCCTGCATTTACAGTGGAATAGTGGTGTAGAAATTTCTTTCTCCGGACTCCAGTGCTCCCTCTATTAAAAAAACATATTTATAAGTTTCAAAAAAATCTGAAAAATCTTGCATGTTGTCAATGATATATCTCACAAACGTGAAAAGTAGATATGAAATACTTTCTATTCGGATCTACACAAAAATGACAAATGTGTGGATTCAAAATGTACACACTTTCAAATCTCCAAATATACATCATTTGTTTGATATTTTTGTGTAACTTAGAATATAAATATTTCAAATCAAGATTTTGCACGATTGTGGGACGTATCATTGAAAATAAGCAGGATTTGTTTTCAAATTTTGAACTTATAGATATGTTTTTTTAATTTTTTTATGTAGAGGGAAGTTCAAAAAAAAAACAGATAAAACAGGATTTTCGATAGCAACGGAGAGTTTCGATCCCGCTGGAGAGAGCAGCCGCCCCGCTTGATCCGCGATGTGCGGCGGACGACGCCGCTCGCCGGCGCACCCACGTTGGCGCCTCTCGCGCGTCTTATCCGCCTCTCTTCCCCGCCGCCGCGCAGAGGAGCGTTGATGCTGAGGCGGGCCATTGCGCTGGCTCTCGCCGCGGCTGCCATGTGGGCCCCGCGCCTCGCGTGCGCCACCGCGGACGCCGGTAACGCGGCGCACGTGCCGAGGAGGCAGCGGGCGCGTGGAGGCGGCCACTTGATGAAGAAGCAGCCACTCATGGGGGTGGTCCTTGCCTGCCACTCCTCCAGTTCCAAGTCCACGCCCAGTTCCAGCGGCTTCCGCGCCGACGCCACCGGAGCCCCAATGGCCGCTTCCGCCGGAGACCTCAGGTCGGAGTACCTCGAGGTCCTGCTCAGCCGCCGCCGCGACCTCCAAGGTCAGCTGGCCCCATCTCCTTCCTTCTTCCTGTCTCTCGACGTGCCCGTGAGCTTGCCCTGAATCTGCTCATCGCGCCAGTGCCTCTGTCCGTGGAGCAAGGGAGCCCGGTGAAGGAGCCACTGTACCAGGGCGAAGGGCGGCCTCTGGAGCCCAGCGAGGTCAGGATCCTCGATCGGAGCTAACACATTCCACGTTCGAGACCGGGGCGATTGCCGTTGGTCGTGTTAACTCAACTGTGTCTGTGAATTTTCCCAGGCCATGGAGTCGTGCCCGAGGAAGGAGGTGGAGAACTTCGAGGAGAAGCTGATCGAGAGAATTTCTACCTGATCACTGAGGTACTAACTGATTACTGGGCCGTACTACTCTGCTTATGATCAATCGAGTGTTACTAGCACACTGCACATTGCTTGCTTCTGAGTTCTGAGTATCACGCTGCCCATTTGCTCGATTCTGAGTATCACACTGCACTTGCTTATATCTATGCAATTGAACTGGAGACCAATGAGAGCCATTTACATTTGAGCAGCCCAAAAGGTAGTCGAGGAGCAACTAAGTAGTGTGCATTTTGCCTAGATGTGTCTTCTTAAGTCACTGGACGGGCTGAGATCGCCTCAAATTATTGCCATTGTGCTTTCATAGGCAGATTGATATAACATAATAGCTATCATATCAACTTTGATGGGACGATGTCCATGAAAGACATTGGTTTCACTTGCCAAGTCGTCTCCATGTTCCCACTCCGAGTCTCTGTCTGAAGGACCCATCTGTGGACAGCTTGATAGTTGGCATTAGTTTTGGTTCAGAGATCCAGGGTCACATGCACTGCACCTACATTATATAAGCCTAGAGTCAAGGCAAATTTGCTTGATTTTATTTTGCCTCTCATTTCATAAACAGGAGAATTTGTTCTTACTTGTTTCCCCAACAGTCAGGTAAACAGGGACGTGTGCCTGTACTTCTGCTGAGACTTAATGACACTGCTCCTAAAAGAAAGCCAGTTATTGTGCTACTGCACAGCTCTTACAAATGCAAGGAATGGTTGCGCCCACTGCTTGAGGTAAAATAACATCGCATCTGAAGTCTGCACCATGCCGGCTCGCACCTATGCAGTGCACATCAATGTCTAGCACAAGATGTTGTTTTTGAACTTGCTTACACATTTGCAGGCATATGCCTCCAGGGGTTATATTTCTGTTGCCATTGATTCTCGTTATCATGGTGAAAGGGCCAGCAACAAGACTACTTACATAGACGTAATCTACTTCCTTTTTATCTGCTACTGTTTTCATGCAATGCTTAACAGTTATAGTATCCATGAATTTCATTTGACCTGATCATCCCTACTTTCATGGTTTAAACACAGGCACTGAAATTATCTTGGAAGAATGGGGATACGATGCCTTTTATTTTTGACACGGTACCGTATGCTATTTCCACTTGTTGCATTTAATCTTTTGATCCTTCTTAAGCTGTATTTCTCAATTTGTCCATCAAATACTCCTTTTCCAAATAAATGGATGGTTCTGTACCCAAAACACAATATCAAATAATATATGTAGCGTGTGCCTTTAGTTGGGCTGGACCAGTGCAAGCCTGGTGGTCTCCTCTTGAACTAAGCTCATGGATAAGCCACTGGTGTTGGTGTTAATATAACTGTACTGGCACCATAACTACACTAGCTGGATCAACACTCTGTTGAATTCTGAATTTGTTCTTTTGGTCTGGTTCTCTCCTTATGATTGTCTCCTATCTGCGATATCATACTTCAAAATTTGTTAGGCCTTTTGGTTTTTACCATACTCAGTGAGGGACATGTGCAGGTATGGGATTTGATAAAGCTTGGAGACTATCTCAGTGCAAGGGAGGATGTTGATGCCTCCAGGATCGGGATCACTGGTGAATCACTCGGAGGTACCATGGATCATGGTTGTATTATGATATTTAATTATTTCATAGATTTCACTTTTCTGTTAGAACATACACCTTTTTATTTGGAGCTGAATACAGGGATGCATGCATGGTATGCTGCTTTTGTGGATACACGGTACAGTGTTGTTGTTCCAATAATTGGTGTTCAGGTACGCATAGCAGGAAATCATTGATATCGATGCACATAGGTTTCTGATTTGTTCCATATAAAGCAATTCTCTTTGTGGTGACTACAGGGATTTCGATGGGCAATCGATAATAACATGTGGCAAGCTAGAGTTAATAGCATTAAGCCTTTATTTGAAGGTGAGATAGCATGCATCTTAAAGCAATTCTCTTGCATCCTATTTTAAGTTTGGGCTTGTGCTGCGTAATAAAGAATTTGACTGAAATAATATTACATCAATTTAGAACATTTGCATGTAAGTATTCATCTTTTTTGTTCTTGTAGAAGCAAGAATTGATTTAGGGAAGAGCGAAATAGATGCTGAGATTGTGGAAAAGGTGACTATCTGATTCATTTGACCTTTATTTCTGATGATTCTGTTATAAACATTTCATGATCGTGTATTGACATGTTTTTACCAGGTTTGGGACAAGATAGCACCTGGTATGGCTTCACAGTTTGATGCTCTGTACTCAGTTCCTCTGATAGCACCACGTCCGCTGCTCCTCCTAAATGGTAAAACCAATCATATATCTTATTGAGTGCTTCTGTTTTTTCCATTACTTGTTGCATAATCCCACATCTAACAAAAATCTCTCACTTTATATGTTCAACGAGCACTTGTTTGTGTAAAGATTGGGACCTTGAATCTGCATCATGTGTTTCAGTTTGTGGTTGAGGCTGGATTATTATTAGCCTTTATTATAAAAAGAGTAAAACGCTTGGGAGGTCACAAAGTTGCCATGGATGAGCGAATTGGTCACCAACTGGGAAAATGCTAAGTTTTGGTCACGAAGTTGCATGGATGAGCGAATTGGTCACTCCGTCAAAACAGACGTTAAGTTGGTGACGTGGCAGTTTGTTTTTTACAAAAAACACCCTATAATTTTTCATCTTCTAATTGTTTAGTCCTTTTGGATTTTCCTTTTCTTTTTCCTTCCTTTTTTCTCTTCTTTTCTTTTCTCTTTTCTTTTCTTTCTCCGTTCTCTCTCTCGCAGGAACCGGCCAGGGCGCCGACGGGGGCAGCCAGCGTGCGGGGCGAAGGAGGAGAGCGCGCCGGGCGTAGCCGGCGCGGCGGCGTGGGACGGAGCAGCCGGGGGGTGCCGCACGCAGGTGTACGCGGGCGCGGGCGTCGAGCGGAGGAGCAGCGACGAGGGCGCTGGCCGGGGCAGGGACGTGGGCAGCAGGCGATGAAGGGAGTCGGGCGGAGCGGAGGAGCCAGCCAGGGCGTAGCCGGCGGGGTCGAAGCCGTGCGGGGGCGGCTTGGCGCGACCGAGGCGGAGTCAGGCGCGGCCAAGGCGGGGAGAGGTCGAGGCCGAGGCGGGCGCCGGCTGGGCGCACGGGCGAGGCGCGGTCGAGGCCGAGGCGGGCGCCAGCTGGGCGCACGGGCCAGGTTGAGGTCGAGGCGGGCACGGTCGAGGCGCGAGGGCGGCCGGGCGCGAGCGCCGACGGGCACAGGCGGAGAAGAGGCTGTCGCGGAGGAGCTTGGGCGGAGGAGACGTGGGCGCCGACGGGCCGACGCGGAGGCGCACGAGCGGCATGAGCGGAGGCCGGCACGGAGGAGAGGAGGACGGGCGCGGATGCGTCGGACGCACGAGCGGGCAAAGGAGCTGCGGGGAGCTCGGGCTGAGCTGGGGAGGCCGGGCGCCGCCGAGCCTCCGGGATTCTCCGCCGGGCGCCGCTGGGTGCGCAGAGGTGAGGATGAACGATGTCTGAGGAAGAATCCAAAAGGACTAAACAATTAGAAGAAGAAAAATTATAGGGTGTTTTTTGTAAAAAAAACAAACTGCCACGTCACCAACTTAACGTCTGTTTTGACTGACTGACCAATTCGCTCATCCATGCAACTTCGTGACCAAAACTTAGCATTTTCCCAGTTGGTGACCAATTCGCTCATCCATGGCAGCTTTGTGACCTCCCAAGCGTTTTACTCTTATAAAAATGTAATGTTAGTAGAGCCTGTTACCTTCTGCTGAAGCTTCATTTACAATGCAGGTGCTGAAGACCCTCGCTGCCCAATCCCTGGTTTACAAGAAGCTGTCTCCAGATCTGCTAATGCTTATGAAGAAGCTGGTTCTACAGAGAAGTTCAAGGTAACAATGCAAACTAAAGTCTTTTCGCTGTTCTCTCGAGGTCACACATTTATCGCTCACTAACTGAAACCTACGACAATGGGATTTGCTTGAAAAATAGCAACGAGCTTGATTTCATATATCTCAAGCTTATATTGGTTTGTCATTTTAAAGGGCTAAACCTGATAAGAAAATTATCGTTGGTAATAGGAATCTGCTATACAGCAATATGCTTGCAATTTTGTGAAATTGGCATTTAAAGTCTCTTCTCATTGATAAAATATTATTTGTTCTTCTGATTTAAAGATAAATACCCAGTTTTCTCCAGCCTTTATATGGATTAAACATTAGGACTGTGATTTCTGATTGTCTTTGTTGTTTGTCATAAACTGATATGATGTGTTTATTGTTCATTACATGTAAAGTCTTAGTGGACAGAATTTCTATGCTCTTGTTAAAAAAAAAGATTTTGTATGCAACAGGGACACAAATAAAATCCTGAAGTACAGTTTTCTTAGTACAGTTGTAGACTAGAGGAAGACTTGCAAACGATTTTTGTTTGCTTGTGTATAAGACCTGCAAGAAATTTAATCTGCTCTGAAACAAACCTTATCAAGGAATATGATAAACTTTAAAAAACTTAGGAAAGATCGTACTTATGCAAATTATTGATTTGCTGCGATACGTGGAGAAATGTCGGTGCTTGTTCAGCCAAGCCTTTCTGGACCCTTCCTCCGTTTTGTATTTCAGCCGGCCAGCATATTCTGTGAAATAATGCACGACTCAGCGATTACTGCTGGTAAGCGATGGAGAAATCCTACTGACCGCCAGCTAGTATGCCTGGTCCACTGGCTGTTTTGGAAACCCTGCCCTGCTCCAGACCTGGACTTTCTGTATGTGTTTTCGTTTCGAGGACCACCTTTTCCATGTTCTAAATGCTGAGCCATGTGGAGCTACGGTGCTTGGGCGCCACATACCAGAAGGGAAGATTGAATAATCAATTCTTTACTAATCTAAAGTATTGATTATGCCCGATGAGGTATCTTACGTTTGATGCCTTTTCTCCAGCATAGATTGCATTGCAACTTTCCCTTTTTCTTTTTAACTTTATTCGGCTAATCTGCGCCCCTCTTCTTTGCGACAAATACTTGATTGTGTTGATCTCGATAGAATAGGATAGTATTTTCCTAGAAAACAAAGGGTGAAATTTGAGTTCCTAACAGCATTTTACTTGTACTCTTCAGTTCATCGCAGAGCCAGGAGTTGACCACAGAATGACGGTAAACATGGTGAAGCAAGCAAGTGATTGGTTCGATCGCTTCCTCCTCGAAATAGACGTTCGTCCCGCATTATGAGTAAAGCAACCATGATCATACAGGGAGTTCGAATGCAAGAAATCGGCTTTCGATCGCTTCCTGGAGCGGGTATTCTTGATGAATAATGTCGACGGAATGTCAGCTCCGATTGTACCATACTACTTTCATGAAGTGCATAGCCTCAACCTCAATAAGATTATCCTCCTGACATATATTTATGTTGAATAGGACTGGGATTGATCAGTATAGTTGTCATCATTGCCAACTTTGTATGATACTACCTCTGCCCACGAATATAAAACGTTTTGGTGGGCTGAAGAGGTAGTATACTAGTCAAATGTAAAATTGAAATTGTTCTCCATCTGAAATGACATAATTTGAGAAATTCTGTGTTGGTAATTGCAGTTTCATTCTGTGTCAAATAACCGTATTTAGAACAAATTATGTATTTACCGAACTGTATTGACCAGGTATACACAGGCTTATGCAGATCGATCTTCGGCTTAGAGCATCTCTAGCAGAACCCGCAAAACAGTTTTGCAGTTCGCGCAACTCGCGTTTTTTGGCTCTAAACGCCGCGCGGTTCTGCTTTGCGGGTTCTGCTCCGCCGCGCGGCGTTCAGAAACTGCATTTGCAAAACAGCAAGATAGGCATGAATATCATAAAAATGGAATGATAAATAAATTAGACCTAAATTATAAAGATTCATATTACAATAGTAGGATATTATGAATCCTCACAAATAGTTTATTACAATAAAAGTTTGAATCACACTAATTAAACAATAATTCAATACAAGATCTTGTAGAATAACAAGATGAGCCTCACGGTATCTTCTTCGTTTGGTGCCCGAAGATAAATCTTTCCGTAGAGTTTGATAATTGTTTTAGCAAACACACGAACGGACTCGATGTAGTATCTTCGCCAATACGAAGATACTCGTCGGCATAGTTAGCCGGGACGCCATAGGCAATGACTCTCATTGCGGCGGAGATCTTCTGGTACGCGCTGAAACCCATCAAACCCGCGGCATTCCGGCGACGGGTAAAGTACCGACACTTCGCCTCGCAAGATTCTACTATCTTCACGAAAAGAGAGCGGCGCATACGGTACCTTCTTCGGAAGATGTGAGCCGGGTACGTCGGGATTTCGGCGAAGTAATCGCGCATGAGAAGCTCGTTGCCGTAGAAGCGGTTGCGCGGTATGCAAAGCCGGCCAACCTTGGATCCTTGCCGCCGCTTTGCATACCGGTCCTCAAACTCCTTGACGGCGAGGACGGCGACCACCATTTGCTGCCGCCGACTTGCGAACAGCGCCTCCACATCGGAGTCGTCGGAGGAGGACGAATCGGAGAGCACGAGCTCTTCCTCCGGGCTCAACTCCATCTGAAATGGGCAAGGCATACTCACTACCTACTACTACGGCCGAAATCGAAGCGAAATCGAGCGGAATTAGACTCACTGGCAGATCGGCGGCGGCGGCGCAGATTTCCGTTCTCCGCGGACGCGGCTAGGGGAAACCGGCGGAAGGGGACCTCCGCGGCCGGGGCAGCTCGCGTGCGGCGGGGCGCCGTCAGATGCGGCCGGGAAAGGGAAAGATTCGCAGGCGGCGGCGCTGGCGGCGGCGAGATGGGGAAGAAGAGAGGAAGAACGCGTGGTGAAAACTCCCACCCACCAACCGCTTTGACCAAATGCAGGGGCCCCTAGATTCGGCGCCGAAATCCGCGAAAACTCGGTTCGGAGGCGCGGTTTCACGGGGCCTGTAAAATCTTTTGCGGGTTGGGTAAATTTGCGGATTCTGTTCTTCGCCGTTTTGCGGTTTTCAATCCGCATCGGACGGTTATTATGCGGGTTTGACCGTTTTGCGGGTTCTGCTAGAGATGCTCTTACGAAGTTTTCAAATGTGTAGTACAGGTTCCCGTGACGTGATGCTCCCCCATGCACGAACCAAACAAGATTTGTGGTCGACATGTCAACGGCAACAGGGCTAGATGGTCCACGATAATCCGGTGACATGGACCCGCTACGAACACTGGTCAGTGTAGACAACCACGCGTGAATTGCGTGATGCGTCGACGGCATTTACACCCGCCAGCGAACTCGCAGATCGGCGTACTATGTGTCTCCAGGGCTTTCGTACTACCTTCTCGTAGTATTATTCTACTGTACTTTTTGTTCAAAATAAGAACATCAAAATTCCCTAAAAAAAAGTTCCTAACACGGCCAAAATCCAAATGCTTTCTCTAGAAACAGCGATGAAATTTATATGAAACAAAACAAAAACTCAGAAGCAGCCGCCGAAGAAGTTAGCACGTCATGCTCTCACTCGCCCATTCTTCTTCTTCTTCTTCCGGCAAGAGTAGGCGACGCGTCGCTCAGAAGCCCGAACCGTTCTCCGGCGGGGTCTGTTGCTAGGTCATTTTCCCGCCGCGCTTGATTATTTCTGTCCACAGAGGAGACTAATTTGCTCTACGAGCTGTCCACGCATAGTTCGCCAGGCTAATTTCGTTCTGGTCTCGTCTCGCTTCAGCTAATCAACCTTGGATCATGCATGCATGGTCCGTGGTACTCGCTCCGTTTCTAAATGTAAGATGTTTTAGTTGTTACACATATTGTTTAGATGTGTACCAAAACGAGTGAACAAACACGTCTAGATATATTTGTGTGCATGTGAGGACAAAGACTAAAACATCTTATATTTGGGAACGGAGGGAATAGATAACACCGACATTTTCATGATTTTCGTCTTAATTATAGGATGATTTATTTAAGCTAATAAAAAATGATTCGCTCTGCTCGGTCGTAGGATTAAGTTCCACACGGCTAAGCTTAGTTGTGGCTTTTAAAGGCAAACCACCACAAAACGATGATAGTGTCGGTTTTGTTTTTATTTTTTGAAAAACACACACATACAGACAAAGCGGTAACAAAAAGCGGTAACAAAGCCGAACCTAGAGCGAGCTCGGACCGCTACCTTTCCCCACCAACAGTAGAGAAAGGCGATTTGTTTCGTCCCTCACTCCAGCCACCTCGCCGCCGTCGATCCGCTTGATTCCCCGCCTCCGGCTGCCGCTCCGGCGGCGGGAGTTAGGGAATCGACGGGTCATGGCGTGTATATAGCGTAGGTTGTAGTAGGGTGTCTGTCGGCGGCGCTATGGAGGCGGTGGCGTCGACGGAGAGACTTTTGTGGGCGGCGTCCCCCTCCTCTGCTTCAGGCGCTCCGGTGGAGCTCTGCGGCGGATCTGCCGTCCCCCGCGTGTCTACGTCTCGTCGAAGATGCGGACGACGCTTCCCCTGGCCGGCGACCGTGGTGGCGGTTCCGGTGTTTGTAGATCCTGACGGAGGTGATGTGATGAACCAAGCTGGCGCCGCCGTTCGTGGTGCAGGATGGAGGTGCTGCGGTGCCGAGGACCGTCGACTTCCATGCCGCATGGGGGCTCCTCCCAGTCCAAGGTTTGAGTGGAGGAGAGGTGGCGGGATTCGCCGACGGAGCGTGCTGCTCGACGAGGATTGTGCTGGGATCTAGAAGGGCTTTGTTGTAATTTCACTTTGTTCTGAGTTTTTATGTAAGAATCTTGGTTTGTAATATCACTTCTGTTTGCAAAAAAAAAACCGGTAACAAAGCCAAACCAAAGTGACAAATAGCCTATGCATCACCGACACACACGACGGCAAAGCTTTACCAAGAAAGAATCCAAGCGTTGGATTCTCTCACACTCACAACCACCCTTTGCGAAAAAGTCATCCAAGCATCGCTCTCCCACTCCCTCACACGTCTCGGTCGCTCTTGCACTTATCTGATTAATTAATTGATTAATCAGCAGTACGATTATTGCATGCTCATAACACGAATCAAGAGAACAACGTAGTAGGCATTTCAGCTACACATTACTACATAAGTCCTTTTTTCGTTCGAAAAGGACTTACAGAAGTCCCTTGCAAATTAAGTACAGTAGTACTGTACGTGTTAATTATTTCGTGTGGACAACCGATCGATCCTGGTTAATTCAAGCTTGCCCAACATGTCAACTTCATGAAAGGGAACAGACGGCCGGCATTCGTGTCTCTGTCAATCACAATCTCGCCTTGCATCTGTCCGCCCGCCCGGTGAAACAACGGTAGTCATAGAGCATTTCTAGCAGAACTCGCAAAACACGAACCCGCAAAACAGTTTTGCAGTTCCGCAACTCGTGTTTTTTTGGCTCGAAACGTCGCGCGGCGGAGCAGAACCCGCAAAGCAGAACCGCAAAACAGAATATTACAATAGTAGGATATTATGAATCCTCACAAATAGTTTATTACAATAAAAGTTTGAATCACACTAATTAAACAATAATTCAATACAAGATGTTATAGAATAACAATATTGTTTGAATCAAACATGGCTCAAATGAACTAAAAAATAGCTACTGCCCATGCAGCTGCCAGATGTGTTCAACCAGGTCTAGCTGCAGCTGACTGTGTTCGTCCTTGTCCTCTATCTCACGGTAAGTCTGCAGAAAAGTTTCGACGCGGTCTGGGTTTCTAGCTGGCTTCACACGGTTACCAACATTGTCATAGGACAACTCCAAGTCCAAGCCCCTTTCAGCCTCTATGATCACGAAAAGAGAGCGGCGCATACAGTACTTTCTTCGGAAGATGTGAGCCGGGTACATCGGGATTTCGGCGAAGTAATCGCGCATGAGAAGCTCGTTGCCGTAGAAACGGTTGCGCGGTATGCAAAGCCGGCCAACCTTGGATCCTTGCCGCCGCTTTGCATACCGGTCCTCAAACTCCTTGACGGCGAGGACGGCGACCACCATTTGCGATTTGTTTTGTTAAGAAATCGGCTTTCGATCGCTTCCTGGAGCGGGTATTCTTGATGAATAATGTCGACCGAATGTCAGCTCCGATTGTACCATACTACTTTCATGAAGTGCATAGCCTCAACCTCAATAAGATTATCCTCGTGGCATATATTTATGTTGAATAGGACTGGGATTGATCAGTATAGTTGTGACACCCCTCCCTGGCACATATCACCAGAGAGGCAGTCGTCCCGTGCGCCATCCCAAGATAACTGGCCGCACGTCACAACAGTGTAACATAATGGAAATCATTACACAATCAGGCACATCAGTGCTACAAATGGTTTACAAGGCCATCAAGGAATGACGAAATATCAATCCCAGCATGGCACGATACAGAGTTTTAACTGGCAGCGGAAGACATATGAGAGGCTACGGCTTGGAGCGGCTCCACTCCACAGGTTCTGGCTGGGCTACTGATCCTAGCACGCTCTTGCTTCAAATCCTTGCTAAGGAAGAAGGTGGATCTTCGCTGAAACTAGCCATTGGAATAAACAACGTGAGTACAATGATGTACTCGCAAGACTAACAACCACTCGACACGAGCAGTCTAACAATCATGCATCAAGGTATACATTGGAAATAAAAATCTACAACATGGCAAGAGTCCATTCAAGATAGACCAATATGATAACATAAAGGTAGCATGGCATCACAAGCAAAACATGGCATAAGCAAACAACAAGAGTATCACCAGTACAGAGTCCAAGCCAGGTGGGGTTGGATCGTATACCGGCAATCAAACAAAGAGCTTACCTGTGATGAGTAGACGACTGTACCAGTTGGTACCACATCTTTCAGGGAGTTTCGTTGTTGCTAGAATGAGATCACATTTATCATTCCACAACATCTAGGCTGTCAAGCCTCTAGCCAACTCTGGCTTAATTTCTTGCCAACTATGGCTTTTACTCACGCCAACTCTGGCTGTCATTCCAGCCAACTCTAGCTATCTCTCAGGGCATGCACGGTTGATGTTGGCTCTGGCCTAACTATAGGCTTCCAACGCATCACACCGCCATCCCATTCACCTCACAAGTAACATTCCCTGCATCATTTTATTGTCCATTTAGTGAAATCAGGTTGTTCATCTTTCTTTCAAACAAGCCTTAGGTTTAACCTCCTGACACGACACGGACACACAGTGTGACCGACACTGAACTGTTGTTCCATAACCTTGGAACGAGGCTAGACATCCAGATTTGACACTCTCGAGAGGTTGCAGTTACCACCCATCTAAGTGCACCACACCCAGCCGGTACTTTAGGATATCATCCTTAAGACGAACTCAGCAAGATACACTCACCTGACCGTTCACGCTACCAAGACACTCCCTGTATAGCCACCGACATAACTCTATGCCTTATGCAGAAGTGAATCCGGCACGTCCCCAACCCATGAGCGACGCCTAGCTCCGGAACCTTCGCAAGACTAGCCCCGACCAACTATGGTACCGACTAGACTTGCCAAAAAGGTAGCATCAAAGGAGGCTCAATAGGTTACGTAGGTCAAGGCCCGCCCATATGAGCGACAGTGGCAGTGCTTTCGATGTTCAGATTAGTGGCACCGTGGACTGACCCTATCGTTGTTTGGAGGGGTGTTTCATTTAATCAAGTTCCATCATTCACAAGTCCAAACAAAGAGGATTAGTCCAACACAACAATCACAATATCATAAAAATATATCATCAAACAATAAGACATTAGCAACATGATATTTCAAGCCATCGTTTGTTTGTATTGACCGGGGGACTATGGCGGTGATACCACCGACCAGCGCCATCACAGATCAATACAAAAGGTAGCACAAGTTGTGGGCGTTGATCGGGTGACTACGACGGCGATACCACCGACCAGCGCCATCACAGATCAATACAAAAGGTAGCACAAGTTGTGGGCGTCAATCGGGTGACTACGGCGGCGATACCACAGACCAGCGCCATCACAGATCAACTACCAATTTTAGTTGGGCATATAGTCTCCGAAAAATGAACCGAAAATCACTCATAAGAAAGAAAGCATCCATTCCACTCAAGGATTAACCCGACGTGGTGTCAGCAATCTTGGCAAAAAGAACCAAATGGAGGCAAATGTCCCAAGCGTCGCAGTCTAGGTGGGCTTACGCCAACCACGTTTGACGGAGGGAGAAGAAGCAAATAACTCTTTTGGCAAATGCCCCCAACTCCGAGGATCATAAGACGACATTCGTCCGCTCCTCACCTCGGCGAAGGAGAAGAAGCAAACACTCATAGGAACGCAGGTTTTATAGTTGTTTATTTAGAGGGTTCGACAAAGCCGCGCAAGTGCGAGGCGCACAATTAATTCACACGTCATTCTAATGCATACATGGATGATGAATAAAACATAGCAGGAGCAATATTCGAAGTAACATATTGAACACAACAATAGCAGACCGACATAATATATACCGAACGCAGACAAATATAAACACTCGGCATGGCAATAAGCAAATAACAAACAACATTGCGGGACTGCTCAGAGCAAGGGGTTAGCTTGCCTGAAGGCGAGGATCCATTGGGCTTGAAAAGGTCGGGGTGGTTCCGCGGCGTCGGGGTCGAACGCCGCTTCCCACGGACTCCGGAAAGCATCCAGACAAGGGCACCCATAGAACTATGTTGGAACAAGGTGGAATCAATACCACTGGATCGGGCTCGTCGAAACAAGAATTTAGGAACTTGGTTCACCTGAATCGGAGTTGCGGTTTTAGAGAAACGAGCGAGCGAAGGATAGCTATCCGCTGCTCACTGGGGAAAAAACACAACGGGCCGCTTCTGAACTGGGCTGGGCTAGTTGCGTAGTTCTCTGGAAATACGTCTTCGCGTTGGGAAAGCGTAACGCGCCGGTTACGCGTCCACTTAAGTGACGTGGCGGCTGGGCCAGGCAGGGCCCGCCTGTCGGCGTCACTGGCGAACCACGCTGGCGCCACGCTGGCCTCCATCATCTTCCCGCGTGAAGAGCTCGGGAGGGCCTGCGCAGCACGGCCGGCTCGGCCGTTGATCGTCGCCGTCGCTCCGGTGGGCGCCCATGGCCACAGAGGGGAAGGGGAGGAGCGCCCGCCGCGCCGCGTCCGAGGACGGAGACCACGGCCACGGGGAGGTAGGGGAAGGCGACGCCCCGGTGCTCGTCCAGCGAGCTCGCCGGCGGCGGACGAAAATGGTGCCGTGGCTACGGGCCACCAAACGCTGAACTTCTTTGACTGGGAGGGAGAGGAGATCGAGGGGAACCTCGGTGCAGGTTTAATCGAAGAACAGCTCGGCCTAGAGCTCGCCACGCTCGACGAATCGTTGGCGGCGACCACGGCCGAATCGGAGCAGGGCTCCGCCGTTCCTCGATTAAAAGAGCAACCGGGTTCCAGGGGGGAGAGGGAAGTGTGGGTGTGCCTGGAGGCTGCCAGGGAGCTTCTTTTATAGGGTCTTGAGGGGGAGACCGCAATGGCGGGCACGGTGAGGCGACCGGGGAGGTATCTGGCGCTGCAGCGGGTTAAAGAGCGTCGCGGTCACCGCGTGCGGCTACTGTGGAGCGGGAGGGACGTGCTGGGACGGCTCTGCGGCTGACGAGAGGGTCCCGTGGCGGCGGTGTAGCGTCGGCGCGTCGTCTTGCGCTTGACGGCGCTGTGTCGTCGGTGCGTCGTCTAGCTCGGCGGCGCTGTAGAGAGGGGTGAGTTGGCGAGGAGGGGCGGCTGGGGGAGGTCGAGGGAGAGGGGGGCTTGGCAGCGGCGTCGCTCCGCAGGACAGCGAGGTGGAGGCAGAGGGCAGAGGGGAGATGACAAGGGGATGCCGCCATGCGCATTCCGGCGTCCAGAGCGCGCCACGGGCGGCATTGCCGTGTTCCCGACAAACCAGAGCTCCAAACAGAAAACCAAGGGTACTACGGGGTTCACAAGATCACAACAACCACATCCAAACAAGAAACAATCAAAGAACTTAAACTTTGCAGAATAAGATTTTTGGAAAAGTGAAAACACCAAAGGTGTTCGATGAAATGTTAAGGGCCTTGCCCATCTCAGAAAAATTCCCAAAAATTAGGCATGGGTTGTTGTGGTCAGGGGAGAGTGTCCAAGGAGTTTGAGGTCATTTGGATGAGGGGAAATTGGTTTTCCATAAGATGGCCAAAAATGACCATAATGGCATGATTTAGGAAAAAAGGATTTATACAATTCCCCTTGGGGTGGCCTTCTGGTTAGGGGTGTCTAGGGATCATGTGGTCAAGATCACCAAGTATCATGGCCATAGGATTTTTCTAGGTCTAGGTTTGCTTGAAGAACCCAAAATGGCATTAATTTGGGCTTACAAAGGAAGTGGTCTAAATATTGCTCAAATGGGTTTGCCTCCAAAAGATGAAGTGCAGGAAATGCCAAAATATTCATCCCCTGAATTTATCAGAATTATTGGAGGTGCCTAGCTTGGTTAAAACATTTCTGGACTAGAAATGGCAGTTTTGAAAATATTGCCTAACTTGGAAATATGGCATTGGAGTATGTCATATTTCTGCATGGATGGCCTTTATATGGACATGGGGTCCTCTGGTATTTTTGGTGGAATTTTTAGAGCTATGGAAATGGGCTTTCCTTTTGTAGCTGGAGAAATTTGTTTAAGTTGTCCGATAATTAGGACTAGGGTTTCCGAGAGAAAACCTAAGCACCAAAAATTATCAGGGGTGATGGAATGGTTCATGGATTTCTGGAAAATTCTTGAGAAAGCAATTTCCAAGTCAAATCATCCTCAAAAGATTTGAAGAAATATTTGGGGTAAGAGGAAAAGTTTTTCGGGTGTCGGAAAACACCACTAAAATTAGGTACGGATTTTTGGGGTGTTACAATAGTTGTCATCAGGGCCGGTCCTGAGATTTTAGGGGCCCGGGGCGAAACTAAAACTTGTGGCCCCTAATTTAGACATCGTAATAATAATAATAATAATAATAATAATAATAATGAATATACGTGTAAAACAAATGTTGATAATATCTTGTAAATGTGTCTATAAGAAGCATATCAAATAATTTATACATATTACTTCAAAATTTTCTTCTAACATTTCTCGATGTAAAGTCACTTATAATAGGGTCGATGTCAATGTCATCCAATAATTGCTTCTCGATGCATAATGTTGCCAAACCATTTTCAGAGCCACTTACATTGCTATCGCCGACGTTGGTGTCGATATTTTCTTCTTGCTGCTCAGATTCAAAATTCTCATTTGGTTGTTGCTCTTCCTCCACGGGAACTATCGCCAACTCATTATTTGGGTTTATCGAAACACCAGTATTACTCTTAAGAAACTTGTGAATATCTCCTTTCTGTGATTTTATCAACTCGGCAACACGCTTTGCTCTTTTCCGTTTAGCAGCACCAGATTCATATGTTATGGACGACATGGCGCACAAGCACAATGCTGGAAAAATACATGAAATGTTAAAATTAAATTATACCGGGAGGGAGTATTGAACTATTGATTAGGGAATCAGAAATTCAGAACACACTACTATATGTTTGTACTTTACCTCAGATGGTCGAATCGTCTATGTGCACGCAAGTGAAGACTGAAGACGGAAAAGAAAAGACCCAATCAGTGCGGCGTTCTTGCAATCGGGGGCCTCGGAAGTTAAAATCTGTGAGGCGAATAACTGGCTCTTGCTTCCTGCCTGCGATGAGCCGATGAGAGAATGAGAGAGCGCTGAGGAAGATTGAGAGAAAGACGAACAGAGCCCGAGCGGTGAGCGCGTATGGATCAGTAGTACCTCACGTCGACGATGTCTTCGAGGGAGCCAGCGACGATGGCTTGGACGGTGGCTGGTGATCGCAACTGAACTGATGCCGATTGGATCGATCGATCGGCGGAAGCAGGCAAGCAGCGAACGCTAATTCCTCTCATCCTCTCATGCGACGCCTTGTCTCCTTGATCACGCACCACACATACGGCCCATTAGCCCAATAGTCCTTTTATTTATTTTTCTGCTGGCTGACAATACATATACGTAGGTATATACCATACCTGGGTGGGGGCCCCTAGATTTTGGGGGCCTGGGGCGGCCCCCCCCCAAGGGCCGGCCCTGGTTGTCATCATTGCCAACTTTGTATGATACTACCTCTGCCCACAAATATAAAACGTTTTGGTGGGCTGAAGAGGTAGTATACTAGTCAAATGTAAAATTGAAATTGTTCTCCATCTGAAATGACATAATTTGAGAAATTCTGTGTTGGTAATTGCAGTTTCATTCTGTGTCAAATAACCGTATTTAGAACAAATTATGTATTTACCGAACCGTATTGACCAGGTATACACAGGGCGTATGCAGATCGATCTTCGGCTTACGAAGTTTTCAAATGTGTAGTACAGGTTCCCGTGACGTGATGCTCCCCCATGCACGAACCAAACAAGATTGTGGTCGACATGTCAACGGCAACAGGGATAGATGGTCCACGATAATCCGGTGACATGGACCCGCTACGAACACTGGTCAGTGTAGACAACCACGCGTGAATTGCGTGATGCGTCGACGGCATTTACACCCGCCAGCGAACTCGCAGATCGGCGTACTATGTGTCTCCAGGGCTTTCGTACTACCTTCTCGTAGTATTATTCTACTGTACTTTTTGTTCAAAATAAGAACATCAAAGTTCCCTAAAAAAAGTTCCTAACATATATGGCCAAAATCCAAATGCTTTCTCTAGAAACAGCGATGAAATTTATATGAAACAAAACAAAAACTCAGAAGCAGCTAGCCGCCGAAGAAGTTAGCACGTCATGCTCTCACTCGCCCATTCTTCTTCTTCTTCCGGCAAGAGTAGGCGACGCGTCGCTCGGAAGCCCGAACCGTTCTCCGGCGGGGTCTGTTGCTAGGTCATTTTCCCGCCGCGCTTGATTATTTCTGTCCACAGAGGAGACTAATTTGCTCTACGAGCTGTCCACGCATAGTTCGCAGCAGAGAGCAGACACCGGTGCGTGTTAACTTGGGGTTGAGATTTAACTTGGGGCGGTAGGTATATCATTTTTTAATGCTCCACAAGCGCTCATCGATCGATCAATCATTCCCCAGCTAGCCGCCCTACGAGACACACGCGGTGTTGACGTGCGTATACGCGCAGCATCGACCTCATCGATCGAAAGCGGCCCCTCCCTACTGCTTCGGTCGGTCATGCATTTTTGGGTCGGTGGGCACCGAAGAAGCGCCTGTACGTACGGTACGGGTGCGCGGGCGGAATCGACCCTGCCTGCTTCCTTCACTCGGTCCAACGAAACAAGTCGACGCGAGACGTACGGAGTGCCGCGCCGTACGTGCTCCGTTCGTTTTGATTTTTCACGGATTGTTTCAGCGTACGTTCGGGCTAGCTCTTCTCGATCTTCACACGCATAGATGCATGCATGGGCTGGGCTCCTTTTCACGATTTGGAAAAAAACATGGTAATCGTCAGTGGATGAGGACTATAATTAATAGTTTGAGCTAGGGCAAACTTTAAAGCATAAAAAGTTGATGCAAAAAATCCAAAGCAGTGTAGACCTATCAGTCGCCGAACTACATCAGCTAGGTTAAATATTTGAGAAACACAAGCTTGTCAAATGGCCTAAAACAACAAGTTTACGGTCAAGTCGAGTGTTCTAATTTTATACCCTAAAAACATATTTTGTTCTTTCTTCGAGCTACTACCTCGAGTGTTCTAATTTTATACCCTAAAAAATCCTTGCGTTATTTTCTTCTTTCTCCGTGCTACTACCTAGCTCGTTCTAGCGTCCCCCCCCACATTCTTGACAAACACATGGTTACGGATATGTCATTTTGGAGTTCTCCCGCGACATTTTTGGGGGCTAGACAACATTGTTTCTCTTTTGGCGGTTTTCCTGCCTGTTTTTCGTTTGGTCAATTTTCCCGCTCGTTTCAAGGGGCACACAAATTAAATAATAGCTGTTACCTATCACTTCATGTGCCATTTTGTCGCCACACATTACGAGGGTCCTCATTTTGAGCTAGCACACTGTTGATACGTGGCATTTCATGTGCCATCTTGTCGCCACGTTACTACGAACACAAATGAAATGATATCTATGTCATTTTGTCATACTGGTCATGCGTTCCTAGGGTCCTAATTTCGTGTTAGCACACAATTATTATGTGCCATCTTATCATCACGCGTTAATAGGAACGCACACGAAAATTATATCTATCAACTATCACTTCATGTGCCTTTGTTGCGCTTTATTAGGGTCATCATTTCGTGAAAGGAAAGGGTTATAATAACATGCCATCTCGTCACCCCGTGTTATTATCTTCCTTATTTCATGCTAAGGTTTATTCTGTGGCCATATTTGTTTAAGATCATAAAGATTTCATGAATAAAGTATATCTTCAAATATTTTCCAATGCGAAGCAACATGAATGAAATAAATATTGATAATATGGACTATACCGCAATCTTGTGCAGTCGGAGCTTGTCTCCTTCACCACACGTTATTGGGATTTTCTATGATCAGGGATACCTATTACCTATCACTTCAACCAATGTCTTATTCTCGGTGGTTGTTATTTTATATCATACGGCTGACATGATGATAGCATAAGAACCGCTCGTTTTGCCGTTCTCCCCCCTTTTTCGTGGGCTATGTAGCATGCTCTTTTGCCCCCTCTGATCCCGCTTTTTCGACGAACAAGGTTAGAAATATGTCGTTTTGCAGTTTTCCCGCCCCATTTTTTGGGGTCTAGAGCATATTGTGTCCTTTTGGCAGCTTTAATGCCTATTTTTTTTGTTTAGTTTTTTGGGTCCGTCAGGGACTATAAAAGTGTTTTCTTGGCAGTTTTACCGCCAAACTTTTGGGGGCTATTGTACAAATACTCACTTGGTTTATAGCCTTGTTTTCGCAACCAGTTATTTTCTAAGTAGGCATTGTCTAGTTTTGGAACATAAAATATCAAGTCTCTCATCATAAATGAAATACTTGCCAATTTTCCTGCTGATTTCCATTTTGATAGTTTACCCACCCATTTTCTTTTCGGCGGCTTTCCTGCCAGTTTTCAGGGGATATAACACACATAGTTTTGGGATTTTAACGCCCAATTATTGTGATAAGTGATTATCTAAGCACGTAATATTATCTTGTATGCATAAATATTGATTCCTCCAACATGCACCAAATACTTGGCAGCTTTCCCGCCTATTTTTAGGGGCTATAAGTCTACAACACACATGACTTTTGGGTTTTCTTGCCCAAATTTTATGACCAATTTTCCCGCCCAAAATTAATGAGGCTTAGGACATTTAACCATCCATGAAATCATCCATGAGTGGTAATTTTTAATACTCCCTCCGTTTACAATTAGTTTGCGTTCTGGGTTTAGTCAAAGTCAAACTTTGTAAAGTTTGACCAAATATATAGGGAAAAATATAAAAATTTACAATAAAATTTTAACATTATTAGAATCTTCATAAGATATATTTTCATATTATATATATTCTATATTATAGATGTTGATATTTTTTCTTATATATTTGGTCGAACTTTGAAAAGTTTGACTTTGAAAAAACCCAGAACGCGAACTAAATAAAAACGGAGGGAGTACATTTCTTTTCACCATCTATGACTTCATCCATGAGTTATAATTTTTATGATAGACCCCTTTGCGTGAGGCTCGTTGACAACTTGCCAATTTTCATGTGTCATTTCGTCATCGTGTGTGATTTGGTTCAGAGATCCAGGGTCACATGCACTGCACCTACATTATATAAGCCTAGAGTCAAGGCAAATTTGCTTGATTTTATTTTGCCTCTCATTTCATAAACAGGAGAATTTGTTCTTACTTGTTTCCCCAACAGTCAGGTAAACAGGGACGTGTGCCTGTACTTCTGAATATACGTGTAAAACAAATGTTGATAATATCTTGTAAATGTGTCTATAAGAAGCATATCAAATAATTTATACATATTACTTCAAAATTTTCTTCTAACATTTCTCGATGTAAAGTCACTTATAATAGGGTCGATGTCAATGTCATCCAATAATTGCTTCTCGATGCATAATGTTGCCAAACCATTTTCAGAGCCACTTACATTGCTATCGCCGACGTTGGTGTCGATATTTTCTTCTTGCTGCTCAGATTCAAAATTCTCATTTGGTTGTTGCTCTTCCTCCACGGGAACTATCGCCAACTCATTATTTGGGTTTATCGAAACACCAGTATTACTCTTAAGAAACTTGTGAATATCTCCTTTCTGTGATTTTATCAACTCGGCAACACGCTTTGCTCTTTTCCGTTTAGCAGCACCAGATTCATATGTTATGGACGACATGGCGCACAAGCACAATGCTGGAAAAATACATGAAATGTTAAAATTAAATTATACCGGGAGGGAGTATTGAACTATTGATTAGGGAATCAGAAATTCAGAACACACTACTATATGTTTGTACTTTACCTCAGATGGTCGAATCGTCTATGTGCACGCAAGTGAAGACTGAAGACGGAAAAGAAAAGACCCAATCAGTGCGGCGTTCTTGCAATCGGGGGCCTCGGAAGTTAAAATCTGTGAGGCGAATAACTGGCTCTTGCTTCCTGCCTGCGATGAGCCGATGAGAGAATGAGAGAGCGCTGAGGAAGATTGAGAGAAAGACGAACAGAGCCCGAGCGGTGAGCGCGTATGGATCAGTAGTACCTCACGTCGACGATGTCTTCGAGGGAGCCAGCGACGATGGCTTGGACGGTGGCTGGTGATCGCAACTGAACTGATGCCGATTGGATCGATCGATCGGCGGAAGCAGGCAAGCAGCGAACGCTAATTCCTCTCATCCTCTCATGCGACGCCTTGTCTCCTTGATCACGCACCACACATACGGCCCATTAGCCCAATAGTCCTTTTATTTATTTTTCTGCTGGCTGACAATACATATACGTAGGTATATACCATACCTGGGTGGGGGCCCCTAGATTTTGGGGGCCTGGGGCGGCCCCCCCCCAAGGGCCGGCCCTGGTTGTCATCATTGCCAACTTTGTATGATACTACCTCTGCCCACAAATATAAAACGTTTTGGTGGGCTGAAGAGGTAGTATACTAGTCAAATGTAAAATTGAAATTGTTCTCCATCTGAAATGACATAATTTGAGAAATTCTGTGTTGGTAATTGCAGTTTCATTCTGTGTCAAATAACCGTATTTAGAACAAATTATGTATTTACCGAACCGTATTGACCAGGTATACACAGGGCGTATGCAGATCGATCTTCGGCTTACGAAGTTTTCAAATGTGTAGTACAGGTTCCCGTGACGTGATGCTCCCCCATGCACGAACCAAACAAGATTGTGGTCGACATGTCAACGGCAACAGGGATAGATGGTCCACGATAATCCGGTGACATGGACCCGCTACGAACACTGGTCAGTGTAGACAACCACGCGTGAATTGCGTGATGCGTCGACGGCATTTACACCCGCCAGCGAACTCGCAGATCGGCGTACTATGTGTCTCCAGGGCTTTCGTACTACCTTCTCGTAGTATTATTCTACTGTACTTTTTGTTCAAAATAAGAACATCAAAGTTCCCTAAAAAAAGTTCCTAACATATATGGCCAAAATCCAAATGCTTTCTCTAGAAACAGCGATGAAATTTATATGAAACAAAACAAAAACTCAGAAGCAGCTAGCCGCCGAAGAAGTTAGCACGTCATGCTCTCACTCGCCCATTCTTCTTCTTCTTCCGGCAAGAGTAGGCGACGCGTCGCTCGGAAGCCCGAACCGTTCTCCGGCGGGGTCTGTTGCTAGGTCATTTTCCCGCCGCGCTTGATTATTTCTGTCCACAGAGGAGACTAATTTGCTCTACGAGCTGTCCACGCATAGTTCGCAGCAGAGAGCAGACACCGGTGCGTGTTAACTTGGGGTTGAGATTTAACTTGGGGCGGTAGGTATATCATTTTTTAATGCTCCACAAGCGCTCATCGATCGATCAATCATTCCCCAGCTAGCCGCCCTACGAGACACACGCGGTGTTGACGTGCGTATACGCGCAGCATCGACCTCATCGATCGAAAGCGGCCCCTCCCTACTGCTTCGGTCGGTCATGCATTTTTGGGTCGGTGGGCACCGAAGAAGCGCCTGTACGTACGGTACGGGTGCGCGGGCGGAATCGACCCTGCCTGCTTCCTTCACTCGGTCCAACGAAACAAGTCGACGCGAGACGTACGGAGTGCCGCGCCGTACGTGCTCCGTTCGTTTTGATTTTTCACGGATTGTTTCAGCGTACGTTCGGGCTAGCTCTTCTCGATCTTCACACGCATAGATGCATGCATGGGCTGGGCTCCTTTTCACGATTTGGAAAAAAACATGGTAATCGTCAGTGGATGAGGACTATAATTAATAGTTTGAGCTAGGGCAAACTTTAAAGCATAAAAAGTTGATGCAAAAAATCCAAAGCAGTGTAGACCTATCAGTCGCCGAACTACATCAGCTAGGTTAAATATTTGAGAAACACAAGCTTGTCAAATGGCCTAAAACAACAAGTTTACGGTCAAGTCGAGTGTTCTAATTTTATACCCTAAAAACATATTTTGTTCTTTCTTCGAGCTACTACCTCGAGTGTTCTAATTTTATACCCTAAAAAATCCTTGCGTTATTTTCTTCTTTCTCCGTGCTACTACCTAGCTCGTTCTAGCGTCCCCCCCCACATTCTTGACAAACACATGGTTACGGATATGTCATTTTGGAGTTCTCCCGCGACATTTTTGGGGGCTAGACAACATTGTTTCTCTTTTGGCGGTTTTCCTGCCTGTTTTTCGTTTGGTCAATTTTCCCGCTCGTTTCAAGGGGCACACAAATTAAATAATAGCTGTTACCTATCACTTCATGTGCCATTTTGTCGCCACACATTACGAGGGTCCTCATTTTGAGCTAGCACACTGTTGATACGTGGCATTTCATGTGCCATCTTGTCGCCACGTTACTACGAACACAAATGAAATGATATCTATGTCATTTTGTCATACTGGTCATGCGTTCCTAGGGTCCTAATTTCGTGTTAGCACACAATTATTATGTGCCATCTTATCATCACGCGTTAATAGGAACGCACACGAAAATTATATCTATCAACTATCACTTCATGTGCCTTTGTTGCGCTTTATTAGGGTCATCATTTCGTGAAAGGAAAGGGTTATAATAACATGCCATCTCGTCACCCCGTGTTATTATCTTCCTTATTTCATGCTAAGGTTTATTCTGTGGCCATATTTGTTTAAGATCATAAAGATTTCATGAATAAAGTATATCTTCAAATATTTTCCAATGCGAAGCAACATGAATGAAATAAATATTGATAATATGGACTATACCGCAATCTTGTGCAGTCGGAGCTTGTCTCCTTCACCACACGTTATTGGGATTTTCTATGATCAGGGATACCTATTACCTATCACTTCAACCAATGTCTTATTCTCGGTGGTTGTTATTTTATATCATACGGCTGACATGATGATAGCATAAGAACCGCTCGTTTTGCCGTTCTCCCCCCTTTTTCGTGGGCTATGTAGCATGCTCTTTTGCCCCCTCTGATCCCGCTTTTTCGACGAACAAGGTTAGAAATATGTCGTTTTGCAGTTTTCCCGCCCCATTTTTTGGGGTCTAGAGCATATTGTGTCCTTTTGGCAGCTTTAATGCCTATTTTTTTTGTTTAGTTTTTTGGGTCCGTCAGGGACTATAAAAGTGTTTTCTTGGCAGTTTTACCGCCAAACTTTTGGGGGCTATTGTACAAATACTCACTTGGTTTATAGCCTTGTTTTCGCAACCAGTTATTTTCTAAGTAGGCATTGTCTAGTTTTGGAACATAAAATATCAAGTCTCTCATCATAAATGAAATACTTGCCAATTTTCCTGCTGATTTCCATTTTGATAGTTTACCCACCCATTTTCTTTTCGGCGGCTTTCCTGCCAGTTTTCAGGGGATATAACACACATAGTTTTGGGATTTTAACGCCCAATTATTGTGATAAGTGATTATCTAAGCACGTAATATTATCTTGTATGCATAAATATTGATTCCTCCAACATGCACCAAATACTTGGCAGCTTTCCCGCCTATTTTTAGGGGCTATAAGTCTACAACACACATGACTTTTGGGTTTTCTTGCCCAAATTTTATGACCAATTTTCCCGCCCAAAATTAATGAGGCTTAGGACATTTAACCATCCATGAAATCATCCATGAGTGGTAATTTTTAATACTCCCTCCGTTTACAATTAGTTTGCGTTCTGGGTTTAGTCAAAGTCAAACTTTGTAAAGTTTGACCAAATATATAGGGAAAAATATAAAAATTTACAATAAAATTTTAACATTATTAGAATCTTCATAAGATATATTTTCATATTATATATATTCTATATTATAGATGTTGATATTTTTTCTTATATATTTGGTCGAACTTTGAAAAGTTTGACTTTGAAAAAACCCAGAACGCGAACTAAATAAAAACGGAGGGAGTACATTTCTTTTCACCATCTATGACTTCATCCATGAGTTATAATTTTTATGATAGACCCCTTTGCGTGAGGCTCGTTGACAACTTGCCAATTTTCATGTGTCATTTCGTCATCGTGTGTGATTTGGTTCAGAGATCCAGGGTCACATGCACTGCACCTACATTATATAAGCCTAGAGTCAAGGCAAATTTGCTTGATTTTATTTTGCCTCTCATTTCATAAACAGGAGAATTTGTTCTTACTTGTTTCCCCAACAGTCAGGTAAACAGGGACGTGTGCCTGTACTTCTGAATATACGTGTAAAACAAATGTTGATAATATCTTGTAAATGTGTCTATAAGAAGCATATCAAATAATTTATACATATTACTTCAAAATTTTCTTCTAACATTTCTCGATGTAAAGTCACTTATAATAGGGTCGATGTCAATGTCATCCAATAATTGCTTCTCGATGCATAATGTTGCCAAACCATTTTCAGAGCCACTTACATTGCTATCGCCGACGTTGGTGTCGATATTTTCTTCTTGCTGCTCAGATTCAAAATTCTCATTTGGTTGTTGCTCTTCCTCCACGGGAACTATCGCCAACTCATTATTTGGGTTTATCGAAACACCAGTATTACTCTTAAGAAACTTGTGAATATCTCCTTTCTGTGATTTTATCAACTCGGCAACACGCTTTGCTCTTTTCCGTTTAGCAGCACCAGATTCATATGTTATGGACGACATGGCGCACAAGCACAATGCTGGAAAAATACATGAAATGTTAAAATTAAATTATACCGGGAGGGAGTATTGAACTATTGATTAGGGAATCAGAAATTCAGAACACACTACTATATGTTTGTACTTTACCTCAGATGGTCGAATCGTCTATGTGCACGCAAGTGAAGACTGAAGACGGAAAAGAAAAGACCCAATCAGTGCGGCGTTCTTGCAATCGGGGGCCTCGGAAGTTAAAATCTGTGAGGCGAATAACTGGCTCTTGCTTCCTGCCTGCGATGAGCCGATGAGAGAATGAGAGAGCGCTGAGGAAGATTGAGAGAAAGACGAACAGAGCCCGAGCGGTGAGCGCGTATGGATCAGTAGTACCTCACGTCGACGATGTCTTCGAGGGAGCCAGCGACGATGGCTTGGACGGTGGCTGGTGATCGCAACTGAACTGATGCCGATTGGATCGATCGATCGGCGGAAGCAGGCAAGCAGCGAACGCTAATTCCTCTCATCCTCTCATGCGACGCCTTGTCTCCTTGATCACGCACCACACATACGGCCCATTAGCCCAATAGTCCTTTTATTTATTTTTCTGCTGGCTGACAATACATATACGTAGGTATATACCATACCTGGGTGGGGGCCCCTAGATTTTGGGGGCCTGGGGCGGCCCCCCCCCAAGGGCCGGCCCTGGTTGTCATCATTGCCAACTTTGTATGATACTACCTCTGCCCACAAATATAAAACGTTTTGGTGGGCTGAAGAGGTAGTATACTAGTCAAATGTAAAATTGAAATTGTTCTCCATCTGAAATGACATAATTTGAGAAATTCTGTGTTGGTAATTGCAGTTTCATTCTGTGTCAAATAACCGTATTTAGAACAAATTATGTATTTACCGAACCGTATTGACCAGGTATACACAGGGCGTATGCAGATCGATCTTCGGCTTACGAAGTTTTCAAATGTGTAGTACAGGTTCCCGTGACGTGATGCTCCCCCATGCACGAACCAAACAAGATTGTGGTCGACATGTCAACGGCAACAGGGATAGATGGTCCACGATAATCCGGTGACATGGACCCGCTACGAACACTGGTCAGTGTAGACAACCACGCGTGAATTGCGTGATGCGTCGACGGCATTTACACCCGCCAGCGAACTCGCAGATCGGCGTACTATGTGTCTCCAGGGCTTTCGTACTACCTTCTCGTAGTATTATTCTACTGTACTTTTTGTTCAAAATAAGAACATCAAAGTTCCCTAAAAAAAGTTCCTAACATATATGGCCAAAATCCAAATGCTTTCTCTAGAAACAGCGATGAAATTTATATGAAACAAAACAAAAACTCAGAAGCAGCTAGCCGCCGAAGAAGTTAGCACGTCATGCTCTCACTCGCCCATTCTTCTTCTTCTTCCGGCAAGAGTAGGCGACGCGTCGCTCGGAAGCCCGAACCGTTCTCCGGCGGGGTCTGTTGCTAGGTCATTTTCCCGCCGCGCTTGATTATTTCTGTCCACAGAGGAGACTAATTTGCTCTACGAGCTGTCCACGCATAGTTCGCAGCAGAGAGCAGACACCGGTGCGTGTTAACTTGGGGTTGAGATTTAACTTGGGGCGGTAGGTATATCATTTTTTAATGCTCCACAAGCGCTCATCGATCGATCAATCATTCCCCAGCTAGCCGCCCTACGAGACACACGCGGTGTTGACGTGCGTATACGCGCAGCATCGACCTCATCGATCGAAAGCGGCCCCTCCCTACTGCTTCGGTCGGTCATGCATTTTTGGGTCGGTGGGCACCGAAGAAGCGCCTGTACGTACGGTACGGGTGCGCGGGCGGAATCGACCCTGCCTGCTTCCTTCACTCGGTCCAACGAAACAAGTCGACGCGAGACGTACGGAGTGCCGCGCCGTACGTGCTCCGTTCGTTTTGATTTTTCACGGATTGTTTCAGCGTACGTTCGGGCTAGCTCTTCTCGATCTTCACACGCATAGATGCATGCATGGGCTGGGCTCCTTTTCACGATTTGGAAAAAAACATGGTAATCGTCAGTGGATGAGGACTATAATTAATAGTTTGAGCTAGGGCAAACTTTAAAGCATAAAAAGTTGATGCAAAAAATCCAAAGCAGTGTAGACCTATCAGTCGCCGAACTACATCAGCTAGGTTAAATATTTGAGAAACACAAGCTTGTCAAATGGCCTAAAACAACAAGTTTACGGTCAAGTCGAGTGTTCTAATTTTATACCCTAAAAACATATTTTGTTCTTTCTTCGAGCTACTACCTCGAGTGTTCTAATTTTATACCCTAAAAAATCCTTGCGTTATTTTCTTCTTTCTCCGTGCTACTACCTAGCTCGTTCTAGCGTCCCCCCCCACATTCTTGACAAACACATGGTTACGGATATGTCATTTTGGAGTTCTCCCGCGACATTTTTGGGGGCTAGACAACATTGTTTCTCTTTTGGCGGTTTTCCTGCCTGTTTTTCGTTTGGTCAATTTTCCCGCTCGTTTCAAGGGGCACACAAATTAAATAATAGCTGTTACCTATCACTTCATGTGCCATTTTGTCGCCACACATTACGAGGGTCCTCATTTTGAGCTAGCACACTGTTGATACGTGGCATTTCATGTGCCATCTTGTCGCCACGTTACTACGAACACAAATGAAATGATATCTATGTCATTTTGTCATACTGGTCATGCGTTCCTAGGGTCCTAATTTCGTGTTAGCACACAATTATTATGTGCCATCTTATCATCACGCGTTAATAGGAACGCACACGAAAATTATATCTATCAACTATCACTTCATGTGCCTTTGTTGCGCTTTATTAGGGTCATCATTTCGTGAAAGGAAAGGGTTATAATAACATGCCATCTCGTCACCCCGTGTTATTATCTTCCTTATTTCATGCTAAGGTTTATTCTGTGGCCATATTTGTTTAAGATCATAAAGATTTCATGAATAAAGTATATCTTCAAATATTTTCCAATGCGAAGCAACATGAATGAAATAAATATTGATAATATGGACTATACCGCAATCTTGTGCAGTCGGAGCTTGTCTCCTTCACCACACGTTATTGGGATTTTCTATGATCAGGGATACCTATTACCTATCACTTCAACCAATGTCTTATTCTCGGTGGTTGTTATTTTATATCATACGGCTGACATGATGATAGCATAAGAACCGCTCGTTTTGCCGTTCTCCCCCCTTTTTCGTGGGCTATGTAGCATGCTCTTTTGCCCCCTCTGATCCCGCTTTTTCGACGAACAAGGTTAGAAATATGTCGTTTTGCAGTTTTCCCGCCCCATTTTTTGGGGTCTAGAGCATATTGTGTCCTTTTGGCAGCTTTAATGCCTATTTTTTTTGTTTAGTTTTTTGGGTCCGTCAGGGACTATAAAAGTGTTTTCTTGGCAGTTTTACCGCCAAACTTTTGGGGGCTATTGTACAAATACTCACTTGGTTTATAGCCTTGTTTTCGCAACCAGTTATTTTCTAAGTAGGCATTGTCTAGTTTTGGAACATAAAATATCAAGTCTCTCATCATAAATGAAATACTTGCCAATTTTCCTGCTGATTTCCATTTTGATAGTTTACCCACCCATTTTCTTTTCGGCGGCTTTCCTGCCAGTTTTCAGGGGATATAACACACATAGTTTTGGGATTTTAACGCCCAATTATTGTGATAAGTGATTATCTAAGCACGTAATATTATCTTGTATGCATAAATATTGATTCCTCCAACATGCACCAAATACTTGGCAGCTTTCCCGCCTATTTTTAGGGGCTATAAGTCTACAACACACATGACTTTTGGGTTTTCTTGCCCAAATTTTATGACCAATTTTCCCGCCCAAAATTAATGAGGCTTAGGACATTTAACCATCCATGAAATCATCCATGAGTGGTAATTTTTAATACTCCCTCCGTTTACAATTAGTTTGCGTTCTGGGTTTAGTCAAAGTCAAACTTTGTAAAGTTTGACCAAATATATAGGGAAAAATATAAAAATTTACAATAAAATTTTAACATTATTAGAATCTTCATAAGATATATTTTCATATTATATATATTCTATATTATAGATGTTGATATTTTTTCTTATATATTTGGTCGAACTTTGAAAAGTTTGACTTTGAAAAAACCCAGAACGCGAACTAAATAAAAACGGAGGGAGTACATTTCTTTTCACCATCTATGACTTCATCCATGAGTTATAATTTTTATGATAGACCCCTTTGCGTGAGGCTCGTTGACAACTTGCCAATTTTCATGTGTCATTTCGTCATCGTGTGTGATTTGGGTCCATATTAAATGCTAGGTATGTTAGTTATTACTTGTGATTTCATGTCTCGTGACCTTGCAACATGTTATTAGAGCAACTCCAATAGATTCCTCAAGATTGGGTAGCTTCCCAAATAACCTTTTTAGGGCATCTCGCCAAAAACATCAACTCCAGTAGATACCCCATCCCTAAATGGTGCCCCTTCTTTTTTGAGCAGCCAAAAAAACAGCCGCAATTTGGGGCACGCTGGCTGATGTCCAATAACATTTTGCAGCCGCGAGCACCCCCAACCACCACGCGGAAAACTCTCTCTCCCCCTTCCCGCGATTTAGACCGTGCAACCTTCGATTCCGGCCAAACCCACCACCGCCGTTCACCCTCCCCTCCTCAAATCAACAGATCCGGTCACCCGTTGTCGATTGTCGTCAAGTCCGCTTGGTTCCTGTCAGATATACGGTCGCTGTAGCCCACATCGACTCCGGCTATATCCTGCCTCGATTTCGGCCGCCACAGCTCGTCTCGTCTTCGGCTGCCGCATCCCCGTCTCGACTCCGATGTGACTGCGCTCCAAGCCCAAGGCGAGGGGACGCCTCGCGCGAGCCCGACGCCGAGGAGCAGTACCGACTACCGTGACGTGCGATTGTGCCAGTCCGACCGCTACGCGCTGAGATCTCCTGCGAGGCATGCGGATGTGCTTGGGACGTTCAAGACGCCGAAGCGCCGCACATGCATATGACGTCATGGGCGTGGCGACACGGCCGGCCGAGTTCGGAGATGAACTTTGAGGCGGATTTCAGCGCTCCGGACTTTCGGGTCGTCTCTTCTACTATTGAGAAGGAGGACTGACTCATCATGACGCCGATTAAGATTAAAGAGAGTGATGACGCACCGATGGTGAGGTTTGCCGAACAAAACTGGCCGGGAGGTCGTGCAGGCGGAGTATGAATTGTGGCAAGACCTAACAACGAGTCTGGCCCTTCGATGGCTGTTGGCCCCTCGATGGCTATCAAGATCAAGGATGATTCATCCTCCGGGTATTCCAACTTTTGATGATGCAGTCAGTGTTCTTTGGTAGCCGTAATGATCTCCGTAGTTTATTCCGACAATGTTAAATTAGTATGATTATTTCAATCCGCAAAATGTAGTTAGAACTATCTATATGCATGGTTCCTAGTTTGTAAATATATGAATTATATATGATCACGTTTCTAAGTTTTGAACATGTTTTAGTGCCCTAAAATAGGGAATCTACTACTCCCTCCGTTCTGAATTAATTGACTCAGATTTAGAACAACTTGTACTAAATCTGAGTCAATTAATTCAGAACGGAGGGAGTACAACCTACAAATTTGACGTACCCTAATAGGGCATCTGCTATGACAGAAAAAATCCATGCCCTATATATTACCTAAACTGCAATTTTCACATCCCCTAAAACCACTTTTTCGTACCCAAAAATTGGGCATTGGTTACAGTTACTTTTAGGGTCATTATTTTATGCTAGGAGACATCTATGTGCCCATTATTTTATTGTTTTAGGGTCTGTCACAAAAATTACAACTCATGGATGAACTTATAGATGGTGAAATCTTTGGAAACCCCAAGATCACATGAAAATAAATGTAATAAAATTAAATTACAACTCATGGAGGAATTCATAGAAGCGGGAATATTCGTCATGAAATTTGGGCAAGAAAACCCAAAAGCCATGTGCATTATTGCCCCTGGAAACATGCAGTACTTTATGCATGTTGGAAGAATCGATATTTTATGCTTACAAGATACATGCTCAGATAATAACACTTATGGTGAAAATTGGGTGGTAAAACGCAAAAACTATGTGTTATAGCCATTGAAAACTGGCATAAGAATTGTTGAAAAGAAAATGGGCGTGAAACCACTCAAATGGAACGAGCGGGAAAATTGCCAAGTCTTTCATGTATGATGAAAGCCTTTATATATATTTCCTGATTTCAAAATAGATTCATATGTAGATAATAACCGGTCACGAAAACAAGACTGTAAACCTCATTGAGATGTGTGTTATAACCCCCGAAAATTCGGCGGGACAACTGCCAAAAAACAACCCGTTATAGACCTCGAAAACGGGCAAGAAACTGACCAAACAAAAACGGGAAATAAAACTGCCAAAAGGAAAACAATGTGTTGTAGGATGGGTCACAGCTTAGCAGAATTTTCCTCTCGGGGTTTGGGCCCAAAATTCCCACTCGGTCGAAAACCAAAATTTCCACGTCAAAATCGAGTTTTCTGGCGGGATTTGCTCGCTGCGTTGGAGCGGATCGATCTGGGTGGGTGATCTGTGCGAGGCTGCTTCCTTACATCTCATTGGATGGAAACCAGTTGGCACGGATCGACCAGGCATCCACGGTGCAGATCGGAGTTTCTACTAGCTACTACCGTCTACGTGCTAGCTCTACTAGGTAATACGTCTACATGCTCAATAGTTAGAGTTGGCTCTAAAAAAACTACGAGATACCAACCATGCAAAAAAAAAAAAACTATGAGATACCACGTAATCTATACTACTATTAAAAGAGCAAACATGGTGGGATACTTTAAATCTTGTCCATTCAATTTTTGATCAACGATCCAGATTATCCCCATGTCAAGCACCAAACAACTTTGACAAGAAAAAAAAAAGGCGCAAGCATAATAATCTATACTACTATTAAAAGAGCAAACATGGTGGGATACTTTAAATCTTGTCCATTCAATTTTTGATCAACGATCCAGATTATCCCCATGTCGAGCACCAAACAACTTTGACAAGGAAAAAAAAGGCGCAAGCATAATAAAAGAAACAAAAAATAAACGCAAGCGTCCGATGGTTGTAGTTCTGATCGACCATCTGCCCCTGCGGCAGGTCCGACAAGGCCTCGGCCGACTTCGGCGCCGACGTCAAGGGCAGCTATACCAGGACGACACGCCGAGGAGATCGACCTTGAGCTGCGGTACCGGCGCTCCTCCCGCCGCACCATCTGCCCCTGCGGCAGGTCCGACAAGGCCTCAGCCGACTTTGACGCCGACGTCAAGGGCAGCTATACCAGGACGACACGCTGCGCCGCCTGTGCCTCACCAACTGGACGCTCGACCTCCCGTGGGGCGTCCTCATCGCCGCGTCGCTGGAGACGCTCTGCCTTAAGCGGATCATGGCGCCGGGCCGGGCGCGGTGCTGCAGCAGCTGGTCGCGAGCTGCATGCGCTTCGCCGACCTCATGAGCTGGAGGAGTGCCCGGGCGCCACGAAGATGACCCTCGGCAGCCCCCACCTGCGGAGCTTCGCCATGATCTGCTGCCACGACGGGAGCCGCGTCTTGCTGCACACCCAGCCCCTGCGATCCCTGCACTAGAGGGGCCTCCATCCTGACGACCTGCAGTTCCTCGGCATCCCCAACTACGACAAGGTCGCGCCGCTAACCATCGATATCTGCGACGACCTCACATGCAAAGGGTCACACGAAATCGCTCCAGTCATGGAGCTCATCAACCGGTGCAAGAGGCTGACGTATCTTCACCTTGCCCTGCGTCCATCGATGACTTGCTACAGCAGCGAGTTCACAGCTGTCATCCGCGGCCTTCCGGAACTCAGGCAACTGGTCCTCAAGGGCTTCATGGCCACACAGCATGCCGTCCGGTTACGATGGTAACAACTACGACGACGGCGAGGACTACGGTGATGGTGACTACATTGAAACGTTGAGGATCATGCAGTGATAAAAATTTCGACGAAATTTCGACCGAAATTCGCAAAATTAACGATTCTCTGTGTGGAGCGAGAAAACTTTATATCACCCGAATATTTCGATAACATTTGAAAAAATCCAATACGTAACACTTCTAGTACAAAGAAATGATGCTTTCATCATCAAATTCGTTATAGTCAGTTGGTATAGGCTGCCAACGGTGGTCTGTTGGGTCGCGTGTTCGAATCCTTATAATTACATAATTTTTTGCTAAATAATTTTAGACGTCAGACTTTGAATCTGGACGAAATTTTTGAAAACTTTCTTCGAAATTTCGTTATTTCTCGAAATTCCCGAATCTCTGAGGATGGCGAATTTTTTTTGCGAATCGAAATGCTGAACCCTGGGATCATGTGGCGGATGGGCATCCCTTGCGTCAGTCATAGCCTGAAAAAGATCGACATTGCAAAGTATAGTGGGAGTGACCTTGATAGGATACTACCATATTTACTACTGTCAAAGGGTGCAGCTTTGGAGGAGTTCTCGCCTTCTCGGTGACCTTATCAGCTCAACTCTCTCCACACAAAGAGGAGACAGCAGTGGAGTTTAGATCATGGCTATGTAGATTTATTAGGACAGAAATAGTAAATGTATGTTAACTATTTTTTGGACTCTACGACGTTAGTTAGAGTTATCTCCAAACTACTTGAACTCCACCCCTTTTACCATGAAAAAATTAATTATTTCATGTACGTTGAAGATTATCAAGTATCATGACTTAAATAAACATCCCAGTGCAAAAAAAAATTTAAGAAACTTCAGGGATCACTTTGACTTCAAAAAAAAATCACGCATCAAGTGTGGAGTGACTAAAGTTAATATTTTTGTATTTCTGTGTATGTAAATATATTGAATAATAGTAGAGGTCGTGCGTTGCACGTGCACGTTCACTAGTTTCAAAAAAAACTACGAGATACCACGTACTTGATGTGTGCGTCCGTCAGTCCGTGAGCCTTTTGCTATGTTGTGGTTACAAAAGCTAGCTCTGTACAATATTTCACCACCAGCTTACCTTATATGCTATGTGTGCATCTCCGTGAGAGAGCAGTCATGGCCGGGTCCGTCCGTCCGCCGTAATGACATTGAAGATTGAACGCCGCCGCTCGTCATCGTCTAGACAAAACGCCAACATCCTCCACCATGTGTGCCCTGTCCAAGTCGAATGTTTTAATTGTTGGTGTCCGACCGCATGATGAAACACCCGTTGACTGATTGTTCCTCGCCGTCCCGGTGTTCACCTCCGTAGGCATTCTACACACATCGAGCACCTCGTGATGCCATTATCGGCCGACTTGACGAACGTTGAACCACGATCCCAGAACAAAGAGGTCGGCGAAGGAGGCAGGTGGAACCGAGATGACTATTACCTACCATTTCATGCGTCGCCTAGTGTCCTTATTGTATTTCGGCATCTTCCCACACAGTTCACCTGAGACTATAGCACTCTAGTAGCATAAACTAAGGACACAAGTAACACACAACAAACTAGATAACAATTGTTTTGATAATGACTGATCGTGAAAAATGGGTGAGAGAACTCAAAATTACCGGGCTTGCCAAGATTTCATATTTCGCAAGGCGAAACTTTTGCGTACGAGCTATGATGGCGAGGGTGTTAGGTTTTCTAACATACACTTTCCGCAATTTGACCAAACCCGATAGCACACTTTACATTTTGGGTTTTCCTGCCAATGTTGCGACCGATTATTATCTAAGACAACTGTATCTAATTTGTATATCTAGTCTCTCTACTCCAGCGGGAGATCGTACAAAAAATTAGTCTACGCCTATCTCGAAAACTCTCTGGGGACGCTAGAAAGGAATACGGTCTGGTTAAGCCCTCGAAAATTGACCAGGAAAATAAGCACGGTGGAAAAACCTCGAAACTAGTGGGAAAATGCCAAAACGATGTCTTTGTACCCGTCTATTGCTTGTTCGGAGATATCATAAAATGACTCTAATAGCGTGGGATGATGAAACAATGGATAAAATGACGGGTAATAGCTACCTAGTAGCATAAAATAAGCACATGAGTATCACACGACACACTAGATAACGATTGTTTAGATAATCACCAGTCGTGAAAAATGAGCGAGAAAACTAAGAAACTATGTTTGTTATTGCCTATGTGGAAGACGACATAATAGAATCATAGGCAATAGCTATTTATACTATAAAATAAGTACGTGTGTGACGGCGAGGCCGACACATGAAGTGGTAGGAAATAGCCATCTCGGTTCCACCTGCCTCCTCCGTCGACCTTTCTGTTCTAGGATCGGGGTTCAATGTAGCGGACGATGGCATCACGAGGTGCTCGATGTGTATAGGACGCCTCCGGAGGTGAACACCACTGCGTCGAGGAAACAATCGGTTTCATCGTGCGGTCGGACACCAAGCAAGACGTGCGACTTGGTACATCAGATACCATGGTGGAGGATGTTGGCACGGTCTAGGCGGTGACGGGCGGTTTCATCCAATGTCGTTGCGGCGAACAGATAGACCCGGCATGCCACGTGGTGAAATATAGTATATGGAGCTAGTTTGCGGGATCACACGCACACACGGTACTTGTTGTTTACTACGGTATCTAACACGGAGAGTATATTATATTGAGCACGTAGATGTAGTACCTAGTAGAGCTAGCATGTAGGCATAGTACTTACCTGGTAGAAACTCCAATCTGCACCGCGGTCGATCCGTGTGGACTGGTCTCCATCCAATGAGATGGAAGGAAGCAGCCTAACCCAGATCGATCTCTCTCATCCAACAACCCAGCGAGCAAAATCCCGCCAACCACGAAAATTTTCGATGTTCACGCCGAAACTCTGGTTTTGGGCTGAGCGGGGATTTTGGACCAAACCCCGCGAGAGGAAAAATTGGCCAAAGCTACTCACACCCTCCTCGCATTCTTTCCCATCCCGTCCCACCGACACCTCCTCCTCCAGATCCCCTTTCCGCCGCCTCCGTCGCCCGGCGATTCCGGCCGGCTCCGGTGACTTCTCAAGCCGTAGACCACCGCCCGGGACAGCAGGAGGATCTGCGCAGCTCGCCCGCATCCTTGGAAACGGATGGAAGCTTCAGCGTCGCCTACGCGGACCAGGATGGGACGGAGCTGGCCATGCTCTACATCGGCCGACGCAGTGGTGCTGATGTGGGATCCCAAGGCCGAGGTCGTCACAGCCATGGACTCCGACGGCAGACCCTCGCCGGCGGTACCGGAGTTCGTGCTCTACGCTCCTTCCCACGCCGAGATCTGCAGGTACAAAACATCCACCCTATCCACCTCTTTGATCTGTTATTATCGGTAACAGAAATATTTTCCTGATTTCTAGTGTGCGGCTGCTTTATAGCACTTTTGCATCAATGATTACTTCCACACGATTAGATTATCCTGGCAGTTGTTTTGGTTAGTAGAGCGCCTACAAATATGCACTCTTTCCTCAAAGTCTTTAGTCCTTTTCAATTTAACGCTCTATATATGCATGCTGAACAGGCAACAGATGCACATGTTTGGTGTGGGAGACAGAGAGATTGAGGTGCGACCACCGCTGTGCTCTTGCCGACGACCAGCGCTGCCGCCACACCATGTGCCCTCCTGCTGTATAATTCCCTCATTTCAGGTGTTGTTTTGCATGTTTCAAGTGTTGTTTTGGCAAAGAACCACATCTATAGCAGCAGCTAAAGTCTTTTTTTTGTTGGCAGCACTTCTAAGTTCTAACACACGGGGTGCATTGGCCCATGGCTTGCCATCCCTAACTCGCGCCCGGTGTTCTGTTGCAAGCTGCCCACTGATGGCACTGAAATGAGAAGCAGTGGGCGAGGCGGCGTGCTTCTCGTGGCTTGACTGCATAGTCGGGTACACCTATGCAGATTTAACATTGGCTTGGTGCATGCCTTGGTTGTTATTCAATGAAACTTAGGTAAGGAACCTCTCTCCTTATAGTCATACTTATTTGGTTTTGAAGTGTTCACTTAGCTGTTCTGATTGCGGATTGAATGGCAAGAACAATTGTTAGAGCTTCTGTATATATGTACTGCTGCTTCAGTAATACTGAAACCACTTTGCTAGCTCAAATCTTGTTTTTTTGTATTGTTTGTGACTGATTAATTCTCTACTGGACTCCTGCTTTGCTTAATGCATGAGTTATTATCATAATATCAGAAACAAAATTGCACTTACTCTTCTGTACTAGAAATCTCAATCTAGCCTTTTTTTTATTAAACCTCATTGTTTCTCTTTTGCACTTGATGTAATTTGTATGTGGTAACACTACTTATGTGTGACCTTCTCTGCTGCACATAATGCCCTTCTAATCAGTAATGATTATTTTGTAGGTTCTAATTAGCACAGAATGCTTTTCTAATCAGTAATCATTGTGCTGAATGTCAACTTGGCCGTATTGACGCTTATTTACTTATACAAGTACACAATCAAATGTAGTTGCTTACTGAGAATAATATAACGCAAAAGCATAGGATTCGTGTGAAGAAAAGCATCTTCTTTGTCTCATTGAGACAAACAAATGTTTATAGTGTGTTCCTCTCAATGACAGTGGAACATCACTTTTGCTTTTTGTTGTTTTGCAAGATTTGCATTGTACTCCCTCCGTTCGGAAATAGATGTCTTTCATTTGTCCAAATTCGGATGTATGTGTACACTAAAACATGTCTACATACATTCGAATTTGGACAAATCCAAGACATCCTTTTTCGAACGGAGGGAGTAGGTGTTACTCAAGTCTTGGTTATTGATTCACACTTATACATGTTCAGTACTAAATAAGCCATGAATTATCTGTTGCATTTGTGAGGCAAATTACTGCTAGAGCCAACTGCAGGAAATATGATGGAAAAATATCATTTATTGAAATGGAAGCTAAATCCCTCTTTTTTAGTGTGGAATGGACCGATGGGCATGGGATACAGAATTTGATGTTTTAGATAATATTTGTTAGCGCTTCTGTCTTATTAGGCCATGAGTACTTTTTTGCAACTCGAAGGCTTTGGTATTTAGTAAGTTGGAGCTGATCTGGACCAGTGCTATCTGCTAGTTAGCTCATCTTTTAATCACAAGATTCAATAAAAATATATTTTAATACTGTTTGTGAGATGGTTATTCTTTTGTGCACCTGTTGGTGCTTGTAGTTTTCTCTGTTGACCAATGTTATTCTTCTGCCGCAGAGGTGAACCTTTCTTTGTTTGTTGTTGTGCAGGAGCATCTTTGGCCGGTCGTAGTTGGACGCAAGGGATTGTGGAGCAGTAGTAGCCGTTCCAGGAGCAACGCGACGCCATATGACTCCTAGGTGTTATCATTCAAACTTGTTGCTGCATCGACTGCAGAGGTGTGGATCACCTTGTGGACTGCATGCAAAGCTCATCTTTGGGACTATTGTTTGGACTCTTAATGTGGACTCTCAATCTTTTGTGATTTATTTATGTATGGTTAAATCTGGAGTGTAAGTTGAAGTCTGCTATATGTATCATTGATGATGCATTGATCATGCTTTATGATTCTTCCATATAGATCCTGCTGAAGATTCTGGTATATCAATCCTATTTTCATGACTTTGGTTGTAATTGTTGTGGAATGCATTCAAAGTTGTCGGTCCATCAGTTGTAATTTTGACCATTTTCTTTGAACTGTTTTGGTACTAGTTTTCGTGTATAAATTTTTGAAATACCGAATTTTGGCCAAATCCCTAGCTGACTAATTTTAGTTGTTATTATCAACCATTATTATTTGGTAAGTGATCCAAAATTAAGAAGTTTAGGAAAATCTGCAACTCTAGGAAATTAACCACCTTTGCCGATTAGAGTGACTCGTGATGACCTTTGTATGACATGAACAAACGTCGAGGCGGTAACAAACTATCTTTTGTTGCTTGCCTGTTCTAAAAACAAGTAGTTTGGAGACCTAAATATGTGTCATCAATGATGAATAAAGAAACAGAATAATCAATTGATTTTTAAAGGAAAGTACACGTGATTCTTTATTTTGGAAAGAAGCAGAATAATCAATTGATTTTCAAAGGAAAACTATCTTTGTTGCTTGTCTTCGAGCAAAAAAATAAGTAGTTTGACGACCTAAATACGTGTCACCAATGATGAATAAGAAAACAGAATATCAATTGATTTTTAAAGTAAAGTATAGGCGATTCTTTTTTGGAAAGAAGCGGAATAATCCCATTGATTTTCAAAGGAAAGGACTAGTCAAGCCGGTGACCACTCCATCGATTAATTTACTCGGTACAGTCATGCAGAGATTGATGCATGCGAACCCACCATTGCATGCGTACATGTGCCACATAAAAAGACACCTAATTTAGCAGGCGGGCGAGACACGTCATCAATCCAAGGCAACCACGCATGCATCGTGGCCATCCATTCTCTACCGAAGACCAGATTGCTTTCCTCCGACGCTCACCTATCTATGGGAGGAAGCATCTCAGCGGTCCGTCCCGATTTAATCTTTACGCCTCCCACCCATCCATCCATCCATCGGAGCCAGAAAATTGACTGGCAAAACAGAGAAAAAGAAAACCAGCCATGTTCCCGGCTTCCCGCCTTGTCACACGACGCGCGCTCTCTCTCTTTGTTGAAATTCAAACCATGTAGCCTGCCTCCATCCAATTCAATACAGTCCAGCTCTATAAATACGAGGCCACCGCCACGAGCGCCGCGTGCGGTATGCGCGTGCCTTGTGCCTTTGGGCTTTGGCGTAGGCAGAGAGGTGAGCGAGTCCGTCGTCATAGAAAGTGATAGTCCTCTGGTCAGTCCACACTTTATTAATCTCGAAAATCTTTGGTCAGTCCAACTCCCTCACGCACATCACCGAGAACAGCGAAAATCTTTGGTTCTAGCGTCCCCCCCCACATTCTTGACAAACACATGGTTACGGATATGTCATTTTGGAGTTCTCCCGCGACATTTTTGGGGGCTAGACAACATTGTTTCTCTTTTGGCGGTTTTCCTGCCTGTTTTTCGTTTGGTCAATTTTCCCGCTCGTTTCAAGGGGCACACAAATTAAATAATAGCTGTTACCTATCACTTCATGTGCCATTTTGTCGCCACACATTACGAGGGTCCTCATTTTGAGCTAGCACACTGTTGATACGTGGCATTTCATGTGCCATCTTGTCGCCACGTTACTACGAACACAAATGAAATGATATCTATGTCATTTTGTCATACTGGTCATGCGTTCCTAGGGTCCTAATTTCGTGTTAGCACACAATTATTATGTGCCATCTTATCATCACGCGTTAATAGGAACGCACACGAAAATTATATCTATCAACTATCACTTCATGTGCCTTTGTTGCGCTTTATTAGGGTCATCATTTCGTGAAAGGAAAGGGTTATAATAACATGCCATCTCGTCACCCCGTGTTATTATCTTCCTTATTTCATGCTAAGGTTTATTCTGTGGCCATATTTGTTTAAGATCATAAAGATTTCATGAATAAAGTATATCTTCAAATATTTTCCAATGCGAAGCAACATGAATGAAATAAATATTGATAATATGGACTATACCGCAATCTTGTGCAGTCGGAGCTTGTCTCCTTCACCACACGTTATTGGGATTTTCTATGATCAGGGATACCTATTACCTATCACTTCAACCAATGTCTTATTCTCGGTGGTTGTTATTTTATATCATACGGCTGACATGATGATAGCATAAGAACCGCTCGTTTTGCCGTTCTCCCCCCTTTTTCGTGGGCTATGTAGCATGCTCTTTTGCCCCCTCTGATCCCGCTTTTTCGACGAACAAGGTTAGAAATATGTCGTTTTGCAGTTTTCCCGCCCCATTTTTTGGGGTCTAGAGCATATTGTGTCCTTTTGGCAGCTTTAATGCCTATTTTTTTTGTTTAGTTTTTTGGGTCCGTCAGGGACTATAAAAGTGTTTTCTTGGCAGTTTTACCGCCAAACTTTTGGGGGCTATTGTACAAATACTCACTTGGTTTATAGCCTTGTTTTCGCAACCAGTTATTTTCTAAGTAGGCATTGTCTAGTTTTGGAACATAAAATATCAAGTCTCTCATCATAAATGAAATACTTGCCAATTTTCCTGCTGATTTCCATTTTGATAGTTTACCCACCCATTTTCTTTTCGGCGGCTTTCCTGCCAGTTTTCAGGGGATATAACACACATAGTTTTGGGATTTTAACGCCCAATTATTGTGATAAGTGATTATCTAAGCACGTAATATTATCTTGTATGCATAAATATTGATTCCTCCAACATGCACCAAATACTTGGCAGCTTTCCCGCCTATTTTTAGGGGCTATAAGTCTACAACACACATGACTTTTGGGTTTTCTTGCCCAAATTTTATGACCAATTTTCCCGCCCAAAATTAATGAGGCTTAGGACATTTAACCATCCATGAAATCATCCATGAGTGGTAATTTTTAATACTCCCTCCGTTTACAATTAGTTTGCGTTCTGGGTTTAGTCAAAGTCAAACTTTGTAAAGTTTGACCAAATATATAGGGAAAAATATAAAAATTTACAATAAAATTTTAACATTATTAGAATCTTCATAAGATATATTTTCATATTATATATATTCTATATTATAGATGTTGATATTTTTTCTTATATATTTGGTCGAACTTTGAAAAGTTTGACTTTGAAAAAACCCAGAACGCGAACTAAATAAAAACGGAGGGAGTACATTTCTTTTCACCATCTATGACTTCATCCATGAGTTATAATTTTTATGATAGACCCCTTTGCGTGAGGCTCGTTGACAACTTGCCAATTTTCATGTGTCATTTCGTCATCGTGTGTGATTTGGTTCAGAGATCCAGGGTCACATGCACTGCACCTACATTATATAAGCCTAGAGTCAAGGCAAATTTGCTTGATTTTATTTTGCCTCTCATTTCATAAACAGGAGAATTTGTTCTTACTTGTTTCCCCAACAGTCAGGTAAACAGGGACGTGTGCCTGTACTTCTGAATATACGTGTAAAACAAATGTTGATAATATCTTGTAAATGTGTCTATAAGAAGCATATCAAATAATTTATACATATTACTTCAAAATTTTCTTCTAACATTTCTCGATGTAAAGTCACTTATAATAGGGTCGATGTCAATGTCATCCAATAATTGCTTCTCGATGCATAATGTTGCCAAACCATTTTCAGAGCCACTTACATTGCTATCGCCGACGTTGGTGTCGATATTTTCTTCTTGCTGCTCAGATTCAAAATTCTCATTTGGTTGTTGCTCTTCCTCCACGGGAACTATCGCCAACTCATTATTTGGGTTTATCGAAACACCAGTATTACTCTTAAGAAACTTGTGAATATCTCCTTTCTGTGATTTTATCAACTCGGCAACACGCTTTGCTCTTTTCCGTTTAGCAGCACCAGATTCATATGTTATGGACGACATGGCGCACAAGCACAATGCTGGAAAAATACATGAAATGTTAAAATTAAATTATACCGGGAGGGAGTATTGAACTATTGATTAGGGAATCAGAAATTCAGAACACACTACTATATGTTTGTACTTTACCTCAGATGGTCGAATCGTCTATGTGCACGCAAGTGAAGACTGAAGACGGAAAAGAAAAGACCCAATCAGTGCGGCGTTCTTGCAATCGGGGGCCTCGGAAGTTAAAATCTGTGAGGCGAATAACTGGCTCTTGCTTCCTGCCTGCGATGAGCCGATGAGAGAATGAGAGAGCGCTGAGGAAGATTGAGAGAAAGACGAACAGAGCCCGAGCGGTGAGCGCGTATGGATCAGTAGTACCTCACGTCGACGATGTCTTCGAGGGAGCCAGCGACGATGGCTTGGACGGTGGCTGGTGATCGCAACTGAACTGATGCCGATTGGATCGATCGATCGGCGGAAGCAGGCAAGCAGCGAACGCTAATTCCTCTCATCCTCTCATGCGACGCCTTGTCTCCTTGATCACGCACCACACATACGGCCCATTAGCCCAATAGTCCTTTTATTTATTTTTCTGCTGGCTGACAATACATATACGTAGGTATATACCATACCTGGGTGGGGGCCCCTAGATTTTGGGGGCCTGGGGCGGCCCCCCCCCAAGGGCCGGCCCTGGTTGTCATCATTGCCAACTTTGTATGATACTACCTCTGCCCACAAATATAAAACGTTTTGGTGGGCTGAAGAGGTAGTATACTAGTCAAATGTAAAATTGAAATTGTTCTCCATCTGAAATGACATAATTTGAGAAATTCTGTGTTGGTAATTGCAGTTTCATTCTGTGTCAAATAACCGTATTTAGAACAAATTATGTATTTACCGAACCGTATTGACCAGGTATACACAGGGCGTATGCAGATCGATCTTCGGCTTACGAAGTTTTCAAATGTGTAGTACAGGTTCCCGTGACGTGATGCTCCCCCATGCACGAACCAAACAAGATTGTGGTCGACATGTCAACGGCAACAGGGATAGATGGTCCACGATAATCCGGTGACATGGACCCGCTACGAACACTGGTCAGTGTAGACAACCACGCGTGAATTGCGTGATGCGTCGACGGCATTTACACCCGCCAGCGAACTCGCAGATCGGCGTACTATGTGTCTCCAGGGCTTTCGTACTACCTTCTCGTAGTATTATTCTACTGTACTTTTTGTTCAAAATAAGAACATCAAAGTTCCCTAAAAAAAGTTCCTAACATATATGGCCAAAATCCAAATGCTTTCTCTAGAAACAGCGATGAAATTTATATGAAACAAAACAAAAACTCAGAAGCAGCTAGCCGCCGAAGAAGTTAGCACGTCATGCTCTCACTCGCCCATTCTTCTTCTTCTTCCGGCAAGAGTAGGCGACGCGTCGCTCGGAAGCCCGAACCGTTCTCCGGCGGGGTCTGTTGCTAGGTCATTTTCCCGCCGCGCTTGATTATTTCTGTCCACAGAGGAGACTAATTTGCTCTACGAGCTGTCCACGCATAGTTCGCAGCAGAGAGCAGACACCGGTGCGTGTTAACTTGGGGTTGAGATTTAACTTGGGGCGGTAGGTATATCATTTTTTAATGCTCCACAAGCGCTCATCGATCGATCAATCATTCCCCAGCTAGCCGCCCTACGAGACACACGCGGTGTTGACGTGCGTATACGCGCAGCATCGACCTCATCGATCGAAAGCGGCCCCTCCCTACTGCTTCGGTCGGTCATGCATTTTTGGGTCGGTGGGCACCGAAGAAGCGCCTGTACGTACGGTACGGGTGCGCGGGCGGAATCGACCCTGCCTGCTTCCTTCACTCGGTCCAACGAAACAAGTCGACGCGAGACGTACGGAGTGCCGCGCCGTACGTGCTCCGTTCGTTTTGATTTTTCACGGATTGTTTCAGCGTACGTTCGGGCTAGCTCTTCTCGATCTTCACACGCATAGATGCATGCATGGGCTGGGCTCCTTTTCACGATTTGGAAAAAAACATGGTAATCGTCAGTGGATGAGGACTATAATTAATAGTTTGAGCTAGGGCAAACTTTAAAGCATAAAAAGTTGATGCAAAAAATCCAAAGCAGTGTAGACCTATCAGTCGCCGAACTACATCAGCTAGGTTAAATATTTGAGAAACACAAGCTTGTCAAATGGCCTAAAACAACAAGTTTACGGTCAAGTCGAGTGTTCTAATTTTATACCCTAAAAACATATTTTGTTCTTTCTTCGAGCTACTACCTCGAGTGTTCTAATTTTATACCCTAAAAAATCCTTGCGTTATTTTCTTCTTTCTCCGTGCTACTACCTAGCTCGTTCTAGCGTCCCCCCCCACATTCTTGACAAACACATGGTTACGGATATGTCATTTTGGAGTTCTCCCGCGACATTTTTGGGGGCTAGACAACATTGTTTCTCTTTTGGCGGTTTTCCTGCCTGTTTTTCGTTTGGTCAATTTTCCCGCTCGTTTCAAGGGGCACACAAATTAAATAATAGCTGTTACCTATCACTTCATGTGCCATTTTGTCGCCACACATTACGAGGGTCCTCATTTTGAGCTAGCACACTGTTGATACGTGGCATTTCATGTGCCATCTTGTCGCCACGTTACTACGAACACAAATGAAATGATATCTATGTCATTTTGTCATACTGGTCATGCGTTCCTAGGGTCCTAATTTCGTGTTAGCACACAATTATTATGTGCCATCTTATCATCACGCGTTAATAGGAACGCACACGAAAATTATATCTATCAACTATCACTTCATGTGCCTTTGTTGCGCTTTATTAGGGTCATCATTTCGTGAAAGGAAAGGGTTATAATAACATGCCATCTCGTCACCCCGTGTTATTATCTTCCTTATTTCATGCTAAGGTTTATTCTGTGGCCATATTTGTTTAAGATCATAAAGATTTCATGAATAAAGTATATCTTCAAATATTTTCCAATGCGAAGCAACATGAATGAAATAAATATTGATAATATGGACTATACCGCAATCTTGTGCAGTCGGAGCTTGTCTCCTTCACCACACGTTATTGGGATTTTCTATGATCAGGGATACCTATTACCTATCACTTCAACCAATGTCTTATTCTCGGTGGTTGTTATTTTATATCATACGGCTGACATGATGATAGCATAAGAACCGCTCGTTTTGCCGTTCTCCCCCCTTTTTCGTGGGCTATGTAGCATGCTCTTTTGCCCCCTCTGATCCCGCTTTTTCGACGAACAAGGTTAGAAATATGTCGTTTTGCAGTTTTCCCGCCCCATTTTTTGGGGTCTAGAGCATATTGTGTCCTTTTGGCAGCTTTAATGCCTATTTTTTTTGTTTAGTTTTTTGGGTCCGTCAGGGACTATAAAAGTGTTTTCTTGGCAGTTTTACCGCCAAACTTTTGGGGGCTATTGTACAAATACTCACTTGGTTTATAGCCTTGTTTTCGCAACCAGTTATTTTCTAAGTAGGCATTGTCTAGTTTTGGAACATAAAATATCAAGTCTCTCATCATAAATGAAATACTTGCCAATTTTCCTGCTGATTTCCATTTTGATAGTTTACCCACCCATTTTCTTTTCGGCGGCTTTCCTGCCAGTTTTCAGGGGATATAACACACATAGTTTTGGGATTTTAACGCCCAATTATTGTGATAAGTGATTATCTAAGCACGTAATATTATCTTGTATGCATAAATATTGATTCCTCCAACATGCACCAAATACTTGGCAGCTTTCCCGCCTATTTTTAGGGGCTATAAGTCTACAACACACATGACTTTTGGGTTTTCTTGCCCAAATTTTATGACCAATTTTCCCGCCCAAAATTAATGAGGCTTAGGACATTTAACCATCCATGAAATCATCCATGAGTGGTAATTTTTAATACTCCCTCCGTTTACAATTAGTTTGCGTTCTGGGTTTAGTCAAAGTCAAACTTTGTAAAGTTTGACCAAATATATAGGGAAAAATATAAAAATTTACAATAAAATTTTAACATTATTAGAATCTTCATAAGATATATTTTCATATTATATATATTCTATATTATAGATGTTGATATTTTTTCTTATATATTTGGTCGAACTTTGAAAAGTTTGACTTTGAAAAAACCCAGAACGCGAACTAAATAAAAACGGAGGGAGTACATTTCTTTTCACCATCTATGACTTCATCCATGAGTTATAATTTTTATGATAGACCCCTTTGCGTGAGGCTCGTTGACAACTTGCCAATTTTCATGTGTCATTTCGTCATCGTGTGTGATTTGGGTCCATATTAAATGCTAGGTATGTTAGTTATTACTTGTGATTTCATGTCTCGTGACCTTGCAACATGTTATTAGAGCAACTCCAATAGATTCCTCAAGATTGGGTAGCTTCCCAAATAACCTTTTTAGGGCATCTCGCCAAAAACATCAACTCCAGTAGATACCCCATCCCTAAATGGTGCCCCTTCTTTTTTGAGCAGCCAAAAAAACAGCCGCAATTTGGGGCACGCTGGCTGATGTCCAATAACATTTTGCAGCCGCGAGCACCCCCAACCACCACGCGGAAAACTCTCTCTCCCCCTTCCCGCGATTTAGACCGTGCAACCTTCGATTCCGGCCAAACCCACCACCGCCGTTCACCCTCCCCTCCTCAAATCAACAGATCCGGTCACCCGTTGTCGATTGTCGTCAAGTCCGCTTGGTTCCTGTCAGATATACGGTCGCTGTAGCCCACATCGACTCCGGCTATATCCTGCCTCGATTTCGGCCGCCACAGCTCGTCTCGTCTTCGGCTGCCGCATCCCCGTCTCGACTCCGATGTGACTGCGCTCCAAGCCCAAGGCGAGGGGACGCCTCGCGCGAGCCCGACGCCGAGGAGCAGTACCGACTACCGTGACGTGCGATTGTGCCAGTCCGACCGCTACGCGCTGAGATCTCCTGCGAGGCATGCGGATGTGCTTGGGACGTTCAAGACGCCGAAGCGCCGCACATGCATATGACGTCATGGGCGTGGCGACACGGCCGGCCGAGTTCGGAGATGAACTTTGAGGCGGATTTCAGCGCTCCGGACTTTCGGGTCGTCTCTTCTACTATTGAGAAGGAGGACTGACTCATCATGACGCCGATTAAGATTAAAGAGAGTGATGACGCACCGATGGTGAGGTTTGCCGAACAAAACTGGCCGGGAGGTCGTGCAGGCGGAGTATGAATTGTGGCAAGACCTAACAACGAGTCTGGCCCTTCGATGGCTGTTGGCCCCTCGATGGCTATCAAGATCAAGGATGATTCATCCTCCGGGTATTCCAACTTTTGATGATGCAGTCAGTGTTCTTTGGTAGCCGTAATGATCTCCGTAGTTTATTCCGACAATGTTAAATTAGTATGATTATTTCAATCCGCAAAATGTAGTTAGAACTATCTATATGCATGGTTCCTAGTTTGTAAATATATGAATTATATATGATCACGTTTCTAAGTTTTGAACATGTTTTAGTGCCCTAAAATAGGGAATCTACTACTCCCTCCGTTCTGAATTAATTGACTCAGATTTAGAACAACTTGTACTAAATCTGAGTCAATTAATTCAGAACGGAGGGAGTACAACCTACAAATTTGACGTACCCTAATAGGGCATCTGCTATGACAGAAAAAATCCATGCCCTATATATTACCTAAACTGCAATTTTCACATCCCCTAAAACCACTTTTTCGTACCCAAAAATTGGGCATTGGTTACAGTTACTTTTAGGGTCATTATTTTATGCTAGGAGACATCTATGTGCCCATTATTTTATTGTTTTAGGGTCTGTCACAAAAATTACAACTCATGGATGAACTTATAGATGGTGAAATCTTTGGAAACCCCAAGATCACATGAAAATAAATGTAATAAAATTAAATTACAACTCATGGAGGAATTCATAGAAGCGGGAATATTCGTCATGAAATTTGGGCAAGAAAACCCAAAAGCCATGTGCATTATTGCCCCTGGAAACATGCAGTACTTTATGCATGTTGGAAGAATCGATATTTTATGCTTACAAGATACATGCTCAGATAATAACACTTATGGTGAAAATTGGGTGGTAAAACGCAAAAACTATGTGTTATAGCCATTGAAAACTGGCATAAGAATTGTTGAAAAGAAAATGGGCGTGAAACCACTCAAATGGAACGAGCGGGAAAATTGCCAAGTCTTTCATGTATGATGAAAGCCTTTATATATATTTCCTGATTTCAAAATAGATTCATATGTAGATAATAACCGGTCACGAAAACAAGACTGTAAACCTCATTGAGATGTGTGTTATAACCCCCGAAAATTCGGCGGGACAACTGCCAAAAAACAACCCGTTATAGACCTCGAAAACGGGCAAGAAACTGACCAAACAAAAACGGGAAATAAAACTGCCAAAAGGAAAACAATGTGTTGTAGGATGGGTCACAGCTTAGCAGAATTTTCCTCTCGGGGTTTGGGCCCAAAATTCCCACTCGGTCGAAAACCAAAATTTCCACGTCAAAATCGAGTTTTCTGGCGGGATTTGCTCGCTGCGTTGGAGCGGATCGATCTGGGTGGGTGATCTGTGCGAGGCTGCTTCCTTACATCTCATTGGATGGAAACCAGTTGGCACGGATCGACCAGGCATCCACGGTGCAGATCGGAGTTTCTACTAGCTACTACCGTCTACGTGCTAGCTCTACTAGGTAATACGTCTACATGCTCAATAGTTAGAGTTGGCTCTAAAAAAACTACGAGATACCAACCATGCAAAAAAAAAAAAACTATGAGATACCACGTAATCTATACTACTATTAAAAGAGCAAACATGGTGGGATACTTTAAATCTTGTCCATTCAATTTTTGATCAACGATCCAGATTATCCCCATGTCAAGCACCAAACAACTTTGACAAGAAAAAAAAAAGGCGCAAGCATAATAATCTATACTACTATTAAAAGAGCAAACATGGTGGGATACTTTAAATCTTGTCCATTCAATTTTTGATCAACGATCCAGATTATCCCCATGTCGAGCACCAAACAACTTTGACAAGGAAAAAAAAGGCGCAAGCATAATAAAAGAAACAAAAAATAAACGCAAGCGTCCGATGGTTGTAGTTCTGATCGACCATCTGCCCCTGCGGCAGGTCCGACAAGGCCTCGGCCGACTTCGGCGCCGACGTCAAGGGCAGCTATACCAGGACGACACGCCGAGGAGATCGACCTTGAGCTGCGGTACCGGCGCTCCTCCCGCCGCACCATCTGCCCCTGCGGCAGGTCCGACAAGGCCTCAGCCGACTTTGACGCCGACGTCAAGGGCAGCTATACCAGGACGACACGCTGCGCCGCCTGTGCCTCACCAACTGGACGCTCGACCTCCCGTGGGGCGTCCTCATCGCCGCGTCGCTGGAGACGCTCTGCCTTAAGCGGATCATGGCGCCGGGCCGGGCGCGGTGCTGCAGCAGCTGGTCGCGAGCTGCATGCGCTTCGCCGACCTCATGAGCTGGAGGAGTGCCCGGGCGCCACGAAGATGACCCTCGGCAGCCCCCACCTGCGGAGCTTCGCCATGATCTGCTGCCACGACGGGAGCCGCGTCTTGCTGCACACCCAGCCCCTGCGATCCCTGCACTAGAGGGGCCTCCATCCTGACGACCTGCAGTTCCTCGGCATCCCCAACTACGACAAGGTCGCGCCGCTAACCATCGATATCTGCGACGACCTCACATGCAAAGGGTCACACGAAATCGCTCCAGTCATGGAGCTCATCAACCGGTGCAAGAGGCTGACGTATCTTCACCTTGCCCTGCGTCCATCGATGACTTGCTACAGCAGCGAGTTCACAGCTGTCATCCGCGGCCTTCCGGAACTCAGGCAACTGGTCCTCAAGGGCTTCATGGCCACACAGCATGCCGTCCGGTTACGATGGTAACAACTACGACGACGGCGAGGACTACGGTGATGGTGACTACATTGAAACGTTGAGGATCATGCAGTGATAAAAATTTCGACGAAATTTCGACCGAAATTCGCAAAATTAACGATTCTCTGTGTGGAGCGAGAAAACTTTATATCACCCGAATATTTCGATAACATTTGAAAAAATCCAATACGTAACACTTCTAGTACAAAGAAATGATGCTTTCATCATCAAATTCGTTATAGTCAGTTGGTATAGGCTGCCAACGGTGGTCTGTTGGGTCGCGTGTTCGAATCCTTATAATTACATAATTTTTTGCTAAATAATTTTAGACGTCAGACTTTGAATCTGGACGAAATTTTTGAAAACTTTCTTCGAAATTTCGTTATTTCTCGAAATTCCCGAATCTCTGAGGATGGCGAATTTTTTTTGCGAATCGAAATGCTGAACCCTGGGATCATGTGGCGGATGGGCATCCCTTGCGTCAGTCATAGCCTGAAAAAGATCGACATTGCAAAGTATAGTGGGAGTGACCTTGATAGGATACTACCATATTTACTACTGTCAAAGGGTGCAGCTTTGGAGGAGTTCTCGCCTTCTCGGTGACCTTATCAGCTCAACTCTCTCCACACAAAGAGGAGACAGCAGTGGAGTTTAGATCATGGCTATGTAGATTTATTAGGACAGAAATAGTAAATGTATGTTAACTATTTTTTGGACTCTACGACGTTAGTTAGAGTTATCTCCAAACTACTTGAACTCCACCCCTTTTACCATGAAAAAATTAATTATTTCATGTACGTTGAAGATTATCAAGTATCATGACTTAAATAAACATCCCAGTGCAAAAAAAAATTTAAGAAACTTCAGGGATCACTTTGACTTCAAAAAAAAATCACGCATCAAGTGTGGAGTGACTAAAGTTAATATTTTTGTATTTCTGTGTATGTAAATATATTGAATAATAGTAGAGGTCGTGCGTTGCACGTGCACGTTCACTAGTTTCAAAAAAAACTACGAGATACCACGTACTTGATGTGTGCGTCCGTCAGTCCGTGAGCCTTTTGCTATGTTGTGGTTACAAAAGCTAGCTCTGTACAATATTTCACCACCAGCTTACCTTATATGCTATGTGTGCATCTCCGTGAGAGAGCAGTCATGGCCGGGTCCGTCCGTCCGCCGTAATGACATTGAAGATTGAACGCCGCCGCTCGTCATCGTCTAGACAAAACGCCAACATCCTCCACCATGTGTGCCCTGTCCAAGTCGAATGTTTTAATTGTTGGTGTCCGACCGCATGATGAAACACCCGTTGACTGATTGTTCCTCGCCGTCCCGGTGTTCACCTCCGTAGGCATTCTACACACATCGAGCACCTCGTGATGCCATTATCGGCCGACTTGACGAACGTTGAACCACGATCCCAGAACAAAGAGGTCGGCGAAGGAGGCAGGTGGAACCGAGATGACTATTACCTACCATTTCATGCGTCGCCTAGTGTCCTTATTGTATTTCGGCATCTTCCCACACAGTTCACCTGAGACTATAGCACTCTAGTAGCATAAACTAAGGACACAAGTAACACACAACAAACTAGATAACAATTGTTTTGATAATGACTGATCGTGAAAAATGGGTGAGAGAACTCAAAATTACCGGGCTTGCCAAGATTTCATATTTCGCAAGGCGAAACTTTTGCGTACGAGCTATGATGGCGAGGGTGTTAGGTTTTCTAACATACACTTTCCGCAATTTGACCAAACCCGATAGCACACTTTACATTTTGGGTTTTCCTGCCAATGTTGCGACCGATTATTATCTAAGACAACTGTATCTAATTTGTATATCTAGTCTCTCTACTCCAGCGGGAGATCGTACAAAAAATTAGTCTACGCCTATCTCGAAAACTCTCTGGGGACGCTAGAAAGGAATACGGTCTGGTTAAGCCCTCGAAAATTGACCAGGAAAATAAGCACGGTGGAAAAACCTCGAAACTAGTGGGAAAATGCCAAAACGATGTCTTTGTACCCGTCTATTGCTTGTTCGGAGATATCATAAAATGACTCTAATAGCGTGGGATGATGAAACAATGGATAAAATGACGGGTAATAGCTACCTAGTAGCATAAAATAAGCACATGAGTATCACACGACACACTAGATAACGATTGTTTAGATAATCACCAGTCGTGAAAAATGAGCGAGAAAACTAAGAAACTATGTTTGTTATTGCCTATGTGGAAGACGACATAATAGAATCATAGGCAATAGCTATTTATACTATAAAATAAGTACGTGTGTGACGGCGAGGCCGACACATGAAGTGGTAGGAAATAGCCATCTCGGTTCCACCTGCCTCCTCCGTCGACCTTTCTGTTCTAGGATCGGGGTTCAATGTAGCGGACGATGGCATCACGAGGTGCTCGATGTGTATAGGACGCCTCCGGAGGTGAACACCACTGCGTCGAGGAAACAATCGGTTTCATCGTGCGGTCGGACACCAAGCAAGACGTGCGACTTGGTACATCAGATACCATGGTGGAGGATGTTGGCACGGTCTAGGCGGTGACGGGCGGTTTCATCCAATGTCGTTGCGGCGAACAGATAGACCCGGCATGCCACGTGGTGAAATATAGTATATGGAGCTAGTTTGCGGGATCACACGCACACACGGTACTTGTTGTTTACTACGGTATCTAACACGGAGAGTATATTATATTGAGCACGTAGATGTAGTACCTAGTAGAGCTAGCATGTAGGCATAGTACTTACCTGGTAGAAACTCCAATCTGCACCGCGGTCGATCCGTGTGGACTGGTCTCCATCCAATGAGATGGAAGGAAGCAGCCTAACCCAGATCGATCTCTCTCATCCAACAACCCAGCGAGCAAAATCCCGCCAACCACGAAAATTTTCGATGTTCACGCCGAAACTCTGGTTTTGGGCTGAGCGGGGATTTTGGACCAAACCCCGCGAGAGGAAAAATTGGCCAAAGCTACTCACACCCTCCTCGCATTCTTTCCCATCCCGTCCCACCGACACCTCCTCCTCCAGATCCCCTTTCCGCCGCCTCCGTCGCCCGGCGATTCCGGCCGGCTCCGGTGACTTCTCAAGCCGTAGACCACCGCCCGGGACAGCAGGAGGATCTGCGCAGCTCGCCCGCATCCTTGGAAACGGATGGAAGCTTCAGCGTCGCCTACGCGGACCAGGATGGGACGGAGCTGGCCATGCTCTACATCGGCCGACGCAGTGGTGCTGATGTGGGATCCCAAGGCCGAGGTCGTCACAGCCATGGACTCCGACGGCAGACCCTCGCCGGCGGTACCGGAGTTCGTGCTCTACGCTCCTTCCCACGCCGAGATCTGCAGGTACAAAACATCCACCCTATCCACCTCTTTGATCTGTTATTATCGGTAACAGAAATATTTTCCTGATTTCTAGTGTGCGGCTGCTTTATAGCACTTTTGCATCAATGATTACTTCCACACGATTAGATTATCCTGGCAGTTGTTTTGGTTAGTAGAGCGCCTACAAATATGCACTCTTTCCTCAAAGTCTTTAGTCCTTTTCAATTTAACGCTCTATATATGCATGCTGAACAGGCAACAGATGCACATGTTTGGTGTGGGAGACAGAGAGATTGAGGTGCGACCACCGCTGTGCTCTTGCCGACGACCAGCGCTGCCGCCACACCATGTGCCCTCCTGCTGTATAATTCCCTCATTTCAGGTGTTGTTTTGCATGTTTCAAGTGTTGTTTTGGCAAAGAACCACATCTATAGCAGCAGCTAAAGTCTTTTTTTTGTTGGCAGCACTTCTAAGTTCTAACACACGGGGTGCATTGGCCCATGGCTTGCCATCCCTAACTCGCGCCCGGTGTTCTGTTGCAAGCTGCCCACTGATGGCACTGAAATGAGAAGCAGTGGGCGAGGCGGCGTGCTTCTCGTGGCTTGACTGCATAGTCGGGTACACCTATGCAGATTTAACATTGGCTTGGTGCATGCCTTGGTTGTTATTCAATGAAACTTAGGTAAGGAACCTCTCTCCTTATAGTCATACTTATTTGGTTTTGAAGTGTTCACTTAGCTGTTCTGATTGCGGATTGAATGGCAAGAACAATTGTTAGAGCTTCTGTATATATGTACTGCTGCTTCAGTAATACTGAAACCACTTTGCTAGCTCAAATCTTGTTTTTTTGTATTGTTTGTGACTGATTAATTCTCTACTGGACTCCTGCTTTGCTTAATGCATGAGTTATTATCATAATATCAGAAACAAAATTGCACTTACTCTTCTGTACTAGAAATCTCAATCTAGCCTTTTTTTTATTAAACCTCATTGTTTCTCTTTTGCACTTGATGTAATTTGTATGTGGTAACACTACTTATGTGTGACCTTCTCTGCTGCACATAATGCCCTTCTAATCAGTAATGATTATTTTGTAGGTTCTAATTAGCACAGAATGCTTTTCTAATCAGTAATCATTGTGCTGAATGTCAACTTGGCCGTATTGACGCTTATTTACTTATACAAGTACACAATCAAATGTAGTTGCTTACTGAGAATAATATAACGCAAAAGCATAGGATTCGTGTGAAGAAAAGCATCTTCTTTGTCTCATTGAGACAAACAAATGTTTATAGTGTGTTCCTCTCAATGACAGTGGAACATCACTTTTGCTTTTTGTTGTTTTGCAAGATTTGCATTGTACTCCCTCCGTTCGGAAATAGATGTCTTTCATTTGTCCAAATTCGGATGTATGTGTACACTAAAACATGTCTACATACATTCGAATTTGGACAAATCCAAGACATCCTTTTTCGAACGGAGGGAGTAGGTGTTACTCAAGTCTTGGTTATTGATTCACACTTATACATGTTCAGTACTAAATAAGCCATGAATTATCTGTTGCATTTGTGAGGCAAATTACTGCTAGAGCCAACTGCAGGAAATATGATGGAAAAATATCATTTATTGAAATGGAAGCTAAATCCCTCTTTTTTAGTGTGGAATGGACCGATGGGCATGGGATACAGAATTTGATGTTTTAGATAATATTTGTTAGCGCTTCTGTCTTATTAGGCCATGAGTACTTTTTTGCAACTCGAAGGCTTTGGTATTTAGTAAGTTGGAGCTGATCTGGACCAGTGCTATCTGCTAGTTAGCTCATCTTTTAATCACAAGATTCAATAAAAATATATTTTAATACTGTTTGTGAGATGGTTATTCTTTTGTGCACCTGTTGGTGCTTGTAGTTTTCTCTGTTGACCAATGTTATTCTTCTGCCGCAGAGGTGAACCTTTCTTTGTTTGTTGTTGTGCAGGAGCATCTTTGGCCGGTCGTAGTTGGACGCAAGGGATTGTGGAGCAGTAGTAGCCGTTCCAGGAGCAACGCGACGCCATATGACTCCTAGGTGTTATCATTCAAACTTGTTGCTGCATCGACTGCAGAGGTGTGGATCACCTTGTGGACTGCATGCAAAGCTCATCTTTGGGACTATTGTTTGGACTCTTAATGTGGACTCTCAATCTTTTGTGATTTATTTATGTATGGTTAAATCTGGAGTGTAAGTTGAAGTCTGCTATATGTATCATTGATGATGCATTGATCATGCTTTATGATTCTTCCATATAGATCCTGCTGAAGATTCTGGTATATCAATCCTATTTTCATGACTTTGGTTGTAATTGTTGTGGAATGCATTCAAAGTTGTCGGTCCATCAGTTGTAATTTTGACCATTTTCTTTGAACTGTTTTGGTACTAGTTTTCGTGTATAAATTTTTGAAATACCGAATTTTGGCCAAATCCCTAGCTGACTAATTTTAGTTGTTATTATCAACCATTATTATTTGGTAAGTGATCCAAAATTAAGAAGTTTAGGAAAATCTGCAACTCTAGGAAATTAACCACCTTTGCCGATTAGAGTGACTCGTGATGACCTTTGTATGACATGAACAAACGTCGAGGCGGTAACAAACTATCTTTTGTTGCTTGCCTGTTCTAAAAACAAGTAGTTTGGAGACCTAAATATGTGTCATCAATGATGAATAAAGAAACAGAATAATCAATTGATTTTTAAAGGAAAGTACACGTGATTCTTTATTTTGGAAAGAAGCAGAATAATCAATTGATTTTCAAAGGAAAACTATCTTTGTTGCTTGTCTTCGAGCAAAAAAATAAGTAGTTTGACGACCTAAATACGTGTCACCAATGATGAATAAGAAAACAGAATATCAATTGATTTTTAAAGTAAAGTATAGGCGATTCTTTTTTGGAAAGAAGCGGAATAATCCCATTGATTTTCAAAGGAAAGGACTAGTCAAGCCGGTGACCACTCCATCGATTAATTTACTCGGTACAGTCATGCAGAGATTGATGCATGCGAACCCACCATTGCATGCGTACATGTGCCACATAAAAAGACACCTAATTTAGCAGGCGGGCGAGACACGTCATCAATCCAAGGCAACCACGCATGCATCGTGGCCATCCATTCTCTACCGAAGACCAGATTGCTTTCCTCCGACGCTCACCTATCTATGGGAGGAAGCATCTCAGCGGTCCGTCCCGATTTAATCTTTACGCCTCCCACCCATCCATCCATCCATCGGAGCCAGAAAATTGACTGGCAAAACAGAGAAAAAGAAAACCAGCCATGTTCCCGGCTTCCCGCCTTGTCACACGACGCGCGCTCTCTCTCTTTGTTGAAATTCAAACCATGTAGCCTGCCTCCATCCAATTCAATACAGTCCAGCTCTATAAATACGAGGCCACCGCCACGAGCGCCGCGTGCGGTATGCGCGTGCCTTGTGCCTTTGGGCTTTGGCGTAGGCAGAGAGGTGAGCGAGTCCGTCGTCATAGAAAGTGATAGTCCTCTGGTCAGTCCACACTTTATTAATCTCGAAAATCTTTGGTCAGTCCAACTCCCTCACGCACATCACCGAGAACAGCGAAAATCTTTGGTTCTAGCGTCCCCCCCCACATTCTTGACAAACACATGGTTACGGATATGTCATTTTGGAGTTCTCCCGCGACATTTTTGGGGGCTAGACAACATTGTTTCTCTTTTGGCGGTTTTCCTGCCTGTTTTTCGTTTGGTCAATTTTCCCGCTCGTTTCAAGGGGCACACAAATTAAATAATAGCTGTTACCTATCACTTCATGTGCCATTTTGTCGCCACACATTACGAGGGTCCTCATTTTGAGCTAGCACACTGTTGATACGTGGCATTTCATGTGCCATCTTGTCGCCACGTTACTACGAACACAAATGAAATGATATCTATGTCATTTTGTCATACTGGTCATGCGTTCCTAGGGTCCTAATTTCGTGTTAGCACACAATTATTATGTGCCATCTTATCATCACGCGTTAATAGGAACGCACACGAAAATTATATCTATCAACTATCACTTCATGTGCCTTTGTTGCGCTTTATTAGGGTCATCATTTCGTGAAAGGAAAGGGTTATAATAACATGCCATCTCGTCACCCCGTGTTATTATCTTCCTTATTTCATGCTAAGGTTTATTCTGTGGCCATATTTGTTTAAGATCATAAAGATTTCATGAATAAAGTATATCTTCAAATATTTTCCAATGCGAAGCAACATGAATGAAATAAATATTGATAATATGGACTATACCGCAATCTTGTGCAGTCGGAGCTTGTCTCCTTCACCACACGTTATTGGGATTTTCTATGATCAGGGATACCTATTACCTATCACTTCAACCAATGTCTTATTCTCGGTGGTTGTTATTTTATATCATACGGCTGACATGATGATAGCATAAGAACCGCTCGTTTTGCCGTTCTCCCCCCTTTTTCGTGGGCTATGTAGCATGCTCTTTTGCCCCCTCTGATCCCGCTTTTTCGACGAACAAGGTTAGAAATATGTCGTTTTGCAGTTTTCCCGCCCCATTTTTTGGGGTCTAGAGCATATTGTGTCCTTTTGGCAGCTTTAATGCCTATTTTTTTTGTTTAGTTTTTTGGGTCCGTCAGGGACTATAAAAGTGTTTTCTTGGCAGTTTTACCGCCAAACTTTTGGGGGCTATTGTACAAATACTCACTTGGTTTATAGCCTTGTTTTCGCAACCAGTTATTTTCTAAGTAGGCATTGTCTAGTTTTGGAACATAAAATATCAAGTCTCTCATCATAAATGAAATACTTGCCAATTTTCCTGCTGATTTCCATTTTGATAGTTTACCCACCCATTTTCTTTTCGGCGGCTTTCCTGCCAGTTTTCAGGGGATATAACACACATAGTTTTGGGATTTTAACGCCCAATTATTGTGATAAGTGATTATCTAAGCACGTAATATTATCTTGTATGCATAAATATTGATTCCTCCAACATGCACCAAATACTTGGCAGCTTTCCCGCCTATTTTTAGGGGCTATAAGTCTACAACACACATGACTTTTGGGTTTTCTTGCCCAAATTTTATGACCAATTTTCCCGCCCAAAATTAATGAGGCTTAGGACATTTAACCATCCATGAAATCATCCATGAGTGGTAATTTTTAATACTCCCTCCGTTTACAATTAGTTTGCGTTCTGGGTTTAGTCAAAGTCAAACTTTGTAAAGTTTGACCAAATATATAGGGAAAAATATAAAAATTTACAATAAAATTTTAACATTATTAGAATCTTCATAAGATATATTTTCATATTATATATATTCTATATTATAGATGTTGATATTTTTTCTTATATATTTGGTCGAACTTTGAAAAGTTTGACTTTGAAAAAACCCAGAACGCGAACTAAATAAAAACGGAGGGAGTACATTTCTTTTCACCATCTATGACTTCATCCATGAGTTATAATTTTTATGATAGACCCCTTTGCGTGAGGCTCGTTGACAACTTGCCAATTTTCATGTGTCATTTCGTCATCGTGTGTGATTTGGTTCAGAGATCCAGGGTCACATGCACTGCACCTACATTATATAAGCCTAGAGTCAAGGCAAATTTGCTTGATTTTATTTTGCCTCTCATTTCATAAACAGGAGAATTTGTTCTTACTTGTTTCCCCAACAGTCAGGTAAACAGGGACGTGTGCCTGTACTTCTGAATATACGTGTAAAACAAATGTTGATAATATCTTGTAAATGTGTCTATAAGAAGCATATCAAATAATTTATACATATTACTTCAAAATTTTCTTCTAACATTTCTCGATGTAAAGTCACTTATAATAGGGTCGATGTCAATGTCATCCAATAATTGCTTCTCGATGCATAATGTTGCCAAACCATTTTCAGAGCCACTTACATTGCTATCGCCGACGTTGGTGTCGATATTTTCTTCTTGCTGCTCAGATTCAAAATTCTCATTTGGTTGTTGCTCTTCCTCCACGGGAACTATCGCCAACTCATTATTTGGGTTTATCGAAACACCAGTATTACTCTTAAGAAACTTGTGAATATCTCCTTTCTGTGATTTTATCAACTCGGCAACACGCTTTGCTCTTTTCCGTTTAGCAGCACCAGATTCATATGTTATGGACGACATGGCGCACAAGCACAATGCTGGAAAAATACATGAAATGTTAAAATTAAATTATACCGGGAGGGAGTATTGAACTATTGATTAGGGAATCAGAAATTCAGAACACACTACTATATGTTTGTACTTTACCTCAGATGGTCGAATCGTCTATGTGCACGCAAGTGAAGACTGAAGACGGAAAAGAAAAGACCCAATCAGTGCGGCGTTCTTGCAATCGGGGGCCTCGGAAGTTAAAATCTGTGAGGCGAATAACTGGCTCTTGCTTCCTGCCTGCGATGAGCCGATGAGAGAATGAGAGAGCGCTGAGGAAGATTGAGAGAAAGACGAACAGAGCCCGAGCGGTGAGCGCGTATGGATCAGTAGTACCTCACGTCGACGATGTCTTCGAGGGAGCCAGCGACGATGGCTTGGACGGTGGCTGGTGATCGCAACTGAACTGATGCCGATTGGATCGATCGATCGGCGGAAGCAGGCAAGCAGCGAACGCTAATTCCTCTCATCCTCTCATGCGACGCCTTGTCTCCTTGATCACGCACCACACATACGGCCCATTAGCCCAATAGTCCTTTTATTTATTTTTCTGCTGGCTGACAATACATATACGTAGGTATATACCATACCTGGGTGGGGGCCCCTAGATTTTGGGGGCCTGGGGCGGCCCCCCCCCAAGGGCCGGCCCTGGTTGTCATCATTGCCAACTTTGTATGATACTACCTCTGCCCACAAATATAAAACGTTTTGGTGGGCTGAAGAGGTAGTATACTAGTCAAATGTAAAATTGAAATTGTTCTCCATCTGAAATGACATAATTTGAGAAATTCTGTGTTGGTAATTGCAGTTTCATTCTGTGTCAAATAACCGTATTTAGAACAAATTATGTATTTACCGAACCGTATTGACCAGGTATACACAGGGCGTATGCAGATCGATCTTCGGCTTACGAAGTTTTCAAATGTGTAGTACAGGTTCCCGTGACGTGATGCTCCCCCATGCACGAACCAAACAAGATTGTGGTCGACATGTCAACGGCAACAGGGATAGATGGTCCACGATAATCCGGTGACATGGACCCGCTACGAACACTGGTCAGTGTAGACAACCACGCGTGAATTGCGTGATGCGTCGACGGCATTTACACCCGCCAGCGAACTCGCAGATCGGCGTACTATGTGTCTCCAGGGCTTTCGTACTACCTTCTCGTAGTATTATTCTACTGTACTTTTTGTTCAAAATAAGAACATCAAAGTTCCCTAAAAAAAGTTCCTAACATATATGGCCAAAATCCAAATGCTTTCTCTAGAAACAGCGATGAAATTTATATGAAACAAAACAAAAACTCAGAAGCAGCTAGCCGCCGAAGAAGTTAGCACGTCATGCTCTCACTCGCCCATTCTTCTTCTTCTTCCGGCAAGAGTAGGCGACGCGTCGCTCGGAAGCCCGAACCGTTCTCCGGCGGGGTCTGTTGCTAGGTCATTTTCCCGCCGCGCTTGATTATTTCTGTCCACAGAGGAGACTAATTTGCTCTACGAGCTGTCCACGCATAGTTCGCAGCAGAGAGCAGACACCGGTGCGTGTTAACTTGGGGTTGAGATTTAACTTGGGGCGGTAGGTATATCATTTTTTAATGCTCCACAAGCGCTCATCGATCGATCAATCATTCCCCAGCTAGCCGCCCTACGAGACACACGCGGTGTTGACGTGCGTATACGCGCAGCATCGACCTCATCGATCGAAAGCGGCCCCTCCCTACTGCTTCGGTCGGTCATGCATTTTTGGGTCGGTGGGCACCGAAGAAGCGCCTGTACGTACGGTACGGGTGCGCGGGCGGAATCGACCCTGCCTGCTTCCTTCACTCGGTCCAACGAAACAAGTCGACGCGAGACGTACGGAGTGCCGCGCCGTACGTGCTCCGTTCGTTTTGATTTTTCACGGATTGTTTCAGCGTACGTTCGGGCTAGCTCTTCTCGATCTTCACACGCATAGATGCATGCATGGGCTGGGCTCCTTTTCACGATTTGGAAAAAAACATGGTAATCGTCAGTGGATGAGGACTATAATTAATAGTTTGAGCTAGGGCAAACTTTAAAGCATAAAAAGTTGATGCAAAAAATCCAAAGCAGTGTAGACCTATCAGTCGCCGAACTACATCAGCTAGGTTAAATATTTGAGAAACACAAGCTTGTCAAATGGCCTAAAACAACAAGTTTACGGTCAAGTCGAGTGTTCTAATTTTATACCCTAAAAACATATTTTGTTCTTTCTTCGAGCTACTACCTCGAGTGTTCTAATTTTATACCCTAAAAAATCCTTGCGTTATTTTCTTCTTTCTCCGTGCTACTACCTAGCTCGTTCTAGCGTCCCCCCCCACATTCTTGACAAACACATGGTTACGGATATGTCATTTTGGAGTTCTCCCGCGACATTTTTGGGGGCTAGACAACATTGTTTCTCTTTTGGCGGTTTTCCTGCCTGTTTTTCGTTTGGTCAATTTTCCCGCTCGTTTCAAGGGGCACACAAATTAAATAATAGCTGTTACCTATCACTTCATGTGCCATTTTGTCGCCACACATTACGAGGGTCCTCATTTTGAGCTAGCACACTGTTGATACGTGGCATTTCATGTGCCATCTTGTCGCCACGTTACTACGAACACAAATGAAATGATATCTATGTCATTTTGTCATACTGGTCATGCGTTCCTAGGGTCCTAATTTCGTGTTAGCACACAATTATTATGTGCCATCTTATCATCACGCGTTAATAGGAACGCACACGAAAATTATATCTATCAACTATCACTTCATGTGCCTTTGTTGCGCTTTATTAGGGTCATCATTTCGTGAAAGGAAAGGGTTATAATAACATGCCATCTCGTCACCCCGTGTTATTATCTTCCTTATTTCATGCTAAGGTTTATTCTGTGGCCATATTTGTTTAAGATCATAAAGATTTCATGAATAAAGTATATCTTCAAATATTTTCCAATGCGAAGCAACATGAATGAAATAAATATTGATAATATGGACTATACCGCAATCTTGTGCAGTCGGAGCTTGTCTCCTTCACCACACGTTATTGGGATTTTCTATGATCAGGGATACCTATTACCTATCACTTCAACCAATGTCTTATTCTCGGTGGTTGTTATTTTATATCATACGGCTGACATGATGATAGCATAAGAACCGCTCGTTTTGCCGTTCCAGTGCTATTTCGTGCTATGTAGCATCTCTTTTGCCCCCTCATCAAGCTTTTTCGACGAACAAGGTTAGAAATATGTCGTTTTGCAGTTTTCCCGCCCCATTTTTTGGGGTCAGAGCTATTGTGTGCTTTTGGCAGTTTTAATGCCTATTTTTTTTGTTAGTTTTTTGGGTCCGCAGGGTGAACCTTTCTTTGTTTGTTGTTTTGCAGGAGCAAACTTTTGGGGGCTAGTTGGACAAAACTCACTTGTTTATAGCCTTGTTTTCGCAACCAGTTATTTTCGCGACGCATTGTCTAGGTTTGGAACATAAAATATCAAGTCTCTCATCGAAATACTTGCCAATTTTCCTGCTGATTTCCATTTTGATAGTTTACCCACCCATTTTCTTTTCGGCGGCTTTCCTGCCAGTTTTCATGGGATATAACACACATAGTTTTGGGATTTATTTATGTATGGTTAAATCTGGAGTGTAAGTTGAAGTCTGCTATATGTATCATTGATGATGCATTGATCATGCTTTATGATTCTTCCATATAGATCCTGCTGAAGATTCTGGTATATCAATCCTATTTTCATGACTTTGGTTGTAATTGTTGTGGAATGCATTCAAAGTTGTCGGTCCATCAGTTGTAATTTTGACCATTTTCTTTGAACTGTTTTGGTACTAGTTTTCGTGTATAAATTTTTGAAATACCGAATTTTGGCCAAATCCCTAGCTGACTAATTTTAGTTGTTATTATCAACCATTATTATTTGGTAAGTGATCCAAAATTAAGAAGTTTAGGAAAATCTGCAACTCTAGGAAATTAACCACCTTTGCCGATTAGAGTGACTCGTGATGACCTTTGTATGACATGAACAAACGTCGAGGCGGTAACAAACTATCTTTTGTTGCTTGCCTGTTCTAAAAACAAGTAGTTTGGAGACCTAAATATGTGTCATCAATGATGAATAAAGAAACAGAATAATCAATTGATTTTTAAAGGAAAGTACACGTGATTCTTTATTTTGGAAAGAAGCAGAATAATCAATTGATTTTCAAAGGAAAACTATCTTTGTTGCTTGTCTTCGAGCAAAAAAATAAGTAGTTTGACGACCTAAATACGTGTCACCAATGATGAATAAGAAAACAGAATATCAATTGATTTTTAAAGTAAAGTATAGGCGATTCTTTTTTGGAAAGAAGCGGAATAATCCCATTGATTTTCAAAGGAAAGGACTAGTCAAGCCGGTGACCACTCCATCGATTAATTTACTCGGTACAGTCATGCAGAGATTGATGCATGCGAACCCACCATTGCATGCGTACATGTGCCACATAAAAAGACACCTAATTTAGCAGGCGGGCGAGACACGTCATCAATCCAAGGCAACCACGCATGCATCGTGGCCATCCATTCTCTACCGAAGACCAGATTGCTTTCCTCCGACGCTCACCTATCTATGGGAGGAAGCATCTCAGCGGTCCGTCCCGATTTAATCTTTACGCCTCCCACCCATCCATCCATCCATCGGAGCCAGAAAATTGACTGGCAAAACAGAGAAAAAGAAAACCAGCCATGTTCCCGGCTTCCCGCCTTGTCACACGACGCGCGCTCTCTCTCTTTGTTGAAATTCAAACCATGTAGCCTGCCTCCATCCAATTCAATACAGTCCAGCTCTATAAATACGAGGCCACCGCCACGAGCGCCGCGTGCGGTATGCGCGTGCCTTGTGCCTTTGGGCTTTGGCGTAGGCAGAGAGGTGAGCGAGTCCGTCGTCATAGAAAGTGATAGTCCTCTGGTCAGTCCACACTTTATTAATCTCGAAAATCTTTGGTCAGTCCAACTCCCTCACGCACATCACCGAGAACAGCGAAAATCTTTGGTTCTAGCGTCCCCCCCCACATTCTTGACAAACACATGGTTACGGATATGTCATTTTGGAGTTCTCCCGCGACATTTTTGGGGGCTAGACAACATTGTTTCTCTTTTGGCGGTTTTCCTGCCTGTTTTTCGTTTGGTCAATTTTCCCGCTCGTTTCAAGGGGCACACAAATTAAATAATAGCTGTTACCTATCACTTCATGTGCCATTTTGTCGCCACACATTACGAGGGTCCTCATTTTGAGCTAGCACACTGTTGATACGTGGCATTTCATGTGCCATCTTGTCGCCACGTTACTACGAACACAAATGAAATGATATCTATGTCATTTTGTCATACTGGTCATGCGTTCCTAGGGTCCTAATTTCGTGTTAGCACACAATTATTATGTGCCATCTTATCATCACGCGTTAATAGGAACGCACACGAAAATTATATCTATCAACTATCACTTCATGTGCCTTTGTTGCGCTTTATTAGGGTCATCATTTCGTGAAAGGAAAGGGTTATAATAACATGCCATCTCGTCACCCCGTGTTATTATCTTCCTTATTTCATGCTAAGGTTTATTCTGTGGCCATATTTGTTTAAGATCATAAAGATTTCATGAATAAAGTATATCTTCAAATATTTTCCAATGCGAAGCAACATGAATGAAATAAATATTGATAATATGGACTATACCGCAATCTTGTGCAGTCGGAGCTTGTCTCCTTCACCACACGTTATTGGGATTTTCTATGATCAGGGATACCTATTACCTATCACTTCAACCAATGTCTTATTCTCGGTGGTTGTTATTTTATATCATACGGCTGACATGATGATAGCATAAGAACCGCTCGTTTTGCCGTTCTCCCCCCTTTTTCGTGGGCTATGTAGCATGCTCTTTTGCCCCCTCTGATCCCGCTTTTTCGACGAACAAGGTTAGAAATATGTCGTTTTGCAGTTTTCCCGCCCCATTTTTTGGGGTCTAGAGCATATTGTGTCCTTTTGGCAGCTTTAATGCCTATTTTTTTTGTTTAGTTTTTTGGGTCCGTCAGGGACTATAAAAGTGTTTTCTTGGCAGTTTTACCGCCAAACTTTTGGGGGCTATTGTACAAATACTCACTTGGTTTATAGCCTTGTTTTCGCAACCAGTTATTTTCTAAGTAGGCATTGTCTAGTTTTGGAACATAAAATATCAAGTCTCTCATCATAAATGAAATACTTGCCAATTTTCCTGCTGATTTCCATTTTGATAGTTTACCCACCCATTTTCTTTTCGGCGGCTTTCCTGCCAGTTTTCAGGGGATATAACACACATAGTTTTGGGATTTTAACGCCCAATTATTGTGATAAGTGATTATCTAAGCACGTAATATTATCTTGTATGCATAAATATTGATTCCTCCAACATGCACCAAATACTTGGCAGCTTTCCCGCCTATTTTTAGGGGCTATAAGTCTACAACACACATGACTTTTGGGTTTTCTTGCCCAAATTTTATGACCAATTTTCCCGCCCAAAATTAATGAGGCTTAGGACATTTAACCATCCATGAAATCATCCATGAGTGGTAATTTTTAATACTCCCTCCGTTTACAATTAGTTTGCGTTCTGGGTTTAGTCAAAGTCAAACTTTGTAAAGTTTGACCAAATATATAGGGAAAAATATAAAAATTTACAATAAAATTTTAACATTATTAGAATCTTCATAAGATATATTTTCATATTATATATATTCTATATTATAGATGTTGATATTTTTTCTTATATATTTGGTCGAACTTTGAAAAGTTTGACTTTGAAAAAACCCAGAACGCGAACTAAATAAAAACGGAGGGAGTACATTTCTTTTCACCATCTATGACTTCATCCATGAGTTATAATTTTTATGATAGACCCCTTTGCGTGAGGCTCGTTGACAACTTGCCAATTTTCATGTGTCATTTCGTCATCGTGTGTGATTTGGTTCAGAGATCCAGGGTCACATGCACTGCACCTACATTATATAAGCCTAGAGTCAAGGCAAATTTGCTTGATTTTATTTTGCCTCTCATTTCATAAACAGGAGAATTTGTTCTTACTTGTTTCCCCAACAGTCAGGTAAACAGGGACGTGTGCCTGTACTTCTGAATATACGTGTAAAACAAATGTTGATAATATCTTGTAAATGTGTCTATAAGAAGCATATCAAATAATTTATACATATTACTTCAAAATTTTCTTCTAACATTTCTCGATGTAAAGTCACTTATAATAGGGTCGATGTCAATGTCATCCAATAATTGCTTCTCGATGCATAATGTTGCCAAACCATTTTCAGAGCCACTTACATTGCTATCGCCGACGTTGGTGTCGATATTTTCTTCTTGCTGCTCAGATTCAAAATTCTCATTTGGTTGTTGCTCTTCCTCCACGGGAACTATCGCCAACTCATTATTTGGGTTTATCGAAACACCAGTATTACTCTTAAGAAACTTGTGAATATCTCCTTTCTGTGATTTTATCAACTCGGCAACACGCTTTGCTCTTTTCCGTTTAGCAGCACCAGATTCATATGTTATGGACGACATGGCGCACAAGCACAATGCTGGAAAAATACATGAAATGTTAAAATTAAATTATACCGGGAGGGAGTATTGAACTATTGATTAGGGAATCAGAAATTCAGAACACACTACTATATGTTTGTACTTTACCTCAGATGGTCGAATCGTCTATGTGCACGCAAGTGAAGACTGAAGACGGAAAAGAAAAGACCCAATCAGTGCGGCGTTCTTGCAATCGGGGGCCTCGGAAGTTAAAATCTGTGAGGCGAATAACTGGCTCTTGCTTCCTGCCTGCGATGAGCCGATGAGAGAATGAGAGAGCGCTGAGGAAGATTGAGAGAAAGACGAACAGAGCCCGAGCGGTGAGCGCGTATGGATCAGTAGTACCTCACGTCGACGATGTCTTCGAGGGAGCCAGCGACGATGGCTTGGACGGTGGCTGGTGATCGCAACTGAACTGATGCCGATTGGATCGATCGATCGGCGGAAGCAGGCAAGCAGCGAACGCTAATTCCTCTCATCCTCTCATGCGACGCCTTGTCTCCTTGATCACGCACCACACATACGGCCCATTAGCCCAATAGTCCTTTTATTTATTTTTCTGCTGGCTGACAATACATATACGTAGGTATATACCATACCTGGGTGGGGGCCCCTAGATTTTGGGGGCCTGGGGCGGCCCCCCCCCAAGGGCCGGCCCTGGTTGTCATCATTGCCAACTTTGTATGATACTACCTCTGCCCACAAATATAAAACGTTTTGGTGGGCTGAAGAGGTAGTATACTAGTCAAATGTAAAATTGAAATTGTTCTCCATCTGAAATGACATAATTTGAGAAATTCTGTGTTGGTAATTGCAGTTTCATTCTGTGTCAAATAACCGTATTTAGAACAAATTATGTATTTACCGAACCGTATTGACCAGGTATACACAGGGCGTATGCAGATCGATCTTCGGCTTACGAAGTTTTCAAATGTGTAGTACAGGTTCCCGTGACGTGATGCTCCCCCATGCACGAACCAAACAAGATTGTGGTCGACATGTCAACGGCAACAGGGATAGATGGTCCACGATAATCCGGTGACATGGACCCGCTACGAACACTGGTCAGTGTAGACAACCACGCGTGAATTGCGTGATGCGTCGACGGCATTTACACCCGCCAGCGAACTCGCAGATCGGCGTACTATGTGTCTCCAGGGCTTTCGTACTACCTTCTCGTAGTATTATTCTACTGTACTTTTTGTTCAAAATAAGAACATCAAAGTTCCCTAAAAAAAGTTCCTAACATATATGGCCAAAATCCAAATGCTTTCTCTAGAAACAGCGATGAAATTTATATGAAACAAAACAAAAACTCAGAAGCAGCTAGCCGCCGAAGAAGTTAGCACGTCATGCTCTCACTCGCCCATTCTTCTTCTTCTTCCGGCAAGAGTAGGCGACGCGTCGCTCGGAAGCCCGAACCGTTCTCCGGCGGGGTCTGTTGCTAGGTCATTTTCCCGCCGCGCTTGATTATTTCTGTCCACAGAGGAGACTAATTTGCTCTACGAGCTGTCCACGCATAGTTCGCAGCAGAGAGCAGACACCGGTGCGTGTTAACTTGGGGTTGAGATTTAACTTGGGGCGGTAGGTATATCATTTTTTAATGCTCCACAAGCGCTCATCGATCGATCAATCATTCCCCAGCTAGCCGCCCTACGAGACACACGCGGTGTTGACGTGCGTATACGCGCAGCATCGACCTCATCGATCGAAAGCGGCCCCTCCCTACTGCTTCGGTCGGTCATGCATTTTTGGGTCGGTGGGCACCGAAGAAGCGCCTGTACGTACGGTACGGGTGCGCGGGCGGAATCGACCCTGCCTGCTTCCTTCACTCGGTCCAACGAAACAAGTCGACGCGAGACGTACGGAGTGCCGCGCCGTACGTGCTCCGTTCGTTTTGATTTTTCACGGATTGTTTCAGCGTACGTTCGGGCTAGCTCTTCTCGATCTTCACACGCATAGATGCATGCATGGGCTGGGCTCCTTTTCACGATTTGGAAAAAAACATGGTAATCGTCAGTGGATGAGGACTATAATTAATAGTTTGAGCTAGGGCAAACTTTAAAGCATAAAAAGTTGATGCAAAAAATCCAAAGCAGTGTAGACCTATCAGTCGCCGAACTACATCAGCTAGGTTAAATATTTGAGAAACACAAGCTTGTCAAATGGCCTAAAACAACAAGTTTACGGTCAAGTCGAGTGTTCTAATTTTATACCCTAAAAACATATTTTGTTCTTTCTTCGAGCTACTACCTCGAGTGTTCTAATTTTATACCCTAAAAAATCCTTGCGTTATTTTCTTCTTTCTCCGTGCTACTACCTAGCTCGTTCTAGCGTCCCCCCCCACATTCTTGACAAACACATGGTTACGGATATGTCATTTTGGAGTTCTCCCGCGACATTTTTGGGGGCTAGACAACATTGTTTCTCTTTTGGCGGTTTTCCTGCCTGTTTTTCGTTTGGTCAATTTTCCCGCTCGTTTCAAGGGGCACACAAATTAAATAATAGCTGTTACCTATCACTTCATGTGCCATTTTGTCGCCACACATTACGAGGGTCCTCATTTTGAGCTAGCACACTGTTGATACGTGGCATTTCATGTGCCATCTTGTCGCCACGTTACTACGAACACAAATGAAATGATATCTATGTCATTTTGTCATACTGGTCATGCGTTCCTAGGGTCCTAATTTCGTGTTAGCACACAATTATTATGTGCCATCTTATCATCACGCGTTAATAGGAACGCACACGAAAATTATATCTATCAACTATCACTTCATGTGCCTTTGTTGCGCTTTATTAGGGTCATCATTTCGTGAAAGGAAAGGGTTATAATAACATGCCATCTCGTCACCCCGTGTTATTATCTTCCTTATTTCATGCTAAGGTTTATTCTGTGGCCATATTTGTTTAAGATCATAAAGATTTCATGAATAAAGTATATCTTCAAATATTTTCCAATGCGAAGCAACATGAATGAAATAAATATTGATAATATGGACTATACCGCAATCTTGTGCAGTCGGAGCTTGTCTCCTTCACCACACGTTATTGGGATTTTCTATGATCAGGGATACCTATTACCTATCACTTCAACCAATGTCTTATTCTCGGTGGTTGTTATTTTATATCATACGGCTGACATGATGATAGCATAAGAACCGCTCGTTTTGCCGTTCTCCCCCCTTTTTCGTGGGCTATGTAGCATGCTCTTTTGCCCCCTCTGATCCCGCTTTTTCGACGAACAAGGTTAGAAATATGTCGTTTTGCAGTTTTCCCGCCCCATTTTTTGGGGTCTAGAGCATATTGTGTCCTTTTGGCAGCTTTAATGCCTATTTTTTTTGTTTAGTTTTTTGGGTCCGTCAGGGACTATAAAAGTGTTTTCTTGGCAGTTTTACCGCCAAACTTTTGGGGGCTATTGTACAAATACTCACTTGGTTTATAGCCTTGTTTTCGCAACCAGTTATTTTCTAAGTAGGCATTGTCTAGTTTTGGAACATAAAATATCAAGTCTCTCATCATAAATGAAATACTTGCCAATTTTCCTGCTGATTTCCATTTTGATAGTTTACCCACCCATTTTCTTTTCGGCGGCTTTCCTGCCAGTTTTCAGGGGATATAACACACATAGTTTTGGGATTTTAACGCCCAATTATTGTGATAAGTGATTATCTAAGCACGTAATATTATCTTGTATGCATAAATATTGATTCCTCCAACATGCACCAAATACTTGGCAGCTTTCCCGCCTATTTTTAGGGGCTATAAGTCTACAACACACATGACTTTTGGGTTTTCTTGCCCAAATTTTATGACCAATTTTCCCGCCCAAAATTAATGAGGCTTAGGACATTTAACCATCCATGAAATCATCCATGAGTGGTAATTTTTAATACTCCCTCCGTTTACAATTAGTTTGCGTTCTGGGTTTAGTCAAAGTCAAACTTTGTAAAGTTTGACCAAATATATAGGGAAAAATATAAAAATTTACAATAAAATTTTAACATTATTAGAATCTTCATAAGATATATTTTCATATTATATATATTCTATATTATAGATGTTGATATTTTTTCTTATATATTTGGTCGAACTTTGAAAAGTTTGACTTTGAAAAAACCCAGAACGCGAACTAAATAAAAACGGAGGGAGTACATTTCTTTTCACCATCTATGACTTCATCCATGAGTTATAATTTTTATGATAGACCCCTTTGCGTGAGGCTCGTTGACAACTTGCCAATTTTCATGTGTCATTTCGTCATCGTGTGTGATTTGGGTCCATATTAAATGCTAGGTATGTTAGTTATTACTTGTGATTTCATGTCTCGTGACCTTGCAACATGTTATTAGAGCAACTCCAATAGATTCCTCAAGATTGGGTAGCTTCCCAAATAACCTTTTTAGGGCATCTCGCCAAAAACATCAACTCCAGTAGATACCCCATCCCTAAATGGTGCCCCTTCTTTTTTGAGCAGCCAAAAAAACAGCCGCAATTTGGGGCACGCTGGCTGATGTCCAATAACATTTTGCAGCCGCGAGCACCCCCAACCACCACGCGGAAAACTCTCTCTCCCCCTTCCCGCGATTTAGACCGTGCAACCTTCGATTCCGGCCAAACCCACCACCGCCGTTCACCCTCCCCTCCTCAAATCAACAGATCCGGTCACCCGTTGTCGATTGTCGTCAAGTCCGCTTGGTTCCTGTCAGATATACGGTCGCTGTAGCCCACATCGACTCCGGCTATATCCTGCCTCGATTTCGGCCGCCACAGCTCGTCTCGTCTTCGGCTGCCGCATCCCCGTCTCGACTCCGATGTGACTGCGCTCCAAGCCCAAGGCGAGGGGACGCCTCGCGCGAGCCCGACGCCGAGGAGCAGTACCGACTACCGTGACGTGCGATTGTGCCAGTCCGACCGCTACGCGCTGAGATCTCCTGCGAGGCATGCGGATGTGCTTGGGACGTTCAAGACGCCGAAGCGCCGCACATGCATATGACGTCATGGGCGTGGCGACACGGCCGGCCGAGTTCGGAGATGAACTTTGAGGCGGATTTCAGCGCTCCGGACTTTCGGGTCGTCTCTTCTACTATTGAGAAGGAGGACTGACTCATCATGACGCCGATTAAGATTAAAGAGAGTGATGACGCACCGATGGTGAGGTTTGCCGAACAAAACTGGCCGGGAGGTCGTGCAGGCGGAGTATGAATTGTGGCAAGACCTAACAACGAGTCTGGCCCTTCGATGGCTGTTGGCCCCTCGATGGCTATCAAGATCAAGGATGATTCATCCTCCGGGTATTCCAACTTTTGATGATGCAGTCAGTGTTCTTTGGTAGCCGTAATGATCTCCGTAGTTTATTCCGACAATGTTAAATTAGTATGATTATTTCAATCCGCAAAATGTAGTTAGAACTATCTATATGCATGGTTCCTAGTTTGTAAATATATGAATTATATATGATCACGTTTCTAAGTTTTGAACATGTTTTAGTGCCCTAAAATAGGGAATCTACTACTCCCTCCGTTCTGAATTAATTGACTCAGATTTAGAACAACTTGTACTAAATCTGAGTCAATTAATTCAGAACGGAGGGAGTACAACCTACAAATTTGACGTACCCTAATAGGGCATCTGCTATGACAGAAAAAATCCATGCCCTATATATTACCTAAACTGCAATTTTCACATCCCCTAAAACCACTTTTTCGTACCCAAAAATTGGGCATTGGTTACAGTTACTTTTAGGGTCATTATTTTATGCTAGGAGACATCTATGTGCCCATTATTTTATTGTTTTAGGGTCTGTCACAAAAATTACAACTCATGGATGAACTTATAGATGGTGAAATCTTTGGAAACCCCAAGATCACATGAAAATAAATGTAATAAAATTAAATTACAACTCATGGAGGAATTCATAGAAGCGGGAATATTCGTCATGAAATTTGGGCAAGAAAACCCAAAAGCCATGTGCATTATTGCCCCTGGAAACATGCAGTACTTTATGCATGTTGGAAGAATCGATATTTTATGCTTACAAGATACATGCTCAGATAATAACACTTATGGTGAAAATTGGGTGGTAAAACGCAAAAACTATGTGTTATAGCCATTGAAAACTGGCATAAGAATTGTTGAAAAGAAAATGGGCGTGAAACCACTCAAATGGAACGAGCGGGAAAATTGCCAAGTCTTTCATGTATGATGAAAGCCTTTATATATATTTCCTGATTTCAAAATAGATTCATATGTAGATAATAACCGGTCACGAAAACAAGACTGTAAACCTCATTGAGATGTGTGTTATAACCCCCGAAAATTCGGCGGGACAACTGCCAAAAAACAACCCGTTATAGACCTCGAAAACGGGCAAGAAACTGACCAAACAAAAACGGGAAATAAAACTGCCAAAAGGAAAACAATGTGTTGTAGGATGGGTCACAGCTTAGCAGAATTTTCCTCTCGGGGTTTGGGCCCAAAATTCCCACTCGGTCGAAAACCAAAATTTCCACGTCAAAATCGAGTTTTCTGGCGGGATTTGCTCGCTGCGTTGGAGCGGATCGATCTGGGTGGGTGATCTGTGCGAGGCTGCTTCCTTACATCTCATTGGATGGAAACCAGTTGGCACGGATCGACCAGGCATCCACGGTGCAGATCGGAGTTTCTACTAGCTACTACCGTCTACGTGCTAGCTCTACTAGGTAATACGTCTACATGCTCAATAGTTAGAGTTGGCTCTAAAAAAACTACGAGATACCAACCATGCAAAAAAAAAAAAACTATGAGATACCACGTAATCTATACTACTATTAAAAGAGCAAACATGGTGGGATACTTTAAATCTTGTCCATTCAATTTTTGATCAACGATCCAGATTATCCCCATGTCAAGCACCAAACAACTTTGACAAGAAAAAAAAAAGGCGCAAGCATAATAATCTATACTACTATTAAAAGAGCAAACATGGTGGGATACTTTAAATCTTGTCCATTCAATTTTTGATCAACGATCCAGATTATCCCCATGTCGAGCACCAAACAACTTTGACAAGGAAAAAAAAGGCGCAAGCATAATAAAAGAAACAAAAAATAAACGCAAGCGTCCGATGGTTGTAGTTCTGATCGACCATCTGCCCCTGCGGCAGGTCCGACAAGGCCTCGGCCGACTTCGGCGCCGACGTCAAGGGCAGCTATACCAGGACGACACGCCGAGGAGATCGACCTTGAGCTGCGGTACCGGCGCTCCTCCCGCCGCACCATCTGCCCCTGCGGCAGGTCCGACAAGGCCTCAGCCGACTTTGACGCCGACGTCAAGGGCAGCTATACCAGGACGACACGCTGCGCCGCCTGTGCCTCACCAACTGGACGCTCGACCTCCCGTGGGGCGTCCTCATCGCCGCGTCGCTGGAGACGCTCTGCCTTAAGCGGATCATGGCGCCGGGCCGGGCGCGGTGCTGCAGCAGCTGGTCGCGAGCTGCATGCGCTTCGCCGACCTCATGAGCTGGAGGAGTGCCCGGGCGCCACGAAGATGACCCTCGGCAGCCCCCACCTGCGGAGCTTCGCCATGATCTGCTGCCACGACGGGAGCCGCGTCTTGCTGCACACCCAGCCCCTGCGATCCCTGCACTAGAGGGGCCTCCATCCTGACGACCTGCAGTTCCTCGGCATCCCCAACTACGACAAGGTCGCGCCGCTAACCATCGATATCTGCGACGACCTCACATGCAAAGGGTCACACGAAATCGCTCCAGTCATGGAGCTCATCAACCGGTGCAAGAGGCTGACGTATCTTCACCTTGCCCTGCGTCCATCGATGACTTGCTACAGCAGCGAGTTCACAGCTGTCATCCGCGGCCTTCCGGAACTCAGGCAACTGGTCCTCAAGGGCTTCATGGCCACACAGCATGCCGTCCGGTTACGATGGTAACAACTACGACGACGGCGAGGACTACGGTGATGGTGACTACATTGAAACGTTGAGGATCATGCAGTGATAAAAATTTCGACGAAATTTCGACCGAAATTCGCAAAATTAACGATTCTCTGTGTGGAGCGAGAAAACTTTATATCACCCGAATATTTCGATAACATTTGAAAAAATCCAATACGTAACACTTCTAGTACAAAGAAATGATGCTTTCATCATCAAATTCGTTATAGTCAGTTGGTATAGGCTGCCAACGGTGGTCTGTTGGGTCGCGTGTTCGAATCCTTATAATTACATAATTTTTTGCTAAATAATTTTAGACGTCAGACTTTGAATCTGGACGAAATTTTTGAAAACTTTCTTCGAAATTTCGTTATTTCTCGAAATTCCCGAATCTCTGAGGATGGCGAATTTTTTTTGCGAATCGAAATGCTGAACCCTGGGATCATGTGGCGGATGGGCATCCCTTGCGTCAGTCATAGCCTGAAAAAGATCGACATTGCAAAGTATAGTGGGAGTGACCTTGATAGGATACTACCATATTTACTACTGTCAAAGGGTGCAGCTTTGGAGGAGTTCTCGCCTTCTCGGTGACCTTATCAGCTCAACTCTCTCCACACAAAGAGGAGACAGCAGTGGAGTTTAGATCATGGCTATGTAGATTTATTAGGACAGAAATAGTAAATGTATGTTAACTATTTTTTGGACTCTACGACGTTAGTTAGAGTTATCTCCAAACTACTTGAACTCCACCCCTTTTACCATGAAAAAATTAATTATTTCATGTACGTTGAAGATTATCAAGTATCATGACTTAAATAAACATCCCAGTGCAAAAAAAAATTTAAGAAACTTCAGGGATCACTTTGACTTCAAAAAAAAATCACGCATCAAGTGTGGAGTGACTAAAGTTAATATTTTTGTATTTCTGTGTATGTAAATATATTGAATAATAGTAGAGGTCGTGCGTTGCACGTGCACGTTCACTAGTTTCAAAAAAAACTACGAGATACCACGTACTTGATGTGTGCGTCCGTCAGTCCGTGAGCCTTTTGCTATGTTGTGGTTACAAAAGCTAGCTCTGTACAATATTTCACCACCAGCTTACCTTATATGCTATGTGTGCATCTCCGTGAGAGAGCAGTCATGGCCGGGTCCGTCCGTCCGCCGTAATGACATTGAAGATTGAACGCCGCCGCTCGTCATCGTCTAGACAAAACGCCAACATCCTCCACCATGTGTGCCCTGTCCAAGTCGAATGTTTTAATTGTTGGTGTCCGACCGCATGATGAAACACCCGTTGACTGATTGTTCCTCGCCGTCCCGGTGTTCACCTCCGTAGGCATTCTACACACATCGAGCACCTCGTGATGCCATTATCGGCCGACTTGACGAACGTTGAACCACGATCCCAGAACAAAGAGGTCGGCGAAGGAGGCAGGTGGAACCGAGATGACTATTACCTACCATTTCATGCGTCGCCTAGTGTCCTTATTGTATTTCGGCATCTTCCCACACAGTTCACCTGAGACTATAGCACTCTAGTAGCATAAACTAAGGACACAAGTAACACACAACAAACTAGATAACAATTGTTTTGATAATGACTGATCGTGAAAAATGGGTGAGAGAACTCAAAATTACCGGGCTTGCCAAGATTTCATATTTCGCAAGGCGAAACTTTTGCGTACGAGCTATGATGGCGAGGGTGTTAGGTTTTCTAACATACACTTTCCGCAATTTGACCAAACCCGATAGCACACTTTACATTTTGGGTTTTCCTGCCAATGTTGCGACCGATTATTATCTAAGACAACTGTATCTAATTTGTATATCTAGTCTCTCTACTCCAGCGGGAGATCGTACAAAAAATTAGTCTACGCCTATCTCGAAAACTCTCTGGGGACGCTAGAAAGGAATACGGTCTGGTTAAGCCCTCGAAAATTGACCAGGAAAATAAGCACGGTGGAAAAACCTCGAAACTAGTGGGAAAATGCCAAAACGATGTCTTTGTACCCGTCTATTGCTTGTTCGGAGATATCATAAAATGACTCTAATAGCGTGGGATGATGAAACAATGGATAAAATGACGGGTAATAGCTACCTAGTAGCATAAAATAAGCACATGAGTATCACACGACACACTAGATAACGATTGTTTAGATAATCACCAGTCGTGAAAAATGAGCGAGAAAACTAAGAAACTATGTTTGTTATTGCCTATGTGGAAGACGACATAATAGAATCATAGGCAATAGCTATTTATACTATAAAATAAGTACGTGTGTGACGGCGAGGCCGACACATGAAGTGGTAGGAAATAGCCATCTCGGTTCCACCTGCCTCCTCCGTCGACCTTTCTGTTCTAGGATCGGGGTTCAATGTAGCGGACGATGGCATCACGAGGTGCTCGATGTGTATAGGACGCCTCCGGAGGTGAACACCACTGCGTCGAGGAAACAATCGGTTTCATCGTGCGGTCGGACACCAAGCAAGACGTGCGACTTGGTACATCAGATACCATGGTGGAGGATGTTGGCACGGTCTAGGCGGTGACGGGCGGTTTCATCCAATGTCGTTGCGGCGAACAGATAGACCCGGCATGCCACGTGGTGAAATATAGTATATGGAGCTAGTTTGCGGGATCACACGCACACACGGTACTTGTTGTTTACTACGGTATCTAACACGGAGAGTATATTATATTGAGCACGTAGATGTAGTACCTAGTAGAGCTAGCATGTAGGCATAGTACTTACCTGGTAGAAACTCCAATCTGCACCGCGGTCGATCCGTGTGGACTGGTCTCCATCCAATGAGATGGAAGGAAGCAGCCTAACCCAGATCGATCTCTCTCATCCAACAACCCAGCGAGCAAAATCCCGCCAACCACGAAAATTTTCGATGTTCACGCCGAAACTCTGGTTTTGGGCTGAGCGGGGATTTTGGACCAAACCCCGCGAGAGGAAAAATTGGCCAAAGCTACTCACACCCTCCTCGCATTCTTTCCCATCCCGTCCCACCGACACCTCCTCCTCCAGATCCCCTTTCCGCCGCCTCCGTCGCCCGGCGATTCCGGCCGGCTCCGGTGACTTCTCAAGCCGTAGACCACCGCCCGGGACAGCAGGAGGATCTGCGCAGCTCGCCCGCATCCTTGGAAACGGATGGAAGCTTCAGCGTCGCCTACGCGGACCAGGATGGGACGGAGCTGGCCATGCTCTACATCGGCCGACGCAGTGGTGCTGATGTGGGATCCCAAGGCCGAGGTCGTCACAGCCATGGACTCCGACGGCAGACCCTCGCCGGCGGTACCGGAGTTCGTGCTCTACGCTCCTTCCCACGCCGAGATCTGCAGGTACAAAACATCCACCCTATCCACCTCTTTGATCTGTTATTATCGGTAACAGAAATATTTTCCTGATTTCTAGTGTGCGGCTGCTTTATAGCACTTTTGCATCAATGATTACTTCCACACGATTAGATTATCCTGGCAGTTGTTTTGGTTAGTAGAGCGCCTACAAATATGCACTCTTTCCTCAAAGTCTTTAGTCCTTTTCAATTTAACGCTCTATATATGCATGCTGAACAGGCAACAGATGCACATGTTTGGTGTGGGAGACAGAGAGATTGAGGTGCGACCACCGCTGTGCTCTTGCCGACGACCAGCGCTGCCGCCACACCATGTGCCCTCCTGCTGTATAATTCCCTCATTTCAGGTGTTGTTTTGCATGTTTCAAGTGTTGTTTTGGCAAAGAACCACATCTATAGCAGCAGCTAAAGTCTTTTTTTTGTTGGCAGCACTTCTAAGTTCTAACACACGGGGTGCATTGGCCCATGGCTTGCCATCCCTAACTCGCGCCCGGTGTTCTGTTGCAAGCTGCCCACTGATGGCACTGAAATGAGAAGCAGTGGGCGAGGCGGCGTGCTTCTCGTGGCTTGACTGCATAGTCGGGTACACCTATGCAGATTTAACATTGGCTTGGTGCATGCCTTGGTTGTTATTCAATGAAACTTAGGTAAGGAACCTCTCTCCTTATAGTCATACTTATTTGGTTTTGAAGTGTTCACTTAGCTGTTCTGATTGCGGATTGAATGGCAAGAACAATTGTTAGAGCTTCTGTATATATGTACTGCTGCTTCAGTAATACTGAAACCACTTTGCTAGCTCAAATCTTGTTTTTTTGTATTGTTTGTGACTGATTAATTCTCTACTGGACTCCTGCTTTGCTTAATGCATGAGTTATTATCATAATATCAGAAACAAAATTGCACTTACTCTTCTGTACTAGAAATCTCAATCTAGCCTTTTTTTTATTAAACCTCATTGTTTCTCTTTTGCACTTGATGTAATTTGTATGTGGTAACACTACTTATGTGTGACCTTCTCTGCTGCACATAATGCCCTTCTAATCAGTAATGATTATTTTGTAGGTTCTAATTAGCACAGAATGCTTTTCTAATCAGTAATCATTGTGCTGAATGTCAACTTGGCCGTATTGACGCTTATTTACTTATACAAGTACACAATCAAATGTAGTTGCTTACTGAGAATAATATAACGCAAAAGCATAGGATTCGTGTGAAGAAAAGCATCTTCTTTGTCTCATTGAGACAAACAAATGTTTATAGTGTGTTCCTCTCAATGACAGTGGAACATCACTTTTGCTTTTTGTTGTTTTGCAAGATTTGCATTGTACTCCCTCCGTTCGGAAATAGATGTCTTTCATTTGTCCAAATTCGGATGTATGTGTACACTAAAACATGTCTACATACATTCGAATTTGGACAAATCCAAGACATCCTTTTTCGAACGGAGGGAGTAGGTGTTACTCAAGTCTTGGTTATTGATTCACACTTATACATGTTCAGTACTAAATAAGCCATGAATTATCTGTTGCATTTGTGAGGCAAATTACTGCTAGAGCCAACTGCAGGAAATATGATGGAAAAATATCATTTATTGAAATGGAAGCTAAATCCCTCTTTTTTAGTGTGGAATGGACCGATGGGCATGGGATACAGAATTTGATGTTTTAGATAATATTTGTTAGCGCTTCTGTCTTATTAGGCCATGAGTACTTTTTTGCAACTCGAAGGCTTTGGTATTTAGTAAGTTGGAGCTGATCTGGACCAGTGCTATCTGCTAGTTAGCTCATCTTTTAATCACAAGATTCAATAAAAATATATTTTAATACTGTTTGTGAGATGGTTATTCTTTTGTGCACCTGTTGGTGCTTGTAGTTTTCTCTGTTGACCAATGTTATTCTTCTGCCGCAGAGGTGAACCTTTCTTTGTTTGTTGTTGTGCAGGAGCATCTTTGGCCGGTCGTAGTTGGACGCAAGGGATTGTGGAGCAGTAGTAGCCGTTCCAGGAGCAACGCGACGCCATATGACTCCTAGGTGTTATCATTCAAACTTGTTGCTGCATCGACTGCAGAGGTGTGGATCACCTTGTGGACTGCATGCAAAGCTCATCTTTGGGACTATTGTTTGGACTCTTAATGTGGACTCTCAATCTTTTGTGATTTATTTATGTATGGTTAAATCTGGAGTGTAAGTTGAAGTCTGCTATATGTATCATTGATGATGCATTGATCATGCTTTATGATTCTTCCATATAGATCCTGCTGAAGATTCTGGTATATCAATCCTATTTTCATGACTTTGGTTGTAATTGTTGTGGAATGCATTCAAAGTTGTCGGTCCATCAGTTGTAATTTTGACCATTTTCTTTGAACTGTTTTGGTACTAGTTTTCGTGTATAAATTTTTGAAATACCGAATTTTGGCCAAATCCCTAGCTGACTAATTTTAGTTGTTATTATCAACCATTATTATTTGGTAAGTGATCCAAAATTAAGAAGTTTAGGAAAATCTGCAACTCTAGGAAATTAACCACCTTTGCCGATTAGAGTGACTCGTGATGACCTTTGTATGACATGAACAAACGTCGAGGCGGTAACAAACTATCTTTTGTTGCTTGCCTGTTCTAAAAACAAGTAGTTTGGAGACCTAAATATGTGTCATCAATGATGAATAAAGAAACAGAATAATCAATTGATTTTTAAAGGAAAGTACACGTGATTCTTTATTTTGGAAAGAAGCAGAATAATCAATTGATTTTCAAAGGAAAACTATCTTTGTTGCTTGTCTTCGAGCAAAAAAATAAGTAGTTTGACGACCTAAATACGTGTCACCAATGATGAATAAGAAAACAGAATATCAATTGATTTTTAAAGTAAAGTATAGGCGATTCTTTTTTGGAAAGAAGCGGAATAATCCCATTGATTTTCAAAGGAAAGGACTAGTCAAGCCGGTGACCACTCCATCGATTAATTTACTCGGTACAGTCATGCAGAGATTGATGCATGCGAACCCACCATTGCATGCGTACATGTGCCACATAAAAAGACACCTAATTTAGCAGGCGGGCGAGACACGTCATCAATCCAAGGCAACCACGCATGCATCGTGGCCATCCATTCTCTACCGAAGACCAGATTGCTTTCCTCCGACGCTCACCTATCTATGGGAGGAAGCATCTCAGCGGTCCGTCCCGATTTAATCTTTACGCCTCCCACCCATCCATCCATCCATCGGAGCCAGAAAATTGACTGGCAAAACAGAGAAAAAGAAAACCAGCCATGTTCCCGGCTTCCCGCCTTGTCACACGACGCGCGCTCTCTCTCTTTGTTGAAATTCAAACCATGTAGCCTGCCTCCATCCAATTCAATACAGTCCAGCTCTATAAATACGAGGCCACCGCCACGAGCGCCGCGTGCGGTATGCGCGTGCCTTGTGCCTTTGGGCTTTGGCGTAGGCAGAGAGGTGAGCGAGTCCGTCGTCATAGAAAGTGATAGTCCTCTGGTCAGTCCACACTTTATTAATCTCGAAAATCTTTGGTCAGTCCAACTCCCTCACGCACATCACCGAGAACAGCAAAGATGGGGGTGGTCCTGCTTGATGAAGAAGCCGCCACTCATGGGGGTGGTCCTTGCCTGCCACTCCTCCAGTTCCAAGTCCACGCCCAGTTCCAGCGGCTTCCGCGCCGACGCCACCGGAGCCCCAATGGCCGCTTCCGCCGGAGACCTCAGGTCGGAGTACCTCGAGGTCCTGCTCATCCGCCGCCGCGACCTCCAAGGTCAGCTGGCCCCATCTCCTTCCTTCTTCCTGTCTCTCGACGTGCCCGTGAGCTTGCCCTGAATCTGCTCATCGCGCCAGTGCCTCTGTCCGTGGAGCAAGGGAGCCCGGTGAAGGAGCCACTGTACCAGGGCGAAGGGCGGCCTCTGGAGCCCAGCGAGGTCAGGATCCTCGATCGGAGCTAACACATTCCACGTTCGAGACCGGGGCGATTGCCGTTGGTCGTGTTAACTCAACTGTGTCTGTGAATTTTCCCAGGCCATGGAGTCGTGCCCGAGGAAGGAGGTGGAGAACTTCGAGGAGAAGCTGATCGAGGAGAATTTCTACCTGATCACTGAGGTACTAACTGATTACTGGGCCGCACTACTCTGCTGATGATCAATCGAGTGTTACTAGCACACTGCACATTGCTTGCTTCTGAGTTCTGAGTATCACGCTGCCCATTTGCTCGATTCTGAGTATCACACTGCACTTGCTTATATCTATGCAATTGAACTGGAGACCAATGAGAGCCATTTACGTTTGAGCAGCCCAAAAGGTAGTCGAGGAGCAACTAAGTAGTGTGCATTTTGCCTAGATGTGTCTTCTTAAGTCACTGGACGGGCTGAGATCGCCTCAAATTATTGCCATTGTGCTTTCATAGGCAGATTGATATAACATAATAGCTATCATATCAACTTTGATGGGACGATGTCCATGAAAGACATTGGTTTCACTTGCCAAGTCGTCTCCATGTTCCCACTCCGAGTCTCTGTCTGAAGGACCCATCTGTGGACAGCTTGATAGTTGGCATTAGTTTTGGTTCAGAGATCCAGGGTCACATGCACTGCACCTACATTATATAAGCCTAGAGTCAAGGCAAATTTGCTTGATTTTATTTTGCCTCTCATTTCATAAACAGGAGAATTTGTTCTTACTTGTTTCCCCAACAGTCAGGTAAACAGGGACGTGTGCCTGTACTTCTGCTGAGACTTAATGACACTGCTCCTAAAAGAAAGCCAGTTATTGTGCTACTGCACAGCTCTTACAAATGCAAGGAATGGTTGCGCCCACTGCTTGAGGTAAAATAACATCGCATCTGAAGTCTGCACCATGCCGGCTCGCACCTATGCAGTGCACATCAATGTCTAGCACAAGATGTTGTTTTTGAACTTGCTTACACATTTGCAGGCATATGCCTCCAGGGGTTATATTTCTGTTGCCATTGATTCTCGTTATCATGGTGAAAGGGCCAGCAACAAGACTACTTACATAGACGTAATCTACTTCCTTTTTATCTGCTACTGTTTTCATGCAATGCTTAACAGTTATAGTATCCATGAATTTCATTTGACCTGATCATCCCTACTTTCATGGTTTAAACACAGGCACTGAAATTATCTTGGAAGAATGGGGATACGATGCCTTTTATTTTTGACACGGTACCGTATGCTATTTCCACTTGTTGCATTTAATCTTTTGATCCTTCTTAAGCTGTATTTCTCAATTTGTCCATCAAATACTCCTTTTCCAAATAAATGGATGGTTCTGTACCCAAAACACAATATCAAATAATATATGTAGCGTGTGCCTTTAGTTGGGCTGGACCAGTGCAAGCCTGGTGGTCTCCTCTTGAACTAAGCTCATGGATAAGCCACTGGTGTTGGTGTTAATATAACTGTACTGGCACCATAACTACACTAGCTGGATCAACACTCTGTTGAATTCTGAATTTGTTCTTTTGGTCTGGTTCTCTCCTTATGATTGTCTCCTATCTGCGATATCATACTTCAAAATTTGTTAGGCCTTTTGGTTTTTACCATACTCAGTGAGGGACATGTGCAGGTATGGGATTTGATAAAGCTTGGAGACTATCTCAGTGCAAGGGAGGATGTTGATGCCTCTAGGATCGGGATCACTGGTGAATCACTCGGAGGTACCATGGATCATGGTTGTATTATGATATTTAATTATTTCATAGATTTCACTTTTCTGTTAGAACATACACCTTTTTATTTGGAGCTGAATACAGGGATGCATGCATGGTATGCTGCTTTTGTGGATACACGGTACAGTGTTGTTGTTCCAATAATTGGTGTTCAGGTACGCATAGCAGGAAATCATTGATATCGATGCACATAGGTTTCTGATTTGTTCCATATAAAGCAATTCTCTTTGTGGTGACTACAGGGATTTCGATGGGCAATCGATAATAACATGTGGCAAGCTAGAGTTAATAGCATTAAGCCTTTATTTGAAGGTGAGATAGCATGCATCTTAAAGCAATTCTCTTGCATCCTATTTTAAGTTTGGGCTTGTGCTGCATAATAAAGAATTTGACTGAAATAATATTACATCAATTTAGAACATTTGCATGTAAGTATTCATCTTGTTTTGTTCTTGTAGAAGCAAGAATTGATTTAGGGAAGAGCGAAATAGATGCTGAGATTGTGGAAAAGGTGACTATCTGATTCATTTGACCTTTATTTCTGATGATTCTGTTATAAACATTTCATGATCGTGTATTGACATGTTTTTACCAGGTTTGGGACAAGATAGCACCTGGTATGGCTTCACAGTTTGATGCTCTGTACTCAGTTCCTCTGATAGCACCACGTCCGCTGCTCCTCCTAAATGGTAAAACCAATCATATATCTTATTGAGTGCTTCTGTTTTTTCCATTACTTGTTGCATAATCCCACATCTAACAAAAATCTCTCACTTTATGTGTTCAACGAGCACTTGTTTGTGTAAAGATTGGGACCTTGAATCTGCATTATGTGTTTCAGTTTGTGGTTGAGGCTGGATTATTATTAGCCTTTATTATAAAAATGTAATGTTAGTAGAGCCTGTTACCTTCTGCTGAAGCTTCATTTACAATGCAGGTGCTGAAGACCCTCGCTGCCCAATCCCTGGTTTACAAGAAGCTGTCTCCAGATCTGCTAATGCTTATGAAGAAGCTGGTTCTACAGAGAAGTTCAAGGTAACAATGCAAACTAAAGTCTTTTCGCTGTTCTCTCGAGGTCACACATTTATCGCTCACTAACTGAAACCTACGACAACGGGATTTGCTTGAAAAATAGCAACGAGCTTGATTTCATATATCTCAAGCTTATATTGGTTTGTCATTTTAAAGGGCTAAACCTGATAAGAAAATTATCGTTGGTAATAGGAATCTGCTATACAGCAATATGCTTGCAATTTTGTGAAATTGGCATTTAAAGTCTCTTCTCATTGATAAAATATTATTTGTTCTTCTGATTTAAAGATAAATACCCAGTTTTCTCCAGCCTTTATATGGATTAAACATTTGGACTGTGATTTCTGATTGTCTTTGTTGTTTGTCATAAACTGATATGATGTGTTTATTGTTCATTACATGTAAAGTCTTAGTGGACAGAATTTGTATGCTCTTGTTAAAAAAAAGATTTTGTATGCAACAGCGACACAAATAAAATCCTGAAGTACAGTTTTCTTAGTACAGTTGTAGACTAGAGGAAGACTTGCAAACGATTTTTGTTTGCTTGTGTATAAGACCTGCAAGAAATTTAATCTGCTCTGAAACAAACCTTATCAAGGAATATGATAAACTTTAAAAAACTTAGGAAAGATCGTACTTATGCAAATTATTGATTTGCTGCGATACGTGGAGAAATGTCGGTGCTTGTTCAGCCAAGCCTTTCTGGACCCTTCCTCTGTTTTGTATTTCAGCCGGCCAGCATATTCTCTGAAATAATGCACGACTCAGTGATTACTGCTGGTAAGCGATGGAGAAATCCTACTGACAGCCAGCTAGTATGCCTGGTCCACTGGCTGTTTTGGAAACCCTGCCCTGCTCCAGACCTGGACTTTCTGTATGTGTTTTCGTTTCGAGGACCACCTTTTCCATGTTCTAAATGCAGAGCCATGTGGAGCTACGGTGCTTGGGCGCCACATACCAGAAGGGAAGATTGAATAATCAATTCTTTACTAATCTAAAGTAGTCATTATGCCCGATGAGGTATCTTACGTTTGATGCCTTTTCTCCAGCAAAGATTGCATTGCAACTTTCCCTTTTTCTTTTTAACTTTATTCGGCTAATCTGCGCCCCTCTTCTTTGCGACAAATACTTGATTGTGTTGATCTCGATAGAATAGGATAGTATTTTCCTAGAAAACAAAGGGTGAAATTTGAGTTCCTAACAGCATTTTACTTGTACTCTTCAGTTCATCGCAGAGCCAGGAGTTGGCCACAGAATGACGGTAAACATGGTGAAGCAAGCCAGTGATTGGTTCGATCGCTTCCTCCTCGAAATAGACGTTCGTCCCGCATTATGAATAAAGTAACCATGATCATACAGGGAGTTCGAATGCAAGAAATCGGCTTTCGATCGCTTCCTGGAGCGGGTATTCTTGATGAATAATGTCGACCGAATGTCAGCTCCGATTGTACCATACTACTTTCATGAAGTGCATAGCCTCAACCTCAATAAGATTATCCTCATGGCATATATTTATGTTGAATAGGACTGGGATTGATCAGTATAGTTGTCATCATTGCCAACTTTGTATGATACTACCTCTGCCCACAAATATAAAACGTTTTGGTGGGCTGAAGAGGTAGTATACTAGTCAAATGTAAAATTGAAATTGTTCTCCATCTGAAATGACATAATTTGAGAAATTCTGTGTTGGTAATTGCAGTTTCATTCTGTGTCAAATAACCGTATTTAGAACAAATTATGTATTTACCGAACCGTATTGACCAGGTATACACAGGGCGTATGCAGATCGATCTTCGGCTTACGAAGTTTTCAAATGTGTAGTACAGGTTCCCGTGACGTGATGCTCCCCCATGCACGAACCAAACAAGATTGTGGTCGACATGTCAACGGCAACAGGGATAGATGGTCCACGATAATCCGGTGACATGGACCCGCTACGAACACTGGTCAGTGTAGACAACCACGCGTGAATTGCGTGATGCGTCGACGGCATTTACACCCGCCAGCGAACTCGCAGATCGGCGTACTATGTGTCTCCAGGGCTTTCGTACTACCTTCTCGTAGTATTATTCTACTGTACTTTTTGTTCAAAATAAGAACATCAAAGTTCCCTAAAAAAAGTTCCTAACATATATGGCCAAAATCCAAATGCTTTCTCTAGAAACAGCGATGAAATTTATATGAAACAAAACAAAAACTCAGAAGCAGCTAGCCGCCGAAGAAGTTAGCACGTCATGCTCTCACTCGCCCATTCTTCTTCTTCTTCCGGCAAGAGTAGGCGACGCGTCGCTCGGAAGCCCGAACCGTTCTCCGGCGGGGTCTGTTGCTAGGTCATTTTCCCGCCGCGCTTGATTATTTCTGTCCACAGAGGAGACTAATTTGCTCTACGAGCTGTCCACGCATAGTTCGCCAGGCTAATTTCGTTCTGGTCTCAGTCTCGCTTCAGCTAATCAACCTTGCATCATGCATGCATGGTCCGTGGTACTCCCTCCGTTTCTAAATGTAATATGTTTTAGGTGTTATACATATTATTTAGATGCATACCAAAACGTTTGTGTGCATGTGAGGACAAAGGCTAAAACATCTTATATTTGGGAACGGAGGGAATAGATAACACCGACATTTTCATGATTTTCGTCTTAATTATAAGATGATTTATTTAAGCTAATAAAAAATGATTCGCTCTGCTCGGTCGTAGGATTAAGTTCCACACGGGTAGCTTAGGTGTGGCTTTTAAAGGCAAACCACCACAAAACGATGATAGTGTCGGTTTTGTTTTATTTTTTGAAAAACACACACATACACACACACACAGCGGTAACAAAGCCAAACCAAAGTGACAAATAGCCTATGCATCACCGACACACACGACGGCAAAGCTTTCCCAAGAAAGAATCCAAGCGTTGGATTCTCTCACACTCACCCTTTGCGAAAAAGTCATCCAAGCATCGCTCTCCCACTCCCTCACACGTCTCGGTCGCTCTTGCACTTATCTGATTAATTAATTGATTAATCAGCAGTACGATTATTGCATGCTCATAACACGAATTAAGAGAACAACGTAGTAGGCATTTCAGCTACACATTACTACATAAGTCCTTTTTTCGTTCGAAAAGGACTTACAGAAGTCCCTTGCAAAGTACACTAGTACTGTACGTGTTAATTATTTCGTGTGGACAACCGATCCTGGTTAATTCAAGCTTGCCCAACATGTCAACTTCATGAAAGGGAACAGACGGCCGGTTTTTTTTTTTTTTTTTTGAGGAAGGATCCGATTCATATAATAGGAGGCTCAGCACTTTTACAAACCCCAAAGAAACACGAAATTACAAAGAAACCCAGAAAAGTGCGAAAAGCACCCTAAGCCACCGGAGAGAACCACAATCGGATCCACAGCCGCGCCCAAAGCTCCTAGGCGACGCCGGAGACGCCGTACGACGAACCGCCGGGAAGAAGGCACCACCACTTGTTGTAGACGGCCGCAAGAGCCATCCGCCGCCAAGCGACGGAATCTGGACTCGTTGAACGAGCACGGCCACAACGCCAGCTCCCCGCCTCCACCCATCTTCCAGCCGCCACGGCGACGCCCAGGACCACCACCACCAGCACCGAACCACCTCCAGAAGCCGCTCCCCTCGCCACCACGGCCGGCCGGAGCAGGAACAACAGAGGAAACCACCAGCACCACCAACAACAAAAGCGGATCCCCAGCTTCCAGCACCTTCCCCCTCGCCACCATGGCCGGCCGGAAAAGCGAAGAAGGAAGAGGGCACCCGACAAAAAACCTTCACGACCTCCCCGGCACCAAGGCCGGAACGGGGAACGGAGGGGAAGGACATCACCCCACTCGCCGACGCCATCGCCGCCGTCTTCGATGCCGCCGAGAGGCACTCACACCTAGATAGCTAGGACCTATCTACACGCACAGCAAGCACCCGGAGCTCCCCCCACCTCACGGTGCCGAAACGGCGACCGGAGGCAGAGGGGAGCGGCGGATTCGCCGGCGGGAGGAAGGAAGACTCGAGACGCCTTTTCCGCCTCTCTCGACAGTAGCAGGCGGTGGGGAGGGAGAGCAGGTATCAGCTTCTATTCTAGTGTTGCGTCCAGACGGCCGGTATTCGTGTCTCTGTCAATCACAATCTCGACATGCATCTGTCCGCCCGCCCGGTGAAACAACGATAGTCCTTAGTAGACCGAATTCTTTTGAAAAAAGGTTAACTTGTTGATGTGCGCGCCGTACCTACTTATCGTTGTAATATCATGCAAATTATTGGCCAGAGTTATTTGTCACTTCTAGAATATCTTTGATATTATTGTACCTACTATGAGAATATTGTGAAAATATTAAATTACATGCATTTGCAATATGCCACAATTTTCCAAATCTAAGTTACCCCACACATCTAGGAAGAATAACCAAAAAATAAGATCGCAAGAGAATTTTAATTTGGTACCATTCACACGAAGATAGTTTTACTCGCTCAATGTCAATATATTTGGAGTTCCAACATTTTTCAAATAATTTGTATCGATTGTGTCATTTTTTTCTCAAATCTCTCCAAAACTTCCAAAATAGCTTTGTGATAGTCACCTAAATCTTCTAGTGCATTCTTTCATCCATGTTTCGGACAGTGTGCATCGGGTGTCCACCGACAGTGTGTAAACCGCCTTTGCGTCCATGTTTTGAGTTGCTAATCTTGGGCCTCGCAAAAGTATTTCGGGGAAGACATCGAGGAGCTATTTGAACGGCCGATAGTGGTGCTCCCTTGACTTAATTCAACCACCAATTCAGCGCCGGTGCAACCCGCGGGCTCCGTGAGGTGGAGGCCGAGGATCTTCCTTTCCTTCTCGCGTTTGCGACGGCCTTGGGCAGCCGTGCCTTTCGGGCACCTTCCACGCATGGTGCTCCTCCTTCGTTATTTCTATCACGTCCGGCGGCAGCTTAGGACGAGATTGGTGGACGCGCGGGAGGGCATATGCGGTGTCGAAGGAGAGGAATGACCGATGTGGGCGTCCCTTAGACCGATCTTCGTGTCCGAACCCTACTGAATCGATTGGGAGACCTATCGGGTGTCGTGGAGATGCTCTGGCGCTACATTTTTCATAGTAATCAAAAAGTTTTATGTGTATTTGGTGTACACCGACAGTGTATGCAGCATTGCGTCCACGTTTTGCGTTAGCTAATCTTGCACCAAACGCCATGGGAGAGATAAACCTTCAGTGACGTGGAAAATGACACCGCGCCACGTAGGAGTATCTAGCTAGCCAGGGACCGAGCGAGCGAAGCCACGCGCGTGAAAATCTAGGGCGGATACGTGCACGCTGGCTGCCACGCGCGAAAAGGAACATTCTCCTCGCCGCTGCCGACACTCCCATAAACCAATTCCCCCCACGGCGCCGTGAAATGCCACCACCAACAACCGTCCCATCCACCCCCTGCTCTCCGCACGCGCCACCGCAGCACACCGCCTACTCGCCACCGGAAGTGCGCCGCAGAGGATCCCGCCCCCGGAGGTTGGCCCGGCCCTTTCCGGCGCGTTACCTTACCGCACCCCCTCTTTTAGTGCTCCATCTCCCCTCGTGCCTGCTGCCACTCCTCCACTGCCTCTGCGCCACCCCCACCACCGTCACTCACCTCACCTGCTTCTGCTGCTTCCGCTGCCGCGCCGAGCTGCCCCCAGCCGATTGTCGCCGCAGGTACGTGCGGTGCATCGCCGCGGGGGCTCGATCCGGCTGGGCGCCGCCGAATGATGCGTTTTTTCAGTTCTTTTTAGGGGATTCTTGCTGCTCTTCTTTTGCCTCTGATCGTCGGTGTTCATGTATGATTCCGGAGGCTGAGAGCAGGGAGCGATGATGCACGCCAAGTCGGAGTCGGACGTGACGAGCCTGGCAGCCTCCTCGCCGCCGCGGTCGCCGAAGCGGGGCAACAACGCCTACTACGTGCAGAGCCCGTCGCGGGACTCGGCGCACGACGGCGGCGGCGGGGGGTACAAGTCCTCCTCGATGCAGGCCACGCCGGTGTTCAACAGCCCCAGCGAGTCCCCCTCGCACCCCTCCTACGGCCGCCACTCGCGGGCCTCCTCCGTCAGCCGCTTCTCCGGCATCCTGCGCGGCGGCAGCGGCCGCAGCAAGGGCCTCGGCGGCGGGGACCAGCTCAAGGCGGTGAACGCCAAGGGGTGGCCCGAGTGCAGCGTCATCGAGGAGGAGGGCTCCTACGAGGGCCTCTCCGGCGGCGACAGCGGACTGTCCCGCCGATGCCAGATCGCGCTCGGGTTCCTCAGCTTCGTGCTCCTCTTCACCGTCTTCTGCCTCATCATCTGGGGCGCCGCCCGCCCCTACGAGCCAGATGTCGTCGTCAAGGTATATACATGTGTACAACATCCACCCATTCTTGCATGGAGCTTTGTTTACTCCGTCCTTGTACACTCTCCAAATTGTCTCCTCTTTGGTCGAATTTAAACATTAATTAACTGTTCAACTTGCATTTATGTCTCGACAATGGAAAATAGGAATCAGTAAAGACTACTATAATGGATGCATCTTGTGATTTAAGTAGTAATTGGGCAAACAAACTAAATTGGTTCTAGATCCATTTGACCTTGTTTTGTCTAGAATTTCCTCTCATTTTCTTTGTTGTTCCTTGTTCTAAACACGAAGTCAAAAGGTGCCATTAGAAATACTGTATAAATCTTCTAGGCTAAAGCAGAGGTATGCAAACTGAAGAAATAGCCAGCTGAAATAACTTCGTTGGACGTTACTAGTGATAACTAATAAATACTACCTATATGAAAGACCAAGGAAATGGCGAGCTCACAGCGCTCCTGCCACTGTAGATTAGCTACAGTGTTACTGTAGGAAAATCTACAGTACCAGGCGCTCCGATCTCGGCCCTCCACCGGCGATCCGACGATCCGAAGAAGACGTCCGTGCCGTGGAAGGACCTAAACGTAATTTTGACTAAACTCAGGGTCCCCGCTGCAAAAACACGCAGAACTCCCCCTTCCCCTCCTCTCTCCTCGCGCCGCACCAAACTCGCCGCCGGCCGCCGTGTCCCATTCCGCCGCTGCAGGACTCCTCGCTCAGATCCGAGCGCACGACGAGCTCCGCCGTCAAATCCTCCACCACCCCGACGCAGATCGGCGGCCGGGACGCCACCCAGGCGCCGGAATCGCCGCCGCCTGTCCCGCCGTCGTCGGCCGCGTCCGGACGCCGCCACCTGCGGGTCGCCCGGCTTCGGGCGCATCCACCGCGCGCACGCGCGCGTCCGGGAGCGCGCCGGCGCGCCTCCGGCGAAGCTCGCCCCGCCGCGGCAGCTCCACCCGCCCGTGACGTCACGTCGACGTTACGGCGGGCCTGGGCGCGGGCTGGGCTGGCCACATGGGCCGCTACGTGGGCCGGCCTTCCTGCGCTTCATTTTTTTCCCGTCTGTTTTTTTTTTCCTTTTCTCCCCTGCTTTCTTTTTAGAAATTTTTTGAAAATTTTGATACAGAACTTCCACAATTTCTAAATCTGCACTGATTCAAAAATGTGAACATTTCAAAATTTGAATTCAAAATTTTACCTGCTACAAACAAATTTACAAAAAATTCCCCATGACATCCTTTCCCTTTAAAAATATTCCATTACTTTTTACGTTCCAAAATATATTTTAAAAATGCACAATAACTACAGACTTTTCATTTACTAATTACATCAGCTCTACTCATACACACGAAATGCACAAACAAAAAATATATACACATATTCGACAACTCACAAGTTACAATGTCCACAAATCAAAAAAATAATAATAAACAAAAACAATACTTTCCAATAAATCCACCCGAAAAATATGAATAACATATCCGACCGATCAAAAAAAACAAAAAACAAAAATTTGCTACTTCTCACAAAAAAAAAAAGTTTTCAAATTCCAAGAGAATTAAATATTTAAAAAAAAACACTTCTTCTAGATATGTGAAGGTCTATTTCAAAGTATAGCATTCCGAATAAGTTAATATTTACATAAATTTAACTTCATACGATGTAATTCCCTCCAATTATTAATGAGTTCACTTGAGCATCTAATAAAACCATAATAAAATAACATACCCACTCCAATAAGTTAAAATTTAAGATACAACATAACCAAACTTCCCAAATTACGCAAGTCGGTTTAATAAACACTTACATTGAACTACTGCACAAACATTCCATCCTAAAAAAAAATGGCATATGATCAAACTCCAAATTTGATTATTTCTAACTAAAATGACTTTCAAATCTAAGTATTTAACAAACGTTAAAAAATGCAAACATGAATACCTTTTCAATTTTAATTTTTTTCCCCAAAATTCGAATAACTTATAAGTGTGAACTTAATTTTACAAATCACGACAGAAGAAATATTAAAACAACTTAAATAATGCTTGACTACATGCAATTTTACAGAAACCACATAACATGCTTCACAAAATTTATAACACTTTACACATATTTTTTTTCTAACGATATTTCAACAATTTTGCGCAACTACTAAATGCTGAAATTACTATTTATGGAATATGACCAAATTCAAAAAAAAAATGATAAGCATTTATATGCCTCCAAAATCCACTAAAGGGCGCGCCGTGTCGGCGCGCGGAAATTCAACTAGTAAATATAAGGAGAAACATAAAACAATGACCACAAGACAAAATAAAAGATTTCTTTTTGTTCTGTTTCTGATGGAGATCTTGTGGGCTGCCACTGCAGTTAGCATGTCTGACTGTCTCGGTTATATTCCCAAACCGTTGCTCACCCTGTTAATATAGAAAGTAATTCTATAACAGTTAAATATGCAGTACTAGTTTTGGTACGGTAAACTTCACACTGACACTCTTTAAAATCCTAGCAAAGTTTCTGCGGATTTGAATCTGCCGATTCTGTCAAATGTGCTCTAACCAGGAACTCCTTTTCTCTGTTTTGCACAGACCATCGCCATGGATGACTTCTATGCTGGTGAGGGTACAGACCACAGTGGGGTTCCAACCAAAATGGTCACTCTGAACTGCTCTCTGAACCTAAACGTGTACAACCCTGCTTCAATGTTTGGAATCCATGTCACTTCGGGCCCTGTTCGTCTGCTCTATTCAGAGATCGCTATCGGGGTTGGACAGGTATGCCTATCAGCATCCCTTGCATTTTTTCTAACAACCTGTAGGTATTGTCCATGCTTCTTTGTGACAACTTATTTGTCCATATCTGATAGTGGTATTTCACTTCTTACCATGAATGTAAACACCATGAAATAAGTGAAAACCAATGCCCTTTCCCCCCTCTGCATTTCACCACTCAAGTGAAGAGTGAATCTGCCTAATAACTGTATTCAAAAGACTGAATACATTGATGGGCATTAGCATTCAGTGTAAGAACAGCAGAATAGTAGGAACGCTGCAAATGTTTGGGGAGAAAGACAATGAAAAATGGTCCAGCAAATCCGTATACGTTGTCACCTGAATCTATACTCTTGTTTCATCAAGAAGATACACATGTGTGCCCAGAATTCCAGGTAAATGAAGAAAAGCTGATGTTAAGATCTCTCCTGTGAATGCAGGTTCGCAAGTACTACCAACCGAGAAAGAGTCACCGCCGCGCGTCGGTGGTCATCCACGGCGAGAAGGTCCCCCTCTACGGTGCAGGAGGCGGCCTATCCCTGTCTACCAATGGCGGGGCGGTGCCATTGACACTGGACTTCGAGCTGATCTCTCGGGGCTACGTCATCGGCAAGCTCGTGCGGGTGACACACAAGGTGCGCGTGACATGCCACATCACCGTCGACGCCAAGGCGACGAGGCCGATCAGGATCCCCAAGAAGGCCTGCGCCGTGAACAAGGCCTGAAGATCCGGCCTGTATTTACTGTTCTGTTGAAGAACAATAAACATACAGTATATAAGAACTCGTTTCAGCTTCAGTTTTGTTGATAAGCTACTCTTGTGCGGCAGTGTTTTCTGCATGTCAGGAAAAGATGTACCTAAGTGTGGTGTTAGGGATGGTTACAAGATAATATCTTCATGTTTGCAGCTTCGCATGTACTAGGAGACTAGGGCCTTTTATTGCGTTATGTTTTCAGAGAAACTCCACCATTTTTCAGAAAACGAGATCCATTCAGGTTGCCAGAGAACCATATCCTTTTGGTGAAGCAAGTACTCCTATCTAAGAACGCAGAAATTCTGGAATCACGTACAGCATTAGTGCATTACAGTTTGAACGTCCCACAAAATTATTTGCTGCAAGTTAGCTCTTGATTGGACAGATACAGGACAAAAAGAGTGATCTTGCTTTGGACATCTTAAATGATGACGGTATATCATTTGAGATCTGGGCTCATAATTTGGATCCTCATGACATGGTCTAAAAGAAAGGTAGAATTCATCGGTCCATTCCTTGTGCAATAGTGTTCCCTTTTTTCCAAAGAAGCCATATATGTTAACCAAGTTATTTTTTTTAACACCCGAAAGTCCCAGAGAGGCAGAGAGACCTAGTGCAGCAATAGGGAGTGTAGCTAGGTACTCCAGTTTACAACATCAAGGTAAACAAAGGACACCGAAATTTACAAGCCAATCCTTGGGATTTGCATGGAAGACCCGAATGGTAAAAGTAAAATTACGATTTGGTACAAAATTCATCTCCATCGCAAAGCCACAGGGGACGAAACCACTTGGTGCAGTGACGCTGCCAAGCTCAAGTCTTGCAAGAACACTTCTGCTGATTTTTTTTCTAAACAGGCCCAAGGGAAATTTGTGGGCGTCTCCGACCTACACAAGCCGACGACGTGTCCTGAGTGTACCTCGGCGCCGCACCTGCTCCATCACACTTGAGACAATGATTCGTCGTAAATGCACTTTTTTTCTTTTTTTTTTTGAAACGAAGTCGTAAATGCACTTGGGAGTCAACGGAAGTTGCAAAGAGACGCCAACAACGACAATCCGATGCATGGAATGTCGCCCTGTATAAGAAGTTGAAGGCTGGACAAGAGATCCAATAGTGGGGGATCCATATTTTTTTTCCAGAGGGTAGACACAATCCAGTATTTACTTTTGTCTTCAATTTTTGTGCCCTAAAAGGTCTAATGGATTGTCATATGATGACACGAAACCCCACAATTTTTTTAATTTTTTTAGGGTGGGCCTTGGCCCACCTAACCGCAACCTGCATGTTCAGTCCACCACTCAGACCCGACCCCACATCGACGTTGAAACGTAGGATCTTATCGATGAGACCATCATCGTTACCTGAACCCGATGCGGAAGCATTGTGATTGACGACTCTGCTCCCTTAGAGACGTTTGAACCGTGATCGTCTTAGTGTCCAGGCGACTGAAACTAGGAGACCAAACTAGTAAACTAGACAAAGACTCTATGCAAGTGCGGAAGCGTGCCAAAATCCGTCACCGGGGGCAAGGGAAACCTATAAAATAGTCGACAGTATAAGATAATGTGACAAATGTTCCTAGTGTATCTCTTTCTCTAAAAGAAAAATGAAATGATCATACTGTATCATATTCCCCATTAGACCATTTTCTTTAGAATGTTGGCTCCAACTTCTTCTTCTTCCATCTCCTCTGCGATACAAGCATGTCTTTATCAGTGCCGTCTCTGGTTCGTCACGTTCATACATGCATTGAGAAGGAAGAACGCTTTCAATGCCGCGCTTTTTCCTTCTAACCCTATCGCCTCTGCAATCGAACCTCGTCTATATTGCGTCTCTCGTTCTTCATGTTAATCCTTGGCCGACTAAACACCTCCTAACCTCCACCCCTAACTCCAACTAGGCCTCCTTCCTTGGCTTCTTCATTATTGTTGATTAGGGATGAAAATGGTACGAAATCTTTCCGACTTTTCCGCGGAAGCGGAATGAAAATACGGAAACAGAAACGGAATTTTGCGGAACGGAAACGGAAACAGAAAATTTTATGCGGAAACGAAAACGGAAACGGAACAGCATATTCTGGCGGAACGACCACGGAAGCGGAAATTCCGTTTCCGGTAATATGGAACTTTCCGTTTTTATTATGCGGAGCTTTTCAAATCTAGCAGGCCCAGTAATTCCAGTGGAAATATCTGGCACAATCAAAGATACTTTTATTATATAATCATGATATCTCGTATTATTTTATTTCATCTTAAAAACTTGACAAGTTTGTTGATTTGATTGAGTTTTCCTGCATTATTCAAGGTGAAAGGACATTTCTTAATCCCTTGTGATTTTGTGTGTTAGGCAACAACACTAGTGATGATTTAATATGTGAATCAAGTGATGCAGGTTTTAGATGATTAAAACATCCTTGCATCAAATCCAAGAAGTGAGTTGAAAAGAGCTTGTATTGTTGCTGAAGAAAGATAATCGGAATATCCGATTCTGGTGGGATCGGATTATCCGATCGACAAGGGCAGCTCGAATTCTGCTAAGGACTACAAGCAACTACGTACTGAAGTTTTTCGGAATATCCGATTCTGGTGGGATCGGATTATCCGATAGTCAAGGGTTGCTGGAATTCTGCTAAGGACTACAAGCAACGGCGTACTAAAGTTTTTCGGAATATCCGATTCAGAATGTTTCGGATATTCCGATCGTCAAAGATTGCTGGAATTCTACTAAGGACTACAAGCGACGGAGTATTGAAGTTTTCCGGATTATCCGATTCAGAATGATTCGGATTATCCGATGAAATCGGATAATCCGATACTCATTTGAATCGGATTATCCGATTTACCTGTCTCCAACGGATGGAAATCTGGGAGGGGTATAAATACCCCTCCCCCTTCTTCAAGCTTGGTACCACGACCAGAATTAGTCCACTCACCATTGTTGAAAGCTTGAAACTCCTAGATCTCTCTCCCTACCCACTCAAACACCTTGTCCTTCTAGGACTTGGGAGAGTTGACCTAGATCTACACTTCCACCAAAGCGATTTGATTTCCACATCCATTCCTTTTGAGGAACTTGTTAATCTTGGGTTCATTGGAACCCTAGACGGTCGTTGGTCGTTCTTGTGGCTTTGGGAGCCGCGGGGACTAGCCGGGAGCCTCCAATTGAGTTGTGGAGTCGTGCCCCGGCCTTGTGATTCTTGTGGCTTTGGGAGCCGTGGGAATTTGGTGAGAGCCTCCAATTCGGTTGTGGAGTGTGCCTCATCCTTGTAAAGGTTTGTTGCCGACCTCGAGGGCATCATATAGTGACTCGTGGAACTCCTCATTGGAGGATAACACGAGGGAGATACGGTGTGCCATATCAAGGCTATTCGGGGCTCACTTGTGACCCCGCACCGCTCCAACGAAGACGTAGCTTCCATTGGGAAGTGAACTTCGGGAATCATCTCCGCGTCACCGTGTGGTTATCTCTTAACCTTCCTTTACTTGTATTGCTAGCTTAACTTGTTTAGAATATCTTGCTAGCTTGTTTATTGCTCATCATATAGGATTGTTCACCTAGTTGCATATCTAGAGAACTTATATTTGAGCAATTCCCAATTTGATTAAAAGAAAAAGAAAATTTGTAGTTGCCTATTCACCCCCCCTCTAGTCAACCTACTCGATCCTTTCAATTGGTATCAGAGCAAGGTCTCTTTATTAAGGGTTTAACAGCCTAAAGAGGAGGATGACTAGCGAGGAGGAGTTAAAACTTGCTAAGGAACAACAAGAGAAAAATGATCAAGAAAACTTGAGAAAGAACTAAGTGAAGCGGGGATAACCCTACCCGATGATAATGCCCCGGTCACCATGAATGCCATGATTAAACTCTTTGGGTTCATGAAAGGCAAAATGGTGGACGAGGTGTATACTCGGGTCATTAATAATCAAAATGTCCTCATCAACCGGTGCTCTATCGTTGAGGCTTGGTTGATAAGGATAACAGAGAAACCTAAAATTAATGAGAAGCCCCCTCATAACTTTGCTCCACCTACTTCATATCTCACTCAAGTTCCACCCACCCAACCTCATATAACCAACCTAAGTAGACCGCCTCCTAAGCTTGATAATACTCGTTATTTCACTTGGAAGAAATCTATGGAGTCTTATTTTCGCAGCTCATCGGTGCATCTTTGGAGGGTGGTGCTCAAGGTTACAACCCGGTTGATCCCACCAACTTGACAAAGCAAGAAGAGATTGATGAACAACTTGATGCAAACGCCAAATACATCCTTGAGAGTGCCATGACCGCCAATGATGAAGATCAAGTGCGAAATCTCAAAACCACCAAGGAGGCTTGGGATTTTCTCTCATCGGTATATGAAGGAAATGAGGGCATTCAACGCTCCAATGACGCCATCCTTCAACATCAAGTGGACAACTTCATCATGCTAGAAGAAGAGACACCAACTGATCTCTTCCGAAGACTCACCAAGCTTGTTGTGACCATGAGGGAAAATGGAAAGAAGATATGGATGATGAATGGGTCAAAGCCAAGTTCCTCAAGACCATTGTTCCATACAATGAAAATATGGTGATGAATCTCCATGCGAGAGGACTACAAACAATGTCTCCCAATGACATATTGGCACAATTCGTCACCTATGATACCTTGAAGGCCACTTCCAAGTCTTCCATCAACCAAATTCGTGGCACGAAGAATCTTGCCTTGAAGGCCCATGTGGGAGAACATCCAAGATATGAAGAAGGCAAGGTTGTTGATCGTGAAGAAGATTTGGAGGGTGAGCTCAATGAGGTTCTTGCTCTTGCCGCCACCAAGTTTTGGAACAAGAAGAATTTCAAGAGCAACCCCTCCCCACCAATGAAAAGAATGTGCTTCAATTGTGGAAAGGACAATCACCTTGTGAAGGATTGCCCTTATGAGAGAAGGGAGGATCATGGTGGTCAACTCATTCTAAAGAAGAACAATATCACCCCAAGCCTACCTTCATCAAGAGATCACCTCAAAAGGCTCTTGTGGCATCTACACAAGAGGAGTACGAGTCCGGTGGCGAGGAGGATAATGACTCAAGTGAAGAAGTAGGAATGGCGGCTCTTGCAATGGGCAATCTTCCTCCTTCATTGGCACCCCTCTTCTCCGCCCCGAACGACGACAAGATCTCCAAGCCTATGTGCCTTATGGCCAAGGAAACAAAGGTGATTTCCCCACCTAAAAGTATTATCTCCTCTAACCCATCTCTATTGGATTGTGTTGAGGATGTAGGGAAAAATGAGGGTGAGGACAAGATTACCCTCTTTGTGAACAAACTCCAAGGTCCAACCAAGAAAATGGTTGAGGCTCTCTTGTATCAATATGGAGAAGCCAAGAACCTTCTTGAGGAAAAGGAGGTTAGGATTTGTGAGCTCGAAGGGCATGCATGTGATCATGCCGATAAAATTGGTGAACTAGAAGATCAACTTGTTGAGGAACAAGTGTTCCGGGAGCAACTTGAGGAGACCCATGCCAAGGATTTATCCAAGGCAAAAGAAACCGTGAAACCTCTATTCAAGTTGCTAGTGATCTAAAAGTTAAAAATGATGAGCTTGTAGAGAGTCATAACAAACTCTTTGAGAGTTTTGAGCAACTTAGGGAAACCCACAAGGTGACCTCAAGTGAGCTCACCAAGCTCAAGGAGTCATATGCTAAATTACAAGCTCAATACATCTATGCTAGCTTCACCACATCTCATAATGATAAAGATGCAAATGCTTGTACCTCTAACCCTTTGTGTGTGAAGGCATCTCTTATTGAGGAGAACACTAGGTTGAAGGCCCAACTTGAGAAGGGTCTAGCCACTTGTATCCAAGGGGAGAAGAACCTCAATGATCTTTTGAGCAATCAAAAGGGAGTGGTTGGCAAGGAAGGACTTGGGTTTACACCTAAGTCCAAGAAGGTCAACAAGAAGAAGAAGAAGAAGCCTACTTCCCCTTCCAAAGATATTTTTTGTGAAGGAGGGGGAGTTGGCCAAGACAATGCCAACCCCATTGTGATTGGTGATGCCACAAGGGGCAATGCCACTCACAATGACTTTGCGGGAAAATACAACCCTTCATATGTTCTTATGAAATCTAGAAATGGTTGTGTTTTTGCTAAATATGTTGGCACTTCATATGGAGATGATTATCACTATGCTATTTGGGTTCCAAAGACCCTTGTGACTAACAAAAGAGGACCCATTCCAAAATGGGTACCTAAATCAAAGACTTGATTTCTTGTAGGACTTTTCTTCCGGTGGATCTTCATGGCTCATTGATAGTGGGTGTTCATCTCATATGACCGGAAGCAAAGAATTAGTAAAGGGCTTATTGAAACAATTACTCACATTCTCTCATGTCACCGTTGGGAACAATGCAAGACTTAAGGTATTGGGATATGGCAAGGTAGTGATCACTCCGGAGTTATCCATTGAGAAGGTCCTCCTTGTTGAATCCCTTTCATATAATTTACTTTCCGTTGGTCAATTATGCAATGCCGGTTACACCGTTATCTTTAATAAATACCACGTGACCATCCTTTTCACACAATCTCTTAAAGTAGCCTTTGTTGGATTTCGTGAGAACGGTTTGTATGTGGTCGATTTCTCGAAAGAGACCACTCAAATTGCCACGTGTCTAATGGCTAAATCCGACAAGGGATGGCTTTGGCATCGCCGGCTAGGCCATGTCGGTATGAGAAATTTACAAACTCTTGTGAAGGGTGGACACGTGGTAGGACTAACCGATGTTAATTTTTCCAAAGATCGTCCTTGTAGTGCTTGCATAGCCGGAAAGATGCATGAAAAGAATCACCCCAAGAAGACCATTATCTCCACTAAGAGGCCTTTGGAGCTCCTTCATATGGATCTTTTGGGCCTCCCACATATGATAGTCTTGGTGGCAAGAAATATTGTTTGGTGATTGTGGATGATTATTCAAGATATTGTTGGACTTTCTACATCAAGAGGAAGAGTGAAACTCAAAAGATATTCATTGACTTTGCAACCCTAGTTCAACGCCAATATGACTCCAAGATTTTGGCAATAAGAAGTGACAATGGTACGGAGTTCAAGAATTACACTATGGATGATTTCCTAAGTGGGGAGGGCATTCAACACCAATATTCCGCTGCATATACTCCCCAACAAAATGGTGTCGCCGAAAGGAAGAACCGCACTCTTATTGATATGGCAAGAACTATGTTGGCCGAATTTCATTCCCCATACAACTTTTGGGCCGAAGCCATCAACACCGCTTGCCACTACTCAAACCGGCTCTTCTTTCGTCCTCTCATGGAAAAGACACCATATGAACTCCTTATCGGTAAAAAGCCAAGTGTCTCTTACTTTCGTGTATTTGGTTGCAAATGCCATGTTTACATTAAAGGTTTTGAATCTAGATCTTTTGATGGTATTCTTGTTGGATATGCCGCAAACTCTCATACTTATAGGGTCTACAACATATCCACCGGATGTGTTGAAGAATCTATGAATGTGGAGTTTGACGAGGATAATGGTTCCCAAGCGGGGCATGTTGATCATGATGATGTAGGTGATGAACCTCCATATCAAGCTATAAGAACTATGGGCATAGGAGAACTTATTCCTATTGAAGAACCTATTGTTGATACTCAAGAAGAAGGAACAAGCTCTACTCAAGTTGAACCATCCACCTCAACAATTGTTCAACAAGATCATGATCTTCATCCACATGAACAAGACAATGGTCAAGACCCACCCAACTCTAGTGGAGAACAAGAACATCATGAACCCCAACTCCAAGAACTCCACTTCGGGTTGACCATGAACAAGATGAAGGCAATGATGAAGATATTCGTGTTGGTGAATCAATTGGTCAAGCCATGGAACGCCGGGTCATCCGGCGTGCATCAAAATTGGATTATCAACAACACTTCAAAGAAAATATCCTTGGGAGTATCCGTAGGGGTGTGTCCACACGCAATCAATTATCTAACTTTTGTGGTCATGTCTCTTGTTTGTCTAGCTTAGAACCTCTCAAGGTATATGATGCTCTTCCTTGGAAAGCCGGCTGGGTGGGAGCGGTGTCGACTTCTCCCTCGTTAAGGACTTTCCAGGATCATCAGTGGCGGCAGGGCACGCTAGTGCCTTCAACACCCTGCCCCACGGCCACTTATTTTCCTAACACCACCATCCTCATCCCAGTTCATACCACCATCATCACGCATGCGCAAATGGAAGCCCGAACTAGAGGACCCTGGCTAGCCCCGCCCGAGTTATTTAGTCTATGAGGGTTCCTGCACTGCGAATGCATAGGCCTCACGCATGGTTGCACGCTCAGTCTTGGTTCGGGAGGTAAAGAACTCGCACCTAGGCGGCGAGAACGAGACAAAGCACCACAACCACAGTGGCCTCTCATCCCCACCTTTAAGCATTTTATTACCTGTTTCCACAATTCTCCAACATCATCACAACATCTCTTCACCTGTTTCCAACATGAACCATCCATCGCACAGCTAAGCATTTACTAAGCATGGCTAAGCATCAACATAGCATAATTAAGTAGCTCAGGCCAACAATACAAACCTATGGTTAATAGGAGGGAAACAGGTAATGGCATCGGAAACTTAATGCAAGTATAGGATACTCTATCCAAGCAAATTGACATTTGGAACCACATGCAATATTATAGTGGAGAAACTATTTGCGGAAACATAGGATAAGATATGCTCAGAGGGGGGATCACGCTTGCCTTGATCAAGGTGCTGGAAGTACGGATCGTCGGGTATTGCGGTGTGACCCCGGTTGCTTGATCTATCGAAACATAACAACGGAGAAGCAATCAATCACCACACATGCCTCAACAGATGCAATGCGCAAACACATGATGTCATGTCAATTTAAATCCTCGGAGAGGGGAATGATTCATCTATTCAATTTAGACGGAGTTCGGACGCGCAAGGGGGCACATCTCGGATGTTCCGTGGATTTACGCAATATTAGCATATTTACTTGTTGATTAAGATTGTTGAACCCTAGGGTGAACTCGCATATTAGATGTCATGAACAGGTGATGAAATGCTGGGTTCGGTGATTAAATATGCATGATATTAATTTTAATGAGTAGTTCACACTTTTCTGGAAATCTTGGTAGATCACACGCATTTTTCGGAATCACCGATAACAAGTTATTACAATTCAACCCTCCTTCTTACATATGTACTCCTAAAAGTTATTTAAAACTCAGCACCATTACCTCCCAATATAGAAAGAAAGAAATAAAAATAAACAGGAGGAAAATTGGTACTGCACCACTCGGAAGTATCCCGGAATTCCGACGCTCTCGGAATACTCCGAAGGATTCCGAATTCATTCCGAGATAAACAGAATCGGTACTGGACTCGATCGGAACGAAGTTGTTAGATAGCCGGAAATTTCCGAGTATCCGGAATTCCGGATGCATTCCGAGCTGATTCCGAGCGACGAAGAACATGCGCGACGGCGAGCTTCGTCGGGCTCACACGAGGAATCGAGCTACGGGTCGCGAGCGACGAGAAGGAGGGCACAGGGAGGAGCAGCAGCTCACCAGGAGCACGCACGAACTAACGGCGTGGCGCGGGGTGGACGGAGTCGGCGGCAATCGGCCGGCGACGCGGCGGCGACGCTGCGGCCGTGGTCGGAGGAAACGGGGCGGCGACGTCGATTCGTGGCTTCCCTCTCCGATTCCTTCGGCGTGGAGGAGAAGCACGGCACGGCGGAGCCCACGGCGGTCTTCAATCGGGATGGGGAGCTCTACAACGGCGGCGAGCTCACGGCCATGGCGGCGGTGGTGCGGGAGAAGAGAGAGAGAGAGCCAGGGCACGGGAAACCGGGGAACGAGTGAAGCGGGGAGCAGAGCGGCTCGTGGGCTCTCCTTATCCACTCGCGCGGCAGGAGGGCGCGGCACAGTGGCGCGGGGCACGGCGACGAGCTGGTGGTCCGGCGGGAGCGCTCCGTCCTCGGTCGCTACAGAACGAAGGAGAAAGCGGAATTGCGAAAACCCCCCTGGAAATGTTAGGTTCATCACCGATAGGTCCTTCTTCCTTTTAATTTTAAAACCAGCAACCTTTCCTGATTTAATTTAGGCACCAAAACATTTTATAAAAATTTGGGAAAATTTGGGGAGCCTCCCCATATTGAGTAGAAGCTACACAAAAATTGGGGCTTCAAAATAAAATAGTTTGGACACCCTTGGTTCATAGGGTTGAAATTCGGGCATTTTGCTAAATTCAAAATGTTGCTTATTTGGAAAATTTATAGCAATTGCAAAACATTGATTTTCAACCCTTAGAACTTCCTTGACAAATATGGGAGTTTAGTTGAGTTGGTTTTGTCACCATCAACTCATTTAAATTAAGTTGTTTGAAATCAGATATTGCTTTTATTTCCCTCTTGTTTTCATTTGTTGTCCAATTCTTGGTTTCAACATGAGCAATTGAACAAGTGATGCCATGATGCATGCATGATATGCCAAAGCGAAAATTTTACTCGGGTTTTTGAGGTTCACAACTTGGGCTGTTACAACTCTACCCCCCTTACAGGGATCTCGTCCCGAGATTCTAGAGTAGGAAAGAGGGAAGGAGGTTACAACGGTACTACACGATCTTCTAGCTTCAGGTGGCTTCTTTCTTGAAGAGGTTAACCGAGTGCACCATGAAGATCTTCATCGGCTTCACTTCGAGGTCACTATCACGTACACCATAGGAAAGAAGGAAACCTCTCCGGAAGAATGGGTCTTTGTAAAGATACAACGACCGAGTACCTCCTAGTAGAACTTAGGATGAGGCTTCAAGCGTCCCGTGAATTTACAATTAGGGGACACCCTCGTTTAACGGGAGATTGACAAGAATTTCCAGTTGGTAGACAACTGTTTCCCAAAGATTCAGAATATGAACTTTGCACAAGGCCCAAAATTTCTGAGGGAGAGTGTTGAAACAAGCTTCCAACAGATGAGGAGATAACTTGTACTAGTCGGCTTGAGTAGAACTTTCCTCACGGAGGAGCATTTCAGATCACTGGAGAAGGATCGGAAAGCTAGATCGAGAGAACTTTGAAAACCCGGGAACGTTAGTATCGGGAAAAACTTCTTGCTTTCTAGACGTCGGGAACAAGCTTCTTGACGATCACCAACCATCGTTTCTGATTGAGAGTCAAATCTGGGAAGTGTAGAGATACTTCAGACTCAGCACCGGTAGGAATAGGAAGCTTTGCAATGCATACCAACGGATTACAATTGCTAGGACCCCAAGAGTTGGACTACAAGGTCTAACTCCAAAGGAGGAACGAGATTGCGGAACTCGCGTATTAGCAACTTATCAGAGGGCATCAGCACCTACTTGAATTACTTGCGGCAATACACCATTGAGTCTCGCTGGGGAAACACCAGTGAAGACCAAAGAAGTGCTCAGACTTCCTCTCTTTCTGGAACAATTCAATCAGTGGCCTGGATGCAACGATGAGAATTCCCGAGGGATGGAGGTAACAACGCACCATTCCGAGAATATTCCACACATGCATGATCGAGTTGAGATGATTTCGAGGAACCAGACAATCCACTTAGATCCACGGCGACATCGTTCGGCAATTGCACGTGAACCAGGAAAAGTCACTTCTAACTCCAGAACACATACCTTGTGAAGACACAAAGTTAGTTCCAACAAATTTCCAATGCTAACGCCCAATATCCAATATGAATCTCCTCAAACAAGGAGAAGATAAGAAGGTAGTTGATGGGCTCAACAACAAACTTATCCATATACTCCAAGACGGTAGACTCATATTTCACCAGAACGAGGCATTAGTATTGGTCAGACTAACACATTCAGGTAGGTAGGTCTGAGTTTGATTTGACGATAGCCCAACTCAAATCAAAAGATTTAGAGGTTAGAATATCCAAAGAGGAGATACCACCTCTCTTCGGCACGAACAGACTAGACATCCCATTGGAACTGAACTATATCAGATAGAGCTTTTATCTTCTAACTCTCCAAGTTGTTTAAGCTCAACCGAATAATTCAGGACATCCAGCATGATTTTCTTGGAGAAGGGAGTTGTTCCGGGAACCAGCTTAGTAATAAGCTCAACCTCACGGTCAGGTGACAACCTGGCGATACTTCTGGAAAGACCTCCAGAATATCACAATCCACATATAGGATATCACGACATACCGGTGGATCTTGAGTTCAAGAGAGGATCATGCCTTTCAAGGCACAACGAGGTGGTCTTGGGAGCTTCGGCACGAACCTAGCTCTTTGACCGAGGGAGTGCATCAGAGCCAACTGACTTGGTAGCACTGTCAAACTCAGCTTATTGATTTGCTAACCAATCATGCTAAGGGGGGCAATGGATATCCCTGAATTTCCGCACAGTAAGAACTGCTAAGAATATCCGATAGCCACATCATTACTCACGTCTCATCACTCTGGAGTAATAAGTCACTCGGAGATCAGAGAGTAACCAAGTGTAAAAGCATCACTTCATCAAGAGGATCATGACACTCAGCACGACCCCTTGATATAAAAGAGTGTGCCACTCTAAGGTGGAGCAGAACAGAAGCTAGACAAGGCCCTTCTTCTGCAGATTACAATACTTTAACCTGGTCCGAGAAGTGGACAAGGTACTAGAGTTTGTTTCTCTTAACTAGACGAAGTGGGAAGTCTTGACGGACCAAGAGAGTGACTTGCATCGGAACATACCAATGCAGGATAGAACTTTACTGTCTACTGACGGACAAAGGTCGGAAAGCAGATCAGAGTAAGAAACATGCTCAGGAGAATCCTAGGATGTTGAAGATGCACCGGTTATTACTCAATTGTGATAACCATGCCCAAAAAGGAGAGATGCAGCAGGGTCATGAACATAGTTGGGAGACTCGCTAGGGGAATCTTGGTCGTAACCCCTATGGTTCCAAGACAGAACCTAAAACAAGGCTAAGGAAGAGCTAAAGTTACATAGCCAACAGAGGTGTGGGAAATTAAGGTTCAACCATTTACCACACAGACCATATAAAGGACTTGGGTTAAAGGTCAGCTTCATGTGCCGAGAATCATAAACAGCATAACGATCACATGGGTAACAACCCACATAATTCATCAGGCCAGAATCACAGCACAATCCGGGACCTTCGGTTCAAGACCTTGGGCTCCTCCATTCTCTGGGTTTTAACCGTGGTCTGGAAGAATTGGAGTTGCATCAGTCCGGCAAAAGGAGTTGGAGACTCTGAACCAGACAACCTGATACAAAACTAGAGATGGATCCCAGCCTTTAAGATCTCGTGGTTCCTACTCCGACGCCTATTTGTAACTCGTGAGCTGAAGTAACAGGTTAACAGATTTAAGAACGGCCCACCCAACGTGTCACCTAATTTTTGAAACACCAGATGAGATAACGAAACCCTTTTAAATCAAATAGAGGTAAGGTTGCTCCGAGATTAGAGGGTAACCAGATAAGGAGTAAAAAGAATCCTAAGATGGTTTTCACAACTCATTTTTAGGTTAAAAATATTTTCACAAACACTAGACTCAACGTCGACCAGTAGAAGGGTTTCCTACAGGCAGTACTGCTCTGATACCAACTTGTGGTGCCCCGACCTGACTGCTATACAGTGATGCTGAGTGTCACCGGTTAAGCGATACAACCGGAGGTTACGGGTTTACCAATCCCCGGCCAAAACCTTTGGCAGGCGTTGCTCGGAATTGATCACCGGCAACGCAACACCCCGATTGATGCCTTAACACAGGCTCAACTATCAAAGCATAATAGAGAGATCAAGACTTGTGGAACAACTGGCACATCACAGACTCTACGACACAAATCATTATAGTTCAACTCTTATAATAGAGAAAGATAGCAAATGACAACCAGAGGTCACAGACCCAACATTACAACATGCGGAAGCGAAATAGGTTGTTCTAAACAACAAGATCCAAAATATGGCCTAAGAGGCCTACAGATAAACATCACAGCGCCAGCTGTTCCGGGATGTCCCAAGCTGCCACCTGGGAACCCCAGACTACTCGTCGACGTCCACAAAGAACCCACCCTCGAGGTCGGTGAAGTCCTCCTCTGAAACAAAACAAACGACGTTGAGTTCGACGAACTCGCAAGATTATATATAGAGCTTTAGCTCGATGAGGCTTCAAAGTTATATGGCTGTTTTGCATAAAGCTGATTTTATTTATGAAAACATAACTCAATGGCATCGACTATTCGGAGTATTTTAAAAAGAGGTAAGAAGTACTCTTTCTTTCTTCACCTCTCTCAACATCAACCATCATCATCAACCACTGTACCTATTCATTAAAGGCACCTCCCCGAATCACCCTCGAGGAAGCTCACCTTGCAATCTTGAAGTGGTACCTTTAGTACCCAGTTTTTAATCATTCCGTTCAAGTTATTCTATGATCTTATCGTCCTTTCCCAAGTCGTCCGTAACCGTGGACACGGCTTTTCGAAAAGATTTACCCTGCAGGGGTGTACAATGTTTGCCACGCCTACCGTCCGGCCCATTACCTGTACAATTAGCTCTCTTCCTTGGAAAGCCGGCTGGGTGGGAGCGGTGTCGACTTCTCCCTCGTTAAGGACTTTCCAGGATCATCAGTGGCGGCAGGGCACGCTAGTGCCTTCAACACCCTGCCCCACGGCCACTTATTTTCCTAACACCACCATCCTCATCCCAGTTCATACCACCATCATCACGCACGCGCAAATGGAAGCCCGAACTAGAGGACCCTGGCTAGCCCCGCCCGAGTTATTTAGTCTATGAGGGTTCCTGCACTGCGAATGCATAGGCCTCACGCATGGTTGCACGCTCAGTCTTGGTTCGGGAGGTAAAGAACTCGCACCTAGGCGGCGAGAACGAGACAAAGCACCACAACCACAGTGGCCTCTCATCCCCACCTTTAAGCATTTTATTACCTGTTTCCACAATTCTCCAACATCATCACAACATCTCTTCACCTGTTTCCAACATGAACCATCCATCGCACAGCTAAGCATTTACTAAGCATGGCTAAGCATCAACATAGCATAATTAAGTAGCTCAGGCCAACAATACAAACCTATGGTTAATAGGAGGGAAACAGGTAATGGCATCGGAAACTTAATGCAACTATAGGATACTCTATCCAAGCAAATTGACATTTGGAACCACATGCAATATTATAGTGGAGAAACTATTTGCGGAAACATAGGATAAGATATGCTCAGAGGGGGGATCACGCTTGCCTTGATCAAGGTGCTGGAAGTACGGATCGTCGGGGTATTGCGGTGTGACCCCGGTTGCTTGATCTATCGAAACATAACAACGGAGAAGCAATCAATCACCACACATGCCTCAACAGATGCAATGCGCAAACACATGATGTCATGTCAATTTAAATCCTCGGAGAGGGGAATGATTCATCTATTCAATTTAGACGGAGTTCGGACGCGCAAGGGGGCACATCTCGGATGTTCCGTGGATTTAAGCAATATAGCATATTTACTTGTTGATTAAGATTGTTGAACCCTAGGGTGAACTCGCATATTAGATGTCATGAACAGGTGATGAAATGCTGGGTTCGGTGATTAAATATGCATGATATTCATTTTAATGAGTAGTTCACACTTTTCTGGAAATCTTGGTAGATCACACGCATTTTTCGGAATCACCGATAACAAGTTATTACAATTCAACCCTCCTTCTTACATATGTACTCCTAAAAGTTATTTAAAACTCAGCACCATTACCTCCCAATATAGAAAGAAAGAAAGAAAAATAAACAGGAGGAAAATTGGTACTGCACCACTCGGAAGTATCCCGGAATTCCGACGCTCTCGGAATACTCCGAAGGATTCCGAATTCATTCCGAGATAAACAGAATCGGTACTGGACTCGATCGGAACGAAGTTGTTAGATAGCCGGAAATTTCCGAGTATCCGGAATTCTGGATGCATTCCGAGCTGATTCCGAGCGACGAAGAACATGCGCGACGGCGAGCTTCGTCGGGCTCACACGAGGAATCGAGCTACGGGTCGCGAGCGACGAGAAGGAGGGCACAGGGAGGAGCAGCAGCTCACCAGGAGCACGCACGAACTAACGGCGTGGCGCGGGGTGGACGGAGTCAGCGGCAATCGGCCGGCGACGCGGCGGCGACGCTGCGGCCGTGGTCGGAGGAAACGGGGCGGCGACGTCGATTCGTGGCTTCCCTCTCCGATTCCTTCGGCGTGGAGGAGAAGCACGGCACGGCGGAGCCCACGGCGGTCTTCAATCGGGATGGGGAGCTCTACAACGGCGGCGAGCTCACGGCCATGGCGGCGGCGGTGCGGGAGAAGAGAGAGAGAGAGAGCTAGGGCACGGGAAACCGGGGAACGAGTGAAGCGGGGAGCAGAGCGGCTCGTGGGCTCTCCTTATCCACTCGCGCGGCAGGAGGGCGCGGCACAGTGGCGCGGGGCACGGCGACGAGCTGGTGGTCCGGCGGGAGCGCTCCGTCCTCGGTCGCTACAGAACGAAGGAGAAAGCGGAATTGCGAAAACCCCCTGGAAATGTTAGGTTCATCACCGATAGGTCCTTCTTCCTTTTAATTTTAAAACCAGCAACCTTTCCTGATTTAATTTAGGCACCAAAACATTTTATAAAAATTTGGGAAAATTTGGGGAGCCACCCCATATTGAGTAGAAACTACACAAAAATTGGGGCTTCAAAATAAAATAGTTTGGACACCCTTGGTTCATAGGGTTGAAATTCGGGCATTTTGCTAAATTCAAAATGTTGCTTATTTGGAAAATTTATAGCAATTGCAAAACATTGATTTTCAACCCTTGGAACTTCCTTGACAAATATGGGAGTTTAGTTGAGTTGGTTTTGTCACCATCAACTCATTTAAATTAAGTTGTTTGAAATCAGATATTGCTTTTATTTCCCTCTTGTTTTCATTTGTTGTCCAATTCTTGGTTTCAACATGAGCAATTGAACAAGTGATGCCATGATGCATGCATGATATGCCAAAGCGAAAATTTTACTCGGGTTTTTGAGGTTCACAACTTGGGCTATTACAATTGGGTTGCTGCTATGCATGAAGAGTTGAACAACTTCAAGCGCAACAAAGTGTGGTCATTAGTTGAAAGACCCAAAGACACATGCCATAATGTCATTGGAACCAAGTGGATATTTAAGAACAAGCAAGACTCACATGGTGATGGCCCTTCACGTAGTTACCTGTGTGAAAAGTAAATGGGTTAGGTTGAGACTCCAAGTGCAGAGTGTGTAGTAAGTGGAAGACGTGTTTTCCCCACGAGGGGTGACTCGAGGGTTTAATATCGAACTCTCGGGGAATCAGTTGTGAAGATTTATCTTTCCTATCCTTCTTTTGGTTACCTACAAAACAAAGTAAATGTTTTGGTCCTCAACCTCACCTAGTGGTTGTCAAGCACAAGGTGTGAGAATGATATCAAGATAATATGCAATGCAAACAAGAAATAAATATGCAATGGTTTTAAATAAATATGCAAGGATGGTGGTAGCAATGATAAATGATTTTTTTGGTTTTTATATGATGAATGCACGATGGAAAAGTGTTTTTGTATTTTCGGATTTTTAAATGGCAGAAAATGGAAAAGTGGTAAAAGTTGTTGGAAAGGTGTTTCTTATGATTAAAAATGGACCGGGGTTCATGGTTTCACAAATGCACTCTCTCTTTAATAAAGTGGTAGGCAATGGAACACTAGAGTTGACATATGAGATTGCAACACAACAGTTTAATGACAAGTTATAATTATATGGGCATCACGTCCTAACATAGAGACCTTTTAGTTTATTATTAGTCTCACTTATACTCCACCAAGATGCGAACTAAATCATAACACCTCAGTAATTAAGATAACTCAGAGTATAGCAATAAGTATCATGACATGAAGTTAAAATAAGAACATGCTAGATCTAGTCATGGAGGAAGTGGCAATGGTCACACCCACATCTCCGGTAGCATGGTATTTCTTTTTATCCATAGCGAGGCAACAAAGTAAGGTAAAACACCCAAGTGGATCGCAGAACTTTCTCTCACATTCACTGCACTAGCCACCCCCCGTTACTCCAACTAATGCACACGTTCCCCCTCACGCGCTCTCATAAACATGCTTGATCATGACAAGTAAATAAGAACGGGGTACATAATATGCATCTACTTTCATAACTGAAACAAAACCATTGCAATCTCAAACATATATTAACTCATAAAAAGATCCACCACAAAGGTATTACATAGATGACCGTAATCATGTTCAGCAGCTCATACGGTACTAATTAGTGAAGCTCAAGAGAGAGAGAGAGATACATAAGTTACTTCCACAAACCCATAGTCCAGAGGTGGACTACTCCCTCTTCATCATGGAGACGGTGGAGAAGTCGTGGGAGAAGATGGAGACCACGCCGGCAGCGCCCCGCCGGAGTTTTCCCCTCCAATCTGCAACTCCAGGTCTCTGTTTCGTGGTTTCTGTGTTTCTGCGGCGCTCCTTCCAGAGAACGTCGGGGGGCTATTTTTATAGACGGTTTTAGGTCAAGACGGAGTCATGGGCGAAAAGATCGACGGCAACGGAGCCTCGATGCTCCAGATGGTGGGTCCCACGTGGCCCCTGTACCTGGCCGCGTGGGCCACCCTCTTTTGGGCCTCGGGCCTCCGCTTGTTCGCTTCCTTTGCTCCCAAGTCTTCTTCCTTCCAAAAATTGATGCTCGTAAATTTCCAGGTCATTTGGACGTCGTTTGGGTCCCTGAAACATTAAAATATGGAAAATAGGGTTTTCTGCCTGCGCAGGGTTAATTCTATAAAAATAGGAAAATCATGAAATATTCCAAAAATCATTATAAAACATTGATATAACCCTTATATGATGCAAATATGACTGGAATATAAGTAAAATAATGCAAAGTTCATGTATGCATTTTACATGCATCACATGGTCAAGTCATCCGCAACAAAGCAAGATTGGTTGCACAAGGCTACACTCAAATCGAAGGAGTCGACTACGGTGAAACCTATGCCCCCGTTGCTAGACTTGAATCCATTCGCTTACTAATTGCTTTTGCATCTACTCATAACATTGTTTTATATCAAATGGATGTTAAAAGTGCCTTCTTAAATGGTCCACTAAATGAATTGGTGTATGTCAAACAGCCTCCTGGTTTCGAAGACCCTAAATTTCCTAACCACGTCTACTTACTACATAAGGCTCTTTATGGGCTCAACCAAGCTCCACGTGCTTGGTATGATCATCTCAAGGAGTTCTTAGTAGACCGTGGCTTTGAAATTGGGGTAATAGATCCCACCCTTTTCACAAAAAGGATAAATGGAGAGTTTTTCATATGCCAAATATATGTTGATGATATTATCTTTGGTTCTACTAACCGTGATTTTAGTGATCAATTCTCTAAGCTAATGACCAAGGAATTTGAGATGTCCATGATGGGAAAATTGAATTATTTTCTTAGCTTTGAAATCCACCAATTTCGAGAAGGAACATTCTTATGTCAAGCCAAGTATATTCAGGACATGCTCAAGAAATTTGACATGAACAATGCCAAGCCATATAAGTTTTCCATGGACTCCAAGGCGGATCTTCACTTAGATCCGGATGGTAAGGAAGTTGATCAAAAGCTTTATCGTTCTATGATTGGATCTTTGCTTTACCTTTGTGCATCTAGACCGGATATTATGTTTAGTGTGGGTATGTGTGTAAGATTCCAATCAAGTCCTAGGGAAAGTCATGAAACCACGGTTAAAAGGATTCTAAGATACTTGATGGATACTCCTAACTATGGTCTTTGGTACCCCCATGGGACAAGTTTTGACCTTGTAGGTTATTCGGATGCGGATTGGGCGGGTTGCAAAATGGATAGAAAATCAACTTCGGGTACTTGCCAATTCCTTGGTAGGTCTCTTGTGAGTTGGTCTTCCAAGAAGCGAAATTGTGTGGCCTCGTCCTCCACCGAAGCCGAATACATTGCCGCCGGAAGTTGTTGTGCACAATTATTATGGATGAGGCAAACTTTAAAGGATTACGGTGTCATTTGTGACAAAGTGCCTCTTTTATGTGACAATGAAAGTGCCATCAAAATTGCTCACAATCCGGTTCTTCATGGGAAGACCAAGCATATTGAGATCCGGTATCATTTTATTCGAGATCATGTTGAGAAGGGTGATATTGCAATCAATTTTGTCAACACCAAGCAACAACTCGCCGATATGTTCACAAAGCCTCTTGGTGAAGCAAGATTCAAGGAGTTGAGAGGAGAACTTAATGTGGTGGACATAAGCAATTGGATTTAGTGGACTTCTTGCATACCTACCCATATTAGACGATATTCATTTGGTTTGGATGTTGGCATGGATATAGGGGGAGTGCGGTCCTAATCCATTGGACTATCCCTCCCCCCATTATGCCGATAGTAAGAACTCATTTTGTCTCTATATTTTCATTTCATGAATTGTGAGCTTAAATGACGAGTAATGGCCGTGAACCCAAGATACATCTTCGCGGTGTCACACCACAAACTCATACATGGTGGCCTTGGCCACCGTCCTCTTCTTTATGAAGAGTTGGTTCTTTTGGGTCTAAATTGAAAATCATTTAGAGTTTTTGGTCCTTTTGTTGGTTCTATGGAAAACACACTCAACTTGGCATTTCCTTGTTCGATTCTCGCAAGCTTGAGTTTGAAGTACCAATGTCAGTTTGGCAATCTTATCCCAAGCCTATCCTACCTAAAAACATTCTATCTCTTGCACACAAGTCTTGTTTTGAAACTGAGGAGAAAGGGTTCAGCTGGCCAGAATTTTTGTGTTCCACAGAAATCCTGACAATCGGAATATCCGATGCCTGACGGGATCGGATTATCTGATTCGTCGGATTATCCGGTCCAAGTCAGACTCGGAATATCCGATTTGGCGGTTTGTCGTTTTTTTAAAGAGAAGAGGTCGGGGGTAGACGAACTGCTCATTCCTCTCTTCCCAACGCCGCCGCCTGCCGTCCCCGCGTCGTCCCGGCGTCTCCGGCCGTCCCCAACTCCGGCCCTTGGCCGGATCTGGTGCTCCTCCTCCTCGGGAACCTTTCCCTCCAAGCTTTTGCCTCAATGGATGAGGGTAACTTCTTCTTCCTCAAACCCTAGGTGTTCATCACCTAGATTATTTCAAGAAGTTATTTTGTGATGATTCCTTTGAGGGTAGTGGTTCCCATTGGTACTTAGAACACTAGGCTAGCCCTCCCTTTTGTCGATCTACTGCTAGACTGATGTAGCCCGACCTACGTCTCCTACAACAAGTGGCCCAATGACAAGAGCAAGAGTCAAGGCACTTCATGATAAGGTGAACTCGCTCCTATCCATGTGTGATCTCGACACTCCTTTGAATGGGTTGCTACTTCATTCGGATACGTTGTGCATACTCAGGAACAACTACCATGAAGATCTCCAAGAAAGTGTCGAAGATGGCCAAGAGACGAGTCAAGAGGAAGATGAAGAAGCAGAGCAGCGGTACTACCGCCAAGAAGGCCGGTACTACCGCCAGGCACCTGATGATGAAGCTGAAGCGAGAGAAGCTCCAGGCGGCGGTACTACCGCCGCCACCAGCGGTACTACCGCCAGCTCCTGGACCGGTAGTACCGCTGGAGGTACCGCCCACGCTACCGGCGCGTCTCCAAAAGCTACTGTCTCCAACGGTATCTATCCGGTACCGACCACGTACTACCGCCAGCGTTGAGAGGAAGTAAAAAGCAAGTTCCAGCGGTACTACCGCCATCGGCCAGCGGTACTACCGCCTCCGCCAGGAGCGGTACTACCGCCACCACCAGCGGTACTACCGCTGCGACTTCAGGATTTCGGGCTGAAGGCCCATGTAACCTCCCCCACCTACCACTTCGCCCACTAGACTATAAATAGGACTTCTCTGCCTAGGGTTAGGGTTAGACTATGATTTGAGAACTAAAGTAGAGCCTTGCTCCTTCTTCTCAAAGTGTCTCTTTCCTCCTATGGAGATGAATCAAGACCTCCACATGTGGAGATGAATCAAGGCCTCCTCTTGAGGAGAAGATCCCTGCGTGGATACCAAGGCTCCGCTTGTAGTTGCGATTACTTGCTAATCTTCCCTCTTAGAGTGTAGATTGGGTTGGTTGGATTGACCAATTGGACAAACAATCCTAAGAGTAAGGTGTGCTTGGGAGAGGAGGATTGGGGGCTGCCCTCGGGGATTTGTTACCAGTCGATTCTTGCCGGGTTGCTACTTGCTATTTACCCTTGTGTGTTTGTTTTCCCCTTTTGTGTTCATCGTTCTTCGCGTGTTCTTCGTGTTCATCCTTCCCTCCGCACAAATCCGTGAAAATCGGGACCTACCCGCATCATATGGTATCAGAGCTCTAGGTTGACACGGATTTGATTTGTGTTTCCACCAAAATCCACCAAATTTTTCTTCGTTTTTGAGAAATTCGAAAATTTCCACCAAAAATAGCCTTGCCTTGATTCGAGCCGATCTGTCGATTCGTTGCGTTTTTGGTAGTTTTTGTCCATGGATCTGTTGCTTTAGGACCCCCTCCACCTTTGTTTGCGTTCCCTAGCCTTAATTTTGCCAATTTCCCACGAATTCGAGGATTTTCGAGCCCAATTTCCGCCCAAAATCGAGTCAAGATCGCGCAGATCCGTGCGCAACGGTACTACCGCTCCAGAACAGTGGTACTACCGCTAGAGCGGTACTACCGGGCGGACCAGCGGTACTACCGCCAGGGCCAATTTTTGCAGAAATTTTTCTTTTCCTCGGTTCGTTTTGGCATTTCCTCTTTGGTTTGAGTCCTTTCTTGGTGTGCTCTACGTCTACGACATCTACAAGCTTCCGCAGCTACGCATCATCAACGCCAAGCGACGACGCCACCAAGGACTCGACATTTCCCCCACCATCATTTCCGTTGTGAGCCCTTCTTCCTTTCGCGCAACTTAACCTATTGGACTAGCTCGGTGATATTGCGAGGCATTGCACGTGTTGAGTGTTTGTCTTCAAAGTATTGGCGAGTGTGTATCGTTAGAGAGCTTGGCACTAGCAAAAGAGAAGGAATCATCGTCAAAAAGCAAAAATCAAAAAAAAAAAGAGAAAAGAAAAGAATCAAGTGGTGCCAAGTTCATCTCTTGTAGGTTGCGACAAAGCTAAGACCGCCAAAGTGAGTGTGAGTGTTAACTCTTGTGCAAATCCGTTGCCCACAAAAAGCAATTGAGCTAGCGTCCTTCTTGTGTTGGGTGACATTTGAGCACGTAGTCTTCGTTAGGTTGTCTATCTTCGAGTGCTCGCCCTTTGGTCGCCCAACCCCATTATTCGCTTTTGTGTGTTTCTTGATACTTTGTGGTTGGAGTTTCTTTGGTAATTTGATCATTGTGGATTTTCTCTACCTTTGACAATATACTTGTCGCGGGTTTGCTTGTTTCGTTTGCCACTTCATACCTTCCTATCCTCATAAGTGTGTGTGTTGGGTGTTAGAACCGGATACTCTCCTCTCAAGCCACATTATACTTGGGATATAGTTTGTCTTGGTTTTTCCTTACACATCTCACTTGTTCTTGAGAAAATGTTTAGGGGAAGTACAAACGGAAGCTCAAGCTCGGATGAGGAAATCCATGGTGGAGTTCGCGGTGATCATGGCTATGTCACACAATCCGAGTTCGTCGGTCTTCGACACCTTGTTCGTGATGGCTTAGGCCGCTACGAGCGCCGTCTCCAAACTCATGATGCCAACTTCAAAATCAATGCGAACATGGAGCGGATGACCGAAGCTATCAACAACCTTGCGCGACAACGAGCTCCTTCACGCTCAAGCCGTACAAGAAGCACCTCAAGGTCGACACAAGCACATCATGGACGTCATGAACCTCGACAAGAACGTCAACATGATTCAAGGAGCGACGCCCATGAACGACCTCCTCCTATCGTTGAACAACCACATGATCTTCACGCGAACAATGCCAATGCGCATCAAGAACAACCTCACCAAAATGATGATCGTCGCGCACGCATACCATCACCACCACCGCCACGACGTGATCGTCATGACCCATTGGCTAATGACAATGGCGTTCCGGGTGCGAATGACTTTGGTGAACAAGGACGTCACCCTCGTCATCCTCCAAGGCCACGTCATCAAAACCATGACAATGCGAACAATGTCGAGCAACCCGTTCCTCAACAAGAGCTACCTCCTCAACATGCGCCTCGTCAAGAGCTTCCTCATGATCGTCACCAACACCAACGTTCCGAGTCAAGTGATAACGAGTCAAGCCAACACAATGGTGATGGACTCAACCGAAGGAGACGTGGACGTGCATTCCCACGTGGTGGCCATGTGACGACTATGATGACTTGACCAACGTCCGCTTTGACATACCCAAGTTCTACGGCACAAGTGATCCGGAAGCTTACTTCTCATGGGTACTCAAGGTTGACAAGATCTTCCGCGTGCAACGCTTCTCCGACAACAAGAAGGTTGCCTTAGCCTCGATGGAGTTTGAAGAGTATGCTCTCTTGTGGTGGGAACAACTACAAGATGCTCGCGTCGCTAACCACCAACAACCAATTGACACTTGGGTTGAAATGAAAGAAACCATGTACAAGCGCTTCGTGCCAAGCCATTACACTAGAGACTTATACAAGAAGTTGCAAGAGTTGAAGCAAGGTTTGAAGTCGGTTGATGAGTACTACAAGGAAATGGAAATCTCCATGATGAGAGCCAATGTCAACGAGTACGAAGAGCAATCCATGGCTCGTTTCATGAATGGCCTCAACTATCCCATCAAGAAGATCGTGGAGTTCCAACCATATGCCTCTTTGGTTGAGCTAGTACATCAAGCTTCCAAGGCCGAGCGCCACGTGCTTGAAGAGCTCAAATACCTCAAGACAAAGGCATTCTACGCCAACAAGCCTTCTTCGTCAACTCCTACACCTTCACAAGCTCTTCCTCAAGCGAACACTCGAGGTCCTCCAAGAGTCTCTACTTCGACACCTCAAGCGCCTCAACCTTTCAAGAAAGTACCTCCTCCTCCAAGGCGCCTCAAGGATCTTCGTCCGGCACAAGACTATTGCAATGCTACAAGTGTGGCGGACAAGGGCACAAATCTTTTGAGTGCACCAACAAGAAGGTCATGATCATCAATGACATGGGAGAGTATGAATCTATGAGTGAAGATGAGTACAATGCTTTGAACAAGGTCGCCACAATGCAAAGTGCTCAAGAAGAAGAAATGAGATATATTGTGATGGCGACAACAAAGACCCTTCCTTGGTTGTGGCAAGAGCTTTAACCACCAATGTTCAAGTAGAAGAAGACCAAAGATGCAACTTGTTTCACACTAGAGCGGGAGTCAATGGCAAGTCCGTCAAGGTCATCATAGATGGTGGAAGTTGCCACAACCTAGCGAGCAAAGAACTTTGTGACAAGCTCAACTTGAAGTTCAAGAAGCACCCACATCCTTACCATGTGCAATGGTTGAGTGATACCGGAGCCGTCAAGATTCAACACATGGTGCAAGTGTCCTTCAAGATTGGAGCCTATGAAGATACGGTTGATTGTGATGTTGTGCCTATGAACGTTTGTCACTTACTCCTTGGGCGTCCATGGCAATTTGACAAGGGTGCTATGCATGATGGACGAACAAACTACTATAGCTTCAAGAACAACGACAAGACCTTCGTCCTTCGTCCCATGACACCAAGTCAAGTCATCGCCGACAACGCCAAGACCATTGCAAGGGCACAACAAGATCGTTCGTCTAGTGAGATGAGTGGTGAGCGAGAGATCCACCCAAAAGTGAGTGAGAGCCACAAGCCAAATGAGTGTGACACTTCAAAGAGAGTTCCCACAAAACTTACACTATTTGCCACAAAGAGAGAGATGAGGGAGTTGAGAGAAAACCCATCCACCCTACACTATGTGCTCATATGCAAGGGTGAAGTTTCTATGACTAACACTTTCACAAACCTTCCTCCTTCTTTGTTGTCTCTTTTGAAGGACTTTGAAGATGTCTTCCCTCAAGAAGTGCCACCGGGACTACCTCCTCTACGCGGAATCGAGCACCGCATCGACCTTGTTCCCGGCGCACCGCTACCAAACCGCGCTCCTTACCGCACCAACCCCGAAGAAACAAAGGAGATCGAGCGGCAAATACAAGAACTTCTTGCCATGGGACACATCCGCGAGAGCTTGAGTCCGTGTGCCGTGCCCGTCATCTTGGTACCCAAGCACGACAACACTCTTCGCCTTTGCATGGATTGTCGCCCCATCAACGCCATCACCGTTCGGTATCGCCATCCTATCCCTCGCCTTGATGATATGCTCGATGAGCTTTGTGGTTCCGCTATATTCTCCAAAATTGATCTTAAAAGTGGATATCACCAAATACGCATGTGTGAAGGTGATGAATGGAAGACCGCATTTAAAACTAAGCTTGGTCTTTATGAGTGGCTCGTCATGCCATTTGGTCTTTCCAATGCACCTTCTACTTTATGCGTCTCATGAATCATGTTTTGCGTCCTTTCATTGGCAAATTTGTTGTGGTATACTTTGACGACATCCTTATCTATAGCAAGTCTTTGGAAGAGCACACTTCTCATGTTGCTCAAGTTTTGTTGGTTCTTCGCAATGAAAAGCTTTATGCAAATCTTTCTAAGTGCACTTTTGCCACCAACAAACTTGTTTTCTTGGGTTTTGTTGTTTCTTCGGATGGAGTTGAAGTTGATGATGCCAAGATACAAGCAATTCGGACTTGGCCTTTTCCGACATCACTTGAGGAGTTGAGACGTTTTCTTGGTTTTGCCGGATTTTACCGCCGTTTCATCAAGGATTTTTCCACAATTGCTTGCCCCCTCCATGAACTTACAAAGAAGAATGTACCTTTCATTTGGGGCAATGCACATGATTTTGCTTTCAATGAGCTCAAACGGTTATTAACCGAAGCACCACTCCTTGCCCTTCCGGATTTCTCTAAGACATTTGAGATTGAATGCGATGCAAGTGGATTGGGCATTGGTGGAGTGCTTATGCAAAATGGTAGACCCATCGCATACCATAGTGAGAAACTAGATGGAGCTCGCTTGAATTACCCCATTTATGACAAAGAGTTATTTGCTTTGGTTCGTGTTTTGGATGTGTGGCAACATTACCTTCGTCCTAAGGAATTTGTCATTCATTCGACCATGAATCCTTGAAATATTTGAAAAGTCAAACAAATTTGAACAAAAGACATGCTAAGTGGGTTGAGTTCATTGAGTCTTTCACTTTTGTAATCAAATACAAGAAAGGTAAAGACAATGTGGTCGCGGATGCTCTATCCCGCAAGGCCAACCTACTTACACGTCTTGACATTAGTGTCTTGGGTTTGGATGAGATTAAAGAGTTGTATGCTACCGATGCTTTCTTTGGAGACATTTTCGCTCAATGTTCGGAGCACAAAGGAATTGGTGATTTCTATTTGCACAAAGGTTTCTTGTTTAAGGCTAACAAACTATGTATACCCGAGTCTTCGCTTCGTTTGGTCCTTTTGAAGGAATCTCATGGAGGACACTCATGGGTCATTTTGGCCGCGACAAGACCTACGCCATGCTCTCCACCAACTACTATTGGCCAAGAATGAAGCGTGATGTGGAACGCTAGTTCGACGATGTTCTACATGTCTCAAAGCTAAGTCTACTCTAAACTCTCATGGTTATACACACCATTGCCTATTCCACATCACCCATGGTCCGATATAGCTATGGATTTTGTCTTAGGACTCCCACGCACTAAAACAAACAAGGATTCCATCTTTGTCGTCATTGATCGCTTCTCTAAAATGGCACACTTTATACCTTGCAACAAGAGCGACGATGCTTCACACATTGCTACTTTGTTTTTCAGGGAAATCGTCCGTCTTCATGGAGTGCCAAAGACCATTGTGTCGGATCGTGACACCAAGTTCGTGAGCTATTTTTGGAAGACTTTGATGGCCAAGATGGGAATCAAGCAACTATTCTCCACCGCATACCACCCTCAAACCGATGGCCAAACCGAAGTGGTGAACCGAAGCCTATCTACACTCCTTCGTGTGTTGATCAAGCCTAACTTGAAGAATTGGGAAGAGTGCATCCCACACGCCGAGTTCGCCTACAATCGAGCACTTCACCGCGCAACAAAGAGAACACCCTTCGAGATCGTCTATGGCTCCAACCCCTACACCGCGCTCGACATGCTTCCACTTCCACTACGTGAGCAAGTTAACATGGACTTCGACAAGCGAGCCGCGTACATGAAGAAGCTCCATGAGGAAACAAGAACTACGCTTGAGAAGCACAACAAAGACCATGCTACGAAGATGAACAAACACAAGCGCGCCATGATATTTGAAGAAGGAGACCTTGTGTGGCTACACCTTCGCAAGGATCGATTTCCGGATGCAAGGAAGTCTAAGCTTCACCCTCGTGGAGATGGACCTTTCAAGGTTCTCAAGCGCATCAACGACAATGCATACAAGATCGACATCTCCACACCAAACACTTGGTCCATGACACCTTCAACGTCGCCGACCTATCGCCATACCTTGGCAAATCAAGCGATGAGGACCAAGAGTCGAGGACGACTCTTTTCCAAGGGGGGGGAGATGATGTAGCCCGACCTACGTCTCCTACAACAAGTGGCCCAATGACAAGAGCAAGAGTCAAGGCACTTGGTCCATGACACCTTCAACGTCGCCGACCTATCGCCATACCTTGGCAAATCAAGCGATGAGGACGACCAAGAGTCGAGGACGACTCTTTTCCAAGGGGGGGGGGGAGATGATGTAGCCCGACCTACGTCTCCTACAACAAGTGGCCCAATGACAAGAGCAAGAGTCAAGGCACTTCATGATAAGGTGAACTCGCTCCTATCCATGTGTGATCTCGACACTCCTTTGAATGGGTTGCTACTTCATTCGGATACGTTGTGCATACTCAGGAACAACTACCATGAAGATCTCCAAGAAAGTGTCGAAGATGGCCAAGAGACGAGTCAAGAGGAAGATGAAGAAGCAGAGCAGCGGTACTACCGCCAAGAAGGCCGGTACTACCGCCAGGCACCTGATGATGAAGCTGAAGCGAGAGAAGCTCCAGGCGGCGGTACTACCGCCGCCACCAGCGGTACTACCGCCAGCTCCAGGACCGGTAGTACCGCTGGAGGTACCGCCCACGCTACCGGCGCGTCTCCAAAAGCTACTGTCTCCAACGGTATCTATCCGGTACCGACCACGTACTACCGCCAGCGCTGAGAGGAAGTAAAAAGCAAGTTCCAGCGGTACTACCGCCATCGGCCAGCGGTACTACCGCCTCCGCCAGGAGCGGTACTACCGCCACCACCAGCGGTACTACCGCTGCGACTTCAGGATTTCGGGCTGAAGGCCCATGTAACCTCCCCCACCTACCACTTCGCCCACTAGACTATAAATAGGACTTCTCTGCCTAGGGTTAGGGTTAGACTATGATTTGGGAACTAAAGTAGAGCCTTGCTCCTTCTTCTCAAAGTGTCTCTTTCCTCCTATGGAGATGAATCAAGACCTCCACATGTGGAGATGAATCAAGGCCTCCTCTTGAGGAGAAGATCCCTGCGTGGATACCAAGGCTCCGCTTGTAGTTGCGATTACTTGCTAATCTTCCCTCTTAGAGTGTAGATTGGGTTGGTTGGACTGACCAATTGGACAAACAATCCTAAGAGTAAGGTGTGCTTGGGAGAGGAGGATTGGGGGCTGCCCTCGGGGATTTGTTACCAGTCGATTCTTGCCGGGTTACTACTTGCTATTTACCCTTGTGTGTTTGTTTTCCCCCTTTTTGTGTTCATCGTTCTTCGCGTGTTCTTCGTGTTCATCCTTCACTCCGCCCAAATCCGTGAAAATCGGGACCTACCCGCATCATATGGTATCAGAGCTCTAGGTTGACACGGATTTGATTTGTGTTTCCACCAAAATCCACCAAATTTTTCTTCGTTTTTGAGAAATTCGAAAATTTCCACCAAAAATAGCCTTGCCTTGATTCGAGCCGATCTGTCGATTCGTTGCGTTTTTGGTAGTTTTTGTCCATGGATCTGTTGCTTTAGGACCCCCTCCACCTTTGTTTGCGTTCCCTAGCCTTAATTTTGCCAATTTTCCCACGAATTCGAGGATTTTCGAGCCCAATTTCCGCCCAAAATCGAGTCAAGATCGCGCAGCTCCGTGCGCAACGGTACTACCGCTCCAGAACAGCGGTACTACCGCTAGAGCGGTACTACCGGGCGGACCAGCGGTACTACCGCCAGGGCCAATTTTTGCAGAAATTTTTCTTTTCCTCGGTTCGTTTTGGCATTTCCTCTTTGGTTTGAGTCCTTTTCTTGGTGTGCTCTACGTCTACGACATCTACAAGCTTCCGCAGCTACGCATCATCAACGCCAAGCGACAACACCACCAAGGACTCGACATTTCCCCCACCATCATTTCCGTTGTGAGCCCTTCTTCCTTTCGCGCAACTTAACCTATTGGACTAGCTCGGTGATATTGCGAGGCATTGCACGTGTTGAGTGTTTGTCTTCAAGTATTGGCGAGTGTGTATCGTTAGAGAGCTTGGCACTAGCAAAAGAGAAGGAATCATCGTCAAAAAGCAAAAATCAAAAAAAAAAAGAGAAAAGAAAAGAATCAAGTGGTGCCAAGTCTCATCTCTTGTAGGTTGCGACAAAGCTAAGACCGCCAAAGTGAGTGTGAGTGTTAACTCTTGTGCAAATCCGTTGCCCACAAAAAGCAATTGAGCTAGCGTCCTTCTTGTGTTGGGTGACATTTGAGCACGTAGTCTTCGTTAGGTTGTCTATCTTCGAGTGCTCGCCCTTTGGTCGCCCAACCCCATTATTCGCTTTTGTGTGTGTTTCTTGATACTTTGTGGTTGGAGTTTCTTTGGTAATTTGATCATTGTGGATTTTCTCTACCTTTGACAATATACTTGTCGCGGGTTTGCTTGTTTCGTTTGCCACTTCATACCTTCCTATCCTCATAAGTGTGTGTGTTGGGTGTTAGAACCGGATACTCTCCTCTCAAGCCACATTATACTTGGGATATAGTTTGTCTTGGTTTTTCTTTCCACACATCTCACTTGTTCTTGAGAAAATGTTTAGGGGAAGTACAAACGGAAGCTCAAGCTCGGATGAGGAAATCCATGGTGGAGTTCGCGGTGATCATGGCTATGTCACACAATCCGAGTTCGTCGGTCTTCGACACCTTGTTCGTGATGGCTTAGGCCGCTACGAGCGCCGTCTCCAAACTCATGATGCCAACTTCAACGAAATCAATGCGAACATGGAGCGGATGACCGAAGCTATCAACAACCTTGCGCGACAACGAGCTCCTTCACGCTCAAGCCGTACAAGAAGCACCTCAAGGTCGACACAAGCACATCATGGACGTCATGAACCTCGACAAGAACGTCAACATGATTCAAGGAGCGACGCCCATGAACGACCTCCTCCTATCGTTGAACAACCACATGATCTTCACGCGAACAATGCCAATGCGCATCAAGAACAACCTCACCAAAATGATGATCGTCGCGCACGCATACCATCACCACCACCGCCACGACGTGATCGTCATGACCCATTGGCTAATGACAATGGCGTTCCGGGTGCGAATGACTTTGGTGAACAAGGACGTCACCCTCGTCATCCTCCAAGGCCACGTCATCAAAACCATGACAATGCGAACAATGTCGAGCAACCCGTTCCTCAACAAGAGCTACCTCCTCAACATGCGCCTCGTCAAGAGCTTCCTCATGATCGTCACCAACACCAACGTTCCGAGTCAAGTGATAACGAGTCAAGCCAACACAATGGTGATGGACTCAACCGAAGGAGACGTGGACGTGCATTCCCACGTGGTGGCCATGTGACGACTATGATGACTTGACCAACGTCCGCTTTGACATACCCAAGTTCTACGGCACAAGTGATCCGGAAGCTTACTTCTCATGGGTACTCAAGGTTGACAAGATCTTCCGCGTGCAACGCTTCTCCGACAACAAGAAGGTTGCCTTAGCCTCGATGGAGTTTGAAGAGTATGCTCTCTTGTGGTGGGAACAACTACAAGATGCTCGCGTCGCTAACCACCAACAACCAATTGACACTTGGGTTGAAATGAAAGAAACCATGTACAAGCGCTTCGTGCCAAGCCATTACACTAGAGACTTATACAAGAAGTTGCAAGAGTTGAAGCAAGGTTTGAAGTCGGTTGATGAGTACTACAAGGAAATGGAAATCTCCATGATGAGAGCCAATGTCAACGAGTACGAAGAGCAATCCATGGCTCGTTTCATGAATGGCCTCAACTATCCCATCAAGAAGATCGTGGAGTTCCAACCATATGCCTCTTTGGTTGAGCTAGTACATCAAGCTTCCAAGGCCGAGCGCCACGTGCTTGAAGAGCTCAAATACCTCAAGACAAAGGCATTCTACGCCAACAAGCCTTCTTCGTCAACTCCTACACCTTCACAAGCTCTTCCTCAAGCGAACACTCGAGGTCCTCCAAGAGTCTCTACTTCGACACCTCAAGCGCCTCAACCTTTCAAGAAAGTACCTCCTCCTCCAAGGCGCCTCAAGGATCTTCGTCCGGCACAAGACTATTGCAATGCTACAAGTGTGGCGGACAAGGGCACAAATCTTTTGAGTGCACCAACAAGAAGGTCATGATCATCAATGACATGGGAGAGTATGAATCTATGAGTGAAGATGAGTACAATGCTTTGAACAAGGTCGCCACAATGCAAAGTGCTCAAGAAGAAGAAATGAGATATATTGTGATGGCGACAACAAAGACCCTTCCTTGGTTGTGGCAAGAGCTTTAACCACCAATGTTCAAGTAGAAGAAGACCAAAGATGCAACTTGTTTCACACTAGAGCGGGAGTCAATGGCAAGTCCGTCAAGGTCATCATAGATGGTGGAAGTTGCCACAACCTAGCGAGCAAAGAACTTTGTGACAAGCTCAACTTGAAGTTCAAGAAGCACCCACATCCTTACCATGTGCAATGGTTGAGTGATACCGGAGCCGTCAAGATTCAACACATGGTGCAAGTGTCCTTCAAGATTGGAGCCTATGAAGATACGGTTGATTGTGATGTTGTGCCTATGAACGTTTGTCACTTACTCCTTGGGCGTCCATGGCAATTTGACAAGGGTGCTATGCATGATGGACGAACAAACTACTATAGCTTCAAGAACAACGACAAGACCTTCGTCCTTCGTCCCATGACACCAAGTCAAGTCATCGCCGACAACGCCAAGACCATTGCAAGGGCACAACAAGATCGTTCGTCTAGTGAGATGAGTGGTGAGCGAGAGATCCACCCAAAGTGAGTGAGAGCCACAAGCCAAATGAGTGTGACACTTCAAAGAGAGTTCCCACAAAACTTACACTATTTGCCACAAAGAGAGAGATGAGGGAGTTGAGAGAAACCCATCCACCCTACACTATGTGCTCATATGCAAGGGTGAAGTTTCTATGACTAACACTTTCACAAACCTTCCTCCTTCTTTGTTGTCTCTTTTGAAGGACTTTGAAGATGTCTTCCCTCAAGAGTGCCACCGGGACTACCTCCTCTACGCGGAATCGAGCACCGCATCGACCTTGTTCCCGGCGCACCGCTACCAAACCGCGCTCCTTACCGCACCAACCCCGAAGAAACAAAGGAGATCGAGCGGCAAATACAAGAACTTCTTGCCATGGGACACATCCGCGAGAGCTTGAGTCCGTGTGCCGTGCCCGTCATCTTGGTACCCAAGCACGACAACACTCTTCGCCTTTGCATGGATTGTCGCCCCATCAACGCCATCACCGTTCGGTATCGCCATCCTATCCCTCGCCTTGATGATATGCTCGATGAGCTTTGTGGTTCCGCTATATTCTCCAAAATTGATCTTAAAAGTGGATATCACCAAATACGCATGTGTGAAGGTGATGAATGGAAGACCGCATTTAAAACTAAGCTTGGTCTTTATGAGTGGCTCGTCATGCCATTTGGTCTTTCCAATGCACCTTCTACTTTATGCGTCTCATGAATCATGTTTTGCGTCCTTTCATTGGCAAATTTGTTGTGGTATACTTTGACGACATCCTTATCTATAGCAAGTCTTTGGAAGAGCACACTTCTCATGTTGCTCAAGTTTTGTTGGTTCTTCGCAATGAAAAGCTTTATGCAAATCTTTCTAAGTGCACTTTTGCCACCAACAAACTTGTTTTCTTGGGTTTTGTTGTTTCTTCGGATGGAGTTGAAGTTGATGATGCCAAGATACAAGCAATTCGGACTTGGCCTTTTCCGACATCACTTGAGGAGTTGAGACGTTTTCTTGGTTTTGCCGGATTTTATCGCCGTTTCATCAAGGATTTTTCCACAATTGCTTGCCCCCTCCATGAACTTACAAAGAAGAATGTACCTTTCATTTGGGGCAATGCACATGATTTTGCTTTCAATGAGCTCAAACGGTTATTAACCGAAGCACCACTCCTTGCCCTTCCGGATTTCTCTAAGACATTTGAGATTGAATGCGATGCAAGTGGATTGGGCATTGGTGGAGTGCTTATGCAAAATGGTAGACCCATCGCATACCATAGTGAGAAACTAGATGGAGCTCGCTTGAATTACCCCATTTATGACAAAGAGTTATTTGCTTTGGTTCGTGTTTTGGATGTGTGGCAACATTACCTTCGTCCTAAGGAATTTGTCATTCATTCGACCATGAATCCTTGAAATATTTGAAAAGTCAAACAAATTTGAACAAAAGACATGCTAAGTGGGTTGAGTTCATTGAGTCTTTCACTTTTGTAATCAAATACAAGAAAGGTAAAGACAATGTGGTCGCGGATGCTCTATCCCGCAAGGCCAACCTACTTACACGTCTTGACATTAGTGTCTTGGGTTTGGATGAGATTAAAGAGTTGTATGCTACCGATGCTTTCTTTGGAGACATTTTCGCTCAATGTTCGGAGCACAAAGGAATTGGTGATTTCTATTTGCACAAAGGTTTCTTGTTTAAGGCTAACAAACTATGTATACCCGAGTCTTCGCTTCGTTTGGTCCTTTTGAAGGAATCTCATGGAGGACACTCATGGGTCATTTTGGCCGCGACAAGACCTACGCCATGCTCTCCACCAACTACTATTGGCCAAGAATGAAGCGTGATGTGGAACGCTAGTTCGACGATGTTCTACATGTCTCAAAGCTAAGTCTACTCTAAACTCTCATGGGTTATACACACCATTGCCTATTCCACATCACCCATGGTCCGATATAGCTATGGATTTTGTCTTAGGACTCCCACGCACTAAAACAAACAAGGATTCCATCTTTGTCGTCATTGATCGCTTCTCTAAAATGGCACACTTTATACCTTGCAACAAGAGCGACGATGCTTCACACATTGCTACTTTGTTTTTCAGGGAAATCGTCCGTCTTCATGGTGTGCCAAAGACCATTGTGTCGGATCGTGACACCAAGTTCGTGAGCTATTTTTGGAAGACTTTGATGGCCAAGATGGGAATCAAGCAACTATTCTCCACCGCATACCACCCTCAAACCGATGGCCAAACCGAAGTGGTGAACCGAAGCCTATCTACACTCCTTCGTGTGTTGATCAAGCCAACTTGAAGAATTGGGAAGAGTGCATCCCACACGCCGAGTTCGCCTACAATCGAGCACTTCACCGCGCAACAAAGAGAACACCCTTCGAGATCGTCTATGGCTCCAACCCCTACACCGCGCTCGACATGCTACCACTTCCACTACGTGAGCAAGTTAACATGGACTTCGACAAGCGAGCCGCGTACATGAAGAAGCTCCATGAGGAAACAAGAACTACGCTTGAGAAGCACAACAAAGACCATGCTACAAAGATGAACAAACACAAGCGCGCCATGATATTTGAAGAAGGAGACCTTGTGTGGCTACACCTTCGCAAGGATCGATTTCCGGATGCAAGGAAGTCTAAGCTTCACCCTCGTGGAGATGGACCTTTCAAGGTTCTCAAGCGCATCAACGACAATGCATACAAGATCGACATCTCCCACACCAAACACTTGGTCCATGACACCTTCAACGTCGCCGACCTATCGCCATACCTTGGCAAATCAAGCGATGAGGACGACCAAGAGTCGAGGACGACTCTTTTCCAAGGGGGGGGAGATGATGTAGCCCGACCTACGTCTCCTACAACAAGTGGCCCAATGACAAGAGCAAGAGTCAAGGCACTTGGTCCATGACACCTTCAACGTCGCCGACCTATCGCCATACCTTGGCAAATCAAGCGATGAGGACGACCAAGAGTCGAGGACGACTCTTTTCCAAGGGGGGGGGGGAGATGATGTAGCCCGACCTACGTCTCCTACAACAAGTGGCCCAATGACAAGAGCAAGAGTCAAGGCACTTCATGATAAGGTGAACTCGCTCCTATCCATGTGTGATCTCGACACTCCTTTGAATGGGTTGCTACTTCATTCAGATACGTTGTGCATACTCAGGAACAACTACCATGAAGATCTCCAAGAAAGTGTCGAAGATGGCCAAGAGACGAGTCAAGAGGAAGATGAAGAAGCAGAGCAGCGGTACTACCGCCAAGAAGGCCGGTACTACCGCCAGGCACCTGATGATGAAGCTGAAGCGAGAGAAGCTCCAGGCGGCGGTACTACCGCCGCCACCAGCGGTACTACCGCCAGCTCCAGGACCGGTAGTACCGCTGGAGGTACCGCCCACGCTACCGGCGCGTCTCCAAAAGCTACTGTCTCCAACGGTATCTTCCGGTACGACCACGTACTACCGCCAGCGCTGAGAGGAAGTAAAAAGCAAGTTCCAGCGGTACTACCGCCATCGGCCAGCGGTACTACCGCCTCCGCCAGGAGCGGTACTACCGCCACCACCAGCGGTACTACCGCTGCGACTTCAGGATTTCGGGCTGAAGGCCCATGTAACCTCCCCCACCTACCACTTCGCCCACTAGACTATAAATAGGACTTCTCTGCCTAGGGTTAGGGTTAGACTATGATTTGGGAACTAAAGTAGAGCCTTGCTCCTTCTTCTCAAAGTGTCTCTTTCCTCCTATGGAGATGAATCAAGACCTCCACATGTGGAGATGAATCAAGGCCTCCTCTTGAGGAGAAGATCCCTGCGTGGATACCAAGGCTCCGCTTGTAGTTGCGATTACTTGCTAATCTTCCCTCTTAGAGTGTAGATTGGGTTGGTTGGATTGACCAATTGGACAAACAATCCTAAGAGTAAGGTGTGCTTGGGAGAGGAGGATTGGGGGCTGCCCTCGGGGATTTGTTACCAGTCGATTCTTGCCGGGTTGCTACTTGCTATTTACCCTTGTGTGTTTGTTTTCCCCTTTTTGTGTTCATCGTTCTTCGCGTGTTCTTCGTGTTCATCCTTCCTCCGCACAAATCCGTGAAAATCGGGACCTACCCGCATCATATGGTATCAGAGCTCTAGGTTGACACGGATTTGATTTGTGTTTCCACCAAAATCCACCAAATTTTTCTTCGTTTTTGAGAAATTCGAAAATTTCCACCAAAAATAGCCTTGCCTTGATTCGAGCCGATCTGTCGATTCGTTGCGTTTTTGGTAGTTTTTGTCCATGGATCTGTTGCTTTAGGACCCCCTCCACCTTTGTTTGCGTTCCCTAGCCTTAATTTTGCCAATTTCCCACGAATTCGAGGATTTTCGAGCCCAATTTCCGCCCAAAATCGAGTCAAGATCGCGCAGATCCGTGCGCAACGGTACTACCGCTCCAGAACAGCGGTACTACCGGGCGGACCAGCGGTACTACCGCCAGGGCCAATTTTTGCAGAAATTTTTCTTTTCCTCGGTTCGTTTTGGCATTTCCTCTTTGGTTTGAGTCCTTTCTTGGTGTGCTCTACGTCTACGACATCTACAAGCTTCCGCAGCTACGCATCATCAACGCCAAGCGACGACGCCACCAAGGACTCGACATTTCCCCCACCATCATTTCCGTTGTGAGCCCTTCTTCCTTTCGCGCAACTTAACCTATTGGACTAGCTCGGTGATATTGCGAGGCATTGCACGTGTTGAGTGTTTGTCTTCAAGTATTGGCGAGTGTGTATCGTTAGAGAGCTTGGCACTAGCAAAAGAGAAGGAATCATCGTCAAAAAGCAAAAATCAAAAAAAAAAAGAGAAAAGAAAAGAATCAAGTGGTGCCAAGTCTCTCTTGTAGGTTGCGACAAAGCTAAGACCGCCAAAGTGAGTGTGAGTGTTAACTCTTGTGCAAATCCGTTGCCCACAAAAAGCAATTGAGCTAGCGTCCTTCTTGTGTTGGGTGACATTTGAGCACGTAGTCTTCGTTAGGTTGTCTATCTTCGAGTGCTCGCCCTTTGGTCGCCCAACCCCATTATTCGCTTTTGTGTGTGTTTCTTGATACTTTGTGGTTGGAGTTTCTTTGGTAATTTGATCATTGTGGATTTTCTCTACCTTTGACAATATACTTGTCGCGGGTTTGCTTGTTTCGTTTGCCACTTCATACCTTCCTATCCTCATAAGTGTGTGTGTTGGGTGTTAGAACCGGATACTCTCCTCTCAAGCCACATTATACTTGGGATATAGTTTGTCTTGGTTTTTCTTTCCACACATCTCACTTGTTCTTGAGAAAATGTTTAGGGGAAGTACAAACGGAAGCTCAAGCTCGGATGAGGAAATCCATGGTGGAGTTCGCGGTGATCATGGCTATGTCACACAATCCGAGTTCGTCGGTCTTCGACACCTTGTTCGTGATGGCTTAGGCCGCTACGAGCGCCGTCTCCAAACTCATGATGCCAACTTCAACGAAATCAATGCGAACATGGAGCGGATGACCGAAGCTATCAACAACCTTGCGCGACAACGAGCTCCTTCACGCTCAAGCCGTACAAGAAGCACCTCAAGGTCGACACAAGCACATCATGGACGTCATGAACCTCGACAAGAACGTCAACATGATTCAAGGAGCGACGCCCATGAACGACCTCCTCCTATCGTTGAACAACCACATGATCTTCACGCGAACAATGCCAATGCGCATCAAGAACAACCTCACCAAAATGATGATCGTCGCGCACGCATACCATCACCACCACCGCCACGACGTGATCGTCATGACCCATTGGCTAATGACAATGGCGTTCCGGGTGCGAATGACTTTGGTGAACAAGGACGTCACCCTCGTCATCCTCCAAGGCCACGTCATCAAAACCATGACAATGCGAACAATGTCGAGCAACCCGTTCCTCAACAAGAGCTACCTCCTCAACATGCGCCTCGTCAAGAGCTTCCTCATGATCGTCACCAACACCAACGTTCCGAGTCAAGTGATAACGAGTCAAGCCAACACAATGGTGATGGACTCAACCGAAGGAGACGTGGACGTGCATTCCCACGTGGTGGCCATGTGACGACTATGATGACTTGACCAACGTCCGCTTTGACATACCCAAGTTCTACGGCACAAGTGATCCGGAAGCTTACTTCTCATGGGTACTCAAGGTTGACAAGATCTTCCGCGTGCAACGCTTCTCCGACAACAAGAAGGTTGCCTTAGCCTCGATGGAGTTTGAAGAGTATGCTCTCTTGTGGTGGGAACAACTACAAGATGCTCGCGTCGCTAACCACCAACAACCAATTGACACTTGGGTTGAAATGAAAGAAACCATGTACAAGCGCTTCGTGCCAAGCCATTACACTAGAGACTTATACAAGAAGTTGCAAGAGTTGAAGCAAGGTTTGAAGTCGGTTGATGAGTACTACAAGGAAATGGAAATCTCCATGATGAGAGCCAATGTCAACGAGTACGAAGAGCAATCCATGGCTCGTTTCATGAATGGCCTCAACTATCCCATCAAGAAGATCGTGGAGTTCCAACCATATGCCTCTTTGGTTGAGCTAGTACATCAAGCTTCCAAGGCCGAGCGCCACGTGCTTGAAGAGCTCAAATACCTCAAGACAAAGGCATTCTACGCCAACAAGCCTTCTTCGTCAACTCCTACACCTTCACAAGCTCTTCCTCAAGCGAACACTCGAGGTCCTCCAAGAGTCTCTACTTCGACACCTCAAGCGCCTCAACCTTTCAAGAAAGTACCTCCTCCTCCAAGGCGCCTCAAGGATCTTCGTCCGGCACAAGACTTTGCAATGCTACAAGTGTGGCGGACAAGGGCACAAATCTTTTGAGTGCACCAACAAGAAGGTCATGATCATCAATGACATGGGAGAGTATGAATCTATGAGTGAAGATGAGTACAATGCTTTGAACAAGGTCGCCACAATGCAAAGTGCTCAAGAAGAAGAAATGAGATATATTGTGATGGCGACAACAAAGACCCTTCCTTGGTTGTGGCAAGAGCTTAACCACCAATGTTCAAGTAGAAGAAGACCAAAGATGCAACTTGTTTCACACTAGAGCGGGAGTCAATGGAAAGTCCATCAAGGTCATCATAGATGGTGGAAGTTGCCACAACCTAGCGAGCAAAGAACTTTGTGACAAGCTCAACTTGAAGTTCAAGAAGCACCCACATCCTTACCATGTGCAATGGTTGAGTGATACCGGAGCCGTCAAGATTCAACACATGGTGCAAGTGTCCTTCAAGATTGGAGCCTATGAAGATACGGTTGATTGTGATGTTGTGCCTATGAACGTTTGTCACTTACTCCTTGGGCGTCCATGGCAATTTGACAAGGGTGCTATGCATGATGGACGAACAAACTACTATAGCTTCAAGAACAACGACAAGACCTTCGTCCTTCGTCCCATGACACCAAGTCAAGTCATCGCCGACAACGCCAAGACCATTGCAAGGGCACAACAAGATCGTTCGTCTAGTGAGATGAGTGGTGAGCGAGAGACCACCAAAAGTGAGTGAGAGCCACAAGCCAAATGAGTGTGACACTTCAAAGAGAGTTCCCACAAAACTTACACTATTTGCCACAAAGAGAGAGATGAGGGAGTTGAGAGAAAACCCATCCACCCTACACTATGTGCTCATATGCAAGGGTGAAGTTTCTATGACTAACACTTTCACAAACCTTCCTCCTTCTTTGTTGTCTCTTTTGAAGGACTTTGAAGATGTCTTCCCTCAAGAGTGCCACCGGGACTACCTCCTCTACGCGGAATCGAGCACCGCATCGACCTTGTTCCCGGCGCACCGCTACCAAACCGCGCTCCTTACCGCACCAACCCCGAAGAAACAAAGGAGATCGAGCGGCAAATACAAGAACTTCTTGCCATGGGACACATCCGCGAGAGCTTGAGTCCGTGTGCCGTGCCCGTCATCTTGGTACCCAAGCACGACAACACTCTTCGCCTTTGCATGGATTGTCGCCCCATCAACGCCATCACCGTTCGGTATCGCCATCCTATCCCTCGCCTTGATGATATGCTCGATGAGCTTTGTGGTTCCGCTATATTCTCCAAAATTGATCTTAAAAGTGGATATCACCAAATACGCATGTGTGAAGGTGATGAATGGAAGACCGCATTTAAAACTAAGCTTGGTCTTTATGAGTGGCTCGTCATGCCATTTGGTCTTTCCAATGCACCTTCTACCTTTATGCGTCTCATGAATCATGTTTTGCGTCCTTTCATTGGCAAATTTGTTGTGGTATACTTTGACGACATCCTTATCTATAGCAAGTCTTTGGAAGAGCACACTTCTCATGTTGCTCAAGTTTTGTTGGTTCTTCGCAATGAAAAGCTTTATGCAAACCTTTCTAAGTGCACTTTTGCCACCAACAAACTTGTTTTCTTGGGTTTTGTTGTTTCTTCGGATGGAGTTGAAGTTGATGATGCCAAGATACAAGCAATTCGGACTTGGCCTTTTCCGACATCACTTGAGGAGTTGAGACGTTTTCTTGGTTTTGCCGGATTTTATCGCCGTTTCATCAAGGATTTTTCCACAATTGCTTGCCCCCTCCATGAACTTACAAAGAAGAATGTACCTTTCATTTGGGGCAATGCACATGATTTTGCTTTCAATGAGCTCAAACGGTTATTAACCGAAGCACCACTCCTTGCCCTTCCGGATTTCTCTAAGACATTTGAGATTGAATGCGATGCAAGTGGATTGGGCATTGGTGGAGTGCTTATGCAAAATGGTAGACCCATCGCATACCATAGTGAGAAACTAGATGGAGCTCGCTTGAATTACCCCATTTATGACAAAGAGTTATTTGCTTTGGTTCGTGTTTTGGATGTGTGGCAACATTACCTTCGTCCTAAGGAATTTGTCATTCATTCGGACCATGAATCCTTGAAATATTTGAAAAGTCAAACAAATTTGAACAAAAGACATGCTAAGTGGGTTGAGTTCATTGAGTCTTTCACTTTTGTAATCAAATACAAGAAAGGTAAAGACAATGTGGTCGCGGATGCTCTATCCCGCAAGGCCAACCTACTTACACGTCTTGACATTAGTGTCTTGGGTTTGGATGAGATTAAAGAGTTGTATGCTACCGATGCTTTCTTTGGAGACATTTTCGCTCAATGTTCGGAGCACAAAGGAATTGGTGATTTCTATTTGCACAAAGGTTTCTTGTTTAAGGCTAACAAACTATGTATACCCGAGTCTTCGCTTCGTTTGGTCCTTTTGAAGGAATCTCATGGAGGACCACTCATGGGTCATTTTGGCCGCGACAAGACCTACGCCATGCTCTCCACCAACTACTATTGGCCAAGAATGAAGCGTGATGTGGAACGCTAGTTCGACGATGTTCTACATGTCTCAAAGCTAAGTCTACTCTAAACTCTCATGGGTTATACACACCATTGCCTATTCCACATCACCCATGGTCCGATATAGCTATGGATTTTGTCTTAGGACTCCCACGCACTAAAACAAACAAGGATTCCATCTTTGTCGTCATTGATCGCTTCTCTAAAATGGCACACTTTATACCTTGCAACAAGAGCGACGATGCTTCACACATTGCTACTTTATTTTTCAGGGAAATCGTCCGTCTTCATGGTGTGCCAAAGACCATTGTGTCGGATCGTGACACCAAGTTCGTGAGCTATTTTTGGAAGACTTTGATGGCCAAGATGGGAATCAAGCAACTATTCTCCACCGCATTCCACCCTCAAACCGATGGCCAAACCGAAGTGGTGAACCGAAGCCTATCTACACTCCTTCGTGTGTTGATCAAGCCTAACTTGAAGAATTGGGAAGAGTGCATCCCACACGCCGAGTTCGCCTACAATCGAGCACTTCACCGCGCAACAAAGAGAACACCCTTCGAGATCGTCTATGGCTCCAACCCCTACACCGCGCTCGACATGCTTCCACTTCCACTACGTGAGCAAGTTAACATGGACTTCGACAAGCGAGCCGCGTACATGAAGAAGCTCCATGAGGAAACAAGAACTACGCTTGAGAAGCACAACAAAGACCATGCTACAAAGATGAACAAACACAAGCGCGCCATGATATTTGAAGAAGGAGACCTTGTGTGGCTACACCTTCGCAAGGATCGATTTCCGGATGCAAGGAAGTCTAAGCTTCACCCTCGTGGAGATGGACCTTTCAAGGTTCTCAAGCGCATCAACGACAATGCATACAAGATCGACATCTCCCACACCAAACACTTGGTCCATGACACCTTCAACGTCGCCGACCTATCGCCATACCTTGGCAAATCAAGCGATGAGGACGACCAAGAGTCGAGGACGACTCTTTTCCAAGGGGGGGGAGATGATGTAGCCCGACCTACGTCTCCTACAACAAGTGGCCCAATGACAAGAGCAAGAGTCAAGGCACTTGGTCCATGACACCTTCAACGTCGCCGACCTATCGCCATACCTTGGCAAATCAAGCGATGAGGACGACCAAGAGTCGAGGACGACTCTTTTCCAAGGGGGGGGGGGGGGAGATGATGTAGCCCGACCTACGTCTCCTACAACAAGTGGCCCAATGACAAGAGCAAGAGTCAAGGCACTTCATGATAAGGTGAACTCGCTCCTATCCATGTGTGATCTCGACACTCCTTTGAATGGGTTGCTACTTCATTCAGATACGTTGTGCATACTCAGGAACAACTACCATGAAGATCTCCAAGAAAGTGTCGAAGATGGCCAAGAGACGAGTCAAGAGGAAGATGAAGAAGCAGAGCAGCGGTACTACCGCCAAGAAGGCCGGTACTACCGCCAGGCACCTGATGATGAAGCTGAAGCGAGAGAAGCTCCAGGCGGCGGTACTACCGCCGCCACCAGCGGTACTACCGCCAGCTCCAGGACCGGTAGTACCGCTGGAGGTACCGCCCACGCTACCGGCGCGTCTCCAAAAGCTACTGTCTCCAACGGTATCTATCCGGTACCGACCACGTACTACCGCCAGCGCTGAGAGGAAGTAAAAAGCAAGTTCCAGCGGTACTACCGCCATCGGCCAGCGGTACTACCGCCTCCGCCAGGAGCGGTACTACCGCCACCACCAGCGGTACTACCGCTGCGACTTCAGGATTTCGGGCTGAAGGCCCATGTAACCTCCCCCACCTACCACTTCGCCCACTAGACTATAAATAGGACTTCTCTGCCTAGGGTTAGGGTTAGACTATGATTTGGGAACTAAAGTAGAGCCTTGCTCCTTCTTCTCAAAGTGTCTCTTTCCTCCTATGGAGATGAATCAAGACCTCCACATGTGGAGATGAATCAAGGCCTCCTCTTGAGGAGAAGATCCCTGCGTGGATACCAAGGCTCCGCTTGTAGTTGCGATTACTTGCTAATCTTCCCTCTTAGAGTGTAGATTGGGTTGGTTGGATTGACCAATTGGACAAACAATCCTAAGAGTAAGGTGTGCTTGGGAGAGGAGGATTGGGGGCTGCCCTCGGGGATTTTGTTACCAGTCGATTCTTGCCGGGTTACTACTTGCTATTTACCCTTGTGTGTTTGTTTTCCCCCTTTTTGTGTTCATCGTTCTTCGCGTGTTCTTCGTGTTCATCCTTCCCTCCGCCCAAATCCGTGAAAATCGGGACCTACCCGCATCATAGACCTAGGATTTGTATCAATCTGGTGCTGCTAGTTTCAGATCGGATATTCCGATTCAGAGTGAACCGGATATTCCGACTCGTCGGATTATCCGATACCTGACTGAATCGGATATTCCGAGTTGCACAGTTGGTGTTTTTCAGCAACATTTTGATTTGTCCAGGACTAAGTAGTTTCAACTTAGGGATGCTCTTCTATTGTACCTTGTATCATTCCTTGCTCTGTGACTTGTGTGTACTTATCCATGCTGCCCATCTATTGCTTTACCTCACAGGTGGTTCGAGTAGTCCTCCGAAGAAGCAAGCTAGAAAAGAAAAACTGCCAGCCATGAAGAAGCCTGTGAAGCAGACTTTCTCCAAACCTAAGAAGAAGGGCAAGGAAACTCGTCCCAACTACTTGACCATGAACAGCGTTGACTATGCCCAAGTTCGTCAGTCCAACTGGTACAAGAATGTGCCCAGAGATGAAAATATTGAAGATCCCAACTTCTGGTGCATGGAGCAGCTCTATATACACAAGGACATCTATTTGCATTATACGCACCCTATTCGCCCAATGCAACCCTACAGACTACGAGATATCAAGGAAAAGGCCAGTTATGCTCAAGCTACATTTGTGCTTGAAGAGATGGGAATGGTTCCTCTCATGGAGAAGCAATGTCCGTACAATGTGCCACTTATTCTGCAGTTTTTCTCCACCTTGGTGATCGAGGGTGACCATCTCAAGACCATGAAATGGATGTCAGGAAACACTCAGTGTACATCCTCTTTTGCTCGGTTGGCCAATCTCCTTGGGTATTCTTTTAACAGCAGCCATCCTCCTAGTGGTTACCGTATGCATTCTATTGAGAAGCCCAACAAAAATGTGTTGAAGGACATGTATGGGGCTGATGCAGTTATTGGCCAAAAAGAGGGTCTCCTGCCCCTCTATGATCAGCTTGTGCGCATCCTTCGCTCAACTATTGCTCCCAGCGGAGGTAACAATGACAATATTGTCGCTCCCCTTGCCAACCTGCTTTGCCTTGCTAAAGAGATTGTTGAAAATGAAGACCCTGACGCTAATTTTAGAGTGGATGTGATGCACTTCATCTTTCGTGAGTTGTTTGACTCTATGGTCAGTGGGCTCACTATTCCTTATGCTCCTTATATCATGATGCTCATCAAGGACACTCTGAAGAACCACAACTTCACCAGATATACTATGCAGCCCCATCCTTACAAGAAGGTCTATCAGAAAAGAAAGGAGGTCATTCCTGCTGCTGCTGCTGCTCCTGCCAGAGGTTCCTTCATGGGTGATGCTCGTCGTGGCACCCCCAGTCAGGCTCAGGATCCTTCCTTTGCAACGCGGTTCAAGAAACTAAACTGGTTTCAGCGGCACATCCTGTGTATGAATTCAGACATCCGGAGGGGACAGTATGAGACTTATCTTGGGCAGGAGAACATTCTCAAGCGGCTCCCTCGCCTTCCAGAAGACCCCCCAGTGACTGCTCCTCTTTCTTATGATAAGTGGAACGAGGGCTCTCAGTTTCCATGGGCTCAGCTTGACACTCATCTCCGAGAGACAGCTTCTGCAGGCCCTTCCCGGCCATCCTACACTCGTGCTCCTACTTATGAGTATGCTGAAGACGATGATGCTGAGTATGAGGACGATGACGGTGGTGATGATGATGATGATGCTGACGCTTCCTCTGAGTCGGAGTGATCTACTAGGGACGTAACATCGCTCTTTTCCCTTTTTGGCGTTTCGATGCCAAAGGGGGAGAAGTAGTTCTACTAGGTCTCCGTGTGAGATTTGCATGGGTTCGGGCACAAGCATATGCTTTTACCATTCTTATTGCGCTTGTGTCCATTTTTATGTCAAACATATTCGTGTTGTGTTTTCATGTGGAACTCATGTGTGTGAACCTTTGTGCTTAAGTTGTGAGACATATGGATTTCTTATATGGTTATAAGGTGTATCCTTGTGCTATGGTTTATCTCTACTCTATTGTGCACAAGGTATAGTTCTCTCTCAAAACACAACCTATATTGATATGTCTCTCATGAAATCTTGTATCTAGTTTCCTTACTATTTGGAGGTGCTCTCTACCTTATGTGTTGCATTTGTATTCCAATGCAATTTAATTATATGCACACATTCAGGGGGAGCTTCTCATGTCTTAAGCTCGGGAAACTAAGTAATATATAATTATGTTTTCCTTGCAAATCCTAGTGTTGTCATCTAACACCAAAAAGGGGGAGATTGAAAGGACATTTCTTAATCCCTTGTGATTTTGTGTGTTAGGCAACAACACTAGTGATGATTTAATATGTGAATCAAGTGATGCAGGTTTTAGATGATTAAAACATCTTTGCATCAAATCCAAAAAGTGAGTTGAAAAGAGCTTGTATTGTTGCTGAAGAAAGATAATCGGAATATCCGATTCTGGTGGGATCGGATTATCCGATCGACAAGGGCAGCTCGAATTCTGCTAAAGACTACAAGCAACTACGTACTGAAGTTTTTCGGAATATCCGATTCTGGTGGGATCAGATTATCCGATAGTCAAGGGTTGCTGGAATTCTGCTGAGGACTACAAGCAACGGCGTACTGAAGTTTTTCGGAATATCCGATTCAGAATGTTTCGGATATTCCGATCGTCAAAGATTGCTGGAATTCTGCTAAGGACTACAAGCGACGGAGTACTGAAGTTTTCCGGATTATCCGATTCAGAATGATTCGGATAATCCGATACTCATTTGAATCGGATTATCCGATTTACCTGTCTCCAACGGATAGAAATCTGGGAGGGGTATAAATACCCCTCCCCCTTCTTCAAGCTTGGTACCACGACCAGAATTAGTCCACCCACCATTGTTGAAAGCTTGAAACTCCTAGGTCTCTCTCCCTACCCACTCAAACACCTCGTCCTTCTAGGACTTGGGAGAGTTGACCTAGATCTACACTTCCACCAAAGCGATTTGATTTTCACATCCATTCCTTTTGAGGAACTTGTTAATCTTGGGTTCATTGGAACCCTAGACGATCGTTGGTCGTTCTTGTGGCTTTGGGAGCCGCGGGGACTAGCCGGGAGCCTCCAATTGAGTTGTGAAGTCGTGCCCCGGCCTTGTGATTCTTGTGGCTTTGGGAGCCATGGGAATTTGGTGAGAGCCTCCAATTCGGTTGTGGAGTGTGCCTCATCCTTGTAAAGGTTTGTTGCCGACCTCGAGGGCATCATATAGTGACTCGTGGAACTCCTCATTGGAGGATAACACGAGGGAGATACGGTGTGCCATATCAAGGCTATTCGGGGCTCACTTGTGACCCTGCACCGCTCCAACGAAGACGTAGCTTCCATTAGGAAGTGAACTTCGAGAATCATCTCCGCGTCACCGTGTGGTTATCTCTTAACCTTCCTTTACTTGTATTGCTAGCTTAACTTGTTTAGAATATCGTGCTAGCTCGCTTATTGCTCATCATATAGGATTGTTCACCTAGTTGCATATCTAGAGAACTTATATTTGAGCAATTTCCCAATTTGATTAAAAGAAAAAGAAAATTTGTAGTTGCCTATTCACCCCCCCTCTAGTCAACCTTCTCGATCCTTTCACAAGGGCCCTTGGTTCCGGCAAGCATCCGCTTCATGTTCGGTGTCCGCACCGTATTCGGTCCATATCTGTTTCCGACAATATTTGTTTCCGGGGTTTCTGTATCCGTTTCTGCTTCCATAAAAAATTATGAAAACAAATGTGGCACCACTCAGTTCCGTCCGTATCCGCTCCGTTTTCATCCCTATTGTTGATGACCTCATGCCACTACCCTAACCACTCCGACGAGCTCTTTCTTCCCCTCCGGCGCGCCGATGCCACTCCCTCCTCGCGGGGAGTTCGGTCTCATAGTTCAAGGGCACTTGAGATCTAAATTGAGTGTGTTTTAATTAAGAAAATTAAGCTATGATATTCGGATCATACAAAATGCCTCCAAAAGTTATTAAAAAACTTTGTGAATGAAAACAAAAGGTTCCTTGATGAGGACAAAAGCCCTTTGACTTAGTTAGAGATGCCAATAGCTGACACTGACCTTCCTCCACAAATCACATGCAGCTGCACAGATTTTCGCTTAAGCGCTAATCATGCGGTCACGATCCCAAGTTCCCAACCCCATGTGCTCCCCGTCCGGCGACGCGGCCGACACGTCTTCACCGCCGACGACCTCACTGACACTGGGTCCCGCCTCCCATATGGCCCCACCGCCCAGCCTCACTCACGCCCGTGATCGCCGCGGCGCAGCGGCGTTGGTCATTCCCGTTTGAACACTCGAGCTCGCTCGCCATTACCACTACTAGAGCACACCGCGCCCCCCTTCCCATTTCGTTCGATCTCGTCTGACTCCTCGTGGCGTCGTCGTGCGGGATTCCCTCTCCTAGATCTCGGAGGAGGCTGGTGCGATGAGGGCATGGCGGCTTCTCGCGGTGGTGGCGCTCCTCGCCGCCTTGCTCGCGGTCTCGGCTGCCGCGGCGAAGCTTGATCTGGACGAAGTGGACGACTCGGAGGTGCTGGAGGCGCTGCTGGCCGTGGACGACGAGGAGGACGCGGCCCCGGCGCCGGAGGACGACGGCGGGGGCGCGGAGGCGGTGCGGCGCACGCAGTCGATGGTGCTGGTGCTCGACAACGACAACGCGCGGCGCGCCGTGGAGGAGCACGCCGAGCTCCTCCTCCTCGGGTACGCGCCCTGGTGCGAGCGCAGCGCGCAGCTCATGCCGCGCTTCGCCGAGGCCGCCGCGGCGCTGCGCGCGATGGGGAGCGCCGTCGCGTTCGCCAAGCTCGACGGGGAGCGGTACCCCAAGGCCGCCGCCGCCGTCGGGGTCAGCGGCTTCCCCTCCGTGCTCCTCTTCGTCAACGGCACCGAGCATACCTACACTGGCCTCCACACCAAGTGAGGACGCTGGCAGCTCTTTTGTTCGGCCGCATATGATGTGCTCGACGAATTGACTGTAATAGATTTGTCTTTATCTTGTTGACAGGGACGCCATAGTTACTTGGGTAAGAAAGAGGACCGGCACACCAGTTATTAGGCTTGAGTCAAAGGATTCGGCCAAGGAATTTCTCAAAAAGGGCCAGACATTTGCTTGGCTTATTCAAGAATTACGAGGTACGTGAAATGCTGGATGCGAATGTGTAGTTGATAGCTCTTCAGATGACAACGTGAGCTTGAAGCTATAGTTTTTTTTTTGTGGATAAAATTATAGTTTTGTTCAATAAATTTGGAGGGAGCCGACCATGAAGAATTTGTGAAGGCAGCACTGCTGAAAATGAAGTACAATTTGTAGAAACCAATGATGTGATGTGGCCAAGATTCTTTTTCCGGTATTGCATCTGAAGAACAATTCCTGGGCCTTGTTAAAAGTGAACCGGAGAAGTTTGAAAAGTTTGGTAAGTATTTTTCATATGTTTAGATGTTTCCCTTTTGTTCATTATTTACATTTTCGCCTTGCATGTCATGATTTGATGAGTAAGTAACTTTAATTAAATCCTTACTCATTACTGAAAGAGAATGCCACGTGATTCAATTCTAGTGGCTCATGTTTATCCATTTTTGTGTACAATATTGTAAGTGAACAATGGGAAATTGAGTTGATTAGTCCATTATCTCATGTAAAATCATTTTGTAGATGGAATTTTTGAAGAAAAGGCGATAGTGCAGTTTGTGGAGCTTAACAAGTTTCCGCTAGTTACTGTATTCACCGACCTAAACTCTGCTAAAGTCTATGGAAGCCCAATTAAGCTGCAGGTTTGTAGTTTGTACTCTCAGCCTTTCTCGCTATGATTCTAATTTGAACAAGTGAAACTCTTTGGTATACGTCACATTCTTCCCTAGAGGGCGGAAGGATGCAATAAGCCTTTTATATTGAATGTACAAATTAGAAATGAGCTCTTGGTCTTCTTTATATGGTTAATTGGATATAGTTTCCTCCAAATTTGTGCTAGGTCTTCACTTTTGCCGAAGCTTATGATTTTGAAGATCTTGAATCTATTGTTCAAGAGGTTGCCAGAGAATTTAAGACAAAGGTCTGCACTTTGATACCAACAGACTTGTCTGTCTTTACTCTGTTTCCGGCCACTGTTGTAATCATGTAAATGACTAAAAGTGTTTTCACCCTGGAATTGCAGATAATGTTTGTATACGTCGACACCGCTGAAGAAAACCTTGCAAAACCATTCCTGTCACTCTATGGCCTTGAAGGCGATAAACCTACTGTATGCTCATTGTTTCATGAATCTCAGACAAGTTTCCATCTTTTATATATATTTCCCAGTAGATGTGTGTGCACATGTGTGCCTGACTGCTTGCATTATGATGGATTTGTTTCTATTAATTACTAGTATTATTTAACAATATAGACTATTGCTAAAACTATAACGTTTACCAGGTTACAGCATTTGATACCACTGATGGTTCCAAATATCTGTTGGAGGCAGATATTAACAAGAAGAACCTAAAGGTACTGAGTTATTTATTTGACTTTTTATGGTATGTTACTCGAGGCAAATTGATTAACTCTATCATGAACTGACCAACAGGAGTTCTGCTTAAGCCTTTCGGAAGGTACACTTCCTCCATACTTCCGATCAGAACAAGTACCGCAAGAAGTAAGCTTTCATGTTTGCCAAGTTTCGTATCTTGCAAGTTTAATGCATCATGATATGAATTCCCTTAGCAGTTAACTTAAATACAACACATTTTAAGTTGGAGCAACTTATACGCTTCCTGCTTTGACATGTATAGTTAGCTTTTGCTCTTTAATAAACCCTGTTCACATATACATGATAGATTTTTCAGATATTCAGTATGTTTGACCCTCATCCAACATTTTGCAGAAGGGACTTGTTGAAAAGATTGTTGGACGCACATTTGCTTCTTCTGTCTAGAAAGCCCTCAACATGTCTTCCTCGAGGTATTTAATTTACTCAAAGTTATTTCTTTTTGCTCTAATACTCATAATCTGTAATGTTCAAATTATTTTATGTTTATAGCCAAGATCTTGCACTAATTTTGACCTATAAAAACATAGGCTCATGCACCTTGGTGCGTTGACTGTGAAGCGATAAGCAAAAACATCGAGAAGTTGGCCAAGCATTTCAGTGGTTTGGACAATCTTAAATTTGCACGCATTGATGCTTCTGTGAATGAACATCCCAAATTGAAGGTAATTCATTTATTGCGTTACCATCATATGCCCACAGCATAGATATACTTTCAACCTTCTACCATGGTTGGACTATGATTTCCATTTTAATTAGATTATGTGATACATTACCATATCTGCAATCTTAGATTAAGCACTGTTATGTCTATATTGTTTGATAATGTATGCCACTTAAAATTAGCTCACTCTAATTTTCTTCATCGTATGAATTTATAAGCACTGTTATTTACATCCAAGAAGAATGTCAATGTGTGCTTGAAGAACACATGAATATTGACATACATGTAGATGTGGAGTTTGTTTGTTGGCCACTGCAAATTCTGACGTGGAGTTCGTTTGTTGTTCACTGCAAATGTTGTTATGCATGGTCTTCCAAAGATAGCTTTGTAAAAAGAAGCCAAATAATGACTTCCCATACGTTGAAGATGAGGTTCTGTTGGAATTGTGCCACTATTGACTGTATATGCTAACCCCTCCCCAGAAGAAAAGCTAAATACTGTAGGTGAACTAACAAAAGGAGTTTTTTTTGCGGGTTAACAAAAGGAGCTTTAACTATCATGTTCATTAAAGTTACATGTAAAAAGAGATGTGAAATTTTTGAGCATGTTGCTTTGTCTGCTGGAATCTGGAAGCATAGTTTGTTGCCTTTCTGCCTGATGAAAGGATCTAATAAGCCCACAGTGCATATCAACTTTCCCTTAAAATTCTACATGCTTCCATGCAGGTAACCAATTATCCCACACTCTTGCTTTATCCCGCTGAAGACAAGACCAACCCGGTACGTCTACTCAAACAAATGCAAACATGCCGTGAGTTATTCTTTGCCGCATGCTAGTGATGTATGTTGCTCTGTTTTCGGAAATGCAGATCAAACTTTCAAAGAAATTAAGCCTAAAAGACATGACGAGATTTATCAAGGAAAAGCTTCAGATTTCCGATGCTGAAATCAAGGAGAAGCTGCAAACTTCTGACATCGAAACAGTAGAGGCCGCTGACAGTGTGAAGGATGAGTTGTAGAATGCTCTTGTTGTGTCTCCATAGTTTTTGAAGAGAATTTGCATCGCTAAAGCCTGATCGTAGAGCATGGCTGTAACTTACGGTGACAGACAAGGAAACAGAGTAGAGGTTATCACAGATATAATGAACGAACATCTAAGATCGAAATTCGTATACGGATAGTCAGATATTCCAGGTTTACTTCCTACAGTATAATGCAATCGTTGTAGCATGTCAATTGGCTTGTTCATGTACTATAATCAAATACTCTATGATATCAGATGTTGCATGAAGATTAGGCATGCAGGCGGACGTCCGTCCGAACCAAATTTTCGTCCGCCACGTCTGCCCATCCGGTGATTATACGGTTGGCTAAACAAGATTCGTTTAAACGGATCTCTACTATATAACTAGTTAGTGGGCACGTGCAACGCACGTCTGCACAATGAAACACAATTTTTGTTTTGAATAGGTCAGGTGCATAAATCCATATCATTAATGTGTATGCACATGAAAGTTCACAGAAAAATATATGGCCCTAAACGATATCTCGCTCGTACATTTTGGTGACCGACAAATCTCAACATTCTATGTGCAGGAAAACTGAGAAACTTGAGGCCCAAATTAACCAAAGACTGTTGTGTTAGGATCACAAACAATTAAATGATCAACGTTGAAGGGTCTAAGTAAATGATCTGTTGTCTGAAATACCTTTGATATCAAGAAAGCATCTTAAGTTTTGCTCGGCAATCAAGGCATCAGCGAAAATATATATTGGTGTTGAAAAATATTTAAACCTCACTAAACAAAAGTTGAATCACACAGCTTATTACACTACAATACCCATACAGAGAGGATTAATCAAGCAATACTCTGCCACTACCACATGTCTTTATCTTTTACTGGCCCAACCATATGGAGATTTGGAACATTAGTGTAGTAACAATAAATCATATAGACCTTGTCTTCCTGAAAGCACCAAAATATTCAAAGCAGCAATTTAGAGCACTGAAAAAAAAAAACAGTACCTGAGCTCCATGCCTTTTAGCAAACTGAAACTTCATCAGGCAAAAAAAAATTAAAATGCAAGGCCCTACTTTCTCCAAAGCTATTTTTCAAGCTATTTAATGATCAGTAAACCAGAACTCTAGGTCGAGCACGAATATTTCTCAAAAGCTACGGAAGTATGGATGCAATTTTCAACTATTCCCCAACTGGTAAATTGTGTTTTATAATTTCGCTCAGCTATATCTATGCCTAAACAAAACCACAAATTCGTAATTTCAAACTCACCTGACATAAGGAGACTGATGCGGCGAAAGATGAACGCCGTCGCCGTGTGCTTGAGGGCCAAGAATCTGGCTGTTCATCTTCCTGAATCTGTGCCCCATCGCCGTGGCCACATCCAGTGATGGCGCGCTGTACCACACGAACTTGGCATTGTCATCCAGCTGGACATTCCCATGCGCCCTCCTGGACAGACCAAGGGGAACTGAATTACCAATCTAAAGACTCATGTCCAACAGCACAATAGTGATAAAGAACAAACTTCATGGAATATAGGAATCTAACTCCATGTTCTTGCTCTAAACGAAAGATCACTCGTATGTAATGCACACTCTAATATGATGATGTTGCTACACCACAACAAGGACAAAAATTCAAGAAAAAATTCATACTGCTACACCGGCCACCGCACTATACATTCAGTTTGGATGCTTAAGAATTGTCACTGATATCTTGCACACCACACATAAATGAATTAACTTCTATGGATATTTACAGGACATATCAACGATGGAGACTTCCGAAAAAGCATGTGCAGATTTTGATGTTAGCTTCTGTGCGCAAGAGGCCAAAAAAATAACACAACTAAGGAAACAAGTAACAGACAATTATATCGTGCGATACTGCGATTAGGGCCAACTTTCCAACAATAAGAGTATCTTCTGCTGAGATGAACAAATAGGTGTCATCGGCATTAACAAAGCGAAGGAGTAGTAAACCGTTTACTGTCTGCGAAAAGGTTCACAATATTTCCAGAAATGAGTGTGATGGTTACTTTGCACTGCACTCATCGTTCCACTGCTCATTCTTTTGGGATCTGAAATTGAAGCCACATCGATGAAGAACTTGAAGGTCAAACTGAGTACAAATTTGTAACGATGGAAACTATCAATTGAAGCCAAATCGGTGAATTTGCAAAAACGAACCTGTCAGGCACTCAGATGTGGACTCGAGGATGGACCACCACTCACCAGAGCACCGACGGCGCTGGTGGGACCCTGTCGTTGATCAGGATACGGTCTAGCGAAGAGAGACATGAGATGATGAGGAGCAGGGGACGGTCCGGCCGCCTGCGGCCTGGCGCGTGCGGGCGTGCGGGGACGGGACGGCCGCCTGCGGCCTGGCGTGCGGCGGCGCGATAGTAGGGGACGTTGAGGGGCCGTGCTTCTCCAGTCGGCGGCTGGCGGGGGCATTGGTCAGGGAGGGAGACTGGCCGGCGGCGTGTGGGCACATCGGGCAGTGCGGCATAAAGGGGATCGGGGAGGTGCTGAACATTGTGCGTCGACGCCATGGATACGATAGATGCGTCGACAGAGGAGGTACCGTTTCGCGATTCGAGATAGGATTTGTATCGTTGATCAATGCCGGAGGGGATTTCGGAGGCCGCCGGACGCGCGCGAGGAGGCGGTCGGCCTAACTCAGGGAAAGACAAAAATAATGATTCGAAGATGAGTGGCAATTTAGTAGTATTATGTGATTTGGTGGGAGGGTAAAACGGGAAAAATCGGACATTGTTGAGTTGTCAAACATTGGGACGATCTGGGCGGTTTGATCGGATATTGAACGGTCCAGATTTAAAGTATCCCAACAAGTTTGCTCTTTTAATAGTAGTATAGATACGAGGAACGTTTCTTCCCCCAAAATTTTCGTCCGTTTTTTGGTACGTCCGACCGTACTTACGTCGCACAATCGAGAGAAACCACGATCGGTAATAAAACCAGCCACAATCGGAAAAAAACGGTGCTACAAACCGGGTCGAACACCGTCTCGTCGTCATACCCCAAAGCAATAAAAAAACCTCCGACGTGGGCGACGCTGCCACACGACCCGTGACTGAAGGTCGCAGCCACCGTCAGCCGTGAAGCCCGCTGCCGCTGTCCAACCCGCAGTCCCACCCTTATCCACCCACCTCCGCCCGATCCCCTCTTCTCTCCTCTCAGCGGCGGCAGCAACCGACAGGAGTTTCGCAGCGGCCGCCGGCGACTCGAGGACGTAGCCGAGGTACGATTCCCTTGTGCCACGGATGACCTCTGAGACTCGGATGCGACGCCGAGGCCCGAGACCTCTTCTCCGGGTGCAGCGCCGTGGAAGGACCATGGAGGAGCGCGAGGCAGCGAGCCGGTAGCCCAGGACAGTGCCGCGGGAAGCCCGACGACCACCAGGTCACTCCGCCTCCCAAAACGAAGCTCCTCCCAAAACGAAGCTCCTCCCGCCGCCGCCTTGAGCTAGCCGCGTCCCTGAGTTTACAGGCCGCGCCGAGGAGCCGAACTGCCGCCGGAACGGCTTCCATGGATGCACGCCGACGAGGCGCCGTACCTCCAGGCGCAGCTGGCCGCGGCCGTGCACGCGCTCAACCACGGCGCGCATGCCTCCGCGCGCCCTCGCCGCCAGCCAGTGGCCCCCTCGGCCAGCGGCGTTTGCCGCAGAAACCGAGCACCAAGGCACGGCCACCCTACTGCATCCACCGGCGCCCAGTAGTGCCTCTCTGTTCGACCTTGGGAGATCTTCCACGACATGGCAGTGCACACCCTGTAATGTTCATCAGAAGCTTCATGGACTTCTTTTGTTTTCTTGGTTCTATCCTCTGAATCCTATTCGTCCTGAAATTTGCATGTCCTGATGGCATCTTCTATGCAAGCATCGAAGACATGTATTTATGGATTACAGTGACCACTATGCACTTGATACGAGAATTTGATGTCTACAATAGTTTCGTGCTTCAGACTTCAGTTCTCAATCTAACTCATGTTTGATTAAACGGAGGGAAGTTTTGCTATTGTTAAATGTTGGAAGTTCGATTGAAATATTTCAATCCGAGTGTGATGATCACAAATTGTGTAGTTTTGATGTTTCGCTTGTTCAAGAGGAGTGAAGATATGGAGAAAGACAGGGAGTAGCTAGCAAGCTAAAGCTCTTCTGTCGCTTGGTATGTGCCTGTTCGTACAGTTGACTGTTAGATTCATGCATGTATTGCTTGGAGCTTCAGATGTCACTTAACTGTTAGACCTACAATTTTCTCATGGACAAATATTTAATAGAACAGTTTTGAATATATGTTTCAGTTTCACTAACTTATGAATTAAAATAAACATGCATGGTTCATAACCTAATTGAGAATATGCCTTTGATCATCTATTTTCGGAGAAACTGAAGGCGTATTCCAGTAGCGCAACTAACGACTTCTGTTTGGTTGTCATATTTTTTTCTGGACAAGTAAGGCTAGGTGATATACATTGTTCGTTTTGTATAATTGTGTTTATTATTGTGTAATTAGAAGGTGAGAGAGTAATCAGAGTATGTTTAGTTCTTCAGCAACTTGGACATGCAGTCTATGCATGAGTTGAAATATAGAGTCCTAGCGATATTGTTGCCTCTATATATACTTGTATATCAAACATCAATGCCAAACTGTCACATCTCTGCGTGTCGAGTTGGTTTTTGATGCTTGCACAATCTGTATAATCAATTCGATGTCATCATTGTTTAGCTATACCATTTCCATAACAGTCAACCAAAATACTTCAGTCGTGTTCTGTTTAGTCTGTGCTGAAGCTGGTACCCTTTGTAAGACTTATGAACTTAACAAAACTGGGAGTATGAATCCAGATAACTGGCTATGTCACCTGGGACCTGAAAAGTGTGGAGACAATTGTCGGGAGACAACTCTGGCTCAATTGGGTAATCCGATGAATGAACGGTGGTAACATGATCAAAGTCGTAACGGGCCTGACTCCTAGACCTAACAGCGACGGCGGTGGCGGAGCTAGCAATCTGGCGAGCTCTGGCTTCTGCCACATCTAAATTCCATTATTGTGCATAGTATGTATGTGTAATTATGCATCGATTAGTTAATTTTGTGTAGTACCTTCTGCCACACCTAAAATTAGATTCTACCTCCGCTAAGATTGTACATAACACGAGGGTTGTATATGATAGCTATTACTTGAAGTTGTCTCCAAGAACGATCTTAGTCAATACTCAATAGTAAGAGATAAGGGTTGATATCTCTTTCTATATATATGATGTTCAACTATACATTTTTATCGAATTACATTGTAAGCAAAGAATATAGGCTACCTCTTTCCATCATGTGAATTTTCATGTCTAATTTGTTTACAAGCGAGAAAAAAATTGAGTATCCCGTTGCAACGCACGGGCATTTTGCTAGTTAGCATAAAGTGTCTCTGGCGGACGTCCGCCACGTCCTGCCGGACTGTCCGTCTACATGCCTAAAGATCGAAGCTCGGTTTGGGTTTGGCTTGGCGCATTAGTTTCAGGCTGTGTCCTCCAGGTTTTCTCTTTTGCGCATGAAAACAAACGTCAATGCATGACAGTTCGATTTTTTTTGAAATAAACCCAACAATGGTTGGTTATAACAATATTTCCATTCACTTGGATTTTCTAAACCAACTTTTGATTTGAATTTGTAGGGCTTTACCCTTTCCGAGGAGAGGGAGCCCTTCCAGAAATTCTCAGTGACCCGTGAGGGCCAAAGAGGGGGTTTGGAAATAGTTTTCAACCAGCAATTGACGCGCCTCGGTATAACCTCACTAGCTGCGTCATTGCCCCAAGCGCAAAGATGCCTTCTAAGTTCCGCACACCACCTCTACTTATAGCTCACTCCCTCCCTGCCACCTCGCTCCGCTACCGAGGTGGGACTAATCCGCGAACCAGCAACAGCACCAGAGAGACGCGCATTTCCCTCTCGTAAGCTGGGCCTTCTCGCGCGTGCTATGTAGTACGTACTACGTTTCCTTGGGCCGTGTTTGACCCATTACTTGCGGTGTTGCTGTTTGGCTAGGGCCCAGATGGGCGGGCCCACTGTCAGTGTGGAGGGTAACTGTACGCTGTACGGCCGCGTTTTACTGTAACAGCCGCAGCCTCGTGCTCTCTGTGTCTCTTGTCTTCTCTCCTGACCCACACGCATTCCTTTCCCGGCGAGCCACCGCGCGGGGCCGCCGATCTCCGGCGAATCGCGCCGCGCCGCCGCCGATGATGGCGGCCGAGAAGAGGGGGCTCGCGTACGCCGCCGCCCTCCCGCTCCTCCTCCTCCTCGCGCTCCGCATCTTCCCCTCCGACTCCCCGAGCGGGCGCGGCCGGGGCGGGGAAACCCTAGCCGCGGCGGCTGCCGCAAGGTACGTCGTGCGGTTCGTTGAGTACCGCCCCGCCGAGGACCACCGGGAGTACCTGGAGGGCGGCCTCCGCGGGGCCGCGTCCGGGTCGTCGTGGCGGTGGGTGGAGCGGCGGAACCCCGCGGCCGCGTACCCGACCGACTTCGCCGTGCTCGAGATCCGGGACGCGTGCCGGGACGCCGTGTTCGCGGCCGTCCGGGCGCTCGGCCGCGTCCGGGACGTGCACGCCGACACTAGCTACTCGCGGGGCGTCCTGTCGGTGGATGATAGGGCGCAGCCGCCGGGGAAGCGGTTCACCGCCATGTCTTTTCAGGGGGAGGAGGAGGATGGTGGCGGCGGTAACGAGGCGGTTTATAGACAGAAGATCAATTCTTCCTCTGGTAGTTGGAGGCGGAAGCTTCATGCGCAGGTACATTTCTGTTGGTACTCATCATTGTGGAAACATCTCTGCATGATCATTCTTTTTTGCCAACTATCGTGTTGTCGGTAGCATCTCCCAACCGTACAGGAGTGCGCAAAGATCTGTCAAGGATATAAGGCCATTTTTAACATCTTGCTTGCTTGTATGCTCAATTTGTTTTCAAATAATTGTATTCAAGTGAAGGTTCTCTGTGTATGACTTTCTTTTAGTTACTAAAATGGGAGCCTTATACTTTATTCTTTCCAGAAATGGGTCCAGAACAGCCTTATCTGTATAAACTGGAAGAGGAGATGAATGTTTAGGCAATTTATACGCTGCTTAAAGTTAGAATAGCTCAGAAATAGCGTGATGCTCTGGCACTAAGTTGCAACGCTAATACTAGCGTACGGCGTTCTAAAAACTGCTAGTATCATATAGGCGACTCGAATTTGTTGAATTGATCAGACATTCTGCTTGTTGGCATGTTTAGTCCTTTAATATTTGTCATTTGACAGAGATCACACGTAACATCTCTATTTGGAGCTGAGCGACTATGGGGAAGAGGCTTCACTGGTAGGAAAGTCAAAATGGCCATTTTTGACACTGGTATTCGGGCAGATCATCCACACTTTCGTAATATTAAGGTATGATAATGTGATATTGAGTAAATTTGTTACTAGTGATTTTAGTAGAGTATACATGCATAAGAGGCAGGAGAAAATGAGTTTGGAGGAAGTAAGCAAACAACTATCCTTGTGAAAGTTCATGTCATGCTGTTGAAGAATATGCACAATGTGCACTTATGAGTTTTGTCGTCTAACATTTTGTCCTCACTGAAGTCCGTTTTCCAAGATGTTGAAGCATTAATTAATGTCAGCTTTGTGAAAACTATGGTGGCAATGCCTTGGCCAAAAGAAATTATAGCTTGCTATCCTGATTAACTGTTGTTGCAAGACAAACTTAAAGTTGCACTATTGTTTTGCATATCACAGTATTATATTTTCCCAGAAAGGTGAAGTCTTTCTAAGATGGCATAACTTTGTAGGAGCGTACTAATTGGACAAATGAAGACACATTAAATGATAACCTTGGACATGGAACATTTGTAGCTGGAGTTATTGCTGGTCAAGATGCAGAATGCCCTGGGTTTGCACCAGACACTGAGATATATGCATTTCGAGTGTTCACAGATGCTCAGGTACTGGACTTGGTTGCTATATATGAAGTGTACCCACCAGCTTTTCTCACTTATTATCTGTTATCTTCTTTGGTCTTTGCAATTGCAAATGGAACGAATATCCTCAAAACCAGCGAAACCGAATTGTAACTTTCTGTAAAGACGTAGCACGAGGCTTACAGTTTCTTAGATGCAGTTGATATGTATTATTATTTCTGTATACGCAAGCAAAATACAACTTAGAATTGCAGAGCCTTGAGGTGCTATATTTCATTATCGATTGGAAGCACTACAAATAATTATGTTGAAACTTGTGCTGGTAAGATTTTGAGAATTTATTTTTGTTCTCAGCGCAGATATCCTACACATCATGGTTCTTGGATGCATTTAATTATGCTATAGCAACTGGTATGGATGTATTGAATCTTAGTATTGGTGGACCTGATTACCTGGATCTCCCCTTTGTGGAAAAGGTACAGCTTGGTTATGATTGTCAGACTCCTATTTGTGTCATTTGCCTGTTTACTTTCTTATTTGTATCGCATTACCTTATGGTTTTTGAACTGCATGTCGTTAAATATATAGCAGCTTGTAGTTACTAAGTAGTGGTAGTAAATTATAGCCCTCCAATCATGGGCTACTGGTAATTGGCAGTATCCTAAGTAGTGTGTATCCTGGCCTTCTCTGGCAATTATTTATCATCTATTTATTTTGGTTGTTGAGGGCAGGCCTTGGTGCAGTGGTGAGGTCCTCCCACTTTGCCAAGAGGTCCTGGGTTCGAACCAGCCTCCCTGCACTGCACTTTGCAGGGTAAGACTAGGTTCCTATAATTCCTCCCCAGACCCCACCTTGTGTGGGAGCCTTATGCACTGGGTCTGTCCTTTATTTTTGTTTATTTTATTTGTTGATGAATAGGTGAGCTTGTTGATGTAGCAACAATGGGAAGAACAGCCCACTTCTTAACCCAATTAAAGGGTTGTTTTGAACAGAGGATTCTGCAGTAATTTCGTAGCATTTAATCTACTGATAATCCATGTACTGCCGTATCTATCCGGATCTAATTGGCTATGCATTTGTATTCGTTGGCAAATGTTCTCTATGAATGTTGGCTGTCATTGACTTGAATAATACTCGGGTATTTTACTGTTCTTTATGGTTGCTGCCTTCTCATATTTCTGGTTTCACTGCATTTCCCTTTATTACATGGTATTACGTATTTTTCTTCTTACTTGAGTAAATAGAGCCAGCTTGAGTCACCAGTGCTAATATATGTTACGTGCCTCTTAATGAATAAACATTTGGGTCAAGGATACTTTTAATGAATTTCTAGTGGGGGACTTTAAAATCTTCTGAATTGGTTCTGTAGGTGTGGGAGCTCACAGCAAACAACATTATTATGGTATCAGCTATTGGAAATGATGGTCCGCTCTATGGAACATTAAATAACCCAGCTGATCAAAGTGATGTCATTGGTGTTGGTGGTATTGATTACAACAACCATATAGCTTCATTTTCCTCTAGAGGCATGACTACCTGGGAACTTCCTCATGGGTAAGTTTTTGTAACTTGGTAGTGTACTGTTTTCTTGGGTTGTCACTGGTTTTTTATATCCATGAAGGCAATTTTGGTGGGCCCTTTTAGTCTTCTTGAAGAAGCGTACATTGGCAAGAGTACATTTCTGTCCTATCTTGAAATTTTAGGTTACAGACATTTCATATTTTCATCTTTGTGAGGGAGGTAAAGGTCTTTGCTGGGATATTGCTTACGAAACTGGCCATCTCATATGTGGTTCCTCGTAAGCCAGTACGCGCAATGTTGTTTTTTGGGGTAAAGCAAAATTATTCATGCCAAGTTCCAGACGACTGTATTTTCAATGTAATGACTCTTGAATGGCTGCAATTACGTCATTTTATTTTAGCGTGACATATCTCAACATCTGCACCTTTTATGAGAGTTTCTTGCTTGGGATGTTAGTGTGACATATCTATGTGTTTTTTCGTGAAATGTGGTGAGAAAAACTAGTTTCCATATTCCTAAGTTTTATGCATTAGTTATACCTAGCTTGTAATTGTTACCAAAAATATAACCGAATAATTTGATGTTACAGAGGTGGTGCATGTTCTGTAGTGATGATTCCTTTTTTACAGTTCTAAGCAATCTTGCTCTTACACTCACTTCATTTCTTGCATTTTGGAAATATCATCCTCAGAATGTATGGCTTCAATTTTCCAGATATGGCCGCGTAAAACCTGATGTTGTCGCATATAGTCGTGATATAATGGGTTCTAAGATCAGCACAGGCTGTAAGACCCTTTCAGGTACCAGTGTTGCAAGCCCGGTGGTTGCTGGAGTAGTATGCCTACTTGTTAGTGTTATACCAGAAGACAAGCGGAAATCCATCCTTAACCCTGCTAGTATGAAACAGGCCCTTGTTGAGGGCGCTTCTAAGCTTTGGGGCCAAACATATATGAGCAGGGTGCAGGCAAGCTTGATCTGTAAGTTCCTTGCCTCTTTTACTCTTCGTAGGTCTAATGATGTGTTGGACATTTCAAATGTATCTCTGTCAGCCCTTTTGTTTTATTGTTTGCTCAAGTCATGCTCATTTATCTCTATCCTTTTTCAGCTGGCAATCATATGAAATATTGAAAAATTACCAACCACGTGCAAGCATATTTCCTAACACGCTTGACTTCACCGACTGTCCATATTTCTGGCCTTTTTGTCGTCAACCTCTGTACGCTGGAGCCATGCCAGTGGTCTTCAATGCTACAATTCTGAACGGGATGGGAGTGATTGGTTATGTCAAGGATCCACCTGTATGGCAGCCATCTGAAGATGTGGGCAATCTTCTTAGTGTTCACTTCACGTACTCTGACACCATCTGGCCTTGGACAGGGTACCTTGCCCTGCACATGCAAGTTAAAGGCGAAGGTTCTCAGTTTTCAGGTATAATTAGTGGCAATGTTACTCTGTCGATTTACAGCCCAGCTGCTCAGGGGGAAAGCAGCCCACGAATTAGTACGTGTGTTCTTTATCTGAAGATCATTGTTATTCCAACACCTGTTAGGTCAAGAAGAATACTGTGGGACCAATTTCATAATATCAAGTACCCATCTGGATATGTTCCAAGGGATTCACTTAATGTGCATAACGATATCCTTGATTGGCATGGTGATCACCTGCACACAAATTTCCACATACTGTTCAACATGCTGAGAGATGCAGGATACTATATTGAGACCCTTGGGTCACCACTTACCTGCTTTGATGCTAGCAATTATGGTACACTGCTCATGGTTGATCTCGAGGACGAGTACTTCAGTGAAGAGATTCAGAAACTCAGGGATGATGTTGTACATAAAGGGCTGGGCCTTGCTGTTTTTGCTGAGTGGTATCATGTTGATACAATGGTAAAGATGACATTCTTTGATGAAAATACCCGCAGTTGGTGGACTCCGATTACTGGAGGTGCAAATATTCCTGCGCTTAACGAACTTTTGGCACCATTTGGCATTGCTTTTGGGGACAAAATACTGAGTGGCGACTTCTCAATCAATGGTGAGCAGTCTCACTATGCTTCTGGGACTGACATAGTGCAGTTCCCAGCAGGAGGTTTTTTGCATAGCTTTGAACTACAGGAAAACTCCAAAACTGCACAGGATAGCTCAACTCCAGATACACAAAACTCCCAGTCCCAGGAAAAGAGCAAGGTTAGCATCTATTACCCTTTTAGTTGGATATTTTTGATATCATATTCTTTTACCTGTGAGTGTGGGTTAGGAGATTATGTAAACCTCGTGATGGTAGCCCCTTGAACATGTAACACTTTGTTGGTTAAACAGAAGCTCTAGCTATTTATACTGCTAGATTTACTTCAATTAAATGAGCTAAACAAATTTAAGAGTGATTTTGCTACATCGATAGTTGTTTCTCGACGTTCCAGACAAGTCAGCAGTCGACCCCAGTTTGCCATGACCCTTCGACTTTAATAGCCTGCTTGGGTATCAGTCATCGTACACTGGCAAAACTGCTTCCAACACCAGACTCGGGGGTTATTTGCGTTGGTTTTGGAATTTCTCGTCGTACGTGACTCTTTTGAAGTTCAGGTTTATGTTGCAAAGGGTGTAATCTAGATTTTTCACTAGATTTTTCAGTCAGTATCCTTGTATAATATCCAACTATATTACTTGTACTTGATGAAGATGAATTTTCAGGAGAATGTGCAAAAGCAATACACATCTTTCATTAAGCAAGAGAGCAAAACTATGTACAAAATTTGAGCCAGAACGGACTTTTTCATCAAAAGAAAGTATAAAACCCAACTAAAACCCTCGGGGACACACACACTTGGCTGCATTCAGGATGGTTAAACAAAACAGTCCGCTGTAGGGCTTGCTCTTAGTGCCCTGCCTTCCCTTTCTAGACTTTGAGGAAGATGATAATGGCTAACTCATAAAAGGCTATAGTTGGAGCAGATAGGTAGCATAATTGTTGTGATGGTTTTACCTTCATTATGGTTTAATAGTGGCTAAGTGGCTCCTTGTGATACAAGTTCGTATTTTGTTTTGGTCACACAACTTTATCCACAGTAATAGTTTGCTGGACTCTTTCGACGCTACATACTATTTTTTCTCAAACTTTACATGATGTAACACTGCCATATGAATTTGGTATCCAAGGCTTATTAATTTCTCCTTGTCAGCTCTACTCGATTCTTGGTATGATTGAAGCAGGCCAAGGGAGAATTGCAGTATATGGAGATTCAAATTGTCTTGACAGTAGTCACATGGTAACAAACTGTTATTGGCTACTGAGAAAAATTGTGGAATTTGCTGGGAACAGAGTCAGAGATCCGATCCTTTTCTCAGAAGCAGCTCAGTTGAAATTTCCTGTTTTCGAGAACATCCAGCAACCCTTGCGTAGACCCGATGTAAATTTTTCAACGTATTCAACTGTCGCTGGCAAGGAATTGATCTGTCACAAAGATTCCCGGTTTGAAGTTTGGGGAACAAAAGGTTATGGTATTCAACCAACAGGCACAACAAGAAAGCTGCCAGAGTACCAAGAGAGTGATGTTTCTAGTACTCCCAATCTAACAATAAAAGCTTCCGAGAACAGACAAGATGAAGCTGGCTTGCAAAAAACTCTTTCAACACCAAATGCTAATAAGTTTTATGATAAAAGAGATTACTTCGGCTTTCTTAGTCATGAAGAGGTATCATGTCTTTCTCTCGTCAAGCAACACTTTTCTTCTTTTCCTTTCTTCATCCATTGTCTTGAGCTTGCTGGCTTTGTGGCACTGACTACTAGTCTACTATTGTGCAGGTTGACATAGGAATGTTAGTGGCAAGCCAATGGATGGTACCTTGCTTTGCTGCCACTACCTGTAAGTATAATGTATACTTAATATCAAATATATTTATATATATGAGAAAGGCGTGCGTAATTGCTCATCTGCTTCTCCAACATGCAGGCCTTATGGTGTACCTCAGTTGCAGAGCACAACAAAAGCGCCGTCGACGAAGGAAAGGAACAGCAACTGGTCGTCTAACAAGTTTGGTATAACATGAAAAGTTGTTTGGGGCCAAATAAGTTCTTGGCACCTGCATTTCTGGCTGTCAGCCATGGTAAGATTACCGGAGCCACGCCGGTCCACAGGACACAAAGAAGCTCAGCTACGCTGGAGATCCCTGATCATGATTTTAGCTTGCAACGGGCGTCAGATGGAAGCTCGTCTCAGCACCGTGGCTGGGGATGCATGGCTCATGTTTTATTCTGAGCCAAGAGAGAGCTGGCTCAGATTTTCTGCAACAGCATGGAAGATTCACTCAGTTTGAAGATTACATAGCCACCTAGTTCTTCGTAGTTGCTCAAAATTTTGCCTATGTAATAATACACTGCCTTTGGGACATGATCGATGGGTGCTAATTCACCTAGGGAGAAGATAGAATGAATAGAGAATTTGCTTTGCTTATGTACCACTCGCAGAGAGTTTTTTTTGGAACGCTCACGAAGAGTTGATATGCATATATGCCATCGAACAAATATACCACCACTAAAGGAAACTCACTGCCAATATGTCATTGCCCTTATCTTCCGCTGAGTGAGATATGCGTATCAATATATCTACTCCCTCTCAAAATAAAAGGAAGAAAAATACGTGACTTGTTAGTCTGCACTCCTGCATGGTAGCACCTGATCGAGAGAAAATTCCAATGCTACAAGAAGCCTTGTTTTCTAAGAAACTACGAAGTCCTGTGAAGGTACCCCCGCTTGAAGCTGAAGCTACCAAACGGTGGAGAAACGATACACTTTGCTGTCTTGAATAGCTCTATTTTGCCTGAGTGCTTTTTTCTGCTTGTTCTGACAGAAGACACTCTTCGTCCTTAGTCTATCCCCAGTAGTTTTAGTTTCTTTGCGTGCTGAACCTCTAGCCTTGTAGACCTAGCCGCCAGGTTTTGTTGATCTAATCAATGGAACCGGGGAGGGGGCTCCCTGTTATTCTAAAAAAGCCCTGTGAAGGGTACCTAATAATGATTATTAATCGCATTTGACTTACACTGAGATACAAGCAAGACAAATTGCTCTTCAACATATAGAAGAAGTGATGTTGCTATTCATTGTTTGGGACGAAAAACCGTACGAAAACAAAGGCATGATTAGTAGGAATGAGGCGAAAGAAGTTCGTTTGAACAGCTGATCACCCCAACACGCGTCGATGCTTGAGATTGCATATAGGTATAGGTCGATGCTTGACGCATGAGGTTTAGACTTCTTTCAAAGTATAAAAAGAGCCAATAAAGCATCGACCTATGCCTATAGACCCTGTTTCGCATGAGATTTAGACTTCTCCGATGAAGCCCAGACCTCCCTTCAAAGTATAAAAAGTTTTCTTCGTCAAAGTTATTTATTTTGTCTGACATGTTTCTGTTTCAGGATTTAACAAATTCTGCATAGCCTAGTTTGATCCTACGTCCGCATGTATGTATGTCTGGAACACCAAAAGTACCTGCCAGATCTGTGCAAATTTTCAAAAATATTAACCAGGAATTGATGTTATTCATTTCTCGACGAGAAAACGCAATGCTTATTGTCGCGGCTCTAAAACAGAGGCTTCTTGCCCTTCAAAAGACCCATGAGATGTTCGAAAACGAGGGAGCCACCGTCACGGAGGCCCGAGTGCATGTACTCGTTGGTCACCCACAGCCGGATCCCGGCGATCTGGGAGGCCGTTTCCTTGGCAATGTTGAAGTTGACGTACATATCCTCGTAGTACACGGCAGCGGCCACGGGAACCTGCAGCGTGCCGCCATAGACCATGCATCAGATGAAAACAAGCATAAAGTTCTTTCGCTACCAAACCTTGTGGTGCGATAGCACTACCATGAATATGTAGAAGATTAACGTTTCTTTTGTTTGTATACATACATTTTAAGCAAATGCTATAGAAATTAAATTCAAAACATAACACATGTCAAGACAAATAAGAAAGCAGGCAAATTCTGGGGTGAAATTAAGCACCTACAATAGAACTAAGCAGCCGGCGCACCGAACACCCATGATGAAACTAAGCAGTTGCCAGTCTCTTTTTTAAAATATGGAGGATATAATCATAGGAAGAAGACTGAACCTTATTGTTGTTCAAAGCGCTGATGTCATACAATGGAGGCCAGTCCTCCTTTTCAGCTAACAAATGGGCAACCTCCTTTAGGGGTCTTAAAGCATTGATCTCGTCGAAGAAACATGGAAATATCATCTGCGTTTCGGAAAATGAATACATGTTAGAAAATTTGTACTAAATCTTAGCGATGATATCAACTCAACGGATGCTGTTACGCGGTGTCCTCTTCACTGAATAGTTCAGTCTCAACATGGATTATCTGAAGGTTACCGAGGTACTGAAAAGGTAGTGTTAATAGCTAAACTAGGAGAGTTCTTGCCCTGTATACTATCCCTTTCTACAAAGAACATTGTCAACCCAAGTTAACGTTGGGAAGATCAACAAATGAAATTCAATTCTGTAATTGCCATATTTAGGTAAAACTACAGACAATTTATTGGTTGAAAATAACCTGCAAAATATGTCTTTCACTTCATGGGTTACTAACTTAGCAAGGAACATGACTGTAATGAATGCTGTGTTCAAAAAAGCGTTTCTAAGCGTACGCTTAAGCGCGCTGCGGAGGCCAAACGCTCAGCCGCTTAATCACTTAAGCGGACGCTTAAGCGACGCTTAATTGCGCTTAGCGCTTTTTTTCCTTCAGAAAAAGGAAAAGCGGAGACTCACCGCTCGCTTTCCGCTTTCCGCTTTTTTGAACCTTGAATGAATGATGTTTCACTTGAACATACCTCTCCAGTAAGATACACAGGACGTCCTTCTTCTGTAGACCTAATAGGATCAAACAAACTTCCATATTCACCAAAAATCTTATCGGCTGACCATTTTGATGAAGATCCCTGCATCCATGAAAAATACTAGATGATGAACAACAGAATAATGTCGTTGTACCGGCTAAACAGTGCTACAGGTTTCGTAGTTACCTCACAGTAGATAGACTCATGCAAGAGAGCATAAATAGGATTTTGATCAAAACCTAACCACATTTCAAACTGCATAAAATAATTAAGGTTACCCGTTAGAAACATGTGAAGTGTAAAAAAAGAACGACAAGAGCATTGGCCACTAGAAATATGCTAAATTTCAAAGACCGACATCATGGGGGTATTGTGATGCTGAGTACCTCTTTCAGGAAGTAATAGCTTATATTCTTTTTTGCGCCAGGAACTAGTATAGGATCCCACACCCTCTCGAGTCTTCCCGAGACAAAATAGGAGTGACACATATAAGAACAGTTGCGTTATTTTTCCAAATCATGATAAAAACGTGATGTATTTCTTACAGGTAGTGCAGTCTTTCAAATCCTCCACCAGAACCTAAACCAGACAGTCCAAGGCACTGCAACATCTTAGGAGTTAACCTGCCACCTGATGGAAGAAGAACCTGATAAAAAAAGTTGTTGCATAATAAAATACGAGTTTCGAAATTAACATGGGAAAGGAAATGCAAAAACAAACAAAGGGTGACTTACCCCTCCACCTTCTGATTCACTTAAGTATCTTACGACCTCATGAATGACTTGTATATCTTGAGGATATCTCTTATAGTACTTCTCATTTTGTTGTTGAACCTGCTTATAGCAGGCTCTGTACACAGTATCTGCAGTGCAGGGCTCTCCTAGTGGTGGAAGCCCTCCAGTTAACAGGACAGATTTCAGGCCCTCTGGAGCAAAACTCAAATATGTGACAGCACAAAATCCACCATAACTCTGTAATGGAATAGAGGGTAGACGGTGTAAATAACAGGGCTGTAACAACAAGAAATGGAACGGGAACAAGTGCATCAAGGTCACATGACGTTACATACTATACCTGTCCCAGAATTGTCCAGGGCTTGGCATCTGGTACAAGATGCAGACGAATAAACTCTGCATCCTTAACTATGTTATCAGCCCTGAAATGCTTCAAATACTCCGCTTGCTCTGCTGCAGATGTTATTTGAGAAAGAGATGATGTTGTCAGCGGTGTTGACAATCCTGTTCCTCTCTGCAAAGTAGGGTGTCAGCACAAGAAGAGCAAGAGGTGACAAAAACAAAAAGTGCAGAGCACCTGCAAAAGAAATAGGAATGCACCTGATCTAGCAATACCACGCGGTATTCTTCGCATGCTTTCTTTACCCATCCACTTGCTTCCATGGGACGGGGACTTTCGAATCCAGGCCCGCCTTGTAGGTACATCAAATAAGGTAAAGGTGCCTCTTCTTTGCCGGCTGCAATGATGCACTTAAAAGAGTCATGTAAATTCAGTGCAGGAAGAGTGACAAACACAGAAGCCAACAAGCAACAACTTAAGCAAGCTCCCCAGCATGAAATCAACACGCGGTGTTCTACAATGTTGGACAGATTACATCAACTTAATCCAAATTCTATGTAACTTTAAATAAGCAAGCTGGAATGGTGCGTTTTAGCATGATCGTGCCAGTGGACAATTCAAAAGGTTCGTCAATGTCTGCACGGTCCATTCTGAAATCTAACAAACAATGCTCTACTTTCTAAATCATATACTTTACTACTAATTCAAGCTCTCTAGGAAAATCACAGGATGTACTGTGCCCCTGAACAGAAAATCCACAAAAACGGAGCGACCAAACGAGCAGGCGGCATTCTACTTGAGACCTATCCACCGATCGGTACCGCAGTGAAGGAGCTGCAACTCGCAGCTCCTCTTCTTCTTCAACCTCACACGACTCTCTTTTTTCTCTCATGAACGCACACAAGAAAACACACACACACACACAGGAGCAGAACACACACGCAAGGAGGAAGAAACACAGCAGCTTTGTCACACGGAAACACTTCCTTGGCAACTACACAGGCTACATCTTTCCTCTGCCCGCAGGCCTTTTTTTTTTTTTTTTTTTTTCTCCAGGAACCACACGAATAGGCTAAAACTTGACCAGCCACGCACAACTAGCCTGACCTATATCTATGCATGCATCGGACTACTAGATAGACATGCAACTAACTAACTAAACACGCTCAACTTGCATGTGTACAGATCACATCTCGTGTACACATTGCCGCAGCCTCACGTCTATGAAACTCAACTACGAAATAAACATGATCTAACTACTAGCTAACAAGATTGGTTCCAACAATCACCTCCCCAATCTTGTTATTGCTTATTCCTCTCTTGAAGCCCATGGCTGTCGATGTCGTCGGTGCAACACGCAGACGGCCTCCATTGCCATCTTGTCACGCCGATTGCAATGTCTACATGGTGCTCAACTCGGTGCTAGCACACAGGGCAGGCCCGGCCTTTAAATAGCCTCACGCACGCACTAACCCTGCTGCCACTAACCCACGTACTAGCACACGTACAAAGCTAACCAACTAGGCAGCCACACGCCCGAGCAACAAACTCGTGCGAGTCTCACGGCACAACGCCAGCACCTCCACACGCGCCGGAGCAACTAACTCATGCGTGCCGCTGAACACTAGTCTAATCAAGATTACTACTAACATTTTCCTCCCTAATCTTGACTTGCCATTGCCGGAGTTGCTGCAGCTGCCGTCGTCTTCATCTTCTTCCTCAGCGACACACGCCGAGCTCCGCCGGCGACACACGCCTGACGTTCCGGCGACATACGCCACGATCACCACGCGCACGCACGCCATGGAGATCCGATTTTTCCTCGATCATGAGCCGTTCCTCATCCGCGAGACCTTCCTCGATCGTGAGCCGTTCCTCATCCGCGAGACCTTCCTCGATCGTGAGCCGTTCCTCATCCACGAGACCTTTCTCATTCGTGAGCCGTTCCTCATCCGCGAGACCTTCCTCGATCATCGCCGCGCTCCACACGCCCCAGCTCGCGCCCATGATCGCGCTCGAACGCGATCAACGCGGCCATGTCCAGCGTGCCCAGGACGCGGTCTTCTCCGCTGAGCCACGCCGCGCCACCGTAGCCTCTGCGCCACCACGCAGGTTCGCCGCGGCCGCCGTGCTCCCCGCACGCACGGCATCACCGTGCTCCGTTCCACGGCCTCGGATGAGGCTCTGATACCACTTGAAGGAGCTGCAACTCGCAGCTCCTCTTCTTCTTGTGGCGTGTGTCGCCGGCGGAGCTCGGCGTGTGTCGCTGAGGAAGAAGATGAAGACGACGGCAGCTGCAGCAACTCCGGCAATGGCAAGTCAAGATTAGGGAGGAAAATGTTAGTAGTAATCTTGATTAGACTAGTGTTCAGCGGCACGCATGAGTTAGTTGCTCCGGCGCGTGTGGAGGTGCTGGCGTTGTGCCGTGAGACTCGCACGAGTTTGTTGCTCGGGCGTGTGGCTGCCTAGTTGGTTAGCTTTGTACGTGTGCTAGTACGTGGGTTAGTGGCAGCAGGGTTAGTGCGTGCGTGAGGCTATTTAAAGGCCGGGCCTGCCCTGTGTGCTAGCACCGAGTTGAGCACCATGTAGACATTGCAAAGATCAAAAGATTGGGGCGTTCGTGCGCCCACAGCGGCGTTCGTGCGCCGGCTGGGAAATTTCTGTGTCTTCTTCTTCCACCTTCGTTCGAGTGAGTGAGAGGGAGAGAGTTGCAGCGATCGGCTGCAACAACACGCAGCGGATGTGCAGCATGGCTATCTTATCCCCTAATCCCGAGACCGCGAGGGGAGAGCCCCCCGCGTGGTCGGCGTAGCGGGGAGGAGAGGAGAAGCGCGATTCGTTCACCTGCGACGACCTCGCGGGCGAAGACGGTGATGGAGGGGGAGCCGGAGGAGGAGTGGTCGAGCGGGACGGCGAACCGGTGGTCACGGAGGCTGAGGTCCGGCACCGCGTACCACGCCCCGGCCTGGTGCGACGCGGCTGTTCCGGCGGCCAACGAGGACGACATGGCCCTCTTCGCCGGGATCCGGTGGTGCGGGAGCCGGAGGCGGACGGCGAGGAAGGCCGGTTGGTGGTGGTGGTGGTGGTGGTGGAGGGCGAGCGCAGCGGCGGTCGCGAAACGGAAGCACGCCGATGTGACGACGGCCGATTGAAACTCGGCTCTGGGGTTGAAAATTCTAATATCGACCCGTGGTTGGACTCGCTATCGTCGATGCACGTGGAGATCCCTTCTCCAGGATTTAGCTTAAGCGTTGTGTATTGTTTATTTGTTTTGATCTTTTACCATAGAGCCAGTGGTAGCGTGTTGGAGTTGATACCTGCTATTGCCTTGCTTTTAAATAATACTCCCTCCGTTTAGGTGTGTTAGGCAACTAGCCAAAATCTATTTGTTTGGAAACTATACAGAAATAAGGCCTCGTTTTGCAATTAAGAGGTGCTATTAATTAGGGCCCTATTAATTCTCTCTCTTTTATGCTCGGTTTACATGCACTTGACCAATACATGTACGATTTACTCCTCTTGGTTGGGCAATTTCTCTAAATCTCATCACGCATGCAAAAATGAATTATTTTCATGTGGGCCAAGACGTCTGTTGGGTGCCCTATTTAATTGTCCTACATGCAAAACCGGTTTACTTAGGGTGTGTTCGTTTTTGGAACGGGATGGAATGGAATGGAACCATTCCATTCCACGGTCACGGAACCGTTCCATCCCTGCGTTCGGTTCGGGCAAAAAAATGTCATGGAACCGTTCCATCCCTGCGTTCGGTTTTGGAACGGGGAAGAATGGAATGGAATGGGATGAGAATGGAATTACTCCTAAACTCGATTAATTATTCCTAAACACGATTAATTATTCCTAAACTTGATTAATTATTTTTAATCTTGATTAATTATTCCTAATCATGATTAATTATTTTTAATCTTGATTAATTATTCCTAATCTTTGATTAATTAGTGCTAAACTTGATTAGTTAGTGCTAAACTTGATTAATTAGTGCTAAACTTGATTAATTAGAGAGACGCACTGTGCAATTCCACCCCGTCCGGCCGAATCGGCCGGACCGGTCGGTTCCGCATATTGGAGGAATATTCCCTCCAGTGGAACCAGTGCGTTCCGTTCCATCCCGGAACCGAACACAAGAATCGTCCCGAGGAACGGAACCGTTCCATTCCATTCCCTGGAATTCCAGAAACGAACACACCCTTAATCGTTGATTGGAGGATATATGAGTCGCTAGTAGCCAATGATCAGCCGCCTTGGTCGCAGAGTCTTTCCGTAGGGGCCTAACACACCTAAACGGAGTGAGTACATATATGTTGTGTGGATCAATCAATGCAGAGTCTAGGGGTTATTCTCCTTTTCGAAGAATATTTAGTTTATTAAGACGCGCAAATGACCCATGAATTTGTTTTTTCTTTGGCGAAAAAATCCATTAATTTATTAATAAATATCAACAACAATATACAGATCACCAAAACACCAAAAGTAATAAAATTAGAAACAAGTCACTGAACTATCTAGCAACGACTACAAATACCGCAGCGAGCTGAAAGCGCGTTGTCGTCGTCGCACCTCTATCACCGGAGCCGGGCAAACATTGGCGTAGTAGAGTTTACTGTAATAGACAGATGGCAATTCGTCGTGTTAAGATCCTAAAGGACCAGTACACAAGAACATCAACCATCGTCAATGATGAGGACCATAAATGGGAAGTAACTATCTGCAACCACACAAACGAACGCGAAAAGAGACCGGATTTCAAGATATCCGTCGGACATACTACTCCAGGAGTCTCCGGTGGTGCTAGTTGTACCACTGGAGCAAGAATAGAGCGTGGAGGAGATTAAGGATGTCGTAATCGCCTCACCATTTTGACTGTCGTCGTGACAATGGAGATTCGGTTTAGTTAGACATAGCGGTACAGTAGGTTGTTCGAAGTAGCTATACGATTCAACTGCTCAGTTTGTTATTTGTTTGGAGTATAGATGGGACATGTGAAGTACTTATGCACTTCAGGTTGGAACCTTTTCTATGGTGTCTCTTCAGTTGCTAAATTGAAATGCATGATATTTCAAACATTGCTTTTTGCTCGGAGCCAATTTTTCTATTCCAGTTCCACTTCCTCACCAAATGCCAGGCCTCTGTCCTCGAGGGCGCGCATTTTTACGTCGTTGGGAACCGCACATACACAATAACTCAATAGCCGCACTCAGATCATGAATCTCGAACTGTTGATTCATACGAACAAGTAGCCTACAGCACCACAGATCTGTTTTTTTTTAACGTACCACAGATCTGTTACAATCAATGTCCTTCGATACCATGGAAGGAATTGTTCATTTTTTCATAAGTGGTAGATCGACACAACAAATAGGTGCTGATTTCTCAATAAAATGCGTATAGAATTGTAAATAAGCAACATGCACGTATATGAATAGCACAAAGAACGAAAGAATCTTAAATCATGCTTCCGTTAAGAAAGAAATCTCTAGCTAGACGATACTTCAGAACTGGGCTTGAATGCGGTCTACAACCATCTTGTCCACCTGAAAGGCCTTGGCGAGGATATCATTGGAGATGCCGGGCTTCGATCCAAACACGGCATTGGCTATGGTGATCACCCCGGGGTTCATGCTGCTGAGGGCTGCAAGGGCCACTGCTTTGTTGGTCCCATAGTTGAACTGGAAGTGGATGGATCCCTGCGGGAATACGAAGACGTCTCCTTTGTTGAGGACCTTGGCGAAGAGCTTGTTGCCGGGGTTGGAGGTGACGAAGCCGACGTAGAGCGAGCCCTCCAGCACCGTCAGGATCTCGGTGGCGCGCGGGTGGATGTGCGGCGGGTTTTGTCCGTAGGGCGCGTAGTCGACGCGGGCGAGGGAGATGCCCAGGGTGTTGAGCCCGGCGATCTGCGCGACGTTGGCCGCCGTCACGGCGGAGCCCTGCTTGCTGCTCGTGTTGCCGGCCATGTGGAGGCCGGAGAAGAAGAAGTCCTCCGCGGTGACGGCTTTGGGGTCCTTGCATGCAAATCCGTTGACTAGAACTGCACACATGTAATTATGCGGATTCAGTAAAGATAATCTCAAGAATTGTTGCGTATTATATGCCGTACTGCCGTGTGATAACTTTGGCATACCTTGCGACATCTTGTCGGTGACGCAGAAGTCCTGGAGCATGCTTGGGTCGGAGGCGAAAGCATGAGAAACCGATGCAACCAAAAGGCCGAGGAGAAAGAATCGTGATGCCATCTGGATGCTAAATCAAGTGAGTTTGAGCAGAGGAATGAGCAGGTTTCTGACTGTAGAGCGGTGCTCGTTCGTGTGTGATGATGCCGCTGCAGTGCTGCTGCCGTCGAGTGATGATTCTGAGGGTTTGCAAAGATCAATATATAGAGGGAAGGAGGATCCGTTAGTGTTTGTCCTTTTCAAACATGAGCCTTACACATATCGGGACATGAAAGAAATGGTCTTCACTAGTATGTATATTCTGTGGGTAATCCGGAAGAGGTCCTGAGCCGGCCACTCTGCGACAGCGACAAGAAATTCACTGGTTCAACGAGAAGCTGGCTTCTGCATCCCATTCGTACCTAAACAAAACAGATACATGTACGTACTCTTGTCTCTCCTTGGTGGAATTAACGCTGGCGCCATCAAAGATCAAACCTATCCATGTTAGTATAACAAGTTAGTGTGTTGGTTCGTGGCTTCGTGGAATCGTGGGACACCAGCTAGCTTTGACAATCCGCCTCGAAGCTAGCTTTGAGAATGATGCAGTCAGAGGACGTAACCTGCAGTTTGCAGTGCTGCTTTGCCATGAATCCACATGGTGACTTGCTCAAATATTCGTTAAACTAGCAGCCGTCCCTTCATTCAACGCGCAGGGTGTGATCTGCTCCGGCCCTCGAAATTATGCAGCCGGCCGGCTGCCCAGAGAGAGAGAGAGCTCGGGAACGAGACCGAGCGGAGGGGAACGAGTGAGCCACTGACTGGTGGGGTCAGTTGGTCAACGTCTAAAGGGTGGTCAACCGAAGGTTTACTGGTCTTTTGACTCTGGGGTAAATTGGTAATTTTACCATTTAGAATTTAATCAAACTTCAAAGAATTTTTCACACACTTTTACACATGGGAAAAATCAAATAAAAATATGCAACACACTCTATAAATTATGAGGAATTTTTCTGTAAGTTTTAATTCAAGTTTTGAAAAACTTTTGTGAATGCAAAAATTCAAAGATCCTTAAGTGGAAATGAATTGAAAATTCTTTTGCATAAACTATTTTTAAAGAAAAATAAGATGGGAAAATCATGTTGATCTATTTTACATTCAATCATTTTGAATAGTATTCCTCATGTAAATCTTTGTTAAACACCTAAATAAATTAAAATCAGGAGAAATTAAAATATACACTTGGGGGTTAATAAATCGAAGGCATATCATTATATGCATAATAGCATCCATTGGATTTTAAACATTGTCTTACCAAGACAATGATGCCATTTTCAGAGGCCGAGGTTCACGAGTCACACAAGACTTTAGACTGCACTTCTTGTCAGTCTCAAGGCAAGTTCATTCTTGCATGTCCGTTGGATTATTTCTACTAAAGTATTTTACAAAAGTATTATTACTTCTTTATCATTACTTGCATCAAAAATAAAAATGTTTTCTTGAATGAATGGGATTGCTCATGGTGGGCGGTGGAACCACGGTTTGATGTTGTGGTGGAGGTTCCATCGTACTGGGGAGCAGTTTCTTTAGGATTAATAACAAATGTTCCACGGCTTGTCCAACGCCGTAATTACGTGTCAGCCAAGAGTTCTAGTATGGGCTGGAGAGGGCATAAGTATCTTCTTCCTTTCGCATGTCCTCGGATAGCCTACCGGGTCAATCATCGGAGGTGGCCGTCGTGCTACTCTTGATGGTGACAGGTTTGTTGGTACCAGATTAAAGCCAACCCCTCGCGGAGGTGTTCGGTAGTGTTGTCTTGGGTGGGGTGAATAGATGGATCCCGGGGCCAGAAAGCGGTCAAGGATGCCGTGTTGTTCACGACTTGGGCGGATGTGCGGGGTCGTGGAGAAGTACTCGGAATGTCTTGAGAACCCCATACCGGACCAGACACACCAAGGAAGTGTGTAGATAGATGCATGGATGGGCCTACTCTTGGGAAAAGTGACGCACCTCTGCAGAGTGTAAAAAGATTCATAGCAGTTATGCCCGTGTTCCCAGAAGGAGCTACGATCGCGGCGGGAAAGGGGTCTTAATTGACTCTCATACCCGTGAGGGCGGAGGAACATAGTTTTCAAAATAAAAGCAATCTTTTCAAGAAATGTTTTCCAGAAACTTGCATTTACGTGACTCTTTAGAGTCATGACGTGGGACAGTGCATCAAAATAAAAACTCTTTTCTATAAAATCTGGACTTGTTGAGTAACGCTCGTTACTCAACCTTCCCTCCGTTGACCTTTTTCTTAGACTGTGAAATGGTGGAAGCTGGAGAAGAAGGGCCAATCTACGGAGACACCGAAGTGTTCTACGAGGCACCTGACCTATCTGGAGGCATAGAAGGCGTCGACTACATCATCGCTTACGGAGCTGAAGAAGAAGAGGAATTAGAGGAGTGATAATAAAAGTCTAGTATTAGACGAGAACTGAGCGGAACAGCCCTAGGTAATAGGTTGTTGAGCGAGGATGGTTCTCAGTTTACTTCTGCAAGTTGCACGGCGACTCTCTCGAGTTGACCATAGTTTCTTTCATCTTCCTCAGTTGCCCGACTCTCTGTAATATTTACAGAATAAGGACTTTCGTAAGTGTTATGTCAACGACTTGTGCACTACAAAATGCAGTGGTGTGCGGGGTCACCGCACCACACTCTGTTTTCTTGAGCCGGTATGTAGGTGTATTTTGAACTAGTTGTTTTAGTTGAAATATATTGTCTAAAGGACACGACCAATAATTGAATAAATAAAACAAGCAAAATAGGCCCATGAACTTTAATGTATGTTCATGAATCAGATTGACAGCAAAAATTGAAAATAACATCTCTTCAATAGGGCATCATTCTAATCAAAGCTTGGTGTTACCATGATCCTAAGATACATGGATCTAATCAACGGATAATGTATACATACTTGTTGGAAATTCTACTCCTTTATATATCTAGTCTATTCCACAAGTCCTTGCATGGTCCTTGGTAATCCTTGGAAAACAATCCTATCAACATAACAAAGTTGCGCAAATTAAAATTGTTTGAATCTATCTTCTTTGTCTAACAGGACTTGTACAAGTTTATGGAATATTATAGCAAGTACACTAGGACAATCATTGTCTTACTTTAAATGGTCCTAACCCCATGTCATATCGCTGAATCTTCACTCATGAGTCAGAGTAGTGTATCGTTTTCTTTTGTTCTGGGAAATCACCTAGCGTGTACTCACTTATGTAATTATTAAATTCTTTATGACTCGTAATTGATCCTACTACCTTGAATGAATCTTCAGGGCAAGGAGTCCCTTAAGAATTGACTGAATAGACTTATTGTGATTACTATAGGTTCCAATAGATATGACATAGACTTTATTTTAGGGTATCTAAAAAATAAATTGCATCGCATAATCAAGACATGAAACAAAATCTTGGATCACTGGGTTATTCAAAGGGTCGGATTGTGTTTAGACGCCTCAGAAGAAATGTTATGTTGTGTCATATAATAAAATGGAGTACATAAAATAAGTCTATCTAGTCAATCCTAAAGGGACTCCTGGCTCATCATATTTTTCATTCAAGGTAGTAGACTTGACTACAAGTCACGGAGAACTTAATAGTTACATAAGAGATAATATGCTAGGTGATTCCTCGTGACAAAGGAACATGATACAATAGCATGACTCACTAGTGAAGTTGTACCGGGATGAAGCGGGGTTAGGACCATTTAAATTAAGGAAATGATTATCTTAGTTTAACTTGTTTTAGTTTTCCATAAACTTATACAGGTCTTGTTAGACAAAGAAGATACATGCAAATAATTTTAATTTGTGCAACTTGTTATGCGATAGGAGTTTTTTTCCAAGGAATTACCTCCAAAGGACCATGCAAGGACTTGTTGAATAAATTGAATATATGAAGGATTTCAGGGAAGTATGTAGACACCCTAAACAATGCTTAGATTCATGTATTTTACACTCATGTAACACCAAGCCCCTTGCTTAAAATGATGCTTCTTTGAAGAGATGGTATTTTCCAATTTCGATGTGCTCATGAACAAACAATAAAGGTTGGGATCAAATTTACTTGCTTTATCCATTCAAGTTGGTGGGCGTCTACTTAAGAGAAGATATTTTATTTGGGACAGATTGTTCAATATACCTACATACCAGCTCAAGATAACAAAGTTTGGACACCCCGCCAATCTGGTTGAACGATATGTCCACAACAACATTGACGATATAACATATTTTTATGAGCTTTATCTCGGTGCACAAAACAATGCAAAATCTTTGAGACTACATTGAATATCATAAGTATAAGTATGTATAAACTATACACGTACAAAGCATGTACAACTATATCCTCGAGATCGCCCGAGCACCGAAAGGAAGTCGAAACCACCAGAAACAAGAGTAGGTTTGTTATCCAAAACTGTTTGCTAGGCAGACGGTCATGAGGTCGAGTAGTTGTTTGGACCTGACTATTATGTCATCAATGTACGTGTGTAAGTTTCTGCCGATCTTCTTATGCAAACATCTTTGAATGCCACGTTGATAAGTGGCACCTGCATTTTTTACACCAAAAGGTATACACAACACATCAGTAAGCCCCATATGATGAAAGAAGTCTTTATTTCATCCGACTCTTTCATCTTAATCTGGTGGTAGCCCGTATAAGCATCCAGAAAACACAACAACTCATAGCCGGTCCTAGCGTCGATGACTTGATTGATATGGGGCAGGGCGAACAGATTCTTGGAGCATTCCTTGTTCAGACTTGTACAGTCGGTACACATGTGCCAGGTGTTGTTTTTCTTGAGCACAAGGATTGGGACTAGCAAACCATTCGGGTGGATGACTCCCATGATGAAGCCGGCTCCAAGTGAGCTGGCAAAGGCAATTTCTTCACCGATGGCCTTGCACCAGACGTCAGCAAAGCGACGTATCATATTCTTAACCGGCTTCACGTTCTTGAAAACGTTGTGGGAGTGCTCGGCGAGTTCTCTTGGTAGACCTGGCCCCTCCAACTTCTCCGCTGCACGCAGAGCCATGCGGCATGCACCTAGCAGCCAAACTGGCAGATCTACTGCACATCCAGGACTCCCACTTCCACACAGATTGCTCGGTGCTTGCTTCAGCTGCAGCGGCTACACAGACATTTATACTGCTCCAGGCCAATGGGAGGTCAGGCCTTTGCTAGCACAGATCCAAATCCAATCATGACCCTCCTTCCAATGCAACAGGATTTCCCACATCGATAGAAGCAGGAATGTGAGAGCTCATCATCAAGCACGACAATTCTCACTCCACATCTTTAGCTATATGTTGCTTCAGTTTAGGAACAGGATAATGTCCGGGCAAAGACATCGTGGTCGCATCTTGCGTGCCTTCTTACACACTGCTATCTGTAAAATGCTCTTAAATGAATAACAACTCTTTAATCGTTCAAAGAAGAAGAAGAAAAACACATCGCCCACACTTACACAGAGAAAGGTGTCTGGATCAATTAACAATTTGAAGATTTAGAGAAAATTTGAGCTACTCCCTAAGTGCACATTCGAATTTAACTTAATTTAATTGTTTCAAATAAAATAAATTTAATACGTTAGGCTGGCAAGCACATGCACCACAGAAATATTTGACACCTGAGGCGTGACGTAAATAAAGGTGACTGGTTCCATTACACAGCACAGTTGTACGCTAAACAGCTGGGAACTGCTAAAAGAAAAAGGGCCACGTGTCAGCAGAGCACTTACTATGCTCTCTGTAATCCCTACATTAGGACCTAACATAATCCACTAAGAAAGTTAGTGTCAAACCCGCTACTCTGAACCCAGAGCCACCCACAGCGCCTGCCTACCTTCCAGGTGGCCGAGCCTCACCTGTCCGCTGGTCGCCAGGCTGCAGGTAGCGTCCGATTGCTTGGTCGTAAGCAGGACCTACCAGGCTCCCCCTCATCCGCCCGGTTGGCTGCCAGTTCGGGTCCATCTGAAGCTCTGGGGCATCGGAAGCCTCAATGAGGGGCGTGGCAGGGGCAGCAGGTGGTAGACCGGGAGACTGCACACGCTGTTGCACAGGTGGAGTTGCTGGTCGGGACACTGCCTGCGATCTCGATGCTTGGGTCTGCTGGGGAGTGTAGAGATGGCTCGGCATGGCGTGGCTACCTGCACCACCTTGGGTCGTGATCTGTCCCATTAGATTGTCCAATTGTCGCTGGTCAAAGTGCTGCTGTTGTTGGGGAAAGGGAGTTCCATGGGTATTAGAACCTCTACCCTGTCCAGGGCCTCCCGTCGATGATGGTCTCATACGCATGAAGGGTGATGCAGCAAGGCCCATAACCCGACCACGTGGCGTGTTGCGTATATCCTGCCAACATTTTGTAAGTCCGTCAACAAATGTTTGTCAAGACGAATCTAATTGAAGCAAGGCATACAGAAACAGAAGTCAATTCCACTTCTAGTTAATGGGTTGAAACTGGCTACGCGAGCGCGCAGACTACAGTACTATTAGTACTCCCTCCGTATCAAAATATAAGACTTTCTAGCCTTTTTCTGCACACATGTATCTAGACATGTTTTAGTGCAAGGTTGCCTTCCGTATCAAAATATAAGACTTTCTTTGATACGGAGGGAGTATTACTCAACTATGTCGTTCTTTTAGGTCACAAAAACTAGGCACTAGGTGCCGATCGGAACCAAATGAGACATTTTACAACATCCAATCACTCATACTAGTTCTGCAGCTCCGGGTGACTTGTAACTTAATATTGCATAAGCTCAAAAAATATAACTTAGTATTGCAGAATGTAAAGTCATCAACTAGTTCTAATGTGACGGTGTATACTTAACATGATGTGCACGGCAATGTTACTGCAAAGATAAATCACTGTAATGCTACACTACGTTGGCAAATATCATGCCACAGGGCCTTCAAAAGAGTTACCTGTTGTGTCGACTGAAGATGCAAGGATGATGAACTGTCAGGATCCCTTGAGAGTGGCCCAACACCATTAATCATCGATGTGATTACACTGTCTGCATTTGTCACATGATATGCTTGGTAGTTTGAAGGAGCTGAAATGGGTCGTGGAGTGGGAGATGAAGAGTTCAAGACATTTGCCTGCACCCTTCTAGATGAATTATTCTGTTGTGGCACTGTTAAAGCCTGGACTGCTATAGGCTCTCTCCTGAGAGTTCTAGGTATATTATGCCGTGCTACTTCTGATCTAAGTACAGAATCTAGCTGTGATTGCATGTGAAAACGATTTGGGTATGCTCCTTGTGGAAGTTGCTGCATGGCAAATGTTGAATTAGGAGTTTCAAAAGAAGGAGATGCAGCATTTGTCGTAGCAGGTTGCATTTGCATGATATCTCTAGGAAGAATAGACTCCAAGGTCCCAAAAGAACTAGAACCAGGTCCACTTGTAGACAATGGTAATGAATTTCGGTCAAAAGTTGAAGTGCCATGAATAGACTCCAAGGTCCCAAAAGAACTAGAGCCAGGTCCACTTGTAGACAAAGGTAATGAATTTTGGCCAGAAGTTGAAGTACCATTGCTAGATCCATTATTTCCACCTACATTTAGATCTTCTGACTGAATAGTTGTGCTTACATCCGGAAGATAGTCTGCGATAGATAAATCCTGACTATTCAACAAAGGCTTCAAATCTTCTGGGGTAGATGCCAAACTCATAAGCGTATCACCATCATCATCCCTGTTTACCAGGTCTATGACATCGGAAGTAGTTGCATCAGTATCTACAGTATCCCCATTCTGCTGAATTATATCACCTGCGTGTCTATCTGATCTCTCATCATGAACAGCTTTCCAAGATCCATCAGGGAATACAAGAATATCAATGATGTCATCAGCAGTCTCTTGTAAAACCTGAAAGGAAAAGGAGATTAATCACATACGAAAAATATAATGAGATGAAAATAGGCAGAGAGGTAAATATATTTTATATAACTTGCCTTAGCCATCTTTTGATCAATACGTAGGTCAATGAAATTTGAAGGAGTATTACAAAATGGACAGCGCCAGGTCGGTTTCTTCAAGTTCATCTCCATGTAATTATCATAGTCAAAACACTAAAAAATACGGGTCATATTATCATTTCTGCCAAGAAGGGAAAAGCTCAACCCATGAATACAAACAGATAAAATTTATACCTGATGGTGTTTGCATAGGTGCCCTTTAACAGGGGTCTGCATGCGCCTAAAACTGCAATAAGAAAAGGCAACAAACATTTTCAAGTTGCAGCTCATCAGCATTTTCCTTTTGAACATGTTGAATTTACAAAATCGAACCACCAACAGTCCATACAAGCATCCACTATCAGAGTAGTCATAATAATGTGAATATATTGTCAGCAGTCAGCTATTAAATACACATGCATGATACTTTTGTGTTGGCAATCAGACAAAGGAATAAATGCAGATGCTAAGAAGAATAGTCCGTATAGAGGTTTTGAGTCATTTTACATGCAAAAGCACACTTGAGACCTTGTAATAATGTGAATATATTGTCAGCTATTAAATACACATGCATGATACTTTTGTGCAATCAGACAAAAGAATAAATGCAGATGCTAAGAAGAATAGTTCGTACAGAGGTTTTGAGTATACTCCCTCCATCCCAAAATATAAGGCACGCTATTTTTATGCTGGTCTTCGGTGTTCAACTTTGACCATTAATAAATAATAAATTATGTGGATCTAGAATGTATAAATGGTACCATTGGATTCGTCTTGCAAAATTCTTTCATTTCATATATTTTTATAATAATTTTATGGTCATATTAGAAGTACAAACTATGGTCAAAGTTGGACGTCGTTGACCAGCGAAATTAAAGGGCGCCTTGTATTTTGAGATGGAGGGAGTATAACATAACAGGCTTAAAGACACCCAAGTTTCTTCAATTTAGAAAACATCAAACATAATACAGCAAAACACATGACATGAAGAATGCTATACGGTACCTTATGGGGCACTTTAGGGAAACTCTTGATGGCCCTTCAAGTATATCTGAATCTACATGAAATTCAAGATATGTCAAAAGAAAATTTCCATTTACAAACAAGAAATTGCAATTTCAATTTATGCCAAGAAATTGTCAAGGCATAACGTAAAACTGAAAGAACTGAACTTAATCACCTACCAGGAACATCTGTTGTGACTGGTGGGTGTAATCCTTGAGTTTTGGAGCATCAAAAGACATCAAATTGTTCACAAATGCTACTGCTACGATGTAGTTAGCTGCAATGTAAAGCTAAATCAGCACATAAAAATATTGATGTATGCTTCTGGAGAAAAAATTGAAGTACACACAACATCACTAAACATACCATTAAAATATCCAACAGCTTGTAAGATGTTTGCACCATATTTGAGCATCTTGGTGATATCAGTGGGAAACTGGGGTCCTGTTTCCTGTTATATGTTTGATATGCGTGAGCTAAGCTTGTTTGACAAATGAGATTGACCAGAGTCCACAGGTTGCACAAGGCTTTGAATCAATGCAAAACGAAATGGCAGGAAGTGGACAACAATGTTTTTTTATTCTTCAAAAAATTGTAGGTAAGGATGGTGGGGCTGACCATTGAAACATTAGTCCTCTTGTCCACACCTTTTCCGTTTACTAGAAAGCTGAAACACAACAAACAAAAAATCAGTTGTGTTTCTTTGTTTAGCATTGGCAAGCATCAAAGCAAAGAAAGTAATGCACCTCACATGCGGTGGGCTTGCGATACATGATGAGACATCTAAATTTTCCTTTTGGACAACAATTAGGCTCTGCAGAAGGTGAAACAACCAATAAATATAACTGATATAACATAAGGAGACAATGGCATGCCAAAAAAAAGTAAGGAAAGAACTACAATACATAGTCATGAAACGCTACCAGACTGCCGCTATATCATTGTAATATTGATGACAAAATAAGCACCAAGGGCACACCGATCAGAGATATTGCAATAATGAGCACACAAGCAGATTCTATTTACAGCTACAAACTAAGCATGTCGATCCAAATCAACAGGACCAGAGTGGGCAACATGCAGGAAGCCAGAAACAACGAATTTACCAAGATTCAGTTACCTAATATGCAGTCAACTATCATATACTAATACACTATACTTTCATATGCGAACAGAACATGATGCTACATAGTGTTATCTGAAACATCATAAAACTACCTAAGAGCTTTGCGCTGTGTCAAAATAATTTATCCTTTTGACCAAGAAATTAAAAATATAATTTAGGTGAATAGTACAATAGCGGAAAAAATCAGTACACAAGCAGATTAAACAGAATTAACACTTCTGGAGGCAACCATACAGGTAACAACACTGAAAACTAATGATATAAACATTCACCCTGGAACGGTACTTACAATCTTTTCATTTTTAGGTAGATTTCTATGAATAAAGAAGTCGGCCATCAAAATATCATATCCAACCTGTAAGTACAGACAGATATTTTAAAAAAATCAGGGCTACAATATGAAACATACCTTTATCACTGATCAAGATATGTCGTCACATGTGAGGATTTAGGAATGAAAAAAGTTGGCACGGTAATAAGAACAAATTGGAGAACTTTACTAGAAAAAAGCACAAATTAGATATCTAAATTGAACAGATTGACCACCTTTGCTTCCAGAGAAGTGACTAAACGGTCGAACTTCAACTTAGGATAGTACCTACAAGAAAAATCACAATTAAACATATAACATGTGCCATGAATCAAATGAATGGCTTAGATTAATCATATTATAACCAATATTATCTTCAACTAACCTAAACATCTGAAAATGAGAAATTAACATTTTGAAGTTAATAGTTTACAAAGCTAAAAATGCATACTGTTATAAGCTAAAAAATAGGATCGGATTCCATACTATAAAAGATATTTTTCACATTTTTTACTTGATAATGTGATATACGATATCTGTGTCATCTTGAATTTTAAATTTTTAATCCAAACTATAGAACAAGCTTCAAGAAAAATAGGCTTCTCATACTTTTGTAGTCCCACTTTCTATTTTGTATTGAGATCTACATAGGCATAGACAACAGTGAGCATGATGGCAGATGTCATCATGTAAACATTCAGAGGGAGGGATTCCTTCCTTACCTTGGCATTACTGTTGAAATGATCTGAAGCACAGTGCTGTCATTAGCTGGCTCACTGCCAGGCGTGCAGAAGTTTCCAGATATCTGCATGACAGGAGAAATTATAACTAGGTAAGATGATACGGCTGTGCCTCCACCTAAAAGTACAAACTGCACCCAGAGGGAAAAAGGTCCTCACAGAACAATGACCATAAAAGAATAAACGAAGCATTTCATACACACCTCATCAGCCATTCTGAGAATGTCAATGTGATCTGCAGGTTGAAACCATTTATTTTTACAAGCATTCTGCAAGACAGTAAGTGTGTTACCAAATTGACATTTCAGTGGGATATAAGCCAATTGCTATGTTGAGAATTAAGCTCATAAGTCATAACACAGTACACATATGGATGAAACCCTTTAAGCCGCTTGAGACGACTCCAAACATAATGTCATTATACAGTTAAGAGGAATACTAGCGAACATTGTGCTGAAGCAAACGAACAGTTGATACATGAATGTGGTTATGAAAAAAATATTCTTTAACCATAAATTTGTATACGCTTGGATTTTTTCAATAAACCAACGTGAGTGAACAAAGACTAAAGGCATGGAAATTTCCTCATAGAGTAATAGTGTTCTGCTCGAGGAAACAATTCTAAGTGATACTCATACATGACTGAGATGGAAAGCAATTTACCTTGCATGATATAATTAGTACCATGACGGAAGATTGTAGATATGGATCATTTCTCAGCTGATATACCTGATTAATAGAGGTAGACTTCAGATTAATGACACGGAAGTGCACAACAAAGCTGGAAAGTAACAAAGTTCCCTAAAAGAAAAGAAGTTGGAACATGTAAATTACATTCCTGTGATCCAGAACAGATGGCATTTTGGATTTTGCAGAAAAGCAACTGACATCTAGCAAAGACTACTCACTTATTGCGGCAAAAAACATATGAACGGTAGTATGACAACTCTAACATAATTTCCTGCAAAGTTAGGAACTAGAATCCTCCTAAGAGTATCACCGATAACAGTACCTGAAAGGGAATGTAATATCCATTCACTTTCCAAGTCAGATTTTGCGTTACCTTTCCTGGTCAATTAATTTATCTTTATATCAGAAAATTAGTTTATTGGAATTAAAAATGCACGTCACACCCTAACAGTCTGAAAGAGATGCTATGGTAATTTTACCCAAATACACCGGCCTACCATGCATTGTTTCAAGCCCTACAATTACACACTTGCAGTCCCCGATTACAAATCATGTTAGTTTGCTAAACCTTCCAATTTTAGACCAGAGAAAGCGCATTCGCAAAAGATCGAAGGGTAAAGCGCCTTAGCTTGTAATGAAAACGCAATGCCCCCGCAGCAAATAACCACTCAACTTTCATATATAGATTTAATTTGAACAAAATTCGTAACTGCAGTAGCAATCCACACGAACAGTGAGCCATTAATAATACTAAGAAGAGCAATTATGGCATAATAACTAGTAACACGCCGGCAGATGAGATAATTGCCACATCAGTTGTATGGAGCAGTTAAAAGACGAAGGTAGTCGAGGAGACCGCTCCAAGAAAAACAAGGGGGAATCGTCCGGTGGAATAAGAGGAAAACACAATTTTACCTTCCTCATAGTGTCGGGTATTTCGCCGCGATCTTAGGAACATCGCCGCCCGAGAGCGCGTAATCGATCCCCCTGCAAGCAGACACACACGCAAAAATAAAATTACGGCGAGAAAGAGTCACTCCGTGGCTGGCGTCGCCCAACCACGCGGCGGCCAAAAACCCTAAGAATTAGGGGGCACCGGGAGCGGCAGAGGCGCGGGATGTGGGTGGGCGGACGGACCTGGCGAAGGCGTAGACGAGGTGGTTGAGGTCGGCGGGCGGGAGCGAGTTGGGGCCGCCGCGGAAGTGGCCCTTGATCCGGTCGCCTATTGCCTGCAGGCGGAGCGCGTTCATGGCCACCGCCTTCTGCAGCTGCTCCTTGGCCACCAGCTGCTGCTGCTGCGACGGGGCCGGCGCCAGCGACGGTGCTAGGGCCGCGCCAGCCATGGGCTCGACAGGCGAAGCGGCGGGTGGAGAATGGCGAGTACTCGTAGCAGGGAGGTGGGTGAGTGGCGAAGTGGCGATAGAGATGACGATGGGAGGGGAGAGTTTTTTTTAGGGGAAGTGGCGGTGGGCGGTTGGGAGGGAGACGGGGCGGTAAATCATCGTGGGACCCACGCGTCGGCGAGCGGTTTTGGCCGGAGTTTTCTCACGTGTCGGTTACGGCGCGGCCTTTTTTCCGGGTTCCGTTAATTTGTTTTTCTTTCTTTCGCTAATAATATCAATGCCACAAAATAGCTAATCTTCTACTCCCTCTCCGTTTCAATTTAATTGACTTGCTATGCACCATAAGTGGATGTATCTAGATGACTTGTAACATATCACATATACAATATGTGATATGTTACAAGTCATCTAGATACATCCACTTATGGTGCATAGCAAGTCAATTAAATTGGAACGGGAGAGTAGTCTTTACCTAATAATAAAAGTAGGAAGGCTTCTTGTTGGTCCGTCGGGCGTTTTGCACTTAACCCCCTGGAAAATCTGGAAATCAACCTGCAGTCAGCACGTACCTCTTCGTTCCCGAGCGGCAGGCACTCGATGCTGGCAGCCCCCATCCTTTCCGTGCGCCGGCACTAAATCCTCCGACGGTGGTCATGAACATGACAAGATTACAGAACTAACAGATCTGCCCGAGGCCACACAGGAAAATAAGACCCGTCCAGTTCATGAGCGAACCTCAATTCCTCTCTGACCTAGGATTCCACCAGCCGCCGCCGCTCACTCCGCCCATGGCGCGCCGCCTCACTTCGGTCCCCGCCACCAGTCCGCCTCCCTAAAATGAAGAAGGCTCCGGCGACGGGCTACAGACACTCCCCGACGACGTCTGAAACCTCCTCGTTACACCACCTGCTCAACCAGTTCTCGAGGCGAGAGGCGGCGGCGACGCGTCCGCCGGCGTCCATGGCCCGCTGGTCCAGCTGTGAACCCACCCCCTAGGCACATGAAGCACACGACTCCGTGTCGTCTCCTCCCATCGCTTCGTGCTCCGCGGGTTCCAGCCTTCCAGGGCTACAGCGCAGGCTCGCCGCAACTCTGTATCGCCCGCGCTCGACTTCTGCATTCGCGTGCCTCCTTCACCGCCCCTGGCTCACGCCAACCATAGAGGAGAGTTAATTGCATAAAACTACCACTTTACGCTCCAAATTTCGCAAAACTACCACTTTACATTTGAATCGCACAGAACTACCTCTCTACGGCTGATTGTTTGCAATGTGCACAAATTTGTGTTTAGACCGCAATTGACAGCGATTCTGACGACCGGACCCCACCTGGCAGTGCTGACGTGGCAGCACACATGGACTGTTTGCTGAGGTGGCAGCAAATGTGGACATGGGCCCACCTGTCGGACCAATAAAAAATAAAAAAATCTAAATATCAAAAGAAAAAGGGAAAAAGACGCACCGGCCAGGCCGGCGCCGGCGACGCACCGGAGGCCGCCGCACCGTGAGCACGGCCGGCCAGGCCGGCCGGCGAAGCAGCCGTCGGCCAGGAGGAGGAGGCTCGGCCGCGAGCGAGCTGTGGAGGGCCCCGGCGCTGGAGGTCGGCCGCGAGCGAGGGGAGGCGGCGGCGGTGAGCTGCGGAGGGGTCCCGGCGCGAGGCGGCGAGCTCGAGGATCGGCGGAGGCGCCCCGGCGGCGGCGGACGCGAGCTCGAGGAGGCGGTGGAGGCGCCCCGGCGGCGGACGGCGAAGTAGCCCCAACGTCCGTGCTCTCGCCTTTGACTTTTTTTATTTTTTATTAGGATAATTAAATTTTGGGCAGAGGGTGGAGCTCCTTTCACTTTATTTTTATTGCTTGGAGGTATTTTCTGATTTCTATTTTATAATTTCTAAAAGAAAAAGTATGACCTTTTCCCTTTTTCTTTTGATATTTAGATTTTTTAGATTTTTTTATTTTTTATTGGTCCGACAGGTGGGCCCATGTCCACATTTGCTGCCACCTCAGCAAACGGTCCATGTGTGCTGCCACATCAGCACTGCCAGGTGGAGTCCGGTCGTCAGAATCGCTGTCAATTGCGGTTTAAATACAAATTTGTGCACATTGCAAACAATCAGCCGTAGAGAGGTAGTTCTGTGCGATTCAAACGTAAAGTGGTAGTTTTGTGGAATTTGGAGCGTAAAGTGGTAGTTTTATGCAATTAACTCCAGAGAGGAGGAAGGAGGGTACGAGGCATGGCTCATATGCTGCTGCTGGAGGATTACACGGAAGGGAGCAACTACAGAACAAGAAAGAGAAGATCGAGAGAAGAGAAAGGCGTGCGGATCCTGACGGAGATGATCAGAATTTGTCAAGTTGAAACCAAATTGATGAGCTTCACTGGTAACTTGTACGTATTCCCTAGAGTGTAGTGGTTGATCTCGATGGATATGATTTAGAAAATTAGTACACTAGGTACTGCTGCATGGTTCTGGACAATTGGAGAACAGAGGAATTGATGTAAAAATGGCACTGAACTGGCCATAATTCAGAGATGGCACCAAAAGAATTATTGTAGAGGTTCTCAAGCTTTCTAACAGCATTGAGTTTGCTCAAATCAGAGTATTGTTCCAATAAACTTTTTCAATTAGATCCGATATTAGATTGTACAATGGACATACCTACATGAGGTTTGTGGTAGGGACGAGGATGAGGCATCAGACAATACGTGAAAGAATTCAGCCATGGTTTCAACTACCAGTATTCTTTTTATTACTATCATTTGTGTTTGTTTAATTGTAAAAATGAGATAACACAAGTTGATTGGAAGCTATCAAATTGGTGTTCAAAATGGTGTTTATGTGGTGTGCAAATTTTGGCGGAGACGAGCGAGCCCTCAGGTCGGTACGAGCTGAAGAAAGGAAGACACAAAGAGAGAGAAGGGAGTTGGAGAGGGGATGGTATGTGGTAGAGGCGGATGATAGACAGGGGTGGGATGGAGGCGAGAGTTAGACCAAACGAAAATACACATCGGTTTTAACCTAAAAAACATATCGGTGTAATTTAGAGTGAGAACTGAAGAGACCAAGACAAAAGAAACGTAGTAGAAAAAACGGCATTTGTTGGCATTTGAATGGAAACTATGCCATCATTATAGGCACACATTTCCGAGTTAGAACAAAAAATTGATCAACATGCGTAACATTTTCGTTATCCCGTAGCAACGCACGGGTTTTGTGCTAGTATATCTAAATAAGAGCACCCACTACAAGTATTTTTCTCAACATCCACCTCATCAAGCATCATGGATCAATCCTGGCCTGCCACCTAATCGCAAAAGAAAAAACGCAGCAACGAAACCGCTAGATCATGCAGCTGGCCTCCCCCGCTCCATCTTCTTGGTTCGGCTAATAAATCTAGCCAGACATCTGGAGGCTGCTTCTCCCTTTCGCCTTGAAAAATGCAGTTCCACTAGTCCGTTGGCCCCCCGGCACTATCTCTAACGTCCAAAACTTGGAGATTCGTGCTGAAACTTTTACAGAAATTCCCTTCCACCTCTGCCCTTCCTTATTTTTCAAGTCCATCACATCTTTGCACAACGACCCCTCACATTATATGATTCTTTACATGTTTCGCTTCGGCTTTATCCCACGTCTGACACATATATCATCTAAAGATTAATTTAACGAAATGATTATTCAAGATATTGCAGGTATCAAGAGAAATTGTAATTTACTAAGAGAAATTCTACTGGTGGCACTGATTCACAATTGATTCACAAAGGAGAATATGGATTCAACACATATAAATACATTTTCCCTGCACATATTTTATATAAATATCAAGAAAAGTTCTCCTGCACAGAATTTTCAATATTTCATATACATATTTTCTTTCAATTTTCAATTCACAGAAAATTGAACAGATTTTCCATACAAAAATTCTTGCAATAATATTAGAATTTTTCATAGAATATTTCACAATTTTTCATTCACACTTCTTCGAAGAATGATACAATGAGACAATAATTACATTCATTCATGATTCACATATTAGCAAGATACCTGTAGAGAACACACAGATCCAATAGACAAAATCATGATTCAATCCGGTTTCACCAAGTTTACTGCAAATTTCACTATTTTTACAGAAGTTTTTCACAGATTTTCATACTACATCATCCCTGCACATATCTGGCTGCAATGAATCTTGTAAATCATGGGACAAACTGCAGCGAAACACAAAATAAAACTGCTATTGTGTTCCGGATCTGGAACAGACACCTATTGATTCACAGAAAAAATCAACAAAAACTAACTTCAAAAATCCAAAAAGAACATGCATCAATAATGTTTACTAAGAAACAGATCCGGGTGTCCATACAATAAATTACTGAAAACAAAATAGGAAGAAATTTCCAAGAAAAAGAAAAACTGTCCAAATAGAAGAGACAAGATCATTGACTTGCAGGCCCAGATCCGTAGAGAAATGTACATCGAACAGGGAGAACAAATCGAATATTCATACAATTTTCACAGATTTAAGCAGTGAATAATCTAAGAAACTTATAAGAAATCCATAAGAGACTTTTATCTGCACAGTTTCAGAACATTTACAGAGGATTCAAAAGAGATCAACGAAAAAATCACACAAGATTCAGGCCTAATTCACATGCTAATCACAGAAAAAGTAAACCAAAAGACAATATACAAAGAAAAAACAGGAACGGGTCACGATTCAAGACCCACTCACACTCGCATATCTACACATTCAACTATGAATTTCTGCAATCTATATGTACAGGAACCTGTAAGAAAAAATCGATGAATCTTCACTGAAATGAGATCCAATCATCAACGAAAATTGAAGAAAACTAGATCTGAAAAAACTAAACAGGGTTTCACGGTTGCAGCACATATCTGAAAAAACCAAGAAAAATAAGAATAGCCTAGATCCGGGGCCAGATTGTTTTATGGAATCCAAATTCATCATAGATTCGAGCAATCTATATCTACACATTCAACTATGAATTTCTGCAATCTATATGTACAGGAACCTGTAAGAAAAAATCGATGAATCTTCACTGAAATGAGATCCAATCATCAACGAAAATTGAAGAAAACTAGATCTGAAAAAACTAAACAGGGTTTCACGGTTGCAGCACAGATCTGAAAAAACCAAGAAAAATAAGAATAGCTCAGATCCGGGGCCAGATTGTTTTATGGCCGTGGTGATGGAGCTTGCAGGGCGCCGGCGGCGGCTGGAGGGCGTGGCTGAAGCCCGCGTGGCGCTGCTGGCTGCTCGAGGGCGTGGCCAGATCCAGCGCCGGATCTTGCCTCAGCTGGATCCATGGCCAGATCCATGGCTGCTGGTGGAGGAGGCGCGTCGGAGCCGCGGACACCGCAGACTGGCCGAAGATCCTGGACGCAGCGAGCTCGACTACCACCATTGGAGGCATGCGGCGCGAGGCAGCCGTGCGGACGGAGCCGGCGACGGCCGGGGCGCCCGGCGGCCTGGGCGCACAGACCTGGCGACGGCAAGGGCGCACGGAGCCGCCGCCGGCCGGGGCGGGGCACGGGAGCTGGTGGGAATTGTGGGCTAGGGTTAGGGTTTCGTAGCTATATATAGGGACGGTGGACTGTGGGTTGAAATCGGTATTTTACAGGGGCTAAATTGCAAAACGACCCATATTTTGACATGTTGACCTGCGCGGATCTCCAACACAAAACAGACGACAAAGATAGTGCCGGGGGCCAACTGACTACTGGAATTTCCGGACCCGCCTTTCGCCTTACGTCTCCTTCCACATGCCGCTTCTCGGCCGATTCGAGAAGGAGAGATCCGAAGGATAGGAAGTGTGGCCGTTGTGAGGGAGAGAGAAGTCAGGAGATCGTGGCGGCGGCTGTGTCGATTGGAGAAAGCGGTGAGTGTGCTGCGGCCATCTTCAGGTCAAAATACGACGGATACATCATACATCGCCCCGTGTGAAAAAAAAATCCCTCTGGTCTCATGGTCTGTACGCACACCTTCACTCGAAATCTTATAATCCCTCAGTTGATCTCTCCCGCTTCCATGTACAACAGGCTTGGTATTAGAAATCATGTCTAAGGCCAACGCCAGCACTTCAAATTCATTTTGTGTGTGTAAGATTGGAGCATGTTCTTCGATACATTCCATTTTCAATTATTTCGTGCAGCATTTCAACTAAGTTGATTTCATGGCAAATTGCACGTCCCGCGGCAACGCGCGGGGTATCGTCTAGTATTGATTAAACTGGTCACACGTAGTGCAAAATTTGCAATATTTATGGCATGTATAATGATGGTGCTATCTTGAGAATGACACGCGAGATGATTGTTCAGTACGAGGAGGGAGAAACAAATACAAGAGTCATGTCTTATATTCAAAAAGAGATGGCTCTTAAGTGTACATTTACATTTTCTATTTAGTCAAACTTTTTAAAATTCGACCAATTTTACAGAAAAGAGTAGCAATAGATATGACATAAAACTGGTATATTTCGAAACTTCATTTCAAAACAAAACTAGTGAGACCAATGTGGTGTAATAAATGCTTGTACACTTCCCTATAAAGTTGGTCAAATTTCAATAAGTTCGACTTAATACAAAAACTAGATGTACACTTATTCGCGGAAGCCGTCCGTTTTCGGATAAGCGTATTTCTATCTTTTAGGGTAAGTCAAACTTATTAATTTTTGACCAACTTTATAAGGACAAGTACCTGCATTTATGACATTATATTATTATCACTAGATTCATCTTGAAATGAAGGTTCAAAATATACCAATGTGATGTCATATATGTTGCTACTTTTATCTATAAATTTGGTCAAATTTTAATTTTTTTTGACTTAGTACTAAAGGTATAAATACACTTATTCAATGATGGAGGAGTATTTTCTAGTTTATTTTGAATCATGACATGATTTTAGGAACATGCAAGCATTATTTGTTGAAGACGGCGCTGAGAGATAATTTGGTGTGTACCATGTCTTGTCTCTTTTATAAGACTAGCCATAGTGGGGAGTAACTTCAACTAGTAACATACACATATTACTAGACTATGTTACTACCCTCATAGTGCAAAGTAACAAAGAGGTGGTGTCATATATGGTCTCATTTATTACTCTATAGACTCATTTTTTCTTGAAAAGTGTGATGTTACTAGTGTTACAAGTAACTAGCTAAGTTACTCTATTTGCATCTCTCCTCATTAATTACATGCCACATAGGATTTTTTGCTTAGGTGACATCTATGTTACTAGTGAAGTTACTCCACTATGGGTAGTCTAAACTACATGTAATCCATAAAATAATATTGTCTTATCAACGATGTACATACCCTTATAAATGTATATTAAAGCTCTATCATTAATATGCAACGCTTACACTCATGACATGTTTAATCTTCCTTTTTGGAATTACCTTGTTCATTTTTTGTTTCCTAGTTTTAGAGAAATATCAATTTTTCAGTGGTGTTTTGGTGAAATATTCATTGTTTGGAAACTGATATTAGCTTTGTTTTGATGGTATATATTGGTTCTCACCGAGTAATGTTTAGGTTTACCTGAATTATAGTGGCTCGTTCTCTTTGCAAATTACTACAACAATGCTCACACTTCTAAATGTAGAGTTTTAATATTCTCTATTATTTGAATAAATATTAGTATTCATTGATTTTTTTTGTTACAAGTTTGCAATTGTAGAAGTGTTTTTAGTTTTCCTTCTTTTAAATTTAAGTCCTCGTGTAATAAATTCATAGACCAAAAGATTTTCATTTCTCAGTTTCAACATTGGGTTGCATCAGTCATAAAAGATTTAGTACATTGTAGCACTTAAAAAGGTGAGGCATAAATACCATGATGACATGCTAGTTTCAACGCTAGGACGTGTCAGTAAATTTGGTGAGTTAATGAGTAAAATACAATTTATGAAACAAAATGTCAATGAGCCTCCTTGTTGAATGGTTGGGTCATGTCATTTATTGCCTTCGTTTCCCTGTAGTTGTCTTTTTGGAAACTTTCGGAGGGCGCGATTGGCATCCGAGGAGGCCAACGAGGCTCACGAGCTGACCCTAGCCGCGGTCAGGGGAGTGCCATGTGGGCTCAACGTGTGTGAGCCACGTGGTACCTTTCCACCGCCTCTTGATGCCTATATTTTTACCCGAAACTCTTCATGACGGAGTTATTTTTTTATGTTAGCCACCGCAAGTTCTTGTTCCGTGAAAATGGAGGTATGTTCTAGTACTCTGCTAAATCCACTTCTCGAGCCATCATCATCATGACGATGTGTGACTTGTTCCCTTTGGACTATGGTTCCATAGCAGTAGTTAGATGACATCATTTCTCCCTTTGATCTTCAATACAATGATCTCATTAGCTGACCTATATGATTGAGATCTATATGGTGTAATTGATGTTGTGTTTGTTAGGACATGATGAATTGTCACTTTATAGTCAGAGCTATTCATGAATATCATTGAGATACTTTATGTTTCTTTGTTGCATAATGTATGCTCATATATGCTCTCCAATTTATTTGTCAACTCTGGCCAAGTTAGATGGGTAGGTCTGCAAAGGGAGTGGTGTATGATAGTGGGATAGTGGGTACAACCTTATGGTGATCTATATCCAAATGACAGAAAGGGACAAAGCATGTAATGTGTTGTTGCTACTAAGAATAAAACGATAGTTTCTATACCACACTTAGATGGTGTTTTGTTGTCTACATTATGTCATCATGCTTATTGCAATACTCTGTTTATTAAACTTAATACTTTGAGATGCATGCTGGATAGCAGTCCCGGGTGAAGTATTAGTTATATATGTTATTGGATTAACAGTCTATACATTTTGGACGTAGTGCCTATATGAATCATGCCATGAATATTCATAGTCATAAATAGTGCAATTTAATCGTTACCCAATTGTAATTTATTTACCCAAGCGTTGTTATATTGTTCAAAGAGATGCATGTAGTGAACCTATGGTCCCAGTCTATCTTTGATTATTGTTTTCACCGTCCTTTTACTTGTTTTCATACCATGCACCGACATACAAGTCTATTTATTTATTTACCATTATCTATCAATTCCTATCACAACATATATTTATCCGTATAACAAGCAAAACAAGAATCTTGCCAACCTTCATGAAACGTTGGGAACAAGCTTTGTTGGGTGGTTGTGCGCAGGTGTTGCTAATTAGTTGAATTCTAATTAGTTCCTACTGGTTCCATAAACCATCTTCGATCAGAGGAAGTACATTTTTACTGGTCCCGGCATAAGGAGGTCAAGCCTTCCCTAGCACGGATCCAATCATACCCTCCTTCCAATGCAACAAGATTTCTCACATCCATAGAAGCTGGAATGTGAAAGCTCATCATCAAGAAAAAATAGGTCTGAAAATTTAGCCCACGTCTTTATCTATATGTTGCTTAAGTTTAGGAACAGGAAAAAAATTATATTATACTTTTCAAAGAAAAACAATACCTCGTCGGCACTTAAACAAAGGTGTCTGCTATCCTCTGCTGCGGACAATGAGCACAGGAAGATCATTTGACAAAACATGAGAGCCTTCCCCCCAAAATTGCACATTCCAATTCAAAATTTAAAATTCCAAATAAAACAAATTTTAACAATACAACCGTGGCTAGCATGCATATGCAGCACAAAAATGTTCAAGGCACCTGAGAGGTGAGAGAGATAAATAAAGATGATTCGTTCCATTAAATATCACAGTTGTACCCTAAGCAGCACATGAACTGCTAAAAAGGCCAAATGTCAGCAGGGCACTTACAATGCTCTCCGTAATCCCCATATTTGTTTTCGAGAATGACGGGGAAGAGCTTTCCCCTCTTAATACTAGTATACTCCACTAAGAAATTTAATGTCTAACCCGCTACTCTGAACCCAGAGCCACCAACAGCGCCTGACTACCTGCCAGGTGGCCGAGCCTGACCTGTCCGCTGGCTGCCAGGCGGCCGGTAGCGTTCGATTGCTTGATCATAATCAGGACCTACCAGGCTCCCCCTCATCAGCCCCGTCGGCTGCCAGTTCGGGTTCATCTGAAGCTCTGGGGCATCCGAAGATTCAACAAGGGGCGTGGCAGGTGGTAGATCGGGATACTGCACACGCTGCTGCACCGGTGGAGTTGCTGGCCGGGACACTGCTTGCGATCTCAATGCCTGGGGAGCATAGAGATGGCTCGGTATGGCCTGGCTACCTGCACCTCCTTGGCTCGTGATATGTCCTGTTAGAATGTCCAATTGTTGCTGGTCAAAGTGCTGCTGTTGTTGGAGAAAGGGAGTTCCGTAGGCATTAGCACCTCTAGCCTGTGCTGGGCCTCCCATCGGTGGTCTCATAGGCATGAAGGGTGATGCAGCAAAGCCCATAACCCGACCATGTAGTACATGGTTTGACGCGCTGTATATGTCCTGCCAACATTTTGAAAGTCCGTGAATGAATGTTTTGTCAAGATAAATCTAATTCAAGCAAAACATACAACACAAGAAGAAGAGAGTTGCCCAGTTAATTATCGGAAAACCGGGCAAAAACCAGTACAACACGCCCGGCCCGACTGGCACACCAAACAACCGACCACACACGCTGACAACAGGGCAGCTTCGGATCCGAGGACGAGCTACGATGGAGAACTATGCAATGCTGGCACCGCGAAGGATCACCGAGCCAGACTAGCTATCGGTCGCTTGTCATCGTTGCCGCACGAACCTCGCCGCAGCAACTCCGACTTCAAGCCACAAACAGACCGCGGTGAAGCCAAGAACCTCGCACATCATCATAGCCGCTGCTGCAGGGGCCATCGCCGACCACCAACATGAACCACAAGACCCCCGCTGTCCGGACCCTTCTCCAAACGAACCCTCAAAGAGTAAAGAACAGTGCGAAACCGACAACGTCCAATCCAGAGAGCCCAGATCTAGGGTTTCTCCCGAAGAATTAGGATGCGACGACGAGAATAGCAATTACGAGAACAACAATGACGCATTTAGGAAGGTGCGACACCCACAGGCGACGCCGTCGTGATCCCCAAAGAATCCGGGAACGGCTTTCGTCGGCTATCTCATTCCCAAATCCAAGGCCGACAAGCCAACTTGAACAACACCACCAGGAGCGCCCAACTCTGAGGAGCACGGACTAGGCCCATCGGCCTAGGGCACCAGATCTAAAGCCTTGCGATGGCGAGGGCGTCGGGGGCCAACCGAAGCCGCTCCCAAAGAGCCGCACAGGTGTTGTCGCGTCGCCTTGCTGGTAGGTTCGCCGTGAAGCTGCGCCATCAAGGGAGGAGCAGCATCCACACCACCGCACTGCCAGGGCCACCACACCCCCGGAGGAGAGGACACCAACGCCAACGAGGATGCTCGAGCTGCCATGAATCTTTGGTGCTACCGCCGCTGCGCGGTCAACACCACTACAGACTGCCTCACCATCAAAGCCCAACGAGGCCCATCGGGGTGGGGCCCAAAACACCATATCTAGAGGCAAAGTCTTTTACCGGATCTGCTAGCAAGCCGGCCAAAGCCAGCGCCAGCCCAAGCTGCGTCGTGCCACTCAAATTCACTGTCGTCAGTAGGCGAAGCCGCACCGAAGGAAGTGGCGGGAGGACATCAAGACTGCTCGACCTCAAGACCCCGTCGCAAGAAACCGGGAAGTCATCGACACTGCAACCTGCGTCGCCAAATCGAAGAGACGTCAAGAAAAGACTGCCATGGATGGGGACCTCTGAATCTTCTGGGAAGACCGCGGTATTCCAAGTGCTATTGTGAACACCAGCACACATTGCCGCGGTATACGGAGTGACTCGCCCACTAGCCACTCCCAGTAAAATTTAAATCAGTTTTCTCTCAAATAAAGACAATTCAATCTAAAATGTTTAGAATAAAATCATATTACATAGTTTTGAACACATAAAATTGTTCATGAAAATAAAGAAAATAAATCATTCAAATTAAAATAAATTGCACACTCAATTAGGAGGGTCGGCTGCTTGTCCTTTGAGTGCCCACAGATGCCGACTAAATCATTTTACAATTGCTCGTGAGCTCCTTTGTCTCGGATTTTAGCGTTCAATGTGAGGAAAGTGGCAAACTCTTCAGGCAAATCATGATCAACCTGGCAAGAGGATCCTAATGATAAGATGGGTGCTCATCATGTAGTGTAAGATCAACACGTTCACTCTCGATGATGATGTTGTGCAAGATCACACAAGTCATCATCACCTCCCACATCTGCTCATTGGACCAAGTTAGAGCAGGGCACACAATAGCAAACCGAGATTCGAGCACACCAAATGCCCGCTCGACATCCTTCGTGGCACACTCTGTTCTGCTGCAAAATGAGATTGGTTTTGACCTAGAAGGTTGGAGATGATCTTGACAACGGTAGACCATCTTGGATAGATGGCATCTGCTAGATAGTATCTCTTGTCATACGCATGACCATTGATCTCGTAGTTGCATGGTGGAGCATGGCCTTCAGCAAGTCGGTGAGCATTGCAGCACGTTGATTGCAGCATGTTGATGTCATTGTGAGTTCCGGCCATACCAGAAAAAGCGTGCTAGATCCACAAATCATGATCAGCAACAGCTTCTAGTACGACACTGCACTCTCCAGCGTGACTCTTCTAAATTCCTTGCTAGACGAATGGACAATTCTTCCATGCCCAATGCATGCACTCGATGATTCCAAGCATCCCATGAAATCCAATAGTTGTGTTTTGTGCCCTGAGCCTGGCAGTGTCAGCTTCATTTGGTTGTCTAAAATACTTTGGCCCAAACAGTGCAACCATCACGTTGCAAAACTGATACATGGTCTTGATACATGTGGACTCAGCCATGCGGAGGTAGTCGTCCACTGTATCTGTCGGCGCTCCATATGCAAGAATTCTCAAGGCAGCCGTGCATTTCAGTCCACGTGGAGGTAGTCGTCCACTGTATCTGCCGGTGCTCCATATGCAAGAATTCTCAAGGCAGTCGTGCATTTCTAAATAGAAGAGAAACCAACCAACCCGACGCAGTCTCTCTTCACCTTGAAGTAATCATACTCCCTCACGCTCATCACAACCTGCACGAAGAGCTCTTTGTTCATCCTAAACCGCCGCCGAAATTCCTTCTTCCCGTGTGTGGGATCGTCGGCGAAGTAGTCTTGCCACGACGTCATATGACCCTCCATCCATTTGTGATCTTCGTTCTTCCTCCTCCCCGGCTTCGAACCTCCAATCCGAGGAGTGGCATTGATCTGGCCTAGCAAACCAACAAGGCAAGTGAGGATCGCCAAATGCTCATCAAGCGCAGTTGTTGCAGCGGCATGGGCGGTGAGCAATGCGCCGCCATCTAGCTTGTCGTCGCTATCATCTATATTAAATTAGCTAGGTTAAGCAAAAACGAAGCAACGAATTTAGCAACAAATGAGCTTCGCAATGCGACGAACACCTTGCGGGCAGGGAGGTTCTGGGAGGCGGCGGCGATGTAGCGCCGGCCAAAAACTGCGGCCGAATGAGAAGAGACGATGGAGAGAGCGATGGGGAGAGCGGCGATAGTCTCCGAGCCTAGCGCCGGTGGAGGGCGTCAATAAGGGGGATGGCGGCGTCAGCGATTCAATAGGCAGGGAAGAGAACAGGCCGCAAGGGACGGTGGGGAAGAAAAATTGGTTTGTGTCGCTACCGTGTGATACCCGTGGCGGAGTTGCCGTGGTTTGCCGGCGCACCCGCTTGCCTCCCTAGAAACAGGGCGCGGAGCAGGGTTGCCCGACGTTATTGGGGCGCCCAGGCAATTTTTGGGCTATTGGGCTCGCCGCTGGGGGTCGTTTCGGTGCCGGCGCACCGGTGGACATGCTCTAACAGCTGGTCACCAAAAAACGGTACTGTCATATGCTAAATATTTACTACAGTTGTGAAACACAAGCAAAATAGTATGCAATAAAGTAGCAAAGAGAGTGAAGCGACCAAACTAGGCATTAGGTAGTACCTATCAGAACCAAATGAGACATTTTCAACATCCAAACACCATACTAGTTCTGCAGCTCCGGGTGACATATAACTCAGATTGCAGAAAGTGAAGTCACCAACTAGTTCTAATTGACCTTGTATATTCAATATGATGTGCACGACAATTTACTGCAAAGATAAACAATGTAATGCTACACGATGTTGGCAAATATTCATGCCACATGGCCTTCAAAAGAGTGTTACCTGTTGTGTCGACTGTAGATGCAAGGATGCATCAGGAGCTCTTGAAAGTGGCCCAACACCACTAATCGTCGATGTGATTACACTGTCTGCATTTGTCACATGATGTGCTTGGTAGTTCAAAGGAGCTGAAATGGGTTGTGGGGTGGGAGATGGAGAACTCAAGACATTTTCCTGCACCCTTCTAGATGAATTTTGTTTTGTGGCACTGCAAAAGCCTGGACTGCTAAGGCTCTCCCCCGACATTTCTAGGTATATGATGATGTGCTACTTCTGATCTAAGTACAGATTCTAGGTGTGATTGCATGTGCATAAAACTGGGGATGTTCCTTCTGAAATTTGTTGCATGGCAGATGTCAAGTTAGGAGTTTCAAAAGAAGGAGGTTGCATTTGCATGATATCTCTAGGAAGAATAGACTCCAAGGTCCTAGAGCTAGGTCCACTTGTAGACAATGGTACTGGATTTTGGCCAGAAGTTGAAGTACCATTGTGGATCCAATATTTCCACCTTACTACATACAGATCTTCTGGGAAGATGCCAAACTCATAGACATATCACCATCATCATCTCTGTTTACCAGGTCTATGACATCGGAAGGAGTTGCATCAGTATCCCCATTCTGCTGAATTATAACAACTGCGTGTCTGTCTGATTTCTCATCATGAACAGCTTTCCAAGATCCATCAGGGAATACAAGAACATCAATGATGTCATCAGCAGTCTCTTGTAAAACCTGAAGGAAAAGGAGATTAATCACATAAGAAAAATATAATGAGATAAAATAGGCAGAGAACTACATATACATTATACAACTTGCCTTGGCCATCTTTTGATCAATTTGTATGTCTATAAAATTTGAAGGAGTATTACAACATGGACAGCGCCATGTCGGTTTCTTCAAGTTCATCTCCATGTAACTATCATGATCAAAACACTAAAAAATAGACGTCATATTACCATTTCTGCCAAGAAGGAAAAGCTCAACCCATGAATAAAAACAAAAGATAAAATTTATACCTGATGGTGTTTGCATAGGCGTCCTTTAACTGGAGTCCGCATGCGCCTAACACTGCAATAAGAAAAAGCAACAAACATTTCAGTTGCAGCTCATCAGTGTTTTTTTTCGAACATGCTGAAAATACAAAATAGAACCACACCAGTCTATACAAGCATCTGTTGGAAAATAATCTTGGCTAATTCGTGTTTAAGTATTAATAGGTTTATTAGGAAAGTGTAATGCATGTAAGTGCCACGTTAGTCTGATCCTAGTTGGTTTCTGCTAGTAGTTTCCTAGCTAGGAGGCGTGCTACTTGAGTCCAATTAGGACTAGTTAGTGGTTGTGTACGTACAATGGTACCAGCTATTCGAGTAGGTCTAGGTTAGCAACCGACTTGGGTCGTGTATTTATACGCACCATGGGTGCGTGAGTTGTAACCAAGATTGTACCGAAAAAGAAGAAATAAAGAGGAGATTTAGAGGGTGCGACACCACACTGGCCACAAGTTTTTGCGTGCGTGTGTTCTCTAGCTTAATGTGATCGATCCTGTGGGGGAATCCCAACAGCATCGACTATCAGAGAGGTCATAATAATGTGAATATAATGTCAGCTAGTAAAATACACATGCATGTATAATTAACCTTTGCAGCTTCTGTGTAGGCAACCAGACATAGGAATTAATGCAGATGCTAAGAAGAATAGTTCATATATAGGTATTTAGTCGTTTTCAACCTCATTTGAGACCTCGTAACACATGTAATAACATAACATGACTGAATACGCCCGAGTTTCTTCGATTTAGAATATATCAAACATAATACAAAACAAATGCCAGGAAGAATGCTATACGGTACCTTATAGGGCACTTTAAGGAAACTCTTGATGGCCCTTCAAGTATTCTGAATCTACATGAAATTCAAGAGGCGTCAAACGAAAAAAAACATTTGCAAAAAAAGAGATGGCCATTTCAATGTGAGCCAAGAAATTGTAAAGGCATAACATAAGACTGAAAGAAATTAACTTAATCACCTACCAGGAAGATCTGTTGTGACTGGTGGGGTGTAGTCATTGAGTTTTGGAGGATCAAAAGACATATAATTGTTCACAAATGCTACTGCTATGATGTAGTTAACTGCAATATAAGCTAAATCAGCACATAAAAATTGATGTATGCTTCTGGAGAAGAAATGGAAGGACAGACAAACATCACTAAAATACCATTCAAATGTCCAAAAACTTGTAAGATGTTTGCACCATATCTGAGCAACTTGGTGATATCAGTGGGAAACTGGGGACCTGTTTCCTGTTATGTGCTTAAAACGTGTGAGCTAAGTTTGTTTGACAAATGAGATTAACCAGTCCAAAGGTTGCACAAGGCTTTGGATCAATGCAAAACGAAATGGCAGGAAGTGGACAATAAACTTTTTTCTTAAAAAATATAGGCAAGGATGGTGGGGCTGACCATTGAAACATTAGTCCTCTTGTTCACACCTTTTCCGTTTACTAGAAAGCTGAAACATAAAAAAAAATCAGTTTTTTTCTTTGTTTAACATTGGCAAGCATCAAAGCAAAGAAAGTAATGCACCTCACAAGCGGCGGACTTGCGATACATGATGAGACATCTAAATTTTCCTTTTGGACAACAATTAACTCTGCAGAAGGTGAAATAACCAAAAAACATACGTGCTATGACATCAAGAGACAGTGGCATGCAAAAACAAAATTAGTAAGACAAGAATTACAATAGTAGTCATGAAATGCTACAAACTGTCGCTATATCGTTGTAACGTCGATTACTAAATAAAACCAAGGATACACCGATCAGACATTTTGCAACAATGTCAATAAATACAGCCAAGTAACATGTCAATCCAAATCAACAGGACCAGAGTGGGGAACATGAAGAAAGCCAAAAAACAAATTTACCAAGATTCAGAATCCTAATATGCAGTCAACTACAGATATAATACACTACTTACATATGCGAACAGAACATGATGCTACATAGTGTTATCTGAAATATCATAAAACTACCTAAGAGCACTGAGCTGTGTAAAAATAGTTTATCCTTTTGATCAAGAAAGTAAAAAAAGATTTTTAAAAAGTACATGAGCAGCTAAAATAGAACTAACACTCCTTGAGGCAACATACAGGTAACAACACTAAAAAGTAAAAACTAATGAAATAAACATTGACCCAGGAATAGTACTTACAATATTTTCATTTTTAGGTAGATTCCTATGAATAAAGAAGTCGGCCATCAAAATATTATATCCAACCTGTAAGTACAGACAGATATATAGAAAATCAGGCTACGGTTGAAACATACCATTATCACTGATCAAGATTGTCCCCACATATGAGGATTTAAGAATGAAAAAGTTGACACAGATTGGAGAACTTTACTCGAAAAAACGCACAGATTATATATCTAAATTGAACAGATTGACCACCTTTGCTTCCAGCGAAGTGACTAAACGGTCAAACTTCAACTTAGGATAGTACCTACAAGAAGAATCACAATTAAACATACAACATGAGCCGTGAATCAAATGAACGGCTTAAGTTAATCACATTATAACCAATATTATCTTCTACTTACTAAACATACGAAAATGAGAAATTAAAAAATTTGAAGGTAATAGTTTACAAAGCTGAAAATACATCCTTTTATAAGCTACAAAATAATTAGAATACGATTCCCTGTCATAAATAGTATTTTCACATTTTAACTTGATAATGAGATATGTGAATGTGTGTCGCTTGAATTTAAATGAAGTTTTAATCAAACAATAGGACAAGTTTCAAAAAAATAGGCTTTCTCATATTTTTTGTAGTCCCAATTTCTATTTTTTATTATTATGAACTACATAGGCATAGACAACAGTGAGCATGATGGCAGATGTCATAACGTGAACAGAGGGAGCGATTCGATCCTTGCCTTGGCATCACTGTTGAAATAATTTCAAGCACAGTGTCACTAGCTGGCTCGCTACCAGGCGTGCAGAAGTTTCCAGATATCTGCATGTTAAGAGAAATTATTGTTGAAATAATCATGTGCATCACGATGACATCACCCTCTACGTCATGTGCATGTCAGCACAGCACAAAATATCTACATAGTGGGTTTTCACTGCCTAGCTTAGTAGCTAAGCTAGTATCTAATAGAAGTCTCCAGAATAAAGGAGAACTTGTAGTACACTGTAGAAGGCAGTAGAAGTAGCAGATATTTCCTAGTAGGTCGGTTACAAAGTCCTATAAATAGGACATGTACCCATCGATGTAAGTCGAGCCAAAACAAGCAATAAAAGCTTGAGTGTGTACTAGTGTACATGACCAGTACTACTCGATCCACTCTTCAGTGAGTGATCCTGAGAGCCATAGTAGCTAGCTAGCTGAGAGAGCCTAGCTAAGAGAGCGAGGCTGTAACAACAATTATAACTAGGTCAGATTATACGACTGTGCCACCACCTAAGAGTACAAACTGCACCCAGGGGGGAAAGGTGCTCATAGAACAATGACCATAAAAGAAGAAACGAAGCATTTCATACACACCTCATCAGCCATTCTGAGAATGTCAATGTAATCTGCAGGTAGAAACCATCTATTTTTACAAGCATTCTGCAAGACAATAAATGTGTTACCAGATTAACATTTCAGTGGGATAGAAGCCACATACTATGTTGAAAATAAGCTAAGAACACAATATGCATATGCATGAAACCTTTTAAGCTGCTTGAGATAACTCCAAACAGAATGTGATTATACAGTTAAGAGGAATACTAACCAACATTGTGCTGAAGCAAATGAACAGTTGATACATAAATGTGGTTACGAAAAAATATTCTTAACTATAAATTTGTATACGCTTGGAATTTTTCTATAAACCAACATGAATGAACAAAGACTAAAGGCATGGATATTTCCTCATAAAAATTGTGTTCTGGTTGAGAAAACGTTTCTAAGTGATACTCACTCATACATGAATGAGATGGAAAGCATTTTACCTTGCATGATATAATTAGTACCATGACGGAAGATTGTAGATATGGATCATTTCTCAGCTGATATATCTGATCAATAGAGGTAGACTTCAGATTAATAACACGGAGTGCACAAGAAAGTGTGCATACCTCAATTCACTGCATACACAAATGACCACCTTTCCATATGAAAATAAGTTTCACGGTCCAGTTACATAATTATACAAGTCATGTGTTAGTAACTCACACAACAAAGCTGGAAAGTAACAAAGTTTCCCCAAAGAATAGAAGTTGGACTTGTAAATTACGTGTTATAAACGATAGGCAATAAAACAATGAACGAAAGCAAAATCAACACAACAGGGACACGAGATTTAACGAGAAAAACCCTTCCAAAAAGGAAGAGAAAAAATCATGGGCGCCAGCCAGCAAATCTTCACTATGATCGGGTGAGGTTACAAATGCCGGGTATTTTTACAATGCGACTTTGGGATCTGGCAGAAAACCAAGTGACATAGCAAAGACTATGACTATGAACGACAATATGACAAATCTAACCTAATTTCCTGCAAAGTTAGGAACTAGAATCCTCGAAAGAGTATCCGCTATTACAGTACTTAAAAGGGAATGCAATATCCCTTCACTTTCCAAGTGATTTTGCGTTAACTTTCCTGGTCAATTAATTTATCTTCATTATATCAGAAAATTAGTTTATTGAAATCAACAATGCACGTCCTACCCTAACAGTGTAAAAGAGATGTCATGGTAATTTTACAGAAATACACCAGCCTACCATGCATTGTTTAAAGCCCTACGATTAAACTAGCAATTCCGTATATATATATATGTTCGTTTGCTGAACATTCCAATTTTTGACCAAAGGAAGTGCGCATTCGCAAAAGTTCAAAGGATAAAACGCCTAGCTTGTAATGAAAACTCGATGCCCTTGCAGCAAATAACCACTCCACTTCCATATAGATTTAAGTTTATCAAAATTTTGTAACAGCAGTAGAAATTCACACGAAGAATGAGCCATTAATACCCCTAGCTTGCTCAAAAGGGTTTTTTGGACCAGAAGGAGTAGTGAATATTATGGACCATTAATACCCTCTTACTCAGCAGTCATCCCATATATGGGCTGACTATTGTGACATATAGGGACGAAACAGAGGACTGGTGACCCGTTGGATAGGCTATTTTTGTCTCTCTCTACCATACAAATAAGGAGAGAATGAGGGGACCGGTTGGAGATGTTTTTAGTTCTTAGGCCTATGCCAATGCAAGTTTCTTAGCGCGGTTTCATAGACATTTTGGTTATGTGGCATACTACTTAATGAAGAGAGAGTGTGAGGTTGTAGCTTCGATAAGATAGTACTTAATGGAGTACTACCATTGCACGTGGCCATAGGTAAAAAATGGTTCTAACCCAATCATATGTATGCATTAGTCTAAAATCATTAAATGTAGATACGCCACATAGGAAACAATGCATTGTACAGAGTACTAGTTGTACTATCTTAAATACTTAATGCTCGTGGTAAGAGATGATGCATTGGCAGTTGGCACAGGCCTTAGCTAAAAAACCGTTAATACTAAGAAGAGCAATTATGGCATAGTAACTACTCAAGTCAAAAAAAAAACTAGTAACACGCCCGCAGATAATTTACCAAATCAGTTGTATGGAGCAGTTAGTAAAAGACTAAGGCAGTCGAGGAGACTGCTCAACACAATTTTACCTTCCTCATAGTGTCGGGTATTTCCGCCGCGAACTTAGGGACATCGCCGCCCGAGAGCGCGAAATCGATCCCTCTGCAAGCACACACACACGAAAAATAAAATTACGGCAAGAGTCCCTCCATGGCTGGCGTCTCCCGCCGACGAAACCACGCGGTGGCCAAAAACACCAAGAATTAGGGGCACCAACAGCGGCAGAGGCGCGGGACAATGCCGGGACCCGCGGATGTGGGTGGGCGTACGGACCTGGCGAAGGCGTTGACGAGGCGGTTGAGGTTATCGGGCGGGAGCGTGTTAGGGCCGCCGCGGAAGTGGCCCTTGATCCGGTCGCCGATGTCCTGCAGGTGGAGCGCGTTCATCGCCAGCGCCTTCTGCAGCTGCTCCTTGGCCTGCTGCTGCTGCTGCGACGGGCCGCGGCGGGAGCGATGGTGCTAGGGCCGCGCCGCCCGCCATGGCTGGCCGCGCGTCTCTCTCCTCGAGAGGCAAAACGGCGGGGGTGGAATGGCGAGTACTCGTAGCAGGAAAGTGAGTGGCGCGGTTGTCAGTGTTGCGATACAGAAGACGAGGAGAGAAAGTGCACAGAGTTTTCGAGGAAGTGTGTGCCGTAGTGAAATTTCACAAAATTAACCCTTTTGACAAAGTTTAACGAAAAATAATCCTTTTTCAAAACTATTTTCAAATCTAACTTTTTTTTAGCGCCCAACGGGGGGCGCTACACTCTTCTTTGTAGCGCCGTGGCAGAAGGAGCTACACGTCTGCCAGCGTGGCATTCTGGGGCCGCATGTCTTATGTGTAGCACCGTAGCGGATGGAGCTACACATCAGGGCGTAGCGCCCTATCCGATGGCGCTATGCTTTTAGGATTTTGATACCCGAGAGTTAGAGAGGATGCTGGCAACAAAGACTCAAAAATTCGCCAAGTCAATGTGTAGCTCCGCATGACGGGGCGCTATACTTCATATTGTAGCTCCTCGCCGTGTGGCGCTATACCCCTGAGAACTGATAAGTCGCTGGGTCGCGGGTGGCTGGGCCGCCAAAGTGGAAGGACACGAAGTTTGCGCTTCACGAGTGAGACTTGCCGCATCGAGTGATGGCCCAATTTGGTTATAAGGGATGTCATGGTCCATGTCCTCATGCCTACAATTTGTCTCCACATCACCAATATCATTGTTATGAAGCTCATCCTCCAACGCATCGCTCTCCTCCTCCGATTCTTCATATTGCTCATTTTGAATCGGGCTTGAAGGTTGGCTCCTTTCGTGTTGGGTCATTGTTGGTTGGCTAAAATCATGTTGAGTCACTGGAGGTGGACTAAACATTGTGTCGTACACTTCATGGTCATGAGGTGGTTCATTTTGAACTGGGCTCCTAACATCATGTTCGGAGGCACACCGGTTCAAATCAAACGTCTTGGGGACAAATAACTCGAGAGCTTTGTCTTGAGATCCCGCCACCGTCTCCTTATATGCACCCAACACAACTCGGAGTTGATAAGCATGGTCTTCCAACGAATAGCATTCCGAACCCAACATTATGCCTTCCCTCCAAAGAAACTACATCATTTGGGTCCGTCCAATTCAATACAATCCTCACTTTTTCCACAACCTCCGCATAGTTAGGACTACGGTCAAACACCACCACTTTCTCCTTCGAGTCATGCTCGGCATTGCCTTTCAAGAAGACATCCTTATCCACATGATGAACACTAACCATTCTCTCCATCTAAAAAGAAATTTTTGAACACGCGAATGCATCAAATGATACACAAAAATCACTAAAATGCTCTTAAAACAAATACAACAACAAAATCTAGCTCATTAGCTACTAACCCTAACTAAGTCTACATCATTAACTACATCTACCAAAAACCCTAACCCACCCCACGGCCCAGCGACTTATCAGTTCTCTGGGGTATAGCGCCACACGACGTGGAGCTACAATATGAAGTATAGCGCCCCGTCATGCGGAGCTACACATTGACTTGGCGAATTTTTGAGTCTTTGTTGCCAGCATCATCTCGGACTCTTGGCTATCAAAATCCTAAAAGCATAGCGCCATCGGATAGGGCGCTAGGCTCTGATGTGTAGCTCCATCCGCTACGGCGCTACACATAAAGCATGCGGGCCCCAGAATGCCACGCTGGCAGACGTGTGGCTCCTTCTGCCACGGCGCTACAAAGAAGAGTGTAGCGCCCCGCCGTTGGGCGCTACAAAAAAGGGTTAGATTTGGAAATAGTTTTGGAAAAGGGTTATTTTTCGTTAAACTTTGCCAAAAGGGTTAAATTTGTGAAATTTCACGTGGCCGTCGACAGTTGGGGGACGGGGCGATTGAAAAATCATAGGACCCACGCGTCGGCGGTATGTTTTCCCGTTCCGTTGTTGGTCTTCGTTTACGTGCGGATATTTTAGTTTCTCTTTTCTTTGGGGACAGCCCTTCTCTTTTGAAAATCACCATGCTTGGTTAGTTTTTTTTCATTATCTTAGATAAATAGCCATTGTTTATTGTGACTTTGCAAAATATTCATTGTTTGGCAAGTGATATTTGGTTTTCTTTTGGTGGTAGATATTGGCTCTATTTGAGTAACTAGCAAGGTGGCCCTCGCAAATGTGAGGGCATCACCTTTGTTGTCCCTCGAAAGTAAATGAGATACAAATCTATAGATGATGCATATTCTCATTACGTGATGGAAATAATTTGGTTTTGTCATCTTAAAATATTGGTCGTGAGTTATTATGTGATATTAGATCATGTGAGGTTAGCATCAAGTTATGCTAAAAAATATATCACATGCAGTAGATTATTAAATTTACAAAATTACTATATTTATATCATTTTTCACTTATACATGATACTACCTCGGTACATCAAATTTAAAGTACCATCCATGACTAATAAAGGGGCATTAGATCATGTAAGGTTAACATTTGGTTTGTCGCCATTATATTAGAAGTTCAGTTACAAAAGTTCGTTTGTTGTGGTCTGAAATAATAGTTTGGTCTACCATGAGCAATATCTAGATGATCTTTACAATGGAATATCAGAATAATTTCACTTATTTTCGCCAAAATATAGAAATCTTCATTAAAACACATGGTGAGTTAAATTAAATAGTAAACATTTTTAGTTTATCCTCCTGTTAAGTTTATCTGAAATATGTCTATAATTGAATAAAGAATAATCAAGTATTTTATTTTACACCAATCTAAAGATAAGTTTTTTTTTTGAAATCCAATCTAAAGATAAGTTGGTTGTACTATTCCAATAATATTTATGTATCGATACTCAAAAGTAGAGAGATTTTATTGCAAGTTTTATTGCATCCCTCCCGGCGTACTTCTATGTCAATTCTTCTACCACTACCTCGCCAATAGTGTACACAATATATAATTGAGAAAGGATACATAGGTCAATTTTCGTACTACCAATCTTGGGAACCATGTATGGAACGGCGGGTGTAACATCTTAAATTGGTAATATGTACATTGTTCATGGTCGAACTGATAATTGGGTCATAAAGGACAAATAGGTATATTCGTGTATCCATCCAGGACATCATTTTTGGATCGACATTTATATTGTCTAAATATTTAAATTGGGGAACATACTTCTTGTCCGCCTAGTAGTTAGGATCTGCCATATAATGGTTTTCTATAGAATTATGCGGAACTATTGTTTCATCTTCTTAGGCAAAACTATAGGGATATACATATTATGTTTTACTAATAAAATGAAGGTTTTTCATATTGATGATCGAATCTGGTGAATAATTTTTAGATCAACATTTATATTGTCTAAATTGTGGTCTCGTGCAAGAATATACTCTCTGATCTTTTCCGGTGTATCATATTTTTAAAGTTGTGAAATATGCCAATGGATGCTAGAGTTCGAGTACATCTTGTACTTGCTTTTAGATTCCGGAAAGGTACGCATTTCAGGGTCCCAACTGAATGGATATAAATTTTATTTATCCTAGTGTATCATGTTTTTTTCATTATGAATTCTTTTCACGGTAGATCTTTTTGTTTTCCTACTACTGAAGCCGCATATGTTTTACATCAGAGACATGTATGTAATATTCATATGTATCCTCGCTCAATAAGGGTCTGTATGGATCGTGGCCGATGGTTGCCTTTCCAAAATTTTGGTGTTGACGGGTGGCATGTCTAGCGTTTGGATTGAAGCCCAGTTATCAATGCCACCAAAAATTTGGTGTGTTTGGATCGTGGCCGATGGTTGCATGTCCAAAATTTTAAGCGTTAACGGTGAGCATGTCTACCGTTTGGATTGAAGCCCAGTTATCAACGCCATGCAAAAATTTTGGTCACTACTTTCAATTCTCCGCCAACACGCTAGCGAAACTGGGGAGGGCGAATAGTATGCCAAAATTTTGACTCGCCACTGAATTGGCAGGCGAGGTTCTGGACACAAACTAAACAGACCCTAAATACATCTAATGAATATTATATTGAATTGTATAAGAACGATTTATTTGTTTTCACTTATTACTACAAAAGTAATATAATAAATACAATTAACCGTTCGAAAATTCAGCTATTTTTTAATTTATCCTGAAATTTCGTTGTGGAACCACCTAATTCCGTTCCTCGCTCCAACCGAACACAAGAATGGGTTCTGGGAATGGAACGGTTCCATTCCATTCCGGTCCATCCCAAAAACGAACACACCATTTTGTCGTGGCTATCTGAATCCTACCATTTTGTCGTGACCAGAGTAGGCTCTGGAGAATCTACGAGGATGTGAATTCGTTAAAATATTTGTTTTCCCAACTGAAAACAGCTTCTGAAGATCAGGAGATCGCTTAACTCCTTGGCTCATGAGTTAGCTCAGCTTGCCAAATGTAATGGGGCTGCTAACATCTGGTTACCACCCCTACCAGTTGCTATTTCAAGCTTAGCTGTAACAGACTTTGTAAACTGTTCAAATAAGAATGCATGAGAGCGCCTACTTCTCAAAAAAAAAATCTGTCAAGTTTGTTGAGAGCAGAGAAAAGAGCCTCATGATGCCGTGACGCTACTGAGAGTTCAACATTTTTTTTGTTGAGCTCTCTCTGGCAAAAATTAACAGTCAGTTCCGTCAACTTCAGAACACATGACCTTGGCCCTTCTTGAGCCTCCATACATGACACCTGCAGCAGTACAGGACCTTGGTTGTGTCAAGGAAACATGACCATGAAATGTGTCAAGAAAATGCAATCTCTCAGCTATATATATAAATGCTTTTGTCACCCTTCTACTCTGCAATTCCACCAACCAAAAAGAATGCATGGATGATCACTGGAAATAAAGTAAGCCAGCATTGATCTCAAAACATTTGCATTGCTGACAAGTTCTTGTAGAAGAGACAAAGATTTGAAGGCAGTAGAAAACTGACTACTCACAATCAGAGTCGGGTCTCAATGGAAATTGGCCAGAAAATCGTTTATGTCATGTTCAACTTAAGAAAACGAACCAACAGAACGTCAAAATCGAGTGAGTTTATAATGGAACAAACTGAAAGAAGCTTGTTTCTTTTGTTGTTTCATTGCCAAAATAACCAGATACACAAGAATGAAAAGACCACCTCGACATGATCAACATAACAAGGCCCATTCACATAAAAGCACATCCACAAAAATGCTCACAGGTTGCACATGTGAGGGCAATGAGATCGAGGGCGACAGGCAATACCAAGGGGCATGGTTACGATCTGATACATAAAGAACCTAAAGGAGAAGCTAACTTAGATTTATTTGCACAAAAGTAAAATTTACAGATGGAATCATTACCGTTCACGTGGCGAGGTCTGGCGCTACATCTTTCTCATGATTTCCTTCACTCGTTTCAGTATGTGGGAACAGTGGCAGAATTGGCTAGGCTGCTCCAGTCTTCCACCAACTATGAGATCAAAACCACCATATCTTCTCACCAAGGTCTCAAGCTAACCTCCTTCGAGTCTTTGGACGCCATCAATCTGAATCAACTTTCCAGTTCGTTTCGATTGCTCCCACCAGGTTCTCAGGATGTTTGGTTCCTTTTGGAGAGCTCAGCTGAAACCACCACCTTGAATTGTATCCTAAGCGATCCAAAGCCACTTCAGCACCACCTATGCCAGAAAATAGGGATAGAACACGGATTCTGGCAGGAAACATCGCCTTTAGGACAGAGAAGTGGTACGCCAGCGTGTCCACCTGGACAGAGTTGCCAAGGCACTGGTACCTATCTGTCATGCTAAGGCCTCTGGTATAATCTCTTGGCAAACCCAACACCGTCTCCACTTCACCAGGATCTAGCGCAGCAACATTTTTCGGGCCAACCCAAATGAGGTTCCAATCCTTGCATTCATCAAGGATT